>CM052712.1:40057558-40150377 GCA_028551405.1 Uromys caudimaculatus | reverse complement strand
ACAAAGCTCAAGTCCAAGTTGATCAAGGACCACCACATAAAACCAGATACATTGAATCTAATAGAAGAGAAAGTGGGGAAAAGCCTCGAACACATGAGTATAGGGGAAAAGTTCCTGAACAGAACCCCAGTGGCTTATGCTCTAAGATCAAGAATCGACAAATGGGACCTCATGAAATTGCAAAACTTCTGTAAGGCAAAGGATACTGTCAATAGGACAAAATGGCAACCAACAGATTGGGAAAAGATCTTTACCAATCCTAAGTCTGATAAAGGGCTAATATCCAACATATACAAAGAACTCAAGAAGTTAGACTCCAGAAAACCAAATAACCCTATCAAAAAATGGGGAACAGAGCTAAACAGAGAATTCTCAACTGAGGAAATTCGTAGGGCTGAGAAGCACCTAAAGAAATGCTCAACATCCTTAGTCATCAGGGAAATGCAATCTAAACACGTCTGAGATTCCACCTCACACCAGTCAGAATGGCCAAGATCAAAAACTCAAGTGACAGCAGATCTTGGCGAGGATGTGGAGAAAGAGGAACACTTCTCCACTGTTGGTAGGATTGCAAGCTAGTCCAACCACTCTGGAAATCAGTTTGGCGGACCCTCAGAAAAATGGACATAATACTACCTGAGGACCCAGTTATAACACTCCTGGGCATATACCCAGAAGATGCACCAACATGTAATAAAGACACATGCTCCACTATGTTCATAGCAGCCATATTTATAATAGCCAGAAGCTGGAAACAACCCAGATGTCCCTCATCAGAGGAATGGATACAGAAAATGTGGTACATTTATACAATGGAGTACTACTCAGTTATTAAAAACAATGAAACATTGGAAATGTAAATAAAGTATCAAAAAATAAGAAAATAAAAAAAATAAAAAAACCAATGACTTCATGAAATTTGCAGACAAATGGATGGAACTTGAAAATATCATCCTGAGTGAGGTAACTCAGTCACAAAAGAACGAACATTGTATGTACTCACTGATAAGTGGATATTAATTCAAAAGTTCAGAATATCCAAGTTTCACTTTACAGTAACCACTGGACTCAGAGTGACTTCCCAGATGGAGGAGTTGGAGAAGGGACTGAAGGAGCTGAGGGAGTTTGCAGCCCCATGGAGGGAGCAACAGTGTCAACTGGCCTAACCCACCAGGTCCTCCTGGAGGCTGGACCACCAACCAAAGAATACACATGGAGGTACCCATGGTTCGGGCCACATATGTGGCAGAGGAGGGCCTTGTTGGCCATCAGGGGGAGGAGAGGCCCCAGTAAAGGAAAAAGTCAAGGTGGGAATATGGGAGTGGGTGGGCGTGTGGGTGGGAGGTGGAATTCCCTCATAGAGGTGGGGAGGGGAAGGGGATATGTGGTTTCCAAAGGGGAGACCTAGAAGGGGGAAACATTGGAAATATAAATAAAGTATCAAAAAAAAAAAAAAAAGAAGAAGAAAAGAAAAACTATTAACCATCTTGTTGATCTTTAGTAATACTAATGGTGGGGGAAAGAGACTAAAAAGACACTCATGAAATCCCCAGGCTAAGAATTCAGTTCTAATAGAAGTTAAAAATAGAAAAGTAAAATTACAGAATACTTTCCTTCACTGTATCCCATACTCACAGAACTTGTGCAAGAGAGCTTAGTATTGCGATTGTGAGTACCACTTAATTAAGGTCTCTGTTTATGATGGTGCTCTTAGAGATTGCAGGGACAATGGCTGAGGGCAGATGGGACTGAGAGTGATGACAAGAATCAGGGACTTCTGCAATACCTTAGCTCCCAGCTACATTCACACACACACACATACACACACACACACACACAGACACACACATATACACAGACACACACAGACACACATACACACACATACACACACACACACAATAATAATAATAATAAAATAAATATCTTTATACTTCAACAGAATGTTCAGATTTTGACAAAAAGTGCAAGACATGCTAAAATAGAAGGAAAAACATCAGAATAATCAGAATAAGGTTTAAATGCAGACATAACATTTAAAATTATCAGACAGAAAATATATAATAACTAAACTTTTAAAAGAAACAATAGAAAAATAAAAACATATAATGAACAGAGAAATAGGAACACAGTAAAAGAAGAAGAAGCTGAAAGTGAAGATCTCTGGCAAAGTGCTTGCCTTTCATATGCAAAGTCCTCAGTTTGATTCTCTGCACTGAAAGGGTGGGAACAAAATGAAAACCACAGCAGCACAGACTCCCTTGGATGAATTCACCACAACCTAGTCATGGAACAGGAATTTGTAAGTAAGACTAAAGATGGGTGGATGGAACATCTGAACTCAGGCAAGTTGAGAAGAAAAAAATAAATAAATGAAAGAGAAAGTATGTAATGATTATGGGACAATTTCAAAGATGTCATTCTTTAGACTCTTTAGACCCTTTGTATTTAATCTGTGGAGAATCACAGGAAAATTTAAAACATTTGAAACAAGTCAGAAAAAGAAAAAAACCTTATCTATAGAGTGATAGGGTATGACTTATAGTAGGCTTCCTATCTGAAATACTTTTCTTATAAAGAAGGGGTCATTTGAAAGAAAGTGTGAATATCAAGATAGAATTTCTTCAACCTAGACATCTAGAGCTACTTAATTATCTATTAAAAAGAAACAGGAAAGAAATCAATAATGAAATTTTAACATTTCCAAATTGAATGAAATTACAACATGCCAAAATGTATTAAAATATCAAGGTATTTCTAAGAGAAATGTATGTAGTATTAAGTACCAACATAAGAAAACAGAGATCATAAATTAATAAATTAACTATGCACTTGAAGGCCTTAGAAAATAAAAAAGAAATGGAAAGAGATATTCAAAATCAGACTTGAAATTAAGAAAACAGATTCACAGCCAGATATCATACAAAGAGAGAGACCTTGGAACGCACAGCTCTAAATGCGGTGTCTCCACAGACCCCTCCTAGACAAAGCTCAGAGAACCCTACAGAAAATGAGGAAGCAAAAGTGTGAGAGCCAGAGGAGAGAGAAGACACCAGGAAAACAAGGCCCTCAGAATCAACGGGAGAAAGATTATGTGGACTTACAGAGACTGAAGCAGCAAACACAGAGCATACATGGGTCTACATCAGATCCTCTGCGTAAGGATTATATATCCCAGTTTAGTTTGTGTTTATGGAATTCTTGAGCGTGAATCAGACAGTCTTTGACTCTTGTTTCTTCTCTTGGGCTCCTTGCCTTATATTGTTTTGCCTTGTCCAAATTTGGTGTGATGCTTTTGTTTTATTTCACATAATTTATTTTGTTGTGTTTTGTTGTTATCTAATAGAAGCTTGTTATTTTCTAATGAGAGACAAAAAGAGAGTGGATTTGGATGGGAAGAGAGCTATGAAGGAACTGGAAGGAGTGGAGGGAGGGAAAAGAGTAACAATGATATATTATGAGAGAAAAGAATCTATTTTCAATAAAAGGGAAATAGTAAAAGAAAAAAAGAAATAATACAAAGAACAATTAAAATGATGATTTGGTTCTTTGAAAAAATAAGTAGCATTGACAAGTCATTAGTTACATTAATGAAAAGAAATTCAGAAAATAACCAGGTCAATAAAATTAGACACATGAAAGAAACATTAGAATAAATACTAATATAATTCAGAAAAATCATAAGAACATATTTTAAAACCACTATTCCACAAATTTTGAAAGTCTAAAAGAATTTTTAGATGTTTAAACATTCCAAAATTCAACTAATAAGAAATAGATACTTTAAACAGATACATCAACAGCAATGAGATTGAAGCTATTTAAAAACAAATAAACAACAAAAATATCAAACAAAACAGACCAGATAAGGAATGTTCATTCACTTCACTAGATAGTTAAGTTTAGTGTTTGAAAGTTTATCTAGGACAATAAGAACAGCAAAGGAACTAACAGAAATACAAATTGAGAGAGAAGTAGTCAATACCTCTATTTGTGGATGATATGATTTTATACATGAGAAATGCTATAGACAACTACACTATAATTCTTAGAAATGATAAATACTTTGAGCAATATGGTAGGTTAGAAAATTAGCACACTGAAATCAGTAGCCTTCTTAAATACCTAGACAAATACACTGAAGAACAAAACAGAGAAACAATCACGATAGCCACAAAATGATCTGAGCATAAAGCTAACTACTGAAAAGCCTGTCAATGAACACTTTAAAGCACTACAGTGGTTTTAATGAGAGGGACCTCCAGGAGCTCATATGTTTGAATGCTTAGTCACCAGGGAATGACAGTATTGAAAGGGTTAAAAGAATTAGGAGGGTGGCCTTCTTGGAGAAATGTGTCACTTGGGGGTGGGATTTAAGTGTCAAAAGTCAAGGCCAAGCCTATACTCCCTCTCTCTGCCTGTGGATCAGGAGACTGATCTCAAGTTACTGCTACTATTGACTGTCTGCCTGGTGCCACACTTCCTGCCATGATGGTAATGGGCTAAACCTCTGAAATTGTAAGCAAGCTTCCAATTAAATGCCTGTTTTGGTTTTGTTTTTTAATGAGAGTTGCCTTCATCATGGTGTCTCTTCACAGCAACAGAACAGTGATTAGAATTAAGCCAGGCACTATAGAAGGAAGTTTGTGAAGATACTAGAAGATAGAAAGACCTCTCATATTCAGGAATTATCAAGATCAATATCGTGAAAATGGCCATTCTGCCACATGCAATTTACAGAGTCAATTAAATTCAAAAAACCAAGAAACAAAAAACAAATAAAAAAACAACCAAACAAACAAAAAACCAGGACTTTTCTTCACAACATAGAAAAAGGTTACAAAATTTATATGGAGGCATATGAGCAAAGATAGATAAAACAAAGAATGTTGTTGGAGGTATCACCACATCTGATCTCTAGTTATACTATAGAGCCATAGTAACTAAAACAACATGATACTGGTATAAAGGCAGACATAAAATCAGTGGACTAGAATAGAGGACCCAGATGTAGCACCATGTAAGTACAGCTACCTGATCTCTGACAAAGACACTTGAAATATATATTTGAGGAAAGACAGCATCTTCAACAATTAATACTATGAAATCTGAATTTTAACATGCAGAAAAATAAAATTTTGCAAAAACTCAATGTAAATGTATAAAGGACCTCATTTCAGACCTGATACCATGAAACTGTTGGTAGAAAATTCCATTAGTATATATCAACTTAAAAGCACATGTAAAGGCTTTTGGAATAGGAACCCAGTAGCTCTGGGAATGAGACCAACCATTGACAAGAGGGACACCATGAAATTAAAACATTTCTATTTGGCAAAAACAACTGATAATCAAGTGAAGAGACAGAGCACAGAACAGGAGTAAATCTTTGCTATCTATACATTGGACAGAGGAGTACTGTCTAGGACAGAAAGTATATTTATAAAATTATGAAGAATATGAACCCTAACAACCCGATAAAATGAACTATGGGAAGGTAGCAAGTAGGCTAACTACAGATCAACACCTTTTTCTCCAGTCCTCCAATTCCAGTTCCCTGGCTTATCTCCAGATCTGTAGAATACAGACTGTTATAGCCCCACCCCATCTCCATGGATCATCCATCTCCCTCTCCTAACTTCCTTCCTGCAATTTATTGATTTTTTTTCTAGCTCCTACCTTCAGCAGGCACTCCCTGGAAACCTACAAGCTACTCCAGACAGGAAAACAGGAAGGATAACTGCAGATCTTCACTTTTGCTGGCATTTATCAAGTCCAATGCTCTAGTCTCCTCCCCAGCTCTGTAGCAGACTACATGTTTTGTTCTCTTCTTACTCTCTGCCCCTATTCCCAGGGGACTAATCACTGGAAAAATCCACCAAGAGGATATTGCAATTCTTAGCATCTCTAAACCAAATACAAAGGAACATAAGTTCATAAAGGAAACACTATTACATTCTTACAGCTTAAACAACATCGTGATAGTGGGAGACTTCAATACCACATTCTCACCAATAGACTGGTCACCTAGACAACAACTAAACAGAAAAATGCAAGAGATACTGATGTTATAAACTAAATGGACCTAATAGATACTTACAGAACATTTCACAAAAACACAAAAGAAATACCTTCTTATCAGCACCTCGCGGAATGTTCTCCAAAATTCACCACATACTCAGACAGAAAGCAATTCTTAACAGATACAAGAAAACTGAAATAATACTCTGTATCATATCTGGCCACAATGGATTCAATCTGGATATAAACAATAGAACAATAGAAAGCTTACAGAATCATGGAAACTGAACAACTCTCTATGAAATGAAATAAAAAAAAATAGAGCAAGAATTAAGAAATGAGTTAATGAATTTCTAGAATTGAATTAAAATGATCAGGCAACTCACAGAAACTTATGGGACAAAATGGAAGTGATTCTTAAAGGTAAGTTCATAGAATTAAATGTCTAGATAAGATAATTGATGAGATATCATGCTAGTAACTCAACAGCTCATATAAAAGCTCTAGAACAAAAGGAAGAAATCACACCCAAAAGGAAGAGCTGAAAAGAAATAATCAAAGTTGGGGCTCAATTTAATCAAAAACAACAACAGCAAAAAAATAAAACAAAAATAAAAACAAAGAAAATCACAAAGAATTAATGAAGCAAATACTTGAGCCTTTGATATTGACAAGCCCTTACCCAAATTAAGATGTGGAGAGATAATATACAAGTTAACAACATTACAAATAAAAGGGGGAACATAATTACAGACACAAGGAAATTCAGAGAATCCTAAGAGCTCAAAAATCTCAAAATCAAGAAAACGAATTAAAAATGGGATACAGATCTAAAAAGAATTCTCAAAAGTTGAACCTCGAATGGCTTAGAAATAAAGAAATGTTCAACATCCTTTCTCATCATGGAAATGCAAATCAAATCTACCTTATGATTTTTATGTCACACCTGTCAGAAATGGCTAAAATCAGTCAAACACGTAACAGCTTATGCTGTTGAAGATATAAAGAGAAACATTCATCCATTGCTGGTGGGAGTATAAACATATATAGCCACTATAAATCAGTGTGGCAGTTGCTCAAGAAAATGGGAATCAAACTAACCCTAGATCCAGCTATACCATTTGTAGGAAAATACCCAAATTTGGGAGGATGATTTGTCCTCCCAAAGAAACAGAGCTCAAACATATTCATTGCTTCTATATTCATAATAGCCAGAAATTAGAAGCAACCTAGATATCTTTCAATAGAAGAGTGGATAAGGAAGACATGTTATTTACACAATGAAATATTTCTCAGCAGCTAAAATAAAATTCATAAGTAAACTACTGGAATCAGAACATCAATGGCTTATGCTCTAAGATCAAGAATCGAAAAGCGGGACCTCATGAAATTGCAAAGGTTCTGTAAGGCAAAGGACACAGTCAATAGGACAAAACGGCAACCAACAGATTGGGGAAAGATTTTTACCCATCCTATGTCTGATAGATGGCTAATATCCAATATATACAAAGAACTCAAGAAGTTAGACTCCAGAAAACCAAATAACCCTATCAAAAATGGGGAACAGAGCTAAACAGAGAATTCTCAACTGAGGAAACTCAAAGGGCTGAGAAGTACCTAAAGAAATGTTCAACATCCTTAGTCATCAGGGAAATGCAAATCAAAACAACTTTGAGATTCTACCTCACACCAGTCAAAATGGCTAAGATCAAAAACTCAGGTGACAGCAGATGCTGGCAAGGATGTGGAGAAAGAGGAACATTCCTCCATTGCTGGTGGGATTGCAAGCTGGTACAGACACTCTGGAATTCAGTTTGGCGGACCCTCAGAAAATTGGACATAATACTACCTGAGGACCCAGCTATACAACTCCTGAGCATATGCCCAGAAGATGCTCCAACATGTAATAAAGACACATGCTCCACTATGTTCATAGCAGCCATATTTATAATAGCCAAAAGCTGGAAACAACCCAGATGTCCCTCAGTGGAGGAATGGATACAGAAAATGCGGTACATTTACACAATGGAATACTACTCTGCTATTAAAAACAATGACTCATGAAATTCGCAGGTAAATGGATGGCACTTGAAAATATCATCGTGAGTGAGGTAACTCAGTCACAAAAGAACGGACATGGTATGTACTCACTGATAAGTGCATATTAGCCCAAAAGTTCAGAATACCCATGATTCACTTCACAGCTACTGTTGGGCTGAGCGTGAGGTCCCAGATGCAGGAGTTGGAGAAGGGATTGAAGGAGCTGAGGGAGTTTGCAGCCCCATGGAGGGAGCAACAGTGTCAACTAGCCTGACCCCCTCCCCCCGATGCTCCTGGAGACTGGAACACCAACCAAAGAATACACATGGAGAGACCCATGGTGCTGGCCACATATGTGGCAGAGGAGGGCCTTGTTGGCCATCAGTGGGAGAAGAGACCCTTGGGTCTGAGAGTGTTAGATGCCCCAGAGTAGGAGATTGCCAGGGATGGAAGACAGGAGTGGGTGGGTGGGTGGGGGAATACCCTCATAGAGGCAGGGGAAGGGGAGATGGGACAGTGGTTTCCAAAGGGTAGACCTGGAAAGGGAAAAACATTTGAAATGTAAATAAAGTATCAAAAAAAAATCTAGTGGAATCAGAAAAAAAATCATTCAGGGTGAGATAATCAGAGCCAGTAAGATAAATACGGTATGTAAACACTTTGCGTGGATATTAGCTGCTAAGGTAAATGATAACCAAGCTATAATCCATAGAATCACAGGTTAGGTAAAGGCTACGAGACTAGGGGTAGGAAATAGAGTAGATACTTATGGGTGGAGGGCTGGAATAAGATGATCATATGGGGAGAGAAACAATGGAGGGAATTCAGGGAGAAACTGCGAAAATTACTGGTTATTTGCAGTCTAGTACAGAAACAGAATGCAGTAGAAACTTCCTAAAATATATACATATAAATAGTTGATCTAAATAAGATCACTAAAAATCAGGGAAACAGAATGACAATATGCCATCTCTTGTCACCAAATGAAATTTCCTGTAACAGGATTGGGTTATATCTAATTGAACTTTTGATCAAGAGTGTCCATGGAAATTCCTAAATAACCCAGGCTGTTGTCAAGACTATAGGCTATAGCCAATTTTTGTCTACTTTTTTGGGTTCTTCTTTCTTCCACCCTTCTCAACCCCTTTTCTTCCACCCTTTCAACCCACTAACACTAGATAAGAGAAAACAAGATCAGAGATGCAAGGAAATAGACTCTTGAATAAAGTCAGGGATTGGAAGGGGGTGACCTTATTTTTAGACTATTTTCTGGTGATTAGGGGCACTGAGTCCCTTGGGGAAAATTTTATCTTCAGAGTCAATGTACCTAACTTTCTCTTCTTCCTCCTCCTCCTCTTCCTTTTTTGTACATGACTACTTAACAAACTACAACCAACAACAACCAATACTCAACCAACAACCCACCAATCCTCTCTGGGCCGTAGCATTTTATACCCTCTAAAAAGTATCTAGAATTCCAAATGTCATACAATTACAGAAGCTATATGCAACTGGCAAAATCATGCTTCTGATAGAGCACAAGGCAAGTCTTAGTCAGCTGTGGGCAATCTAAAGCAGCCCCGTATCCCACACCTGGCATTAAAATGAAAACATAATCTTATAATATTTCTGTGTTTTTAAAAGAAACTAAAGTTCCCAAATTGGAACTATAATAGTTTGCTCTCCACTAATTGACAGCAAAACCCCATTTTCAGAAGACAACTCCTACACAAATCACTGAAGATGGAGAAGTCAAGCGGTATATACATAGAGAGTTTATCCCTACATGCTAGATAGAATCTTGGTACAAACATGTTCTTTACATGCTAGTAAAGGAAAAACATAAACACTGATCCGGTCAAAAAAACCTTCAATGTACAATAGTTTCCTTCTTGCAAGATAAGCTAGTGCAGTGGTGGCACAAAGCTTGTAGGAGTAACCAATCAATAGCTGATTGGACTAAAGGTCCACTCCACAAGATAGAACCCATATCCAAAACTGTGTCACTGTCCAAGAACCCGAATATCACATAGAGCTAGGATAAAACCAAATATTACTAGTCTTAAAAATAAAACTGTAGTGATAAAAATAACTCTTAGTGATTTTCTGCTATATTCATACATCAGTACCATATCCAGCTATCATTAGAGAAGCTTCCTTCTGCAGCAGATGAGAACAAATATAGAAATATAGAGACCAACAGACAGACATTATGGCATTATGCGTTACAGTCTGAAGCTATGTTGATGTCCGTGGGGTATGTTGCTGCAATAAGTTCATAATCTGTGCTCCAACAGATTATAAAGGACAATAAAGCTACTTTTTCCATGATGTTGATAACTGAAGAAAAACAATTGAAAAAGAGATATGTAGAAGGCTTCTGTGACAACATCTAC
The DNA here is from genome assembly GCA_028551405.1 of Uromys caudimaculatus. Classification (NCBI taxonomy): domain Eukaryota; kingdom Metazoa; phylum Chordata; class Mammalia; order Rodentia; family Muridae; genus Uromys; species Uromys caudimaculatus. Next base: position 40,139,920 of record CM052712.1, on the reverse strand, counting down.
TCCTACCCTAGCACCCAAAATGTAACAGCCTAGACAGAAGCCATCAAAGAGAACTCTTAAAAATTGTTTTAAGTGTGTTGAAATATAATGTCTCATAATTGATAGTTCTGGCTATGTGTGGGTGGGGAAGGACTCGGTTTTCTTTGAGAAGCTAGCCATCAGTAATTTGGGAGTATATGGGCAGCACAAAATTAGACTTGGTTCTTCTTGCTGTTCCTGTTGTTCCTGTTGTTGTTGTCCTCCTCCTCCCCCTCGCCCTTCCCCTCTTCCTCTTCCTCCTCCTCCTTCTCCTCCTCCTCCCTTCCTCATTCACCTGTTTCTTCTTCTTCTTCTTCTTCTTCTTCTTCTTCTTCTTCTTCTTCTTCTTCTTCTTCTTCTTCTTCTTCTTCTTCTTCTTCTTCTCCTTCTCCTTCTCCTTCTCCTTCTCCTTCTCCTTCTCCTTCTCCTTCTCCTTCTTCCTCTTCCTCTTCCTCCTCCTCCTCCTCCTCCTCCTCCTCCTCCTCCTCCTCCTCCTCTTCTTCTTCTTCTTCTTCTTCTTCTTCTTCTTCTTCTTCTTCTTCTTCTTCTTCTCTTCTTTTGGAGGAAGATGTCACAAGTTCTGGAAGGCAGACTTAGAAAAACTGAGGAGTGTACTTGAGGTTCATGATGTGAAATTCCCCAAAAATCAATAAACATATTATTCTGTATTGTTAGTATCTGCATAAGCCAATATAGCCACTCTAGAAATGTGTTTGGTGGGATCTCAAAACACTAATAGTAGATGTGCCATTTGACCCATTTTCAGCACTCCTGACACACACTAAAAGATTTTATCTTACTACAGAGATACTGGCACATTCATGTTCATTGCTGTCCTACTCACTACAGATAGTAAATGAAATCAACCTCAATGGCCATGAACTAAGAAATAGGTAGTGAAAATGTGGAATATATATAGAATAGAATACTACTCAACTGTAAAGGTAGATGAAATCACAATACTTGCTCATAAATGGACAAGACAGGAAAAATACTGTACTGTGTAATATCATTCAGACTCCTAAAGATAAGCACCTCATATTCTTTGTTATATTGATGGTCCTAGCTTCAAATGTCTTGTTCTGTTCATTTTACATGGATCATGTGTGGAATCTAAGAAACTAGAAATGGGCCATGAGCAGGGGTTGTTCATTTAAAGGGGTAGAGTATAAGAGAAATGAAAATAGAAAATGAGGCATTGGGGGATAAGAGTGGTTCAACCAGGTATTAGAACACTGTGATGTGGAAAACTATAGGGGAAGGGAGAGTAGATGTGAAGAAGCTTCCTGGGAACCTAACATCTTGTAATCCAAGTAAAAACAATGGTAATAGGAAAGGCTAAAATAACACATGGAATATGAAAACACTGGTGGGGGAGAGAATACTGGGAGCTAATGATTTAAGACAGGATAAGAACATGAAGGGGTGGTGAGAGATAAGGCATGGGTTAAGGAAACTGAAACAGAAAAAACATATTAGCCTGGGGTTGAAAGGGAGTGCTGTGAAATGCTGTACAATGACTGTGACATGGCTGGCGCACACATAGAATAAGAAGGCAGCTTGTCAAACTAGATTTAAGAATTAAGATCCAACTAAAATCAGTCTGTGTGAAACATTTTGTATATGAAGGCATAGGTCAATTAAAATGAAAGGACTATGAAAAGACCTACTGTGCTAACAATCTCATGAAAGTGGAAGTGGCCATGTTAGTATTTTAAAAAGCAGTCTTAAGAACAAAGAAAATATCAGTAGTAAAGAGAGTCAGTGCATAATAACAAGAGTCCATTTTTTCAGAATAAGTGGCAAAAATTGATGTGTGTGTACTTATAAACAAACCCTCAAAGTACAGAAGACACAATGTGAAAATAAAGCACCAAACAACAGTTCTGTCTTCTGTTCCAAGTACAGATTTCAACACCCTAGTTCTGTGTAAAATTATGGCCAGCAAATATTGATTAAAAATTTAGTAGTAAAGAACAGAAACACTAGTCAGCAGGACACAATTGACACATTCCCTGTTGCGAAATCAACAGCAGTAAAAGGTGTATCCTGCCCAAGTTCTAGTAGAACACTCAGTCATATTCTAGGACATTAAAGTGCCTTACCAAGTTTTGAAGAATGGACCAGTTCCTAAAGAGCATGTCTTCTGGCTACATAGGCATTAAACTAAGAACAGAAGGCAGATATCATCAACTACATGGAGATCTGGATTAACACTTCTAAATAAAATCTAGAAAGTCAATACCACCACTGAGACCTCTCAATGCAAATTGTAAAAGTTCTGAACCACACTGAATGAAACCAACATACCAAGAATTCCAGGATGCAATAAAAGTTTTCCTCAGAGGGAAGCTTAGAGCAGTGGCTATGTTAGAAAGGAAGAAATATTTAAAAATCAGTAATGCAACATCATTCTTATTACAAACAGAGGTAAATAAATAGGAAAAATTAGAGTTGAAATCAATGAAATTAAGAGCATAAAATAATGAAGCCTGAAAAATCAAATCCTGTTGTTTTAAAGATCAGTAAGATTGATAAACCTCTTAATAAATTAAACAAGAAAAAAAGAATATTCAAAAGTTACTGATGTCATAGATGAAAAACAATAGACTCTTTCAATGCCACTGTGCTGGCCAGTTTTATGTTGACTTGACACAAGCTAGAGTCATGAGAGAGGAGGGGGGCCTCAACTAAGGGAATGACTATGTAAGACTGGGCTGTAGGGAAGCCTGTAGGGCATTTCCTTAATTGGTGATTGATGGAGGAGTGCACAGATCATTGTGGGTGGTTCCATCCCTGGACTGGGGGCCCTGGTGTCTAAGAAAGCAGGCTAAATAAGCTATGGAGAGAAAGCCAGTGAGCAGTACTACTTCATGGCCTCTGCATCAGCTTCTGCCTCTGGGTCCCTACCTTGTTTGAGTTCCTTCCATGACTTTCTTCAGTGACCAGCACTAATGTGGAAACATTACCCAAATAACCCTTTCCTCCCCAAGACGCTTTCGGTCTTGGTGTTTCATCACAGCAATGATAACCCTAATTTGTACAGTCACAAGGATACTGAAGGCATGTCATGTGTACTTGACTGCTACGACTGTGGTAACTAAGGTGATATAGCTTGGTTCTGTGAAAGACACAAAATATCATCACTCCTGAAGGGAAAAAATGAGTAATCTGAATAAGTATGTAATTATTGAATTGAATAAATAATTACCTACTAAGGCAAAAAATGCTGCACTGGTGAATCCTACTACATAGTTAAGAGAGAAACCATACTAATTCATTGCAATCTCTATCAGGAAATTGAAATAGAAAGACATTTCCCAAATCCCTTTATGATGCCAGCTTTATACTAATATGAAAACCAGATAAAGACATTACAAAATAGAAAAAGTACATGCCCTTATCTCTCATGAACACAGATAAAAAATCCTCGTGAAAATATTAACAAATTGACTGCAACAATGTAAGAGAAGAATTATACAAAACGACCAAGCTGGATTTAGGCCAGTTATGCAAAGCTACTTGCACATTTGAAAATCAATTTATGTAATCCACCATATCAACAGACTAAAGGACAAAACCATATAATCATATCAATCGATGCAGAAAATGCATTGGAAAAAATCCATCACACATTCAGAACACTCTTAGAAAACTAAAAATAAAGAAAGAGCCTCTCTTGGTAAGAGGCATTTATAAAACGTCTATATGTAATATTATACTTGACGGGGACTTCCAGTATAATTTACTTCTATGTTTTTGGAAACAAGTTTGCCTTTTCTCCCAAAATGTATTCATGGTGGTGTGAGAGACCCAATAGTCCAAGAAGAGAAGGAGTGGTAATAAAGACCTGTGTCTGTTTTTATAGGTGACAAGAATGCTTAAGTAGCAAGTTATAGTAGATAGACACCTGGAAATGGTTTTTAGCAAGGTCATTTTATATAGTGAGTGTCAAAATTTGAAATAAAATAAAATGTAATTTATTTTGACATTAAACAATGAAGTATTTAGTTGTACATTATCAAATCACATACCAAATCTATATGTAAAAAAAAAAAAACCCTCAAAATTTTGATGAAACAAAATTAATTCCATCTAAAGCAATGGTTCTCAACTTCCCTAATGCTGTGACCCTCTAATGTAGTTCTTCATGTTGTGGTGATCCCCAATCATAAAATTATTTTGTTGCTACTTTTTAACTATAATTTTGCTACTGTTATGACTTATAATATAAATATGATATGTAGGATATCTGATATGTGATCCCCAAAAGGCTTGCAACACACAGATCGTGAGCTGCTGATCTAAAATAATAGAAAAGTATTCTATCTTCATGAATTAGAAAACTAAATATAATTCAGATGTCCATTTTTCCCAACATGGCTCATAGAGTTCATTTTAAACTTTACTTTTCAAAAAAATTGCATGTATGTTTATGCATGCATGTCTGCATGTATGTGGGTACACTTATGTGAGGTTGCATGTATGTGGAATCTCAACACTGACATTAGGAGTCTTCCTTGGTAGCTCTCCATCATTATATTGAGGCAGGGTCTCTCAGTTGAATCGAGAGTTTCCTAACACTTCCTAATTAGCTATCCAGCTTATTTCAAGAATCAATTGTTTCTTCCTTCTGCCTACTAGAATTATAGGTTGGCTGCCTTGTTCAACTGGCAGTCATATGGGTTGCTAGGGATTTCTGAGATTCAGTCTTCACAATTGCATGGCACAGACTTCATCTACATCCCTGGTTCTACCACTCAAAGGAAAAGTCAAAAGTCCAGAAGTGGATGGTAGAGGAAATGGCGATAATAAACAAACAGAAAACTAACTTTACTTAACTTCAAGGTTACTAGAAAACTACAGGGATGAAAATAAGTATCATGGTGAGAAAATAATACATTTGTTAAGATAAATGACTAATGAGTCCAGATTGACAATATTTTCAGCAAAACATACTGGCCATTCATAGAAATACACATATACAGAAGGGGGTGGGTTAGAGGAAACAGCAAATGAAGAACAACAGGAGAACAGAATACTTAGTCAAATAGCATAATTTTTTTAGAACCCCTAAAATTATCAGAGCTAAATATAATATAGAATTGTCAAGCTTTTAGGAAATAATAGGATAAATACTAGATAAATATGAATATTTTTTAAATTGATTGACTTTAGTGTTTGTCAATTTTATATATGCCTATAATGTATTCTAATTATTCTTACCACCCATCACACTACCAGAATTAATAAAGGAAGCTCCGAGGCAATTGTCTGATAACACATGAAATCTGAAACTTTACAAAATCATAAAACGTCTATGAAGCAGTATAATGTGGTTAAAGTTGAAATGTGTGTGGGTCAAGTGGACTGTGCCACCATACAGACAAACTGGTAAGGTTGAGCAGGTTCAAAACCTGGGGAATCTCAGAATTAAGAAAGGCAGGGGTTGGGCCTGCTCCCTGCCAAATTACCTGATCTGGAACATGTAGCCATGACACCCCACTGAGAGGACCATTACAATTGGTCATATAGCAAAAACACCTGGAGTTCTCCATGCTAACGAAGTATGTCCATCCAGTGAATTTCCCTTCCTGGGCATTTTTTCCTACAAAAGGTATTTAATCCCTGGTTCACCCTGGTGGTTTACGTCTGCCATCAAATAAAAGTTTGGACAAACAATGACTGCTGTGTAGGGGATGGGGGAGTTGTAGGGGTGGGGAGTGTATCAGCCATCCCCTTCCTGCCTGGCACAAAAGCGCTCTGAAGGGAGGCACAGCCTCACAGCGTTCCCAACTCCAGGAGGTACCCCAGGGGTATGTGGCTACTCAGGAGACTGGAAACCACAGCATCCATCTCAGACAACACTGTTTCTCACCCAGAGAAAACAAGGACTGGGAGCAGTATTATGGACTGTCTCCCCTGAGTGGCTTGTTGGTAGTGCTTGGGCACCCCAGGAGAGAGGCAGACATGCAGCCCGGCAAATGTGTTGCTTATCAATTTTAAAACTCTGTAAATAATAAAATAGTGACTGTCTAAGGTATAACAAAGCCAAAGTACTGAAATTCTTATACCATACAGGAAGAGAATGCAGGACAAGAATAGCTCACAGTAAGGGAGAAAGAGAAAAAAATGTTCTTACTTAAGCCACTTCACTGCACAGTGAGTGATGTAATATGGAGCAGCCTGACAGCAGATCAATGTGTATAATATTTGCATATTTAACCAGGTAATTCAAAATAAATCAGAAAGCAGTAGGAAAACATAAAAGTTAAAGAATGCAAATGTAATTACTATATTAGGTATAAACCATATAAACACTAAGTTAAATGCCATAGATTGGCAAATAATATAAACCAGTAAGAAGTAGTATCTGGTACTGTTAAAGAGGCTAATGTCAAATACAAAGACAATTGTTAATAAACAAATGGGTAAATATACCATAGAACCCCAACACAAAGACTGTAGTAGCTCTAATATTAATATCAGATAAAGAACTTGAAGAGGAGGTTTTGAATAAGATGCTGTGGGTATATATGTATATATATATATATATATATATATATATATATATATATATATATATATATATATATATATATATATATTCAAGTCCAGTATTGAGTTTGGAGAAATCATCACTGTAAAAGAAAGATGGCTCTATTAAAATTCGTCAACTAACATATTAATCAAGAAAGTTTATTTCTCACTAATGTCTGTAACAACAAAGAAGGCCCCCCTTCTTTACTTCTACTTAACGTTTCACTCCAGGTTTTAAATAAAGACTGTGAGTCTAGAAAAATACATAAAATATTAACATAAAAGTGATCTGCATGTATTCACAGCCTGTCTGCAGAGTTAGACTGCAGAATATCATACAAGGACAATCATGGGAAGCAAGTGACTGAACAATTGATCCAGTTCAAAGTAGGGACAGTCAACTGAACTCTGTGCACTATCAATGTTCAGCCAAAAGTGAAAATAAAAAAACACACAAAATTTTAAACTTTATAACCTGCAATCTTGAAATATTGAGAATAATTATAATGAATAAAATAAGAAATATTATATTTGGAAGAGAGAAACTGAAATTAAGGTTCTTGACAAAGATGGATCAAAGTAATAACAATTCAAATTTAATAATTTTATTCTATTTTGTTTTATTTTAGTTTTAGAATCTAGACAGAAATTGAGAGGAGAAAGGGTAATTTTAACTACCTGTTTACAAATTTTTAAGAAAAAGATATAGTAAGAAAATGTTATATTTATTCTCAAACAACATAACTATCTACATAGAAAATCACAGAGGACAAGCATCTATGAAAATAGGATTAGCCACTCTGGAAATACAAACTAAAAATATGTTGATATGTGACTGCTATGTAAAAATGAATAATGCTACTGGGACCACATGGATACATTTTAAAAGTATCAGGCATTATGAAAAGGTCATAATCTGACATGGAATTCTGGAAAAGATGAACACAGGAGAGGCATCAGCTGGTCAGTCACTATAGACTGGGATCCCAGGAAACACAGAACACCAGAAAGAAAGTATGATAATATTTATAATATTTATTTCTATTCTGATAACAAAGACATCTGTTTAATTATCAAACTTCACACTTAAAAGAATGAGTCTCCCAGTTTATAAATCATGCTTCAATAAATCTAACATTTAAAATCAACTGAAAAGCAATACTGGTAATATTATCTTCTCCCAGACTGGTAGGAGAACGTACTAGTGCTTTGCAATCAGACATAAGCTTGACTGTCATTTTGAAACAAATACTTTTGATCATTCCTAGGGATTTATTTTTTTGTCTCTTATTCCTAACTGATGAATTGTTTTATGAATGATTAATCTAGTCTAAAATTAATTTGGCAGTCTGTCTGGATAACATTTTTTATTCTTTGTTCAATTGTTATAATTATTTATTCTTAATTTCCTAATATTTATTTTTTGTGAATCAATGAAATAAAAATCCATTCAATCAGAGTGTGTTATTATTTAATAGACAACTGCATGTAATTAGCTATAACATTTATATATGTAGCATAATTCATCTGTTTAATTTTGTGTACCAGGGTTTTTATTTGATATAGGATTTTGTTGTTTCATAATTGAAGGTTGAAATCTTTCCATCAGTTTGAACAATCTTAGGTAGTCAAACTAGAATCAAATTCAAAGACTTAATGTAAATTATTCAACCTTTTAGTATTGTCTTCCTTGACATTTTTCATATACTTTTTTATGATTTATCATAAGAATCATTATAAACATTAAATTTTACATTTTCATGGATTACTACCAATTTCATTTATATTCTAAAATACAGAGAAATTAAATTAACTTTTAGAAAACTTGTCCTCCCTATTTGATAAAGCTACCAAATGCTCAAAGTTTCTCTGTCTTACATTATCTTTAGTATGTTTGCCAAAATCTTCTCTACTGGCTAAAGCTTACCAGTACAATGCAAACTAGAACAAGAAAATATTTGTTAACTTTTTAACATGAAGATATTTACCACATCTCATAACTGTGGGTTAGCATTTCTGATATGAGAAAATAAAATAATTAATCATTAGTTTTCTATTTTAATTTAACATTGAATTATTTTCTTTTTGCAAAATTTTCATATTTTTATTTATAACAATTTTTAAATTTAAATATGTTTTGATCATATTCAACCTCTACCCCAAGCTCTTCCATATCTTTTCCCCATTCCTACCACCCAACTTTAAGATTTTTCCCAAAAAAACATACAAAAACCAAATCAGTAACAATGCCAAAACACAAAATAAAATGTCACCCAGAAAGGAGAAAACAGAACAAAAACCAATCCATAACAAAATAAAAGGCACACAAAAGACTGTGGAGTTTATTATATGTTAGTCAACCACTCCTGAACATGAGCCCTCTCCTGAAGTGGTTGATATTCCCAGTGTTACTCTGTTGGTGAAAACTGATTTTTCCTCTTTCAGCAGGTGTAAGGTACAAATTAACCTTTATCCTAGTGACTAGTTTAAACCATTTTTATGTTGATTAGGGATTTGACAATCTTTCTTTCATTGGATATTTGAAAAAAATTGATCTTTTCTTTCATCAAGTAATATATGATAAAATTATACAAATCTTATTCAATATTCTTCAGTAAAGAACAAAACAAAGCAAAAACAACAAAACCCAAACCAAATAAACAAACAAAAAATGTTTGGTTGCTAGTTCTCCATTTATCTACTTGATAATTTCTATCTCTCTGGACTCTTGGATGCCTATTTTTGTTTGTTATTTGGGACAGACTCTTTTGTAAGTCAATTTAACCCCAAATGTAACCTTATCTAGATATGAACTCATGGTCCTGCTTCTGACTCTATTCCTGAACACCGAGTCACAGGCATATGCTGCCACACCAGCTGCATGTTTACTTTATCTATATTTCTGTCTGTTTGTCTATCTGTGTGACCATTTATTTTACAACCTCAAGAATCATTTTTTTCATAAGAAAAGGTCATTCATATTTCATGTCTTTATTTTTCACTGAGACTTTCCCGGAAGACGTAACTAGCGTTGTCATGTTTTCTCCTATCTAGGAAGATTTTGTTCACTCACTGCTATGAGACAGATCCTCACAGTTCAAAGACTAGAACCAACCTTAAATGGCAAAGAACACTTTCTATCTGGATTATGAGAAAAATGTTTAAGAAAAAGAAAGGAAGGAGAGAACAGAAGGAGGAAAGGGAGGGAGAGAGGGAGAGGGGGGGACGAGAGAGGAAGAAAGGAGGGAAGGGGAAGGAAAGGAAAGAGAAAGACAGAGAGAGAGAAAGGGGTGGCAATGGTAGATTTTTAATGAAAAGATTATTCATGCTCTATGTCAGACATTCAATCTTGGTTTGAGTGTAACAAAATGGAAACAGTATTACTAGCATACAAAATGTCCACTACAGCATGCTGTACACACCTGTTGTAAGCACACCCCTAACACCTAATGCTTCATAGGAGGCGGCAGCTATAGCAAAGCATTTGGCACAATGCCTCACTTTATTTTGCTGGTATAGCTGAGAGGCCAGAAGGCTGGATTGACTGAGTTTGTGAATGAGTGCATGGAAGGTGTAAAATGGATGACGTATATCTGAAGGGAATGGATCCTAACAGTCCCTGTATCGTGTATGATAACAGTCAGTTGTTTGATTTATAAACGATCTGGCAGATCTTGACTTTCTTGTTTACCCAGCTGATACACTAATGTACAATCCTTATAACAAAGACTGGATCAAGGAGAAGATCTATGTGCTCCTTACATGACAGAGACAACTGTCTGGGACATAATTGGATGTTTTTGTTCAGTATCCAGCCATTTCCAATGTGTCATAGATTCCAACATGCCCACATCACAAAAGGACTAATGGTTTTGTTTATGTTTTTTCCACAACATTTCTTTATGTTTGAAATCATACAGTAGGGTCTAATGATGTCTCCAATTTGAATTCACTAAGTACAAGTTATTTTAGCTCTCTTCCATGTTTACTTGCAGTTCTCACTTCTTCTTGTTTACAGCTATAGCAGTAGGAGAGTTTTTACACAATAGACCCAAGAGAAACTGTATCATAAATGAAGTTACTATACTGATATGTATTTGTGTTTGCTGATTTAGAGGCCTTAAAAGTTCCTTTAATAACCCTTATACTTCAAAGAGGAGACCCAGAAAAGGGGAAACATTGGAAATGTAAATAAAGTATCAAAAAAAAAATAACCCTTATATTTAAGCCAGTGTTGTTCCCCACATCCCCTTTAGTGAGGATGGTTTCTGCGTGTGTTGTCCAGTGTGATTATTTTGTCATATTCTGCATTTCAGCCTGTATTTTCCTTCATCATTTTATTTGTATAACTCATGTGAATAGTTATCATGATATGGACATATAATTTCCCAATATTGAATGTGAGCTATATTTCTTCAAAAAGTATAGTCGTTTAGAAATGATAAAAAAATAGACCTTGCTATGGAGAAACAAGACACTCACTGTTTTGGCCAAGATACCCAGGTTAAGATAGGCAGAGTTAAGACTCCCTGATGGCTGTTGCCTTGATATGGATAGGTAAAGACAAAAGTCTTATAGCTATGGTCTTTCTTGTTAAAGAATCAAATTCTAATCTAACTGCAGAAAAGACACCAGATACATCCCATTTGAAGGACATCCTCTGAAGTATATGATGAGTGTCCTTTATGGTAATCAGAACCAAGGGAAATTATAAAAAGCATCCTAGCCAAGAGCAGGCTATGCAGAGATGATGACTAAATATAAAATGGTACCTCGGATGAGATCCAGGATCAACAAGCAAAGAGAAATATCTAAAGAAATCTGAATAATATATGGACTTTAATGATAATGTATCTTTGGCTCATTAATTGTAACAAATGTAGCATTAAATGTAATATATGTAAGCTTTAATAAAGCAAATTGTGCAGGTTATATGCAAACTCTTTTTACTATCTTTATAACCTCTATAGTATAAAGATACAATTATTCTAAAAATATTTTATGTGTAATTACTATTCTTTGATAATTTAAACAAAAGTATGTTCTTAGTTTTGCTTCTATTTTTGTCTTATAATCTAATTAACATGTCTATTATTATTTAGCATTTTAAAGCATAACAAAAGTGCATTTATAAAGTCTTATTCCTTTCTAATCTGTGATTTAAAAGCTCATATCCCAAGATTCAATTCACAGTAACTGTTGGACTGAGTGTGGGGTCCCAGATGGAGGAGTTGGAGAAGTGACTGAAGGAGCTGAGGGAGTTTGCAGCCTCATGAAGGGAACAACAGTGTCAACTGGCCTGACTCCCCCCCACCCCCGGTCCTCCTGGAGACTGGACCACCAACCAAAGAATACACATGGAGGGACCCATGGTGCTGGCCACATATGTGGCAGAGGGGGCCCTTGTTGGCCATCAGTGGGAGAAGAGGCCCTTGGATCTGAGAGTGTTAGATACCCCAGTGTAGGGGATTGCCAGGGAGGGAAGACTGGGGTGGGTGGGTGAGGAATACCCTCACAGAGGCAGGGGGGAGGGGGCATGGGATAGGGGGTTTCCAAAGGGGAGACCTGGAAAGGGGAAAACATTTGAAATGTAAATAAAGTATCAAATATAAAAAAAGTGGGATGTGTCTGTGTCTGTGTGTGTCTGTGTGTGTGTGTGTGTGTGTGTGTGTGTGTGTGTGTGTGTGTGTGTGTGTGCATGTGTATGGGCAGAAGGCACAGGACAACTTTTGGTGTCATTTAACAGTACCTGTCATCTTCATTTTAAATTTTTCTTTACATTCATGTATCTATTTTGTGTGTCTATGAATATGTATTTTGTGTGCATATGTTCAGTCTTGCATGTGGATGTGTCAGAGAACAACTTGTGAAAGTAGACTCTCTCCTCCACTGTCTGGGTTCCAACAATTAAACTTAAGTCCTGAGGCCTGAGGCCTTAGCATATTTATAAAGGGAGTCATCTCTGAGGCCTCCACCTGTTTTTGAGACAGGGTCTGTCACTCTCCTCAGGCTCTCCAAATAGACTAGCCTGGCTCATTACACATCCTGGTCTCTGTTCCACAATCCTGAGATTAGCAGTGTGTGCCACCATACTTAGCCATTTTAACTGATCTCTCTTTCCAGACCCATCTGAGAACAATTGTTCATCATTATTTAGCAATAATATATTTTGAGGAAGTTGGCTAATTTTTAAAGGAATGGATTATTTATCATAAATATAATTGAATCATAAAATTGGCAATCAACCTTCTTAACATCTGTGTTGTTGACGGTTTTTAAATGAATCTGTGTGTTAAAAGAAGAATCTCTGAATCATGGCAGAGACATTAATGATATACTTAATCCTAAAACAGAATATTTAAGATAGAGAAGAAAATGAACATATTCTCATTGTGTAATTCAATAAAATTTGTTGTTGTCATCATGATACCAAAATTATCTCCCTGCATCTGAAAATGTTGTCATGTTTGCGACAAAGGACACAGGAAGGGGCCAATTGCATGGGGTGACCTAAGATTTAATATTAGGCACTTTCACCTTGAATTTCCTATGAGATATTGATAGGGTTGTAGTAAGGAAATAAAATTACTAGATATACTAACTGACATTACTCACATTGATCAGGTGTAAGGATTAAGAAGAAAAGTAATTTTTTTTCAGAAAATGGTATCAAATGGCATGAAACTAGAAATTTTCAGTTCAGAGGCAAAGGAACTTAGTAGAAAAACTGACATAGCTTGTTTGACATTAAGGATGAAAGAAAGACAAAGTAGGGAGACTGAGAGCTCTAAGAAGAGACTCAGGACCATTTGTGACATGAGCTGTGGGAATGGATTCAACATGGCAGAGGCCGTATAGAAGGATGCAGAAGACAGTAAGCACTCGTTGCCCACCTCCTGGAAGGTTCTTGCAGAATATCTAAGTTATTCCTCCCCAAATTCTACTTTTAAAAATATTTTTGCCCTTTAAAAGTAGTTTAAAAACAACAACAAACAAACCAAACCATCTCAAATAGACTAAGGGACCTGCCCATAGTGACTGCCTCATTGGTTATGTGCTGTAATGTGTAATGCTCATGAGACTATAAGAGGTTGGGTAATGTATTGAAGTTTATTTGACTGGCCATTGTACCTTAAAGTGGTGTGTAGTAAAAGAGCATGTAAAACGGGCAAGGGATGACCACATTTTAAAAATAACTTCTACTGTCCTGATAACAGGAATAAAATTCATCAAAGACTAACTTCTTCATGAAGCGAGTCTTCATGATCTTAAAAGCCCCACTTCTCTACACTGTTGATTGGAGAATTAAGTTTCAAACACATAGATTTTAAAAGAGCTTAAGGGGACATTAAAACCACAGACGTTACAATGTTAAGAATCTATAGAATTAGAATTGAGACCCTAGTGTGTAGATTAAATATTCACACTTTCATCTCTTTTTCTGGCCCTAATTAATGTCAAAGTAAGATCACTGGCTAGAGTCCAGAACTTACCCAAAAAGTAAGACAGGCACTGGAATGAAGAACAGGGAAAATATGGGCCATGCTACTTTGATGGAAAAGGAGGCAAAGGCAAATCCAAGACACTGCACAAAAGGAAGGCAAAATTAAAAGTGAATCTTTGAGCATTTTGAATACCCTAGGAGAAAGAATTAGTAGATAAGAAAAAGAGAATCCTGAAATGAACATATACATAATCTGTCCCTGAGACTTTAAGGTGGATGAGAGAGACTGGCAGGTTAATTTGCTTTCCTAAAGAGTTTTTGCTTAAATGGAGACAAGAATGCAGAAGGGATGAACAAGCATATTTTTCTGTTTTGTAAGCGAAGGTTAGATATCTGAACATTGAACACTCCTACCTGATGATCGTTAGAACCATTTCTACTTATTGCATAGGTAGTGAATCATCTGGGTGATAGAAAACCGAGGAAGCAGAACCAGAGGAAGAGAAGCATTGTATGTGCTCATAAGGTTAGAAAAGGAGCCAGCTGGTACAGTCTTGTTGATATTTCTGAATGCCTGCTGAAAATTGCTAAAGGTGAACCTCTGCATGAAATGGATGAGGTGCAGAGGTACAGGGAAGATTTGGGGGTTCTTTAGATTGGGGGGACTATTTAATAAGGTAGGAAGTGCATGGTATATGAACAAAATCCTAAGGAAAGAATATAAAGACAAAAAAATGTATAATCTAATGGAGAACATTGAACACTGGTACCCCGTTCCCAGACTAGGGTTCCATGAATCACAGGATTTATTCATTTTGGTTTTAAAAAAAAGTGTTTTATCTTTATATCTCTCTCTCCCTCTCCCCCCCTTCTTTGTGTGTGTGTATTTATGTGTGTGTGCTTCTGTGCATATGTTTGTGCGTGTGTGTGTGTGTGTGTGTGTGTGTGTGTGTGTGTGTGTGTATGAGTGCCTACAGACACCAGAAGGTGTCAAGTCACCTGAAGCTGAAGGTAAAGGTAATTATGAACCTTGAGGAACTGAACTCAGCACCTCTGCAAGAGTAGCAAACACTCTTTAATTGCTGAGACATTTCTCCAGATGCTTTTATTTTTATTTTTCTTCATTTTTCACAGGACTTTTGGTTAAAGCAGTTGCCAGAGCTTGTTCATTCTGAGTAGATATTAGGGTACTAAATTCTTTCTGTAAAGAAACATTTAAACTTTACTAACTCTCTTCTCTTAATGTTATCTGATTGTACCAGTTTTATCTTCTCTGTGTAGCTCCTGTTAAGATACTAAAATACTAATGTTCCATGTAATAACATAATTTGGCAAGTGATGCTAAAAAGACAATAGAGAACAGTTTTTAAAGTATATATGAGAAGACAGGGGTCAAAGAGTTAGTATTTGAATTTAAATTTTAGGAATAGCTTAGATAGACTGAAAGTCACTTGATTTGAAAAGTTAAAGAAAATTCAGTAGATTATGAGTCAATTTACCCACAGGGATACAATAGGAACCCACCCCTGGTCAGGACAGGATAAGTCATAACTTGGGAACAATTTTGAAGTAGGCAGAGGAGGATAGTGAAAGGAGCTGAAATGACAGAGTTGATGGTTAGGACATTGGAAGATGTAAAAATAAACAAATACAACCATTTGGTAACTTCTTTGGTAATAAGAAAATGAGTCCTGTTGTCTTTGGACACTGTACCCTGGGAATTATGGGTATGAGAATAATTTCTCTTTTAGAGGCCATTGAGAATAGAGATAGAATTATCAATATCTAATTTTTATTTAGTTGATATCATTTCTTTAAAGAAATGCTTTAAGATTGAATTGTGTTCCCCTTCAAGGTGACACTTAAGGCCTCAGTCAGAGAAACTCAGGATATGATTGTATTTGGAGGTTGTGTCTCCACAAAGGTGATTGAGAGTAAGATGGTTAGCATGGGCCCTGATCCAGTCAGGCTCCCATCCTATCCCTGTAAAAAGAAACATGCGGTGATAGGGAATTAGTTCACTTGTTAAAATGTCTGTCATGAAAACATGAGGACCAGAGTTCAGATCCCCAACCCCCATGTAAAAAGCTGGGTCCTGAGCATGGCCCTGTGATCCCAGGGCCTGAAGCAGTAGAACAAGGAGGATCCCTAAAGCTTGTTGGGAAGATGGTCTAGTCTGTACACAAGCTTTGGGTTGAGAGATAGATCCTGCCTCAGGGGAAAAAGTAGAAATTAGTGATGTAGGAGACACAAGAAAATCAAGGCTTGACGTTTACATGTATGTGCACATATGTACACGTGTGCATGACAAATAGACTTAACAATACACATGCACACAGAGAGAGAGAGAGAGAGAGAGACAGAGAGACAGAGACAGACAGAGACAGAGAGACAGAGAGAGACAGAGAAAGACAGAGACAGAGACAGAGACAGAGGGGAAGGGACAGAGACAGAATTTGGATATGCCTATACTATACAGACTAGGGCAAGGATTGAATGCCCTAGAACAGATTCTTCCAGCACAGCCTTCAAAAAGAACTCTCGTCAAATCTTGATTTTGTACTTCTTGCTTCCAGACATGGAATTCATCAACCTAGTCCCTGTCCAAGGCTTCTGTAATAGCAACCAAAGATGTTCTAGGGAATGACAAGGAGAGTGCTTCTCACCTTAGCTGGGTTTAGGGGTGTTTGTTTGTTTGTTTGTTTAAGTTTTTAACGGGGAATGGATTTTTTTTTCTACAAATGTAGAATTAAGGTTTCCAAGAAAAAAGACACCAAGATCTAGTTTTCTTTCCTCTGGAGGGCCAAAACTGTGTCTTGGAGAATCAAAGTGCTACATGGGTTAGTCACTGTAAACTCATTATTATTAAGAGAAAGGAACAAGCTTTAGAGTGTTCATTCTTTTTAATCAGTGTGTTCTCAAATGTCACCTCAGCAGGGCCCAGGTGACCTAAATGCTCTCCACAGTTTGCAATCATATTTAATATGCTCTGCTGAAAGCTGAGCTATGGTGAGTTTGCTGATATTTTGCCTTCCAGAGGAAGGTTAGAGAGTGCCTGCCTTTCATGGAAATCATTCCGTTCACATCCTTTTCTGAATTTACTTGCTTGCTATCTAGGGCACTTAAATATAAAGATTCATGTTTGGTGGGAGTAAGTTTTTCATCACACGTAACACCTTGAATGGTAAAACAGGAACCTATGATGCTCCAATGAGCACAGAACTAGAAATGTTAGTGATTCCCTCCACCGGGGCCTGGAATTTTCCTATATACTCTAAAATATTTCTGCCATTGGAAGACAGCAGGAGAAGGACTGCTATTTGAATCAGAGTCAGGTGTCGTATGATTTTTTTAATATATATAAAAGTGAATCCAGCGCAGACGGAGGTGGCTTCTTTTCCATCTGTCAGCACATTCTTTACAACCATGCATAAACTTGATTATCACACTCAGTGTGTTACTGCGAAAATTATCCCTGTCCTCAGAACAGACTCTCTACAGCTTGGAGTAGAATTCAAATATCAGAGAAGTTAATCTAAAAAACAAGCAACCCAGTGGGGTGGGGGGACATTTTCCTTTGCAGAGAGTTTGCCATAAGTCCTTTATTTTGTCACATGCACAAGGGTAAATATTTTACACTGAATAAAGTAGTTCCCGGTGACACACATTTGGCCTTGATAAAATTTTTCCATGGTATTCACATATATTAACCTTTGATGAAAAGACCACTGGAACAAAAGCCATGAGATGAATATGGCATAATTTCAGGGTTTTAATTTTTCTTTTTACATTAACCTTTGAGTTCTAAACTGTTGTAGTGGTGTGTTTGGGGGTATATTTGGATAGAGACATTACTGTCATCCTGTTCATATTTATGGGCCTGACCTTTGTATTATAGTAGCCTGCTTTGAAGCTCAGTTATTTTTAATTGCTTTATGTGTCCATGGAGACTGTTCGCTGCCTGTGTCAGTTATATACAGTACCCTGGCACATATGTTTCTTTAATGAATCTTACAATGACTAGATATTTATAACCACATCTGAATACAAAAGGAGGAATTGTTGCATTTTTGGTGCCGTGTGCGTGTGTGTGTGTGTGTGTGTGTGTGTGTGTGTGTGTGTGTGTGTGTGTGTGTGATGTGCCTTGTGTGGAAATGTATTTTATTGTCAACATTGCTATATCCTTAATGAGGTGACAGGAAGAATTAAAAGTGACAGACGGTTTTGGCTGCTCTGGGTCCATCTGAGATATAGTCTCCTATCATGTGGCTCAATAAACTCAGTCTCTGTGAAGCCCTAGGTGTGTGATTCATAGCCATAGCAGGGCTACTCACAGGGACTTAATGAGAGAGATAGTCACAGGCTGGGTAGCAGGAGGCTGAATTGCTGTTAGCTGAAGACAATAAAATGTGTCTGTCTCAAAACTGCATCTGAAATTTGCAAGGATCCCTGCATCCCTGATACCACTAACAGCATTATTCTTCCATGTGTGATTAGGGGGTGGACTGAATGACTGCAGAAAATGCTAATGTCAAGGAACAAAGGGGCCCTCCCACCCTTTCTACCCAAAGAAAGCCTGCCTGTGTAATATGTGCTCTGAATGGCTTACTAGAATATATCACATATGCCATGTAATGTCTTTGAAAGTAAATACAGCATAATTAGGGATGGTCAAAATGTTACCCAGGAATGAGCAGCCTTACCGTATCTTCTGGTCCCACCCCCCCAGGAACTCTGAATCAGAAAGTTCCGTGACAGAAAGAGAATTGGAAGAAAGGAATGTATATTTTAGTAAGCTTTCCAGATAACTATTCTGTACATCCAGGCTGTATACCCTGTCTTGAATTAAACCTCTAACTATAAGAAATGAGAAAAGAAAAGTAATTGTACTTAGCAGAGACTCAATTGCTTTCAAGGTAAAACCAGTTAGCAAGAACAAATAGTGAGGGGTGTTGAGGCCAGTCTGTGTTCTTATAAGGTACAAATTAGAGTGGACTTACAGAAAGTCACTTGATCTCTCTAACTTCCAAGCCACTATTGATAAAATGAGAACAATAATAGTAACTATCCCTGGAATTCATAATTTTTTAATGGAAAGAAGTGTTAGATTCCACATTTTAAGGAGCAAAGTTTAGAGAAATGTTAACTTAGTTAATATTAAACATATTTTACAGTGTAAATCTATCAGAAGAGAAATCATAACAAGTAGGCCTGGGGCAATGGTAGCTATGCTATATGAATAAAATGTTTACTGTATGTGAGAGTCTGGTTTAAGCAAAGTATATTCATTCTCCTTTAACTAATTTAATTTTCAAAATAACAATACCACATAGGTTATAAAGTATACTACCATAAGATTTTCATTAAAAAAATAAAGTAGATGAAACAAACTAAATAATTTGGTGGAAGAGATTCAGCATGCAAAGTTACATTCCTGATAATCACAGGGATAACTGCCTCAAAAGAATTTCTTGACCCTAACATAACATTGTGTCTAGGGGAAGAGAACAGTTTGCATATTCTCTTGCATTGTATTTCTATCTCGCCCTTCTTCTATACTAGTATGACTGCTGAGCAATAAGAGAATGATGCTCAGAGCTTATTAAAGGGTACATCAAGATTAAATGTTAATAATAGTAATTGTTATGACCATCAGATGTGCCCCTCTAAACTCATGTGTTCAGAGTTATGACTCAATGTTATGACTAAGAAATGGACTCATCGGGGGGTTACTAAGTCATTACAGCTTTTATACAGTGTCTAGAAGCAGCCAAACTAGGCCCTGTTTTGTCCTTTTGGATCTCTCATCATATGAGGCCACAATGTTCTCCTTTCTGGAGGCATGACATTTAGAACACCACATTGGAGGCAGAGAGTGTGATGCTCATCAAATGTGCCAGTTTCTTGGTCATGAGTTTCCCAGCCCCCTAAATTCTAAGAAATATATTTCTGTTTTATGTGCATTATCTAGTCTCTTGTATATTATTATAACATCCCTAATAAAATAAGATAATGCAATCTCAAAATAGAGATACTACTGAGGGCCTAATTAAGGAAATAATATAAATAATTTTAAAAATTAATGAAAAAAGTATAGATGACACAGGGAGTTTACTATGGCCTCACAGTTAAATGAATGTTCTACAGGATCTGTGCTTCCTTTCAGAAATCCTTGTATAATTTCTAAAGCTTGTGTTTTGGCTCATCAAATACATAGTCATAAAAGATGCAGAAACACTTAAATGGTCCACATCTTAGATGTCCCAAATTTCACTGTTGTGCATCACCACGTTGACAGCATAAGGTGCTTTCTGGCTTTGTTTTTCACCACCGGGGGAATAAGGACTTAGCCGTCCTCAGACTTACTTCGTGTTACTGGGGGAACACAACCAGTGTATCCATGCTTTCCTCTCTCTTTCTGTGTGTTTGCAAGCACATGTGGCATCTTTGCTTTTCCTTAAGGAGACTGCCCAGACACTGCTAGTATGTGGTTTCTTTGAAGACTTGAATATTTCAGAGTTCTCCAAAAGGCAAGGGAGGCGAAACAGGCAGTAGAACGCTTCTGGCCTAAGTGAGCCATCATACTACGCAACTAACAGTCAGCACGTCAAAGCCCAGGGCCAAGATCACTGCAAGAGCAGTCCCACACTCACATTTGCTAATGTGGAAAGTACTGTTCAAGTTTCTCTCCTGTTCTTTCATTCCTCCATTCAAAGGGAACAGGCGAAACAAAAAGATCCACATGCAGGCAAAAGCCCCCTTGTAGGCTGGTGGGGAAGTAGCATTTCCATCCTTGTGCCTAGTCTCAGATTGTTTTGGGGTTGAAAAAAGCATTCCTTGTGGTGAGACAAATGACTCTGATAGGACAGGTGCACTTCCTAGTGGTCCCAAGACTTTCTAACAAGGAATAAGTGAACATCATGTAGTTAGCTCCTCCGTGTTGATTTAATTAGTCCCCAGGAAGTCAGGAGTCACCTAACATTCCAATACACAGTTTATATGGAAGTGATAGTCCAAGTTTTCCAGACTTATTTCTTTTCTTTTATTTGATAATTTTGATAGACACATGTCAGTCATTTGTGAATAATGTGACAAATGAAGGGGGTCATTTTGTTGGAATTAATATTCAAAGTCTTTTGAACTAGAGAAAGCTTTTCAACCTTTTAACTATTCTTAATCTGTGGCTAGAATAATAAAATAATATATAAAGTAAGACTCTGTCATGTTTACATAAGATGAAATACCAAACATTTTCTTCCTTCATTAATTTGACTACCACACATGTGAGGCATGTTAAATTCTAATGTATACAAGATGCAGGCATGTCAACATGCAAAGCTCACATTAGTCTAAACCTCAGATTTTCTAGAATTCAGGTTCTCCATCAGCTAGGAATAAAATATTAATTGTGTCTTCATTTCTGGCTATCTTTAAGTAAAACTTAAAATTTAAAAAGTATGACAACTGGTCTCTTGCTGCAGCAATGAGAGTGGGGGTACAAGGAGAGGAAACTCAGAAGAGACGCCATTGGTTCTAAAAAACACCATACAAGTCAGACATAGGGAAAATTGCCAGCTTCATTAAAGTCAAGTTACAGAAATCTAAGATTCAGGGGAACACACTGCCAACCAAAAAGACTATTGGATAGGAAAAAAAGAATGAAATTTTCTAACAGCCTAAACTGGATGATTTCTTGACCCCATGTGACCCTGTCATCTCTGAGATCCCCTCCTGATGTGGAGAAAGAGCACCCGCAAGATGGACACAAGCCACGAGCTGCCTTGTGGAGCCTGGGCACTCCACACCAATCCGCTGGTCTGCAGGTCGATGAGCTTGGGATCCCCAGCTCAACAGGACTGCCAAATTTCACTGGTATGCTTTATCGCATTACAGAAAATCATATGTATGATTGATTAAAATAAAACACACTTGTAGCAATAAAAGGAATTGAAAAATGAAAAAAACAATAACTACTATATTAAAAATGAAAACATGGTTTTCAGATTATGCGGAAAATATCGTGAATTTTTTTTGACCAGCATTTTCAAATGGCGATAAGACAATTTTCTTCTCCTGACTTGTTTTAATAAACTCATATATATGTGTATTTATAAATATGGACATGTGTATATGTATATATATATATATATATACACACACACATATATATACATATATATGAGCTTATTCAATGATATATAATCAGTATTATAGTATAATGTATTTTGATATGTTTGGCAGCCATACACTTTTTGTAATTATTTTAAATACTGTTTTATGTGTTTCTTTATAGATTTTTTAGTTTTGTTGAATTATCAAAAATATATACACTATGAAAATAAAGAATCCAGGTTCTAAAGAAGAATTACCTGAAAAAATCAGGAATATTAGTACACTATACTCAATGTTATTTCAGGAATATAGTGGAAATCTCATATCATGGTAATGATATTGTGTGTGTGTGTGTGTGTGTGTGTGTGTGTGTGTGTGTGTGTGTGTGTGTGTGTGTGTAATAGAGACTTGGGAGAGGTAACCATAGATTGCTAGTCATGAAAGATTTCAAAGTTAAATAATCCTTCATCTGAGCCTTAGAAGACAAAATTCAAATTAACTAAGCCAAAAATAGATTTCTGAATAAAAGGAAGGGAAAAATATGAGGGATGATGAAGAGATTTGTGCAATTCATGCAAAGGCACACACGTATGAGAAGGGGAGATGCCTGTGAGGATGTATGATTGGCCCAAGGTATGGTTGAAATATTAGAATAGATAAGGAGAGTAAGGGGGGCCAACAACAGACGAGGAATATTTTGGATGCCTTGCTGAAGAGATTGAGCCTTATCCCAGATGTGGTGTGGAGCCATGAGGATAATAGTTTTAACAGGATACTCTCATGAGACTTACACTTTTGAAATATAAGTCTAGCCACATTGTAAAGGATGAATTATTTGGCGTGTAACCATGGTAGGTATAGTAAGAGGCTGCTGGGAATAAAGGAAACAAGTAATGAGCCTATAGGAGTAATCCAAGGAAGAAATGATAGACCGCTGAGCCACAACAGTGGGCTGTGCAGTTACTTTGTAAAGCGTGAAATGCTACTGTGGTGTTGGTAGCAGGAAAGGGTAAAATGAAGGAAGGAAGAAGAAATAGGAATGAGAAACCAGGAGAGAAGAAAAGAGAAAAGGAACAAAGGATATAAAAGGAAGAGAAGAAGACAGGAATTACCATCTTTGGCTAAGTAGACGTTTGAAGGCAAAGTGTTTCATTAAACACAGTCATGACTGTTAGTCTGCCCTGGAGGTGTGATCGAATTACAGGCACCCTAGCTCTCAGCCAATCAGCCAGATGGCTGCTGACTGGTTCAAACGAAAACTAATCAGAACCTTTATTCAGTGGTTCAATTGATGCACAAATAGCCATAGTCAAGGTGAACTCAATGAATTATTATTATTACCATGTGTACAATCCCCCAAAGGGTTGGGGAAGATAGCATCATTCCCTCTGACTGTCAGCAGCAGCTGACATGTTCACATAGACTGTGCGCAAAAGCTCACATGCATTCATGCATATATAAGCTCATGCACATGTACACACATGTACACACACATGCATGCACACCCATTGCTAAAATATTTTTAATTAATAAACATAAACTGGTTTCATATTGAATTCACTATGAAAAGGTCATAGGAACAAATTCAAGGCAACAGTTTGTCCAAGAACAAATATATCGTTAAACTCCGGTTTTAACATGCAAAATGTAGATTATAAAAAAAAAAAGAAGAAGAAAGAAAAGAAACAAATATAAAATTAGTAAATCTATCCATCAAAGTCATATCTGAGGATGGATAAGGAGCCATCCAACTTTTTTTTTAGTTCAAATCTCAATTTTCCTTTTGTTTTCCCCTCCTCTCCCTTTTTATATTAATTATTGGTATAAAGGCAGAATGTCCTGTTTGATGACATTGATCTATTTACAAGAGGTACTGGTACCTGCTCTTGTCTGTGACTACCTTCCAAACAAGCGATAATTTATGTTGCTCTTTCAGAATCAATAATTGACTAATCCTCCACAGAAGAATATTGTAGCTCTGAAAAATATTAAAAGTCAATGGCAGTAACAGAAAGAGCCCTACACAAGATAGGATTGCACAAATGCATGTGATCCTGTTAATTTAAATACTTCTCCCCACTTCACTCAAGAGATTTTCACAGTCTCTAATGTAACATACCAGAACCCATTTAAAATAGATTAGCATTTTAGATGTTTTCATTATATTTTAAATTATGTCCATGCATTCATGTGGGAATATGTATTCATATAAATGCAGAGGCTCACAGATGCCATAAGCATAAGATCCCCCTGGAGCTCATCTACAGATGGTTGTGGGCTACTCAATATGGATGTTGTGAACCAAGCTCTAGTCCTCTGTAAGAACATCACTACTCTTAACTACTCAGCCATTTCTCCAGCCCCTACAGATTACCTTTTAAGTGTAGGAGGGGGAGGGAGGACCTCGTGTTCAATAAAACAGGAGAAGCAAAAGAGGTGATTATTATAAAAGTTTATCTGATAAAACTAAACTAAAAAAAAAAAAGAGTTAAATTACACAAAGAACTGTTTGTGGATAAACTGTGCACAAAGAGGACAATTTCCTTACTAAGTAGATTGTCCTTAAATCCATATTTTAAGCAAGCTTGATGGTGCTTTACAAACTTATATTTTACTTTTCAAGACTTATGCTATAAATGACATATGAAGGGTCTATACATAAACCTCCTTCCAGTTTAAGCAATCGGGCCCCTGTGATATCTGCCAATCCAATATAAAGACAGGCTCTGGATTCCTAGATTTCATACAGCCCAACATTCTCCCAAAGCATTTGAATGATATTTCACCCAGTTTAGCCTCCTGAAGGTGAGTGTGTAATTAATGAGCTGGAAGTCATTCTCTAGAGTTAGTTTTCATCTAAATAAAGGTGCCCGATCCTTATCTGTACCCTTTGTACTCATTGTTGCCTTGAATATACCAAGCTTCCTGTTGGAACAGGGAACCATTGATTTGCTGACTAATCTTTTTATCTGATCATTATAGATTGTAACTCTCAGTCTATAACCTTTACACACACTGCTATTGTGGTTAAATAAAACACAATACAAAATAATTAACATCTTCCCTTATCGACATTTCTCTTCCCGACAAAAGCAAGAAGACTCACATGTGACAAGTGGACATTAGTATTTTTAGAGAAAAGAATAAATAGAAGATGAATATACAATCTTTAGTTCCTTAATATAAATGACTCCAGAAGAACCAGTATGTAGCCTTGGGGAAATCAACTGCTTCTTCAATTGGATTGTTTCTGTCATTGTATGGACACAGTCTTGTTTGATGTGCTCCTACCATTTGTTTTGTATGGAGTCTTTTATCTAAATCCAAAGCAATGCAGTCATCAGGGCTGGGATTCAATAATGGCTCGGCAGGAGCTGTCATCCACAGTTTGCTATTCATCTTGTAAAAAGGCTTTGAGTTTTCAAAGTACCAACTAAGGTTGGCATTTCAATGCCACGGTCAGATCACTTAAAGTTCTTTGTGTTCACAAAAAAGAAAGTGAAATTGAGAAGGGGGGGGTGGATTAAATAGACAGCCTACTACCCTACCTGATTTACTAAGGGTAACTCCAAGGCACCCAAGGAAAAAGGGATATTAGTTGACCTAAGCCTTTCTGCAAGGGGACATTGCTGTGAATCATAAATGCTTTCAGGAGCATTTATTTCACACTGAGCTCCAGTGCTGTAATTAAGAGGCAACAAATTATGGAAATTGAACAAAAAAAATGAAAATTTTTAAAAGGAAAGATGACAAAGAGAAATCCTTAAGACTTCTTGTCCATCAGAGTATTTAGTAATATGTCCATTTTTGAAAAAGAACTTTACAGATAAATAAACAACATAAAAGTTTGGATATAGGCTCCAGTGTTATATATAGCTATTGTTCTCTTCATAGGAACAGACACAAATGGAAAAATAATACTGGATTAGCTTGTGGGTTCCATTTTGGGTATCTTGTCTGCTTGTTACTCAATGTAGACTCAATATCCTAGTTTTTCTGTGACCATAATATGTATATGGCATGAAGAATTACAATAAGAACATTTGGGTTAAGAGTTCCTGGGACCATGAATAAATTAAGCTGTAAGACTAACAGCAGTAAGCACAGTACAGTACCTTTTGGTAGTTAGCATAGTACCTGAGCACAGAAGAGGGTAGAGCCTCTTACCATGGACAAAGTCACTCTGCTGCTGCACTCATTGTCCCTTCACCTGACTTGGCCCTCAACTTGTAGTTGTGGAATGAGATTGTTTTAGCAGATGTAAAACAAAGCAGAAAGGATCCAGAGTAGCAGCAAACTGATTAAGTGTATAATCTTGAGATTCAATTTCCATATCTATGATTAAGGATTTAAAATATTTTAAAGATACTTTTCTTCCAAAACACAGTGCGATTATGCTGAATGTAATACATGATAACTAAACTTTCTGCATGGACATATATTCATTTTTTTCATTTATACTTCATCAAAATATGAAATATGTATAAACATATATAAATGCATATATATTGAATCATTCTACTTGTTAAGTTTGCATTAGGGGTTCAGACTAGAAGAAATAACAAGAATATTCTGTTTCTGACCATAGTCTGAGAAACATACTTTTCTAAAGAATGATAATGGGTCTAAATCTGTAATTGTGACAAATACTAAAACTGCAGGACCACATTGTGAAAAGGTGTTAATGGATGAGACTGACCTGGGTGAGGAAAAAGTTTCTCTGAGGATGTACAAATGCAATTGATATCCGAAGGCTGATAAGATGCTTTAGATGCCACGAGCATTGTAACCCCTACTCTCAAGAATGCAGAACTATTGATGATTTTAAACACAATATAGTAAAATCAGATCTCTCATTTTCTCTCACTTTAAGATAGATTGTTATGTCAAAGTAAGTAGACAAGTTGAAGGATAAAAGAAATCTGGAGGCAAAATTAGTATGCTTCCTAGAAGAAAGGTAGAATTAATTTGCAAAAGGAATGCTGGGAGATCTGATGCTACTTGAGCTTAAAATATCAAGAATTGGGTCAGCACCCATGTAAAAGTTATATGATTCCTCAATTCCAGCCATTGGGACTAGGCCCTACATTTGAAAAAATCATTTTGTTAATTGAGAAAAGTTGTAGAAATGCTTGTCAATTCACAAATGTTAGTTTAAAGACAAAAAAGGTAACGTTACAGAAAACAACAACAAAAACAAAAAACAAAAAATAAAAACAAAATGAACCAATAAAAACAACGAAACAACAACCTTCCCTTCACATACATCATTTAATAATGCTTGAAGTGGAGCCACATGCTAATATCTGTGACACTAATAAAAAATTCTAGTTCCTTCTAAGTCTGAGTCCTTACAATAGTTAGACCAAAATGAGCAGACCATGAAACTTGCTTGCTGTTTGTATAGCACATAATCTGTTACATGTCATTTTGTGCTTCTCAGAAAGGTCACGGTGAGTTGAAAATCCTGATTGATCATTCTTAAAGGTGCCTGACATATTACTACAAAAAAAGAAGAATTTAAAAGCTGGCTCTTATTTTCTAAAAGTCACTTCTAGATGTCTGTCAGGTCCACAGTTAAAGCCAGGATGGCAGTTTATTTCAGCTTGAAACCTCCTCTCCCATTTTTCTTTTCTTTTTAAGATTTTATTTATTATATATATATATATATGATGAGTACACTGTATACACTGTAGCTGTCTTCAGAAACACCAGAAGAGGGTATCAGTTCCCATTACAGATGGTTGTGAGCCACCACGTGTTTACTGGGAATTGAACTCAAGACCTCTGGAAGAGCAGTCAGTGTTCTTAACCACTGAGCATCTCTCCAGCCTCCCATTTTCTTAAAATTCCCACCAATACACTTATTTTGCCAATGGCTTCAAAGCATTCTACCATCCCACTGCCTACTATACTGTTACACTGATTGCATACTCTGCACCTCTTATAATAATTAATTTAACCTATGTGTCCTTCAAGGGTACATTCAAACTTTTCATCTTCAAAAATGATATTCTATTGCTTCTTTCTTCTATTAAAATTTTTTTACCTCAAACATTCCAGGTTTATTTCTAAATATCGAATTTTGTTGAATATAACCATGTTAATATTTACAATGATATACTGAATTATTTCAGAGTGTATTGACTACATTTTATATAAATTTATATATGTATATATATTAGAGAAACAAATAAATGAACAACCACATGAGTATGTAAAGTTCACTTAATTTCCATAAGTTCATATGAATAGAACGTGAGAAAAGACTATATAAAGGAATAGGTAAAACATATTTGGCAAAATCATAACAGTTTTGACAGCACAGCCTTCTTCCAGAGGTCCTAGGAGCCCACAGGTATATCTGGTCTATGTTTTGGGTACTGAATACACAGAAGAATGCAGATGTTTTCTGACATGTCTTGCTCTGTTTTATTTTATAGGGACTTAAAAATTATATATTTAAACAATACTTGCTGAGGAAGGTTAAATAGGGCAGATGTTTACAAATAGAAAAGATAGAATTTTAAACAATTTCTTTATAAACTAGAACAGAGAATCAAAAGGATTAAAAAACAAACTGAAATAACCTTTCTATTGTTAAACAATTTCATACACACACACACACACACACACACACACACACACACACACACACACTCAAATCCATTTATTTTCCCTGTTACCCTTTATTCATTAGATCCAAAGATAAATAATAAATTTATGCCTTTTGTCTCAAAACTGACATATAATCCATGACTATTGACAGATTTAAAAATATAATATGAATACATTTATTCATTTTCTCTGTGTGGTGAAGGTTTGTTCAAGTTTGCAATACAAAACGGACTTTAGGTGTGAATTCTGTCCAGCAGCACTTCAAATTTAATGTATCAGCTCTCCCTCACTCACAGCTTCACAAAGACAGGCCTCTCTTTTTATCCCACCAGACATGGATGTAGACAGTGTAAGAGAATGCTTACGCACTATTCCTTAAATGTTATTTTTTCTTCAATCTAAATCATTAGCTGTAAACTTCATAATGCTGAG
Organism: Uromys caudimaculatus; assembly: GCA_028551405.1. NCBI lineage: Eukaryota > Metazoa > Chordata > Mammalia > Rodentia > Muridae > Uromys > Uromys caudimaculatus. Next base: position 40,110,756 of record CM052712.1, on the reverse strand, counting down.
ATGCCTTCCCTGAGGAAGGGTCACGGGGTAAGACAAGAAGCTACTTTCACATGTAAACTTCAAAGGACTTATATTGTTTTCTTAATTTTATTCAGAAGAAAAATTTGGATGCTAAAGAAATCACCAACCAAGAAACAAGTATTGTTATCCACTAAAGAATTCATAACCTAATATTTTTGGTCCCTTAAGTGTTTTCAACGCAATTACTATAAAGGTCAACAAACATGGAAGTTTACAATATCTTTTCTGCCTTTAGAAATACTGTGTATACTTTATGGAAAAAAACATTAAAGTAGATAATGCATAAAGAAATAAACGTTTGAAACTTCCAGATCTATCTGGATCTAGTGGCTGTACTTGAAAGGCGAAGCAGATGGATCCCTGGAAGTTTGACCCTGTCATTAAAAACATAAAATATACAAATCCCAAAGTTTATAGATCAAAAGATAGAAGTTATCATTTATTTAAAATATTAATTAAATTAAATTATTAACATACTCTAAAACATTTCTTCTTGGCTCTATCTCATTTTTATTTAACCTAGGTATTCTGATTTTATTTTAAATTATTTCATGATTTCTTTCTTAAGGTTAGGTGAACTGCTGATGTTTTACTTTGCAAACATTAAATCATTTTTGAACCTTCTTGCTATCATGCTATCAATTGTTGGTAGACTTGGGTTTTTTGTTTTGTTTTGTTTTTGTTTGGTTTGGTTTAGTTTTTCGAGACAGGGTTTCTCTGTGTAGCCCTGGCTGTCCTGGAACTCACTCTGTAGACCAGGTTGGCCTCAAACTCAGAAATCCACCTGCCTCTGCCTCCAGAGTGCTGGGGTTAAAGGCGTGTGCCACCATTGCCCGGCTGGTAGACTTGTTTTTTAAGCATTTGGAATTTATATCCAGCAAACCAATAAGTGAAAATTTGACAGAATTTAGTCTTGGTGTGTAGTGAAGGCTGTCTCTCATTTCCAGTATACTGTTTTATGGTTTTATTTGCAAGTTTCTAATCCAAGGAATGTATCCATACAATTCTGTACAGTGTAAATTGAGAGTACCTTTCCTCAGAGTCAGTATCGTCATCCTAGCCCGTGTCCTTTATATTACTTTCCTGTAACATTCACTCTAATAGCAATAATTGATCAAAGCCAGATTTTAATAACTGATAGCCGGCAGATTAACACGCACAGACACGCACACACACACACACACACACACACCACATTGTATACTTTGAGGGAATGGCATACAAATGAACAAAATATGCAGTGCAGTAGATGTGAAATAAGTGCTACTAAAAATAAAAGAAGGAAGATACGAAATGCCGACATTAGACAACAAAGCCCGGGAAGGAATATTCTAGATTTGTGGGATCTTGTATCTCAGAGTAGAATAGAATTGAGAGCAGAATGGCTTGATGGAAAACTCATGATATAATATTTTCACGGAGACTCTTTTTTATCCAGAGTTAGCTGGATGTTTTTGCAGGCATTTCTTTTTATCACTGGGTGATATTTTTAAAATAAAAATCTTGGTTTTTAATAGAAGGAAAGGAAGCTACATTCTAATTTCATGAATTAAAACAATCATATGATTCTAGCCTTGCCACTGGTAGACTATTAGTCAAAAGCATTTTAGTCGTTCTATTGGTCTGTTCTTCATGGACACAATGTACGATCAGAGGCAGCAAACATAAAGAAAAGGAACTTGCTTAGCCCACATTTCTTGAGTTTGGAGGTCATTACATGGCATTGCCTCAGCTGCGATAGTCTTAGTCTGATGGTAGACATCATTCCCATGACAGGAGCATGTAATAGAACAGAAAATCATATCACAGAACTGAGAAACTTAAGGTAAATGGGAGATTGGAATTTTCCTCCAATGGCACAGCCCTGTTTAAGGTCATAACCCAGGATCTGGCTCTCCTGTCACCTCCATGCCAGCATACTGAGGAACAAGACAACACGCCCTATTCAAGCCATAGGGCACTTTAACTCAAATGTTATTTCAGTTTGCTGGGTTTTTGTTTTGTTCTGTGGGGTTGGTTTTCCTCTGCCAATTCAGCACATTTATTCTGCCAGGATGAGCTGGAGATGAAAGAGTGATGACTCATGAGTGCCTTTCATGGCTGAAAGGAGAAATAATTGTACTTTCTCACTGTAGAAGAGAGGTCTGAGAGGATAGGTCAAGGTAGCTAGCGTTTTGCACAGTATCGTAGTGCCACGTGTCCTAATTATTTTTAAAGGGGAATATTCTTCATGAGTAGAAGTCTCAAGAGTATTGGTGATGGATGGGAAAATGAGTGGGAAGCCTTCCTCTTCTTTAGGCTATGAGTAGAGGCAGTTCCTCATATTATGCAACATGGGGAGCTGCAAAGGGGAGAAATCACTTATAAGCTGTCACAATAGGAGAAATGTCTGACACACCATCACACACCAAGTTCCTCCTAGCTTCTGTGAAAAGCAAGGGGTAGCCCAAATTCCTCAGTGTCTAGAAAGACAGAGATGTTTGTTAAAATCGACAGCTAGTGCATATCTCATGAAGTAGCTACAGCGACAATGGCATTTTAAAAGAAGCACTCAATATTAGTGCCATATTAAACGCAGAAATACAGATTGTATCTCAGAGAACTGCAGCCACTGAAACTGTAGGCGGTCAGCAGGGGGAGACAGAGAGCATCCCACTAACCCTCACTGCAACAAAACAGAGCAAGTCCATCAATACTGGAAATAAGAAAACTGAATCACAAAAACTGAATCACCCTGCCTTTTTGCCAGGATACAGGGAATCCCTACCAAGTTTAAAGGAGGCTAAAATGTTGAATTGTAGATTGGACTTAAGTTGAAAACTCTCAACTTTACCAGATAGTTTCAAGCTGAATTTTTTTTTTTTTTTTAGCATTTTGAGATAAATAGGGGACTTGGGAACTATTTATTTTGAATAAGGAAAAACAAAGAGAAGTGAATCTTTTCACATACATTTATAGAATATTTTGATAGAGATTTTTATATATTTGTTGTATGAGTATATAAGAGCCTGGTCCTAAACTTGCTCACCAGGATAATAATGATTCTTAATGTAGTTAGCTTTGAACACAAGGCAATGAAATTCAGAGCTCATTTGCACCAAAGAACGTACACCTTGTAAACCAATTACATTGCTTCTGATTGACATGCGTTTTGTGATCTTCCATTTCTTCTCTCCTACATACTCGCCAGCAAAGACGCTCTGTGGCTTATTCGTGATCCTATGGCAGGATGAGCACATCATCAAAATCTCAGTAAATATCTGTGAGACAAATAGATGATTTGACAAATGAATTAATCAGAATCTCTAGAAAGCTTAGTGTGTGAGCATCTCCTTTTGCCCAAGTGTAACCACACTTGAGAAAAAAAAATTTCAGCACTTACCAAATCACCCCATGAGATGACCTCAGAAGTTGCCTTTGTTCTAATTTCTACCTAAATGAAAGATCATTTATATAGATCGGAAAAACAGCACATTGAATGTGACATATATTAAAGATCATTGCCTACAGTTGACAGCCTTTTTTCACGCCTCTAATCATTTTTCTTTTACTTTGCCCTGAGATCTTTGCTGAAAAATCCTGCCCTTACTTGAAAATTAACACATCTTACATTGAGTTTATTACTCTCACATCTAAAAGTAATTAATGTTTCATAGAAAAATTCATACATACTTAATAGAAGTTCTAGTGATTTGCAACTTTACTGAGGTCTGTCTTTGGTATCATTTAGTGGTGATTGCCTCACAGTTTCTCAGTATACAATGCCTTCTCAGTGACAGCAGGTACACTGTTTCTAACCATGCTGACAAAGCCTCTCCACTCCACTTGAGTGAAATTTCATCTCTATTGAACAGTAACTCCCCATTTCCTTCCACTGCTAATCTCTGGCAGCTTCACTTTGAATGATACAAACTTGACAGTTTTGATACGTATCTTGTTTGCCCCTTGCAGGATCTGTCTTTCTTTAACTGGCCTTTTGCATTTAGTATAGAGTTCCCAAGTTGTATCCACAATATTGCATATAATTTACTTCTTTTTAATGACAGAATGATATTCTATCAAGTATGTATAGTTTTCTTTCCTTTTCAGTTTGATGTCTTGGGGGACCCCACAGCTCCATCCGTAATAGGCAAGTACTCCATCACTGAGCTATCATGTCAGCCTCTTTTAAATTTTATTTTGAAATGAGGACTCACGAAGTAGACCAAGGAGCCCTTGAATTTTCAAATCTTTTAGCTCAGTCACCCAAACAGCTAGGACTACAGAGCTGCACCACACAACGGTGCTATCCATATCTTGATCCATCTGTGGCCAGAGAGTAAGGTTGTCATCACATTATTACTCTGAATAATGTTATGATATAAATAGAGAGATGCTAATATTTCTTTGAGATCAAATTTCTCTTCTTTTAATAAATTCCTAGAAGATAATTGGCAAGTCCCCATTTCAGATTTATATATTTGAAAATCATTTATACTGCCTTTGTAATTAATGATTGTCTCATCATATATACCTAACTACTTTGTGCATCCTGGTTCATTGTGTGTTCCCTTCCTATATGATTTATTGTTTACATGTGTTCCACGAGAGAAAGTAAGATTTGGGGCAGGCATTCATTGATGTAATGCTTGATGTGAAACTCAGTCTTAGGACTAATTGCTGAATGAATACACAGATAAGAGACTGACAGAACCTTGACCTAAATAATAGCCTGTCTATAGATCAACAAAGACATAAATATGTGGCAGGTCACATGGAAAAGTGGAGAAAAACCACAAAGATGAATAGAATTATAACACAGATGGGGTCTGAAAGGTGTTTTCTGGGGAGGATGAAAGATTTATCTAATATATACATATATACATATATATACATACACACACATACATATATATATATATATATATATATATATATATATATATATATATATATACACACACACACACACACACACAAACACATACACAGCCTTTCTAGTAATCCCAGACCCCTCCCTTCTCCTTCTCCCTGCCTCCCTTCCATGGAAGCTGCGGTTGAATTCACAACTCCCAGACTCAAAAAAAAAAAATCCTACTGCCCTGAATTCCACATGAGTATATCTGAATCCTAGTCTCTAACTCTATTGGCCAGGGTTCTTTAAGGAACAGAAAACAGAGAGGGAGAGGGGACAGGGAGAGAGAGGGGGGAGAGAGAGAGTGAGATTAGGAGAGATTAGAATGGTTTATGGGCTATGTTTCCAGAAAGTCCAACAAGAACTGTCTACCAGTGGAAGATCTAAGAATACAGTAGTTGTTCATTCAGGGAAGAATGGGATAACTAGTGCAAGAGCAAGAAGGAAAGAGAGTAAGAGTCCTTCCTCCATGTTCTTCATGTAGGCTGCCAGCAGAAAACGTGGCCCAGGTTAAAGGTGGGCCTTTCTACCTCAAAAGGTCTGAGTTAAAGGTGTATTTTCTCACCACAAAGATCCGGATTAGAAATGGGTCTTTCCACTTCAAATGACTGAACTAAGAAAAAAATTCCTCTTAGGTATGTACAGCCAAATGGGTTTTAGTTAATTCCAAATGCTATCAAGTTGACAACCAAGAATAGAATCATGCTTACAGCCTAAAATTCATTAAAAATATACAAACAAACAAAACTCTAAGTCTTCTGAAACTGGGAAATATATATATATATATATATATACACACACACACACACACACACACATATATATATACATATATACACACTATATATACATATATATACACACACACATATATATAGAGATAGATATATATATATATATCTTTGGATTCCAAACTAAACTAAACTAAACATTTAATTCAAAATCAATAATACAAATGCATTCCTGAGCACCTATAAGTCATATTTGTATATATAATACTGGTAATTTATTTGGTTTGATTCCTTTTGATGGTGGAGTCCAAATTAATCTCAAGTTTGTTATATCTCAGGTTGGACTGAACTCACTGGTTCTTCTCCTTCCATCTTCCCAGTGCTAAGACCACCGGTTTATACTACATGGATTCTTTTGTGAGCAGCAGTCTTCTTAATTACAATAAGTAATTTATATATTGCTACATAATTTTATATATAAAATTTAGTATAATAAATTTGAATATAGATTAGTTAAATTAAGTGAGATTTTTAACAGGGTTCATTATGTAATCATATGAACTTGGATAAGTAACAAGACATAAAATTCTAAACTTTCTATATTTTAAAACTGTAACTGTCATATAACAATATCAAATATGGCTATTCATGTATTATATTTATATTTTATACAGTGATAATATAAATTTAGTTTAAATATATTTTAAGATGATAGAAACTACATTTTATAAAATGGTTGCAATATATTTTTGTATCAGGAACATATAGCACACACACACACATATACATTACATATACATATACGTATGAGACAACAGACAAAAAACACCAGACATGGTGTACCTGAGAGATAGACAGGAGAATCAGAAATTTGGGGCCATCCTCAATTAAACACTGAGTTAAAAGCCAGTTTGAGAACATAAGGTTCCATTTCACAAAATTATGAATAGAACACACACACAAAACTATGTACACACTTTTTACTTTGTAAAAACAATGGGTAAACTTAAGAATCACTTACCATTGTAGCATTAAATGTAGGATTATAGTATATGTGCATGAAAACATGTACTTACATAAAATTTTAAAAAATAGATAACAAAACAATCACCGAATTTTATTGTTCAAGGATTAACCATTGACCAAGCTTTGACATTTATTGTAATATCATTTTCTAAACTTATTTAATTTTGTTATTTGTAAGCTTTCTGACAATATTAACTACCTTCAAATTTCACTAAAATCCTAGAGTTATCCCCCCTTGCTTGTTGGGAAACTCAACTTTTTAAAAATAACTTCTTTCTAATGTTTTTTTTTAAGTTTTAAATAACTTATATTTTCCCCAAAATATTATATCAAAATCAGTTATTTCTTTGCTCTCCTAATTTGTACATAATCTCTTTATTTCATTTCATCAAAACCTGCTCCTTGCCTCATTCTCAGTCCTATTAATTATACAACTGTGGGACCTTGTGAGATTACAAGCCAGAATGCAGCCAGCTAAGACAAGAGACTTTTGAGCAGAAGAATGGAGCTAGTCAGTCCCTCCCGGACTCATCTCTTGCTCTATCATGACTGGGAATCAGGCATCTCACAAGATGCAGCTCTGGAAGAATAGACACTTCCTGTTCTGGAAGTCAGTCTCAGAAAGTTGCAGTCAGTCATCCTACAGTAGAGTCCAAGAAACTATTATATCCTAACCTGTGAAGATGAAGTTTCTTCTCACCTCTGTATGCAGAACAATAACTTATGTAGCACCTATAGGAGAACTGATAAAGTAGCTGAAGTTTGAGAGTCTACCATAAAAGTTTCCAGACTTTCTGTGAGATTCATTTCAATGAAGAAGAGATGGAGTTGAGCTAAGTCACTGAGTGACTCAATATGTAGATAATCTAATTCTTTTTATTACCACAATATGAATAAAACTAAACTTTCCTCTATTCTAAGACAAATCCAAACAAAATCTCTGGTCTCTATTCTCCTCTAGTGCTTATTTATATTTACATATATTTCACTTTGATCATTGCAGTGTAGTGTAGCAGTATATGAACTACTCAGTATCCCAGATAGAGAGAAACTATCTGTACTGGGACATACATTTGTTCAGGGCTGAATTTCTATTTAACACTACCTAAAAGATCAAGCAATCTAAGCCAATTGGCTCCTCATGAAGAATTCCAAGTACCTTATGTGATCTCCTTGGCAAGTTGACAAATTGTCATATTACTGCAGAACTCACTGCTACCTGCCATCATTTATTTGCTGCCTTTTGACTTGTGAGTTGACCTTGACATTGCTAAAGGACTATTAGTTGCTGGCAATGCTAGAGCTTTCTGCATGGTTCTCCTTACTTCTATGAGTCCTACATTTTTTGTGACAACTAAGAATAGTGGGATACAGAGAGAAACCCTGTCTCAAAAAACCAAAAAAAAAAAAAAAAAAAAGAATAGTGGGATAAAGAAGTTGTTTTTACCTAACTTATAACGTAGTGACAGCCTTAATATTTTCTAATAAATGTTGATCAATTGATCCTAAAAGCATGACTAGGTCTAGGGACATACCAAAATTCTAACTCACATTGGCTGGTGGGACTTAAGTACCCAAAACTTTATAGGGCCTCCATCCCAATGACATTAAAACTAATTAATAGGGAAGCTGTCAATAGTAGAGGTAGGGGTAATACAATTTTGGAGTCAGAAGAAAACAAAACATAGTAAAATCAAAATGAGAAGATATGAAGGTAAGAAAGACCTGTCATTGCAAATGTGAGCTTTGGGTGACTCAGATTGATAAGAAATTTGGAATATTAATGGCTTAGAGAAACAAGAAAAATCTCTATGAATGTAGCAGTCATCAATATAACAGAAGCAGTATGACCACAGTCAAGAGAATTTTCTCCAGGTCTAGTGAATCAAAAACATTTCCTGTGATCGCTAAATGGGACACTTATATTTTATCATATATCATCTCATCCAAAGCAAAGAGATCATCAAGGAGGACAAATCTCAAAGACAGCATGATATAGAAGTAGTGAACAGTCATAGTGACTAAATATTTGCTGAGCATGACTCGGCCTCTCACATGTGAACTCACAGACACTGTGACTGTAAGCACAATACTTTCAAAGATCAAGCCAATCAAAAGTCTTGCATGGATGGGATATGAGCACATAAACAAACTGAAGGAACCCTGAGAGAGACTTTACTTATGTGACAATATCCAGAAAAGATACTTTATAGGCACATTCACACAGAAACCATAATGAAGCTTTTAGTAGGTTATATCAGTGAATTTGGGACTATTGTTATATCTTAGACTGAAGCACAAAAATAGGAAATATATTAGCATAAGACAATCAGAACATGACAAATGTAAAGAAGAATCTTAATGAAAAGCAAAGTCCTATATATCCTTATTTCTTAATCCATTCAAGTTTCTGAAACAGAACATCATGAACTAGTGGCCTATAAACAATTAGAATACATTTCAGTTTCAAAGGCCCCAGTACATGCAATGTCTGGTAAGATCTACTTCCTGATTCTCCATGCTATGCCTTCACATAGTTGAATGGGCAATGGAGCCTGTTCAGTAATGGCAATGACCTCATTTTTGGCAGTTATATGAAAACAACCTAAGCAAGTTGCGAGCTTCTATCTTCTAATGCCATCATACTAGGGTGTCAATCTATGAACTTATTAATCGGGGATGGCCATGCCAACCTGGATCTAAGGCAATTTTAGTGTAGCTCTCAAAGTTCACTGAGTTTTCTCTGTAGTATAAATATCTAAATCAATGATGCCATCATCCTTCACATTCAGTATTGAAATTGAAGTGGTCTCTTAATAGGTCTCCTTACCTCTATCCATGGCCAGTCTCTAATTTTCACCTGCCTCTGAGACATATATTCTAAGTGTAAGTTGAAGTTAGGGAAATAACTCAGTGCTCAGGCACGGGGACATTTTAATCTTCAGTTTTTATCTCAAGTAGCCTTGCAAAAAATGTCTGAGTCCAAAAGGATACTCTGTAAGCTAAGTGCTAGGAGGAAAGAGACAAGTGAATCCTAGTGGTTTTGTCTGAAACAATGAGCTCCGGGCTCAGAAAGGGACCCTGTGTCAAAATATAAAGTGTGGAGGGATAGAGGAAAACTCCTGTCATCATCTTCTGGTTCCCACATATACACCTGTATACATATGCATAAGCTACCACCTCACAACTAAACAATGTATTAGTTCATTATGACCATATGCCTGCAGCAAATTCCCAATAGAATGACACAGCTCTGGGGACACTGCTAGGACGTCGTAACTGAAAAGGCATCCATCATCATGTACTCTGCCTACCTCACCAGTATAACCCTAGCTCCTAACTATATCTCCAGCCACACAAGACTTAACTGATGTCCTTCACTGGTACATTCTTCCCCATTCATGTCTTAGCATTCAGTTTGTTTGTTTTTGATACTATCTGCTCACTTAGACATACCCTATGCATTCCTCAGATCTCACCTCAGATACCAGGGTGTCTCTAGAAACACAGAGATCATTTTATTTTCTGATTTTCTTTTTCCAACACCTAGAACTTGCCAAGAGCACACATGGTTGGCTTCAGTTTTAGTAACAGTCAATATACTAGTAACTATTGGCTTATTCCTATTCCAGAACTGAGCCTTACTCATGATTTAGTTGATAAGATTTTCAATGCTTTACCTAGTTGCAGATAGTTGGTAATGTATAGTACATTCTTAGTAAGTATTTTGAGCATCAAGTGAGATCAAATGGATGAATAACCAAATGAATGAACAAGGCAAAAGAATACAGTAGTACTGTTTCAGAAATAAAATGTGTCTGTTCACTTTGTTACCATTGAGTTCCAGACTAGGATTTATTCTTATTTTTCATCAGAAGAATAATCATATGTTGTCAGTTCATTGTTAATATTTTAACTTTTTTAACTTATTCATTTTACAACCCACTCAATCCCACTTATTCCCCTGCTCCCTGTCATCTGCTCCCACAACCATTCCCCCACCTCCCCTTCCCCTTCTCCTCTTAGTGAGGTGGGACTTCCTGGGTATCTTCTCACCCTGGCACTTCAAGACTCTGCAAGGCTAGCTGCTTCCTCTCCCATTGAGGACAGACAAGGTAGCCCAGCTAGAAGAATATATCACATGTACAGGCAACTGCTTTTGGTTGTTCTAGTTGTTCTACTGATTCAGGAGCCACAAGAAGATTAAGCTGCTTAACTGCAACATATGAGCAAGAAAGCCTAGGTCCAGCCAATATATATTCTTTGGTTGGAGGTTCAGAGTCTAAGAGCTCCAAGGGTCCATGTTAGTTGACTCTGTTGGTCTTCCTGTGGAGCTCCTATCTTCTTTGAGGCCTGCAAGACTTCCTCCTATTCTTTCATAAGTGTCCCCAAGCACTGTCCACTGTTTAGCTGTGGGTATCTGTATCTGTCTGAGTCAGCTGCTGGGTGGAACCTCTTAGAGAACAATTTGCTCCTTTATGGAAGCATAACAGAGTATCATTAATAGTGTTAGGGATTAATGTTTGCCCATGGCACAGGTCTCAAGTGTGCTGGATATTGGTTGACTTCTGAGGTTGACACTGAGTAAACTCTGCTTCATCCCCTGTGACTGCATTTCTTGTAGACAGGATAATTTGGGGGTTGAAAGGCTTGTGAGGGGGTTGATGCTTGTCTCTCTCTACTGGTATTCACGCCTGGCTACAAGAGGTGGCCTCTCAGGTTCCATATCCTCAATGTAGCGAATCACAGCTAGGGTCATCCTATTGATTCTTGAGTGCCTCCGTTATCCCAGGTCTCTGTCTAGTCCTGGAGACACTTATGTGTCCTCCCTACCTCCTCATCCCCACCAATTGCAGATTTCCATTCATTTTTATGGATGTCTCGCCATCTCTCCTGTTCTTATCCACTCCTTATCCTTAAACCCTCATTCCTCTCCCCATCAGCCCTCCCTTCCTGTTTCCTCTTCATCTGCATCTTATGACTATTTTATTTCCCCTTCTAAAAGAGATTCCTTGTTTGGACCTTCCTTTCAGTTTACCTTCTTTGGGTCTGTGGAGTGTAACATGGTACCTGTATTTTACGGTTAATATCATCTTATAAGTGAGTATATACCATGCATGTCCTTTTGGGGCTGGGTTACCTCATTCAGGATGATTTTTCTCAGGTCCCATCCATTTGCCTGAAAAATGCATGATGTCTTTGTTTTTAAAACTGACTCCTATTGCATTGTGTGGATGTACCACATTTTCTTTATCCATTCTTCATTTGAGGGACATGAAGGTTGTTTCCAGTTTCTGGCTATTAGGAATAAAGCAGCAGTAAACATAGTTGAGCAAGTGTCTTTGTGGGATGTTGGAGCCTGTTATATGCCCAGGAGTGGTATAACTGGGTCTTGATACAAATGAGGTTTTTAAAAAGCAGTTACCATTCATAATGTACTCTAATATATTTTAGTGGATCTCAGGCACATAGAATCAGGTTAGTCATAAAACTTGTTTAGCAATGAATAGCTTATACATGATCCTTGTATGTTATTTATGTGTGCATCTATTTGCCTGCTTGTTCATTATTTATACACTATCTACTAATTAGAATAATTTCTCTCCCCTCCAACTTCCTTGCCCTCACACACTCAATTAAAGACTAGAGCCAGTCTCTCATCTATCTGTTTAGGAGTATGTTTCCAGCATATGGTTTTCTCGGACTATCTTGTTGTTACGCATTTGTTAAGTATCTTTTTTTTTTTGATACTTTATTTACATTTCAAATGTTTTCTCCTTTCCAGATCTCCCCTTTGGAAACCACTATCCCATCCCCCCTTCCCCTGCCTCTATAAGGGTATTCCCCCACCCAACCATCCTCTCCCAACTTCCCTCCCTGGCATTCCCCTATACTGGGGCATCTAACACTGTCAGACCAAAGAGCCTCTCCTCGCACTGATGGCAAACAAGGCCCTCCTTTGCCACATATGTGGCTAGCGCCATGGGTCCCTCCATATGCATTCTTTGGTTGATGGACCAGTCTCTGGAAGCATCAGGGGACCTGACCAGTTGACACTGTTGCTTCCTCCCCATGGGGTTGCAAACTCCCTCAGCTCCTTCAGTCCCTTCTCCAACTCCTCGATCTGGACCCCATAATCAGCCCAAAAGTTGCTGTGATTTGAATCACGGGTGTTCCGAACTTTTGGGCTAATATCCGCTTATCAGTGAGTACATACTGTGTTTGTTCTTTTGTCACTGAGTTACCTCACTCAGGATGATATTTTCAAGTTCCATCAATTTGCCTGTGAATTTCATGAAGTCATTGTTTTTAATAGCTGAGTAGTATTCCATTGTGTAAATGTACCACTATTCTGTATCCATTCCTCTGTTGGGGGACATCTGGGTTGTTTCCAGCTTCTGTCTATTATAATTATGGCTGCTATGAACATAGTGGGGCTTGTATCCTTATTATATGTTGGAGCATCTTTTGAGCATATGCTCAGGAGTGGTATAGTTAGGTCCTCAGGTAGTATTATGTCCAATGATCTGAGGGTCTACCAAATTGATTTCCAGAGTGGTTGCACCAGCTTGGATTACCACCAGCAAAGGAGGAGGGTTCTTTTTTCTCCACATCCTCACCAGCATCTGCTGTCACCTGAGTTTGATCTTAGCCATTCTGACTGGTATGTGGTGGAATCTCAGGGTTGTTTTGATTTGCATTTCCCTGATGACTAAGGATGTTGAACATTTCTTTAGGTGCTTCTCAGCCCTTTGAGTTTCCTCAGTTGAGAATTCTCTGTTCAGCTCTGTTCCCCATTTTTGATAGGGTTATTTGGTTCTCTAGAGTCTAACTTCTTGAGTTCTTTGTATATATTGGATATTAGCCCTCTACCAGACTTAGGATTGGTAAAGATCTTTTCCCAATCTGTTGGTTGCCATTTTGTCCTTTTGACAGTATCCTTTGCCTTACAGAACCTTTGCAATTTTATGAGGTCCCATTTGTTGATTCTTGATCTTAGAACATAAGCCATTGGTGTTTTGTTCAGGAACTTTTTCCCTGTACCCAAGTGTTCAAAACTTTTCCCCACTTTCATTTCTATTAGATTCAGTGTATCTGGTTTTATGTGGAGGTCCTTGATCCACTTGGACTTGAGCTTTGTACAGGAAGATAGGAATGGATCAATTTGCATTCTTCTACATGTTAACTGCCAGTAGAGCCATCACCATTTGTTGAAAATGCTGTCTTTTTTCCACTGGATGGTTTTAGCTCCTTTGTCAAAGATCAAGTAACTGTAGGTGTGTGGGTTCAATTCTGGGTCTTCAATTCTATTCCATTGATCTACCTGCCTGTCACTGTACCAATACCATGCAGTTTTTATCACTACTGCTCTGTAGTACAGCTTGAGGTCAGGGATGCTGATTCCCCCAGAAGTTCTTTTATTGTTGAGAATAGTTTTTGCTATTCTGGGTTTTTTGTTATTCCAAATGAATTTGAGAATTGCTCTTTCTAAGTCTATGAAGAATTGAGTTGGAATTTTGATGGGGATTGCATTGAATCTGTGGATTACTTTTGACAATATGGCCATTTTACTATATTAATCCTGCCAATCCATGATCATGGGAGGTCTTTCCATCTTCTGAGGTCTTCTTCAATTTCTTTCTTCTGAAACTTGAAGTTCTTGTCATACAGATCTTTCACTTGTTTGATTAGAGTCACACCAAGATACTTTATATTTATAGTTTGTGACAATTGTGAAAGGTGTCATTTCCCTATTTTCATTCTCAACCGGTTTATCCTTTGAGTATAAGAAGGCTACTGATTTGTTTGAGTTAATTTTATATCCAGCCACTTTGCTGAAGGTGTTTATCAGCTGTAGCAGTTCTCTGGTGGTTTTTTGGGTCACTTAAGTATAAGATTATATCGTCTGCAAATAGTGATATTTCGATTTCTTCCTTTCCAATTTGTATCCCTTTGAAGTCCTTTTGTTGTCTAATTGCTCTAACTAGAATTTCAAGTACTATAATGAATAGATAGGGAGAGAGAGGGCAGCCTTGTCTAGTCCCTGATTTTAGTGGGATTGCTTGGAGTTTCTCTCCATTTAGTTTGATGTTGGCTACTGGTTAGCTGTATATTGCTTTTACTATGTTTCTGTATGGTCCTTGAATTCATGTTCTTTCCAAGACTTTTATCATGAAGGGATGTTGAATTTTGTCAAACACTTTTTCAGCATCTAATTAAATGACTATGTTGTTCTTTTCTTTGAGTTGGTTTATATAGTGGATTACATTGATGGATTTCCAGGTATTGAACCATCCCTGCATCCCTGGGATGAAGCCTACTTGTTTGTGATGAATGATCATTTTGATGTGTTCTTGGATTCGGTTTGCAAGAATTTTGTTGAGTATTTTTGCATTGATAGTCATAAGGGAAATTGGTCTTAAGTTTTCTTTCTTTGTTGGGTCTTTGTGAGGTTTTGGTATCAGTGTAACTATAGCCTCATAGAATGAATTGGTTAGTGTTCCTTCTGTTTCTATTTTGTGGAATAGTTTGAAGGGTATCGGTATTAGGTCTTCTTTGAAGGTTTGATAGAATTCTGCACTAAACCCATCAGGTCCTGGGCTTTTTTTGGTTGGGAGACTTTTTAATGACGGCTTCTTTAGAGGTTATGAGAATTTTAAATGCTTTATCTGATTCTGACTTAATTTTGGTATTTGGTATCTGTCTAGAAAATTGTCCATTTCATCCAGATTTTCCAATTTTTGTTGAGTATAAGCTTTTGAAGTAGGATCTAATGATTTTTTTTAATTTCCTCAGATTCTGTTGCTATATTTCTCTTTTCTTTTCCTATTTTGTTATTCTGAATACTGTCTCTGTGCCCTCTGGTTAGTCTGGCTAAGCGTTTATCTATCTTGTTGATTTTCTCAAAGAACAGCTCCTGGTTTTGTTGATTCTTTGTATAGTTCTTTTTGTTCTTGATTGATCTCATCCCTGAGTTTGATTATTTCTTGCCTTCTACTCCTGCTGGGTATATTAGCTTCTTTTTGTTCCAGAGTTTTCAGGTGTGCTATTAAGCTGCTAGTGTATGCTCTCTCAAGTTTCTTTTGCAGGCACTCAAAGCTATGAGTTTTCCTCTTAACACTGCTTTCATTGTATCCCATAAGTTTGGGTATGTTGTACTTTCATTTTCATTAAATTCTAGGAAGTCTTTAATTTCTTTCTTTATTTCCTCCTTGACCAAGTTATCATTGAGTAGATCCTTGTTCAGCTGCCATGTATATGTGGACTTTCTGTTGTTGTTGTTGCCAGTGAAAACCAGCCTTAATCCGTAGTGATCTGATAGGAGGCATGGGATTATTTCAATCTTCTTATATCTGTTTAGATTTGTTTTGTGACCAATTATATGGTCAATTTTGGAGAAAGTACCATGAGATGCTGAGAAGAAGGTATATTCTTTTGATTTAGGATGAAATGTTCTATAGATAACTGTTAAATCCATTTCGTTCATAACTTTTGTTAGTTTTGCTGTGTCTCTGTTTAGTTTGTGTTTCCAAGTTCTGTCCCCTGATGAGAGTGCGGTGTTGAAGTCTCCCACTATTATTGTGTGAGGTGCAATATGTGCTTTGAACTTTAGTAAAGTTTCTTTTATGAATGTAGGTGCCCTTGCATTTGGAGCATAGATGTTCAGAATTGAGAGTTCTTCTTGGTAGATTTTTCCTTTGATGAGTATGAAGTGTCCTTCCTTATTTTTTTTTTGATGACTTTTGGGTAAATGTCAATTTTATCCGATATTAGAATGGCTACTCCAGCTTGTTTCTTGGGACTATTTGCCTGGAAAAATTTTTTCCAGCCCCTTACTCTGAGGTAGTGTTTGTCTTTATCATGGAGCTGCATTTCCTGAATGCAGCAAAATGCTGGGTCCTCTTTATGGATCCAGTCTGTCAGTCTATGTCTTTTTATTGGGGAATTGAGTCCATTGATGTTAAGAGATATTAAGGAATAGTGATTGATTGTTGGTTCCTGTTATTTTTGATGTTATTTTTATGTTTGTGTGGCTATCTTCTTTTGAGTTTGTTGAAAGATTACTTTCTTGCTTTTTTTAGGGTGTAGTTTCCCTCCTTGAGTTGACATTTTCCATCTATTATCCTTTGTAGGACTGGGTTTGTGGAAACATATTGTGTAAATTTGGTTTTGTCGTAGAATATTTTGGTTTCACCATCTATGGAAATTGAGAGTTTTGCTGGGTATAGCAGCGTGGGCTGGCAGGTGTGTTTGTTTTCTTAGGGTCTGTATGAGATCTACCCAGGATCTTCTTGCTTTCATAGTCTCTGGTGAGAAGTCTGGTGTAATTCTGATAGGTCTGCCTTTATGTTACTTGACCTTTTCCCCTTACTGCTTTTAATATTCTTTCCTTGTTTTGTGCATTTCATGTTTTGACTATTATGTGACACAAGGAATTTCTTTTTTTTCCAATCTATTTGGAGTTCTGTAGACTTCTTGAATGTTTGTGTTCATCTCTTTCTTTAGGTTAGGGAAGTTTTCTTCTATAATTTCGTTGAAGATATTTACTGGCCCTTTAAGTTGGGAATCTTCACTCTCTTCTATACCTATTATCTTTAGGTTCTGTCTTCTCATTGTGTCCTGGATTTCCTGGATGTTTGGGTTAGGAGCTTTTTGCATTTCGTGTTTTCTTTGACTGTTGGGTCAATGTTTTCTATGATATCTTCTGCACCTGAGATTCTCTCTTCTATCTCTTGTATTCTGTTGGTGATGCTTGCATCTTTGACTCCTGATCTCTTTTCCAGGGTTTCTATCTCCAGGGTTGTCTCCCTTTGTCATTTCTTTATTGTTTCTATTTCCATTTTTAGATCTTGGATGGTTTTGTTCATTTACTTCACCTGTTTGATTGTATTTCCTGTATTTCCTCTTTAAGAGCTTCTAGCTGTTTACCTGTGTTCTCTTATATTTCTTTAAGGGAGTTATTTACTTCCTTCTTAAAGTCTTCTATCATCATCATGAGAAGTGAATTTAAATCTGAGTCTTGCTTTTCTGGTGTGTTGGGGTATCCAGGGCTCACTGTGGTGGGAGAGCTGGGCTCTGATCATGCCAAGTTGCCTTGGTTTATGTTTCTTATGTTCTTGCCCTTGCCTTTAGCCATCTGGTTATCTCTGGTGTTAGCTGGTCTTGCTATCTCTGACTGTGGCTTGTACCTCCCACTACAAGCCTTTGCATCAGTACTCCTTAGAGACCAGCTCTCTCTTAGAGGAATTTGGGTTTAGAGAGCTGTGGTACAGGGTCAGCTCTGGGGTGTAGACAGAAACCAGAAAGATCCTGTCCCCAGCTGTTCCTTGGTTTCTGTGTTCTGATGGCTCTGCGAGGTTCCCTCTTGATCCAAGAATTTGAACAGAAGTGGTGGTCTTTCTGTGCTCAAAGATGTGTCAGCACTCCTGGGAGACCAGCTTTCCCCTGGTACTATTTGAGTATGGAGCCCTGTGTCACAGGATCAGCTCCCCCGTTGCAGAAGGAAACTGGAAGGCCACTCCTCAGTCCCTGTGTCCTGAGGGTTCTGGCTGAGTCCCTCTGAGCAGAGGTGTTGGCCTTACCCCTGCTCACAGGTGTGTCCACACTCCTGGGAGGGTAGCTCTTTCCCTGCACTGTTTGGGTATGGAGCTGTGTGGCCCAGACCACAGTAGTAAAATGGAAGGCTCCTGTCCCAGGCTGCTCCTCGGTCCCTGTGTCCTAAGGATTCCCGGCGGGTCACGCTGAGCTGTCTTGCTCATCTTACCTCCACTCACTGGCTTGTCCACACTCCTGGGATGCCAGCTTTCTCCTGGCACTATTTGGCTATGGAGCTCTGTGGCAAAGACTGAAGTCCCTGGCTACAGAAGGAAACCAGAAGCTTGTTAAGTATCTTATTTTTACAATCCATCCATGTTGTTGCTAGCTGAGTTTCTTTGCTTTGTTATTTGTGTTCCTTTACTCAAACATAAATAATTAATTATTTCTCCATTTTCTTGTTAGCAAGCATTTGGTAGCCCATATCCTTTGAATGTCTTCTTCATGAGAAGTGAACTTCATGTGACTGATAAAACATAGTAGATATAGAAAATTTACAAAAACCCATCTGTGGTAAGTGTAACTCTACCTATAAATGTGAAATCACTGGATCAAAGGATTTGTAGTCTTGTCTTATAACTTTATTTCCAATTGTATACCATACTCAAACTTGGAATAAACTATTTCATTTTAAAATCTGATTTTTAAATGTTTAAACATTAAGTGACTACTCTCTCAATGATATTTCTTTTTTTTTCTTTTTTTTTTTTTCTTTTTTTTTTGGATTAAAAAAGATGTGCCATATTTCTCCAACAAATTAACTTCGAAGCTACAGAGATGGCTTAGCAGTTAAGACAGTTTTGTGCTTTTGCAGACCTTAATTTGGTTCCCAGTCACCACATCTAGTGATTTATTACCACCTGCAATTCTACTTCCGGGGGACCCAATACCTTCTTCTGGACTCACTTATTCACAAACCCATACACAAAACCACACATGTTTAGTCAAAAATAGCTCATTAAAAATAATTTAGCTCTGTGTTAGGCATAAAATATGGGCTGTAAGAAGATGACCAGAGTCTATATGCTCTCTAGGAGCAAAAAAAAAAGGCCCTATAGATACTTACTAATGTGCCTCCGTTTATGTAGAAGTGCAGAGCGTTATAGAATAAGTAACAGGGAGACTTACTTTTCTTAGAAGATGATGTTGATATGTGCTGGTGCTTCGCATAGACAATTACCAAAAAAAAAAAAAAAAAAAAAAAAAATCCCAAAACAGAGCTATGCATGATTTTGCATAAGAGAGATGGTTGAGGAGCATGACAAAACAGGAGTGCTGCTGCCTCAGAATTTGGCCAGAATGTTTTCCTCTTTCAAAGTTTAAATAGAATTCTGAGCCTCAAGGAAAGAATTAAAATTCTAAGCAGCTATCCATCCTGATGTTTCTCCTAGTTTCTTATCCCAATTCAGGCTTCTGCTTTGCCAAAGGAACAGAAATAATTACCATGAGTTTCTAGTGACAGGCTTACTGACCAGAAACACATATGGCCTGATGAAGGTACTACCTGAGAATTAAAACATTATAGATATGAACTCTTCTAAGAATGCAGTGTCCAGAGCACAATCTGAGTAGGCAAACCATGCATGGGATTGTGTCTTAACCAACAGAAAATTCTGTACCTCTATAAAATGAGTTAAATAAAAGAATAAGCATGACGATAGAGTGTTTTCCTCTAATCATGTATGTTTCAGCATTTCAAATCATCTATATGCTATTTCCTACAGGTCTAATCCTGTAAGTTTCATTTTTATATTGCCTTCCACTCACTATGCTAAGCAAATTAAAAGCATGTAAACTTATTAAATAATGAAAATTTCATCTTAATAGACAAAATCAATTAATAATCAACAAGAATTTTTCAAAATCTACCAGGTATTGATTTTATGATCTAAAATTTGACCTAAAATTTCAAGCATTAAAAAATAAACCATATGAACCATGCTTGAGACTAAAAAGCATTGTACATGTACATGTTTATACTACATACATGTACACTTAGGAAATCATGACTTAATATGTATATCTTTTCTGCTTGTATTGTCACATGTAATGTTTTCTCTTCCAAAATCTTAACTTGGAAATTGAATTTGCTCAGTTCTACTATAAAGCCTGTGCATGGCCTTCTAATATTCTTTGTGAAACTATTTGACAATAACAAACTTGTTCTCCTTTAATCCTTGAGACAAACAGTAACTTCTATTTATTTAAGTCTTAGTTTCTGACTAATAGTGTGCAAAGGGTCAGATTGTGAAATGAAAGCTTAACAAATGTCCTGTTTGGAATATCAATGAGTGACTTTTAGTCATCAACACGAAAAACACAAGAATTCTTTTAAAAGACAAATACTAAACTATCCCAGAGCTCATCTGAAACAAAAGAAATTAAAGAACCTTCACTGGCAACACTCTGGCTTACAGCTTGTTTCGAATCAGGGTATAGCAGCTTCAAATCTGGTAGGAGCCTGTCTTAGTTTTAAGGTTTGTTTCCTGTTGTTAGAATTACTCTGATAAAAGCACCTTAAGAGATAAAGGGCTTACTGTAGCTCAGTGTTCAAGGTAAAGTTCATCATGACAGGAAAGTCAAGGCAGCTGGAGCTTAAAGCAGCTGGTCACAGTATGTCCAAAATCAGCAGTGAAGAGGAATAAGTATCTAGCTCCTTCTCTCCTTTTGATTCATTCTGAGGCCCAGCCTATGAACTGGTGCCTCCCACACTTAGGGTGTGTCTTTCCTTCTCCATTAACCTAAGTGAGACTTTCAATTACTCTACATTGAGACTTCCTTAGAGGAGATTCTACACCTGCCAAGTTGACAATTGAGATTAACCATTATTGAGCCTTAGATCTCTTCCCAAAGTGGAAATCACTCATAAACATCCCATTTCAAAGAAAATGAGGTCAGGAAAATTGGTTTTTATTTGCCTTGCAACAAAGGTAGCCATGGTCTCCAAGGATTTGGACATCCTCTTAGATGTTGCTTTTAACCTGTTCTGGTTCAGTCCTCAGAAACAATTCATTCTGGGAAAAAAAATAAAATGTGTATGCCCATCCTAAAACTAGTGAAAGATAAAAACAATACATTGCTGAGGCAGAGTATTTGTTTCTTATGAATTTCTTAAAGGTAATTATGTGACTGTTCCACCATGACAATTTGCCTGCTCATATCATGATACATACATGCTCAAATACAAATAAAGAGATGGTTGTGATATACCTGGAGATGATGTAGTCTGCAGAAAGCAAATACAATCTCTTGTACATGATTACATTTAAATTTTCCAGGCAATTGTTAATATCTCTAAAACATCAGTTTACCTGTTTGATATTGTCAGCTTGCTTTGCCTTCTTCTTTTCCAGCCTCTCTGCTATCTGAAGTGATAGATGTGTGGTTGACTAGTGGAAGACAGGGATTAAGGACTCATAGTCAGCCTGTATTTGTCAGGGATCTTTGCGGGACCCCAACAATGGCCATCTTTCACGTGAGAGATGAGAACCCAGGAGCTTCTCAGTCTGCAAGGCTGTGTACCTAAGCAGTTCCAATCTGAGTCTGACTGCCTAGAGTGCTGCTAGTCTTTACTCCATGTTGGATATTGGAAAAAGGTGGATTCTGATGTCAGCAAAGAGATCTGATGACAGCAATGGAGGCTGGTGGGCTTACTAAAGAGAATAAGGAAAGACAGAAAAGCAAAAAAGCTCATTTCAGACTCCTGTTTACCTGACTACCACCTGAAGGCACTACCAACATTTAGACTGAATTTCCTTATTTTAAATAAGCTGATCAAAAAATCACTCACCAGTATGATCTTGGAATTGCTTTTGACCTGATGTTAGATACAGTGAGATTAATATACAAGATTAAACTGCAATAGCAAGTATTACATAATTGAAAAACAATTACGTCATTTTTTCCTCCCTCTTCTTCCTCTAACCCCTCTCATTGCTCCCCCAACTCCCCTTTAAACTCATGCCCTCTTATTATTTAATTATTACTGTTTTTTACATACATACACACACACTCAAATAAACGTATACATGCGGCTCTCTGAATTCATTTGGCGTTGCTTGTGTGTACATATCTGAAGGGATGAGTAGCTCTTGGATCGGAAACTTATTGAGTGTGGTCGTCTCTGATGAAGATGAGTTCTTCTTCTCACAGTGGTTTTAACTGTTTGTAGCTCTTCATCTGAGAGAGGGCCCCATGCCCATTTTCTCTCTACATTAGCATATGAACTGATATTGTCTTTGCTCAGGTTTTGTTTCAGCAACCACATTATTGAGATTCCATAGATGTAGCTCCCCTCTCATATCTAGATGCCACGATCTTACAGCATTGCTCCTTGGTCTCTGGGTCTCACAGGCTTTGCAGCTCTTCTTCTATGTTTTTTGAGCCATAGATGAAAAGCGCATGTCATAGGTTGTCCTTGTTTGCCTTCCACAAGTTGAGGCAAGTCTCTATTGTTGAAAATACCACAGACATTAGGTATTTAGAAATAACAGAACTTGAAGGTATTGAGCAGGATATGACTCAAAAGCCTTCTGGTAGAGTGGCTTTCATGGTACCGAAAGGAAGGAATGGTCTGCCCACATTTAAAGTGAGTTTAGAGATTGGTCAGGATATCTCAAAATCAGTTTCTGTTTGCATTTTGATGAGTTGTGGTTTTCTATAATGGTCCACATCTGCTGACTTGACAAAGAGAAAAAGAGAGGGGGGGGGGAGTGAAAGCTACACTTTATCTTCAAGTATAAGGATAAGTATTTAGAATAGAGTTAGGAATTATAGTAGCTTAGGAAAGCGGCAGTAGTAGACTCTCCGTTGAGATCTATGACCTCACTAGCTGTGGGATATTGGCTAAAGTTTATAGTAGCAGGAATGATTTTGCTCATGTTAAGCAGGCCCTAAGTCTAATTAGACGGCTGTATGTTAGAGCCCAGATATAAAGGCCACTATTACACCTTTAGGGATGGCTTGCTGCACTGATCATTATTGTGGCTCTTAAGTATCATAGCTGGGTAGGACTATTACAGGATTTCCTTCCTTTGTACCTTGCATAGTATCTTTCAGTACCATGCAAGTTAGTCTCCCAGGAGGCTTTTGGGTCATTTCCTGCTCAATTCCTCCAAGTCTTGTTATAAAATTCTGCGGTATCTTCAGCAATAGAGACTTAACCCCAATTTCTGGAAGGTAACCACGGGGAACAGAAATAGCCTATATTGTTTTGGAGATCATTTGAAAAATTCTACCAATAATTCAAAAGAAGGTTTCTCATGCTTGGTACTGAGGTTTCTGTTAGGTAGTATATGACTCTTGGGGGAAGCTTTATCAACCCAAGTGGTATAATTTAATTTAAACTATAAACATATGTATACACACACACACACACACACACACACACACACACACACACACACACCCCTAATTTTAAGCAAATATAAAATGATATGATCCCTTATGGTTTTTGCAAGTATCTTTAGTGTTTATTGTTTCTCCTCCCTCCTTCTCCTTCTGTATTTACCTCCATATGCAACCCACCCTGCATCATTAAAACCTCTAAAGAGGGGAAGAGCACTATGGAGATGATATAAAGAAAGATATGTAGGACTATGATTTATTCTCTATTCTGTGTTGGTGAACTCAGTATTATGATATTAATTACTCTCTCCGTTGATCTTAATTGTCACACTGACTGCTATATAATGGCATGAAGTGGTTACATTCAACTACTGCTCTGTCTATATATTCGCATATCATTGTCATCTTTTTGATAAAGCTTTGTGTATACAGCAGGCAAGGTGTGTTGGGAATTATCTCCTACACACTAAGTTGCACAGCCCATTAGCCACAGCTAACCAGTGACTAATGGGCACCTCTGTGTAAATGGCCTAGCTCCCTCACCCTTCAGTTAGAACAATTCTGAGGCACATGTTCAACATTGATTCCCAGATCTGGGTAGCACATTTATGTTCCAGTTGCCAATATTGTCAATGTGTCTGATGATATGCACTCTGTAAGCAGTTTTCTCTTCTCTGAGTCATTTCTCCATTGCAGTTCTATAACAAAGTATTTGTTCTTGAATCCTTGTATGTTTGTCAGCTTCCCATTACTGTAACAAAGTACCTTAGCTAATCAACCATGCAGAGTAAAAGTTTATTTTGACTCATAGTCTTGGGAATTTTAGTCCATGGTTGGATGGATCCATAGCTTTGGGCTTGTGGCAAGAAGTAAATATATCATGCCAGTGAAAACATGGTATAGGAAATTCTTTACACAGGGCAATAAGGATATAAAATAAAAAGAGAGAAAAAGATGACGATTTTATAGTCCCCATCAAGGACATACTTCCAAAGATCTAAAACGTCTTCCTGAGATTCATCTTAAAGTTACACTGCCCCCCAGTATCACCAAAGGCTAAGAACTACACATAATATGGATGGGGCTTTGAAAGGCATCTCACACCCAAATAATAACAACTTATACCAGAATTTGCTTCTGAGTGAACTGAATAAATACAGAGAAAAAGGGGCTGGAGATATGAATAGTCAAGAATACTTGCTGTTCTTTCAGAGGAGTGGGATTCAATTCCTAGCACCCACAAAGCAACTCAAAAACCATCTGTCTAGTTTCAGCAAATTTGACACTTTCCCCTGGTCTCTGTTTACATGTTGTACAGAGAGGCAGGCAAAACTTTCATTCACATGAAATAAAACAGTAATTAAAATAAGAGGACAAAGATGAAGAATGTTAGTAGGCCATTATAAAATAACACGTTACAATCTATAATCACATTAAGAATGAGAGACTATTGTAATATATAATTTATATGATAACAGCTTTATTCAAGATTTCTAGATTAGATGTATAGGATTTGAACATTTTAAGTGTGAAGTGACTGTGTAGAAAAGAAAAGAGTAGAAATCTCAAAGCAAGAGTAATTACAAAAAAACCGTCTCGGAAGCAAGAGCCACTATGCGATGCTTAAAGACGGGAATGCAGCTAGAGGTGGTTATAATAGAGCACTGAGCATAAGGAACAGATGATAAGGAGGACTGCAGAGGAAGATGAGGGGTCGGAACAAAAGACGCTGGGAGCTGAGCCAAGAAGACTTTTCCTCTTGCTAGGACCATAAAGAAGTATTGTATGGAGCTCAGCAGAGCAGGATTGGGAAGGATGGCTGTTTCAAGAAGATCCTTACTACCAAGGTGGTAGAGTGGACTGCATATGTTGAAAGGAAACACTGGGAGAGACATTCCCTATGGCAGGAATCCGGGAGTGAAATAATATGACTCTGCACTCAGTTCATGATAGAGAGAGTGGAAAAGAAGTAGTGGATCATAATCAAGAGGACTATTCCAGGAAAGGTAGAATTGAGGATTCCAGATGTCTGTCAATGGTGACTGGGGCAGTTAATGGCTATCCAGTCCCTGAAGTTGATTGTCATTGAGGAAAAGAAAGGTTAAAATGTCAGAATATAAGCATAGCTTTGGATATGTTGAAGACCTTAAACATGTCAGATATTCACATAGGACTAAAGACCTACTCTTAGGGAAAAAATTAAGATAGAGACATAGAAGACCCAAAGATACAGAAATAGATGGCGCTGCCACATGAGAATCTAATGCATAAGAACAATGTGGCCAACTGTCAAAGTATGGATTAGAGAAGCAGATGGAAAATGTGTTGGCACTAGGGATTGGCTGCATACAGGAAACAACCTCAGTTCAGATCCCCAGTACTCATACAAATGCAAGGTGCGTCAGTGACCATCTATAACTCCTGGACTCGGGAAAAGGGTGGAGATTAGAGGAACCCTAGAGGGTCACTGGCCAGCCAGTTTGGCAGAAATAGCAAGTTCCAAGTCCAGTGAGAGACTGTCTCAACAAATCAGGAAGAGAAGCAACTGAGAAAGGTCTCTCAATGTCAGGCTCTAGCCTGCATACATGAACTAGTGTACCATCATGTATAGATGCCCCACACACAAACTCAAAATATACAAATAGAGAAGAAAAATGTATATCTCATGCTGGAACGTGGGGTGATGGGAACCTCATGGAAAGTGCCTGCCAACATCCAGTCTAGTGCTCTCAGCACACCATCTATACCACAGACCTCTGTCTCATTATGTTCCCATTTAGCTTCAGAGCCTTGCCCAAATAGGTATATTTGGAGAATTGAGGTTTTTAACTGATGAAAAAAGCTATTAAAGACAGGGTAGATATATAATTTGACTTAGTTGAGAGGGAGGAATCTGAGAAAATTCATTTCTCTGAAATAAGTGTCATAGTCTAGTCAGGCTTTTATGATAAACTACAAAAGACTGGTGACATATAAAAGCTGAAAGTTATTTCCCATAGCTCTAGAAGTTGGAAGTTCACTAGCAAACTGTTAGAATGTTTAGTTCTGATGAATTCACTGTATGTTCATGTAGTAAGAAGAGGGCTGGAAAGCTCCTTAGGCATCTTCTCATGCCACAACTGTATTGATGAGGACTCCGCACTCATGAACTAGATCCATCCTCATAGCTCACCTCCAGGCAACATGTCAGGAGGGGTTTAAGGTAAGATTCCGTCACATGACTTATGTCAATGATAGAAACTGCACAGACATGATTACTTCCTCTTACTGAGGGAAGAAATTGAGGCTGAAAGTTTTAGCTAAATCATGAAAACTATGCTACTTCCAGGCACATCATCATAATAACCAATCTCCCCTTAGACATGCATGTATCCATTTTTATTCCCCTCTTTCTTCTCTTACGGATACTGCACAGCTCAACTTTCAGGGCATTCCTTCAAAGTCAGCTATAAAATAGATTCCAAACTGCTGCTAATGGTTTCTAATCAGCCTTTGTTGTAGAGCCTGTTTTTTTTTCTCTCCTATTCATTTACAGAGTATTTGATCTGCTTCAATTAAATTTGATTTTAATGCTAAAATTAAAATAAATGCCTTTGTCTTTGTCAGCAGAGATGAGTATCCTTTCAGGAGAAACACAAAGATGTGTCTGCGTTTACAGTTAGGATTCTTTTCTTTCTTCACCCCCTTGTCTCTATCTTTCTCTGTCTACACATATACACCACACATGAGAGAGGGAGCATAGCACCCATAACCTACTGTACATGTGCTCTAGAATATCTCTGTAAATAGTGAATGAATAAGTACCCACTCAACAGCTGCTGCTAGGCAAAGTGCAAGGTTGCAGTCCTGTTAGCTTCTGGCTTCATTTGGTTTAACTGATCAACACATAACCACATTATTCAATACTTATTTTGCTGCATGTATTAGTCAGAATTCTACCAAGTGACAGTACCAACAAAACCTAGGACGTTTGACAGTGTACCTCTCAGTGTTGGAATATAGTTCTGAGAACTTGAACACTGTCAGTATTAAGTTCTGGCCTCCAAAGGTTAAGAATCTGGAGTTCTGATAGCCAAAGTTTTGAGAACTAAGAAGAATGTCTCGTGTCTAGGAGAAAGGAATAGAATGGGGAGGCAGGGGGAGGGAGAGAACTGCCTTTTATCTTTCTCTCTTTGGGATCTGAAGGACAACTCCAGATCCTTGTGCATTCTGGGAAATTGATCTGCTTCCGAGTGACACCCTTACTCTCCGCCTGTTTAATTCGACCCAGATGCCCAGCCATCTAGAAGGTGCCAGCACCACTGAGAGATTTCTTTGAATTCCATCAGCTTGTGTACCTATCTTTTCTGGATACAACCTTATAGACACCAATTCTGTAGGGACTGCTAATTCTTAACAACTTGACACTTTAAATGGGCTGTCTTTCACTCAGACCAGAACACCAGTGCCCCTGCTACTTATCCTGCTCTTGGTTTGTCAGGAAGACATGCTGGAGCCTTATTGTAGTGATGACTAATAGACTTCCACACTTCCTCATGGGCCATTTTACATGGCAACTTCACCAACAACATATGCAAAAGTAAAAAAGAATGTGACACTAATAGACCACAAATAGTATAGTATTCCTGTATCTGAAACAAGAAAGCAGAATGTAGCCCAGCTCTGGTCCCACTGGGAATGTCTTATCCTTCTTGGAAGATGCAAAATTTCTCCTTTAACCCCTGTCTACAAATGACCAGTAACAATCTCAAGTATTTATTTGGAGTTTCAAATATGTAGACAAAAACATAAGTATGAAATACATGACTAATAAGGATCTATTTCACATGTGTATATATGTGTGTGTGTGTGTGTGTGTGTGTGTGTGTGTGTGTGTGTGTGTGTGTGTGTATGTGTCTTCATATGTGTTCACATATGTGTGGGTGAGATAAATGTGCATGCTATTCTAAGAACTGAACGGTAGTCACAGTGATGTATCATAAACTGTCCCATGCCTGAATATACTGTCTGGGCAGATAGCATGTTCCACATAGAGAATGATTCATGATGGCTGTGCTTTCAATTTCAAATATATGAATTTGATAAGCATATAACAAGCAAAACCAAGAGACCAAAAATGTACCAAATAGCAGATAAATAGTAAGGCATCATGAAATTAGGCACTTACAACATCCACTAGAATGGGAAATCCCTATGGAAGTCATCTGACCAGGGTTCCTGATTAATTGAGAGCCCCAGGAAGAAAGCATCTCTTCATGGATGAGCTCCGAGCTTCTTGTTCCCATAGTAGGCACTTTATTACCAAGGATGAAACAATAGTTACCTCTGTTGGAAATGGTTTACCCTTAGCTATTTTGAAAGTGTGTGATGTTTTAAGTGCCTTTTTTGTTTTCTGTTTTGCTTTCTCCTTATGACAGAGCTAGAGAGCCAGGCTGAGCCAGAAAAGCAGTTTTAGAGGGCACTTAAACATTCACAAGTCTGGGACAAGAGGGAACTCCTTTCTTGGAGTCTACCCTCAACAAGTGAAACAATGCATGACCATTTATCAGTATAATTTAGATTATGGAATCGTCTCTGAAATCTCCTTGAGATAGGCTCTGCTGGAAAATTTGAAAAGTTTGGCAGTTATTAGAACTAACATTTGAACGGCATTTTATTTTTTTTTATTTTTTATTTTTTATTTTTTATTTTTTTATTTTTATTTTTATTTTTTTTTTGGTTTTTCGAGACAGGGTTTCTCTGTGTAGCCCTGGCTATCCTGGAACTCACTCTGTAGACCAGGTTGGCCTCGAACTCAGAAATCTGTCTGCCTCTGCCTTCCAAGTGCTGAAATTAAAGGCGTGTGCCACCACTGCCCGGCCAGCATTTTATTTTTGTTAATCATATGCCTCTTTTGAACTATCTGCATTCTTTCTCCTCCTTTTTAATATTTTGAACCTCTGTCCTAAGTAGATTGTCAAACTGATGCCTACATTCTGTGTACACCAAGCCTTTGTGCAACCCATGACTAGAAATACAGGGAGATTCTTTACCTGATACATCACACTTTTGATACAACATCATCAACTAGCTTTTGGATTTTTTAAAAGCTTGGGTTGACAGCATGCATGGAAATCCTAGCCAACCTTTTGCACAGGGTTTTTCTAAACCTTCTATATGCAGCCTGCAGCATTCAGTGGTGTCAAGGTCACTGGAGCTCAGAAGAATACACAAGGGAGCAAGAGCTAAGGAGACCTTAGCAGCCATACATCCCATTTCCTTTTTAAAAAATGAAGAATCACAGAGTACTTATGTCTGGGCTGATTGCTTTCTAATTATCATGCATTGTATAAAACGGGATGACTGCACTGATGCCAGACAAATTCTAGAGACCATAAAGGTTTAGAGCATTCTCCTAAGATATTCATAGTTATCCTGCTGTCCTCTGGAAGCCTCATCTTAATTCATCCTCACACAGCTGAGATACCATACTGTTACATCCTTGTTTACATGGTCAGGTTCTTTCCAGATAAACCTGTCTTACCATGTAATAATTGGTTAAACTTCCATCGGGACCAGATATTCAGAACTTCCTGTAAATACTTATTGAGTGTGAGTATTATGGTACGAAGTTACTCTGAATATATTTAGGGAGTTTATGATATTATAAACTATTAGCTTTCTCTTTCCCCCCTCCCTAAACACTGAAGTCTTCTTCTTCAGACTAGAGGGGGAACAATTCACCCTCTAGTGGGAGGATTTAGGTATTGCAGCTGGAGTTCCCCTAGCCAGCAAGGCCTCATTCACGGCTGAAACAGTATATACCGGTTTTTATTTTTTTTAATTATTATTGTATAACTCTCTGTTTTGTGGTGGTTTATTATTAAATTTAATCCAATAGAGAAATCTCCTTAAAATGCTAATTTTCTTTCTTATGTTTCTAGGCAGGAAAATGCTTAAAGCTATAAAAAGCAGTACTAACACTGACTAATAGATTTTTCTTTATGCTCATCTCCATTCCTCCCTTGTTTAAAGCCAAATAGAAATTGATTGGAAAATGGTTTGAGTATGTTTTACACAGTTAAACAATAATGGGAGATGCTTTTCTTCCATATGCCTTTTATAAACAACATCGTTATTTTTAAATCAACTATTGAGTATCAAAGGGGAAAATGATTTGTCCAAACTGATCAGAAGATGATGATCTCCGTACCAATGAGCACTGGTCATGACTGCGAGGAGGCTGTGGCAGTCCTGGTCTCTTCCCTGATATTGGAAATTCCTTGTCAATTAAAATGATGAAACTGAAGGATCACTTCAAGTTCAAAATGTCCAGAGGTGAAATGAACTGCTTAAGTTCATATAGCTATTTGTCAACCAAGCATTAACCTATTTGTCCTAGCTCTGAAATCTGTCACCTTTTCTATGGCATGCATTTAGAATTAGACTGACAGGGTGGGAATCTCACTTGCCTCTACCCACTGGCTGATGTGGATGACATCCTTAGCCACTCTGCAAATCCTTGTCTCATCTGTATACTGAGTGTGTTTGCCCACCTCATAGATTATTTTTTGGATGAAAATTACTTAGTGTAGGACATGACAAAGAGTGAGTACTCACTAGAAACTGGTACTCAATCCAATCTATATTATTACTACAGTGGGTGCTTTCCTTTGTTTGGACACAGTCTAAACACAAGACTCTGTACACCTAGGAGTAAATGAATATGTAAATCAAGAGAAAGTTAAGCTTTTGATTCTTGCTCCATTGCTCATATGTTTTCCAGGTCTGTGAGAACATTACTAATCTTACCATTCATTGATGCACTACCATAAGGATGCTAACAGCTGTTTGAAGAGACTATTTTGATTTTTCAGAGCATATTGCATTGCCTCTATTAAGCCTGATTTGTAAAATAATTCCAGTATAATTTAGAAACTATGGCATATTAGAAACCAAAGATTATAAAGTGCAAATGAGATTTCTTCTTCTGCTGACATCATAACAGTTTTTACAAAGCCATTATCGTCTCAGTGGAGACGGATGTCACACCGTCATTATCCTCAGATCATAACGAGGTGGGCCATTAGTGTCTCCTTTGGAGACCTTATGGTCTGAGGTGTTAATGAGCCTTTAGGGAACCTTAAATCCTGGGATGGTTGGCAGGGTACTCCAGACCATAACAGAACCATTTTTGCAATGACAATGGATCCTGTCAATTTCTATTAAGGAACTTCTTAATTCCCCAATCATTAAGACACTGGAAGGACTTATTATACTAGCCTATAATTAAGGAAGCCTTCAGCCATAAATCCCTTCTGGGGAGCCCTTCCCTTTAGTCAATATGGCCTATGTAAAGGGTAAGTCTCTCACAAGTGGGACTGTGAAGACAGCACATATTTCAGGAAAATCTTAGAGGGTCAGAACTTTTTTAAGGTTTCATACTAGTTCCTACAAGTTTCTGCTAACTATCTCCTAAAGGCACAAAGTAAGGGAACTTCCTTCACTAAAAAGTAGACGTCTTCAGCAACTGGCCCTTCTGGCTGATATATTTTGTACTAATTTTTGATTGATTACTCGTGTTAGGTGGGCGATAGAGAAACACAAGCTTCCAATGCTATTACTGCCCTTAAACAGTTTCCAGTCTTATTATAAAGACTGAGTACTAATGGCACCATAATGACACTAGAATGCAAGACAACATACGAGGAAAAGAGAAGGAATGTGCAGTGTTGCTTTCCCAGTCCTGCAATAACGACAATTATGAAACCGTTGGGAAAATACAAGTATGTGCTTGATAGTCATGTACTTTAGAAGAAGATGAGTTAAATGGAAACTGATCACTATTGCCTCAGTTCTTGTGCCTCAGTTTCCCTCATTCTCACTTAAGTAATTACATTAGAGTAACCTAGTACAAATTGTACCAGAAAACTATTACATCTGTTTTAAATTTTTCTATTTTTCTATTGATTTTCTTATAATCAATAGCTAGCTAAAGTGATAGGTGTTTTAATATTCAGACAGGGAAACTTACCAACTTGATTGCAGGTAAAGTTTAGTTTGCAAGCAAAATTTATTGCTCCAAAAATGCAGAGAGCCAACTAGAAACAGAAATTATGTGCTGCTGTAAAAACCAAAAATGAAAGAATCCAACCCGTTGACCTTGAATGAACAGAAACTTGAAGGTCTGTACATTCTTTTTGATAATCCTGGATTTTTCATCTAAATTTCATTCGACCTCAAGCAGACCTGTATTTGGCTTATTACTGAAATTTCATTGCTCAAATTTTCTGATGTAAGAAGTTTTCTAATCAGAAGCTAAATTTATAGAAAATCTCTGCTGTATTGGAGAAGAAATAAATGTCTGCTCCTGCATTTTGTGCCTTGGGAGTTTGAGTTAGTTTTATTGTAGTGTTTCGAAATCAGGTCTTCAATCCTAACAGGGGAAAGAATCACTCGGTACTCCATCTGCGATCCAGAGCCCTGAATGGAATGGAAATGTATGAAGGGGTATGAGCTATGCTCTCAAGATTTTACTAGGAAACGCCAGACTTTCTGCCACTCTCATCTTGGGTAATTGGTGCTTTGAGGACATTGGGAAGCCAGGGTCAGTGATATGCTTGTCTGAGACTTTCTTCGTGGCTCCATTTAACTTCCTTGAGGCAGTCCATTTTCTTAGTTTTGGCTTTGTTTATAACCACTTTCTTTTTTAACTATCCTGTCAGAGAAATCTGAGTCACTACACTAAACCCTAAAAACATGTATGGTAGGTGAACTAGTTAAACATTTTTACTTCCAAGGGCATTTCACAGGCTTTCTCTGAGACCATACATTTCCCCATCCTTGTCCTCAGAAGAGGAGAGAACTTACAAAATACTGACTATTCTCCAATAATCTAACAATTCTCCATGATGCCTTTCTCGTCACAAAGCTGCTTAAAGTGAAATATGGTAAATTCAGGGTACAAAACAAGAATGAAGTAGCAGGCTTCTTGTTCCCTGCAGACACACACGCGCGCACACACACACACACACACACACACACACACACACACACACACACACACACAAGAAACAGAGAGAGACAAAGACAGAGACAGAAATACCCCACATACAGTTCTTTTTCTTTTTTCTTCATCCTACTCTCCTCAAAGAACAACTCTGCTGTGGAAGATTGTTTTTGGAAAGTCTGAATATACTTGAGGGTTTCCTCAGATATCCTAATACCTACATACCTCTTCTCTTAATTGACAAACCCTAGCTCAGGAACTCAGCGCCTTCCCATCTTCATCCAACACCAAACCTATATGTAATCTTTATCTGCATTAACCTCAGGAGCTCACCTTGTCTCAGTCTTTAAGTACAGATATTGGAAATTTCCTTATCATTTCCTTCATCCATACACGTGTTTTTTTAGTATTACTTAGGTGTTTATTCTCCTTAGGTTCCTTGAGGTGTTTCTTTCTGTGTTCTTCAAACTTCTTGAATTATTGAAGAACATTTCCATAGAATTTGTGGATGTAATAGAATGAAATGAGGTCTTAACCTTTCCTATTGTTTTTGCAATGTGACCTGGGCTTGTGGAATTCTTGTGTTGATTGTGTCCCTGATTTAGACATAGAAAGCTGGGTTTGTGTCTGGTATATTGCCACTTGATTGAGCCTGGAGATTGGGAAAGGTATGAGTACTTCAGTCCAGGACTGGGTCCTGGTTGTGGAACCAGGAGTCAGTGTGGAGATTACAAATGGTACAAGCCAGGGAGGGTCAGGTGGATTCAACAAAGTGGGTCAGGGCACTAAATGTTCTCAACAGGCTGGGCCTGAAGTATGGATCTGGTGCAAACAACCACTAGGCAACCTGAATTGAGAGAAGATGATACAGGAGATAATATGAAGGTTACCTGTGTCTTTTTGACATGTGGAGAAGCTAGAGGGTTCTTGGAGGGGAGGCATACAAAATCTTGTTAGTCCCAAAGAAATGGAGAGAGGCCAGGAGGAACTAAAAAACCATGGATGATGAGGGGTGAGAGGTATGTTAGAGAGCACGGGAAAGCTACTAGTGTCTTGGCACGAGATCGGCAGGCTAAAGGTTGCTAATGTTTATTTTCTGAGGACAATATGACCTTAGCTTTGGAAGAAAAATTTGACACTACCTCCCCCATATCAAATTAGATACTAAAAAAGGAAAAACCAAATATGATCATATGAAGGGAAAAGGCAAATTAGATAAAACCTTTACTATAACAAGTCAAACAAGAAAAAAATTTGAACCAGAACTCCATTGACCTAAGAGGGTTCAGGAGCAAGGAGAATGAATATGGGCTGTATGGTGTTCTTGTTTATTCAGAAAGGTTGGATGCCAAAGGGACATCAGAGCATTTATTAGCAAGAGATTCATTTTCCCCAAGACAATGTCTGGTTGGCTAAGTAGAAAAGATGTTGGACAGCATGTCCTTCTAAAATATGGGAAGAAGGCAGAAAGGAGCCTGCTCTCCAGGACAGGTAGCTTGAGCCTGACTGTGGAGGAGACTGGTTACTTTTTCCAGGCTATGTGATAGCTAACTACTGTTACCCAATAGAATTCTCTGCAACAATGAAAGTGTTAATGCATCTTCCCAGTCCAGCATGTTAGCTACAAGCCTCACCTACCTTGATAGCACATGAATCATGGCTCCAACTGATGAAATGAATTCTTAATCTCAATGAATGTACATTAACTGCCATGAGTATATATTTAAATGACTAACAAATTCCAGGAACTTCCATATTGGATGGCACAACTCTAAAAGATACCATCTCAAAGATTATTTCACTACCAGTCTCCATAATCTCGGCATCTGTCTTTAGGAGCTGTGGGATCCATCACTTAAGATTTCAGATCTTCAGATGCATTGACTATGCAACAGCGAGAAGTAGTCCACAGCTCCTGAAGCTGGGAGGATTCTATGTACTGTATGTGCATGTAATATGCTAGATACACCAGACTCTGTCCTCTTTGAGTCTGGCTTTGGTGTTTTCTGTCTTTCCAAATTGTGTTGCCTAAATTTAGTGTGATGATGTTTGGAGAAGGGACTAGTTTAACAGCACCATCACCAAGCCTCCTCCTCATAGTGATTCTCTGCCTCTCTGCTGCAAATGTCAGAGGCACTGCTCTATCTCTCTCCATCTTAGGAGGAAGGTAGACAGAAGAGTTGTAATGGCCTCGGCTTGAGGATTTTTCTCCTCTCAGGTCAGTTAGGTGCCAAGAAAATTCAGTGACTTAGTTTTACTTTTCCAAACAGCAGGTCTTGTTGAGAATAGTGTATTGGTACATATATTAAAATGGCTTCCTTCTTTCCACTGAAGGCAAAAATGATAGTCTGTGATACTGTGAGGATCTGCTCAAGTTCCTGGGGTGGGGATCCTGCTCTAGCAGAGTCTGTTAGAGTTGCTGTCTCTTAAACTTGTCTACTCTGAGCTTTTGAGCATTTTTTTTCCATTTGTAGTTCCTGGCATTTATTCCCATTAAGGTTCATGCTGATCAGTTGTGACTCTCCTTGTGCACCTGTTCAAATATTAGAAATCAAAGGACTATGTGGGGCTTCATTTTTCTAATAAACCTAAGAAGAAATCTTAGGCTTTCCATTTGTTTAACTTTTTCATTGTTGTTAAGATAGAGAAATGACTTCCAACCCTCAACATGTTAGTTAGGAACTAGGAAGTCTACTGAGTGTCATGTTGCTAAATTGCGTGATGGAAAAGAAGAAATGAGTGTGTAAAGAGAAGAGAGTGGAGAAAGGTTGACAGGAAGCTATATAAGAAGAAGAAGGGCAGGGAGAGGAAAGAGGAAGGCAATCGGAATAAAAGGAAGAAGAAAAGGAATCAAAGGAGAGACATGTGCAACGCCAACCCCAGTTCTGGTAGCTGTTAGTAAATGTGAGCTTCTCTCCATTTCTCTGGATGGTGTTTCAGAAGATAAATAATAAAGGCATCGCTCCCCTTTCATCATTCTACAGTGCTGGTTGGTCTCCTCTATGGCGGTTCTACTCTGTATACCGTGTTTAACACCTTTCTGAATGTCTAATCACTGTAAGCCACAGATAAACCACACATTAGATAAAGAAGGCTTAATGGTGACCTTAAAGCTAGGGAAGATCCCTGTAGCCAGGTCTTCTGGCTATGGAACTGCTCGGCAGAATCACTCTACTTCACCCCTTCCACACAGCACCACTCATCTGCACTCCCCACCAATTCAGACCTCAAAAGGAAAACAGACCAAGCTGCTTTCAATCCATAATAGCTTGTCAAAGACTCTAATATCAAATGTGTTAATGATTCTTTCATTTGCCTGATGATTACTGTGTGCTCATTTGAGTCCACATAGTACTTTAAAAATGATGATTTGACAGTGGATTACGGTTGGGATTTATTATTTTCTGTGAATTCAGGTGGTAAAAAGACAAACATAAGGGAATCTCAACACAGACCAAAACTAGAATCCACAGCTAGGTAAAAAAGTTTTGAAAATCTACCCAGAAGATGTAAACTAAGAAAAAAAAGAACCAAAAAGCCCAGAAATCAAGTGTCAGACATAAGTGGTAGCTACTGAAACCTGGGAGTTTTACGGCTGAACTTAATCACCGTGTGCCAGTATCCAAAAGCCTAGAGAGAATTTGCATTCGGAGAAACTTGGAAGGCACAATGAACAATAAATCAATATCCCAGATGCACACTAAAGTTTAATATTTTCATC
This sequence comes from Uromys caudimaculatus, assembly GCA_028551405.1. Classification (NCBI taxonomy): domain Eukaryota; kingdom Metazoa; phylum Chordata; class Mammalia; order Rodentia; family Muridae; genus Uromys; species Uromys caudimaculatus. The sequence goes on along the minus strand of CM052712.1, from coordinate 40,073,434 downwards.
TGACTAAAGACAACTTCCACAAACAAATGTGACATAGCAGCACCTAGACTGCGTTTTTCAATCTCCTCTTAAGCTAGTGTGTTTAGCAACCAAGGCCAATATAGAACATACATAAGATGAAATTAGACCATATTCTCCTGCTACTACATAAGAAAGTCCCTTCAGAACAGATCCATGGAGACAAACTACAGGGAGACAGGAAAAAACAGAAAGACTCTTACATGGTCAAAAGGAAAAAATATGATTAACAAAACTGATAACATAGTAGTGGACTAAAACTCAAAGTGTGCCATAGAGATACAAATACACAGTTGGATAAATAGGGATTCAAAATATATCTTCCATATAAACTGCCAAATATCTTAATGTACTGCTCACTTTCATGTAATAATGTCTGCAGTATGTTTTCTATTTATTGAATGTTTACTTACTTTTCCTATTGTTTCTGTTATATATGATATTATAGTTCATAAAATGGTTACTATTTTAAAATAGACAGCTAGGAGTCATGGATGAAAGTCAATGTTAAACATTATATAAACCCATTTAATTAAGTGGATCTGTCAATAGAGAAGAGAAAAGCAGCAGTAGGCCCTGGGAGATGGCTCAGTGGGCAGAGCCAGAGTTAAGATGCCCAGGACTGACAATAAAAGTTAGGCATGGTAGCATAGTTCTGTAGTCCTAGTGTTCCTGAGGAGAGTTCAGGAGGACCCTTGTGCCTCAGCAGCCATTCTGTCTAGCCCTATCTGTTGAGTTCCAGGTTCAATGATAGACCCTGTCTCAGCAAATAAGGTGCAGAGTGACAGCAAGACATCAGGTGGCATCCTCTCACCTCTACACACACACACACACACACACACACACACACACACACACACACACACACTGACACAGACACACAAGCATGCATGTGCAAGAAAAAGACTGGAATAATGTAGTGATGCAAAAATGCTATGGCATACCAATACTATGAGAATTTGGTGTGTAACATTGGGAACAAGGAAATAATGAAATAATCAGGGTAGATTAGCATCTCTGTGAAATAATACTAGAGGCCAACAACTTAGACAAGAGGGGAGAGTTATTTTGTCTACTGTAGAGGTTTTGATCCATGGTCACCTGAGTGTGTGACTTTTGTACCTTTGGCAAGGAGGCAGAATGCCATGGTGGGGGTATGTGGTAGAAAAGGGCAGCTCACATCATAATGTCTGATGCTGCAAAGAGAAAAAGAGAAAAAGGGGATGGAGGGAGAGGGAGAACAAGGGGAGGGGAGAGAGGTGGGGAACACCCATACCACATGTGCCAGAGGTCCCAATTTCTCCATTGTCTTTTAATTTCCTTTTACAGGGCCTCATCTCTTAAATGGTCCACCACTTCCCAATAGCACCTTCGGCAGGTCACTAAGCCTGCAATACATGACCTTTGGGGAACATTTAAGACCTAGCTCATAAAATTCAGCAGGGAATTAAATTTGGGAAAACAGTTATGATTTATTCTTCTGTAGTCCCGTTATGCTTTGTAAAACAGAAGAAACATCTAGGTCGGAAACTTCTTCTAATAGCCCAAAAGCATTTCAAACTAAATTTCATTAATCTTATCAGCAGTATCCCAGTCAGAGGGCAAGCTCTGTTCTGTACAGCTGCTACTTTGAGACTCGGGTTGATGAACTTTTTCCGACCATGTGGTGAAGCCCAAATGGACTCCAGACTTTCATAGATTCTGATGTCTGAATACTAGGCAACTGCTTAGGCTGCGCCATCTGAAGCATCTTCACAAGTAATGAAAACTGCTTTTATCTAAATTCTGCTCTGTGCAAGTGTGATCCCTACATTTTTCTAATGAGCCCTGCATGGTGGGAGGGGTTAAATGAATTAGTCCCTGGCTGAGTCTGAAAGCTCTCCGGAAATAAGCACATGACCTCAGAGCTTCCCCCACAGCTCTTTCTAACACAAACTTCCAAACTCAGAAAATCGCAGCTATGTTCTCCACCATAACGTTACCCAGAATCCCTTGATGCCTTTGAGATAAAAGGCAAGTTTATGAATATATCATGGAGGCCCTTTGCGATCTAGAATGCATCCAAACTTGCCTTCATAGCTTTTCACAGCAATCCAGAGTTCTGTTCCCACACTCTTTCACATTTGGTACTTACACCATACTGTTCTCACTGCCCAAAGTAGACTCCACTCCTGCCTTATTTCTTTCAGATTTCATGGTTGATGTTCACCTCATTCTGTAACATTTGTGACAAGGCAGAATATAAAGCTTCTTTTACCATTCCAAACTCTTCTCAGAAATGTCTAGCTCCTTATGAAAATGACCTACCATTCTGGTTTGCAATAGACTGAGTGGTTCCCCAGAACTCAGAATTTCAGGACTAAAATGGGGAGAATTCCATGTAAACCTGTTCAGCTAAGTCAGCACACTCTGTGCCTCTCCTCTAAGTCTCTTACGCATTATTATTTTTTGTCATTCTGAATTCCATCCTGCACTGCACATACTCATAGATTCCCTGTTAGAGCATAAACTCTGAAGACAGTGGCCCTGCTTCATTTATTTTTGTAGCCCTAGGCAGGGTTTCTAAGATACTTATTTTGTTTCGTTATTTTTTGTTTGGTTTGGTTTTTTAAATACCAATGTTCAGGTCTCCAGCCCCCAGAGATTCTTATTTAATTGATCCAAGATGAGGTCCGGGCATGGGTTATTTTTTGAAGCTTAACCAAGTGATTCTAATGTGCAGTCAAGGTTGTGAACACCTGCTCGAGGGTAATGATTCTCAGCTGGGAGTAGTGTGCGCATCGGCTCCACACACACCACCCTAGGCCCAACTACCCACAGAGTGCGATTTAATTCATCTGGAATGGCGTCTGGGCAGCTGTATCATTAAGCATCAGGTGAGTCTAATTCAAGCTATAGTTAACCACAGCTTAAATTTATGTGTAGAAAACCTAACTGAATTCCAAGGTATATGCTGCTATTAACTCTTGACAGCACTGGAAATATGATCAAAAATGTGATGCTGAAATACATCAATATTCTCAACATACAGAAGTCAGCTCTCCCTCAAACCCTCTTGTATGTTTGTCCCTCCATGTCAACATTAACAAAGCATACTCCTGGCTGCCTTTAGATGTCCATGGGATGCTCAGGTCATCTTCCAGCCCTGTGCCCATTCTCTGTTACTTCCTTATATCCATGACTTCCTTCTTCCTTCCTTGCCAGCATGGAGTGGTTGGTGCAGTAGAGCTATGCCATCCTCCCAGTCTTGCCTACTCTCCTCCCACTACTCTGTGATCAATGTACACTCTAGACTTAGGGCTCCATCTTCCTCCTTAAATGCTTTAGCTCACCCCTCAGCTTTTGGTTTGGCCTAATAGGACTCACTGAGAGATTTTTAAGTACTTTGGTTCTTCTCTCAGGTCACCGAATGCTCCTTCTTCTTTTTCCCTCCTAGCTTGACCATGTCTACTTCCTCTCCCTCTGTCATCACACTCCATTCCTTGTTTCTTCACAACAGTTGTATTCTGAAATGGTCCTGGTCCTTTATTCGTTCCTGCTTGTGTGTGTCACTCCCACCTAGAGAGTGTAAAATTCAAAAGAAAAAGTGCATACTGTTCTTGCTGTACCACCAGAACCTTTAATAGTACTTAGCTGACAATACTTACAAAAATAAAATTATTTTTAAATCATGTGTGTCTGCTTATTCAAAGTGTTGTCACCATTCTCCCAATTGCTTCCCATGAGTTTTACCTAACTAACACTTTGCTTAGTGTTAAACTATGTCAAACTATGAAATTCTGAAACCAGCCACTCCTTCTTATTGCAAAAAAAAGTAGCAGAAGACAAAATAAAGATGCTGAACACATGAGTTATTAACAGTTACTGTGTTCATAGATACTGTGTTTCTGTTTGAGAAAACAGAGTGAATCTAATTATTTTAGTTCATGTGAAATTCTTGCCATCTATTTTTTTCCTTGATGTCCAATCCAATGCAAGAAGAGAAAGGGCTATGCTATTGAGAGAAAAGCTAAACTGCCTATCCATCAGAAAGGAAACATAAAGGCTATTAAGAGGAATGTCCGCGGGGTCATTTAAGGCAAGGCAAATAGTCCTTCATACCTCAGTAGCCCCTACATAATAGCACAGTTCAATAATTGATATCCACAGTGATGATCTTGTATTATTAAGGAAAATTTCTTCTCTAGACTCTCTGATCAGGTATGTTCCACTTCTGTTAGAAGCATTTTCATTTGAAATATTTAAATCACCTTTGAGAAGAACTAAATGAGATATGATTTAGCCATTTAGAACATCTTATTAGAAACATTTACCCTGTAAGTATTCCGGAGGAATTAACTGTATATGCTTGCCAACATACTTCTACTAATGACTGGGGTATTTTTTAACTGACAGGGGCTGTGCCATCTCTGTCCTTGGAAACCCCACTGTGCACCTTAGTGCAGGTGGCTCCATGCTAAAGGTCCCTGGAACTTTTGTATCCTGAGAAGCAGTCTGACTTCAATAACCCTCATTTTCCACTGGGAAGAGAATGGCCCATCATTGCCCTCTTGGATACCCTTTAAGCTTGTGCACTTGCCAGATAAGCTAAAGGGATAGCAATTCTCAAAGTCACTGGCATTTATTGAAAGCCAAAGAAATTAGTGAGCTCTGACATTTATAGGTCTTAAACATTAAAGAAGTTAAAAGTAGTTGGAGCAAGGTTCAAGTCTTAAATGTAATGCCATCCGACTTGCTGCTAATTCACTAATAATTACTCTGTTTATTATTTCAACAGCTAGATTTACAGTTCCACTCCAAGCCTAACTTTAACAACATAGGCTCTCACCTTCCAAACTTTTCAATTTCACAGTGACCTGAATTGGCTCTGATGGGGCATTCCTTAATGGTCTACAATAACAAGTCCTTATTGTATGTCAGAGTTTGTTATGATTACTTTGCCTATGTTAATTCACTTAGTCTCCCAATAAACTGACAAGATAGAAAGTGAGATGAAATTCATTTTACAAGGAAAATACAAAGCCTTTTAGTAATTTAGTCAAAGATACAGAGTTAGTCATTGGTGTAGCCATGGTGGATAACCAGAGCCTGTGTCATTAACTAACTGTTCAGCATCATGGTCTTCTGATTTTAAAAGTTTCAATTGAGGCAAGGACTATACACTATGGTAATTACATGTCACCAAGCTTCCTCTTGACTTTTTCCTTTAGTTCACTATTCTAGAACCTATGCCCCTTACTGACCATAGCATTCTGTGGATAACAGCCCTGACTCTCAAGTCTGTGTAAAGCAGCTATATAGAAGATGCTCAGTGTCACTGTGGTATTTGAACAGCTTAGGTGGTCTGCTCAACAAAAGCTCTCACTAAAGATCTTATTGCAAATACAGTCAAAGCTACTGGGTAGTTTGTGTTTTGAGACATTTTATTTTTACTTTCCTTGGATATACTTGGTCTTGATTTTAATTAATAGTATTAACTTATATCTTAATTTCTTTCTTTTAAACTATAGAGAATGAATAGTTGGTATAGCATGGTGTATCTATAGATATGCATACAGATATCTACATTCATGGATATCATATATTCTGTTATTCATGTATAGGATCTAGATGTGTGTTCATTAACCAACACAGTTATTCACTTACCCTGTCCGAGAAAGCTGTAAAAGATAACTTTGGAAAAGATGTAACTGAGAAAGAATATAGGCATAGCTTAGTGTATGGATCAAAGTAAATAAAACCCGTCAAGCAAGCTGGAATCTAAACAACATAAAGCCTCCGATGAAGCCCGCAGCTTCTTGCCTTGAAAGAAGCCATTTTTCAGACAGGTCTGAGCCTGGACTCTGATGCTGTAGCAGATAGGCGCAGCCTCTTTTCACTTCTTCTGAGAGAGATGCAAGGCTCAGTGGGTACGGGTGAATGAGAAAACTCTTTTGGCTTTTCAGTGAATACAGAATAAATGTCACTTTCTTTGGAAATGACCTTTCTGCTATTCTCATCTTTGTATATAAAGTGGCTGTGTGAAAGAATCCAGGCCTAGGAATTTCATTTCTGAAGCTCCAGCAGATTCATCCCATAGACATTTTCAAGATGGATGGGCTGAAAAGTATCAGCAACAGAGATGAGAGTTGATTTCTTCAGTGATCTGGAAAGAGTCAACACCATTAGGTTCTCATCCAGTGCAATTCAGTGAAGGCTTGGGAGTGTTATCAGATGAATGGTTGGGTATAGATGTTAGTGTAAGTCTTAAGAGAGAGATTGTGGGGAGCTCGTAGGAACACTGATCAAAAATACCCACCCACTCTATAAAACTTACTGGTTCAAATAAACTTGAAATTTTAGGGCTGGGCATCCCCATGCTAATGTTAATTCAAGCAATTGTCTATATTAAAGAGAGAATTGGCAGAAAAAGGAAAAACAAAATAAACAAAAACCACCCAGAGCTGACACACCAGTCTTAAATGGCAGGCTTTTGTAAGAGGGGAATAGTATAGCTGGTCCAAGCTAAGAATTGTTGCAAATGGGTTGCTTGCTTCCTAGACTAATAAAGCAATGCCAAAAGCAATCAAGCTCCTAAAAAGTCTCAGCTGTCCTGCAAATGGATGATCATTATTATAGTAAATCACTGTGCACCTAAGAACAAATGCAGTTTGCAGTTCAGGGTAATTCAGTGGCTGGGTTTCATCACCAGCTCTCCATAGCACTGTCATCTGTCACAGGAGAGCACCAGGTAATTTCACTTTGAAGACCTAACAGTGGTCTAATTAAACAACAACTGTAATTTCCTCCCTCTCCTGCTCCCTACCCTCCATGGCTAGCCACCTTCATCAGAGAATGATTACTGGATTTGAATGTTAGCTTAGGAGAGGTATTCTTCCAGAATTCTGGCCAAAAGTACCACAGTGTTTCTATTAGATGTTACACGGAAACACTTTTTCATTTGTACATGGAAAAACAAAACAAAATGTGGTCCATATGTAGTGGACTCTAAACTTACTGAAAGCAGTGACTGAATCTGTTCGCTAAAGTGAAGTCCTGTAGTCCTAGCCTGATGTCCAGGACATATCACTAAAATTATTGAGTACAGAGAAGAATCAATGTCATTAATCTAAAATCCATTAAGACAGACATAGTGTTAACTCTACAGGTCTCGAGCTTGGGTTTTAGTCCGTACATTTTCTATGATGAAAATCCAGTTGTTATTTATTCATGACTAATACTTTGACAGTTTACAAGTATGGCTTGTGAAGGATAAGCTATGTACTATTGCACTATTTTAAATGCAGTATTGATATACAAATAATTATTATGCTAATTTCACAGCATCTTGATCTACTCATTAGCACAGATACAAAGAATCAGCATGGTGTAGTGGAAAAGCATTAAAAGGGTAATTAGGAGCCCTGGGCTCTGATCCCAGATCCACCACTCATTAGCAATGTCACCTTGGCCAAGTCATGTAACCCCTCTGAGCTTGCTTCTTCACCTGTAAAGTGAAGAATTTGAACTAGGGTGCCCAGAGTGCCCAGTAACATCTTTTGACTCTATGATCTTGGCCAACAACTGAGTGGCAGTCACCCTCTCATCAGCCTCTCTCTTTGTTCCTTTGCACAGTTCTCTCTCCTATCGCACAACTGGGTTTTGCCACCTGCTACCTTCCTGAGCCTGAGATGCCTTCTGCAATCTCCACATGCCTGACAGTAATAAACTTCTCAGTTCTTTTCCTTCTTTTCCAGAGACTATTTGTTTTTCTTCCTGAAACACTGCCCCCCCCCAAGTCCTTTTGTCCTTTCTTTATTTTTTTTGTCTCTTCTTCTGTGTATCTTGCCCTATTAGGAGTATCTGTGTTAATCAATGTCTACTACAAATAGAAGCTTCTCTGATGATTGTTGAACAAGACTCAATGTAACACTGTGCCCATTTAGCAGATAAACAGTAGGTTCTCTCCTTGAACCTAGGACCTTCTTTTACCAGAGATACTTTGTCCAGCAATGGTTTTCATCTTATGGAGTGGGACTTAAATTCAGTCTGAAGTGATTGGGTCCTTCCATGACCTTCATGTTACAACCACACCAATAGTCATGCCTTGGCAGGCTAGACATTATTTTAGCTCACGGGGTTCACAGTCGAGTATGAATGATGATTGCCCTTCTCCTCCAGTAGCATGCATAGCATTTTTTAGCACTATGGAAGCTAGCAAATAGGGGTGAAGCTTTCAGGTAAATGCTCAACCTTAAATGAGACAATTCTATCACCTTCCTTCCTGCCAAGACTCAGAAATAATTGCAAGAAAGGTAAGAGAAAGACTGTAAGAGATAAAGGTGGTAGATAAATACAATGAAAGAGTACTCTCCAGACACAAATGGGCAGCTGTATTTTAAAACACACAGCGATTGTAACAGCATGTAGAAGCCCCACGCAAGCTCAATCCGGACCAAATCTCAGCATGGAGAGGGAAGGTAGACACGAAGTTTCTCTCATAGCCAAGGATATATTGGCAAGTGGTAGCTGCTTGGAGAGACAGTATACTTTAAGAATGTTGCCCTGGTAAATTGTGATCCAGGAGAAGGCCACCCATTCAAGACTGTGTTGACTGTACAAATTAGACTTCAAAGATGAAGAAAACATAGAGGATCCAAAATAGAATGTGTAGGAAGGGAGGTAGATCTTCAAGAAGTTAGGAGGCTTGTTGGGAGTTGTATTTATGATAAAATAAACTGTATGAAACTCCCAAAGAACTAAAAAATGATAACCTTTGAGAAATACATAATTTATACAATGAAATATGGTGGTATATAACCAACTCCTGGTTCCATCCTCCAGCTTTCTCTGTATTCACTTTATTTTTCTGTGTATCTTGGTTTTTGACAACTCACTAAGTCCCATTTGTGCTTCTAACACATGCATGGTTGTGGGGCATTAATAATGCATGAATCGGGGACCCAAATACATGTATGAGTGAGGTCCACCACGTGGAACAAAGGAGACCTACCCATGACCACATCTTCAACCAGAATGATTTTCCCTCTAACCACAGCCATCAATTGCCAATGACTCCTTAGTAAAGATGAGAAATGGAGGTCCGATTTTCCATCTTTGAAGACATTTTGACTGGCTCTGTTGACTGTAGGCCTTGCATGGGTAGCTGTTGTGAGTTCATGAACACAATAGCCAGGTGATACCCAGAAGAGAGTAATTTACAACACTACTCCCATCTTCTAGCGCTTGCATTTATCCAACCTCTTCTACCCTGTTCCCCGAGCCTGGGTCAGGTGCTGTAAATACGTTGATAGAGAAAGATGTCCCTTTTAAGAATGTCTAAGTACTTACTCTCTTCTTAGCAGTTCAGCCAGTCATGGGTCTCTTCACTGATTGCAGCTTGTAGCAAACAGAAGCTTCTTTAAGCAAGGCAGAGTATAGCATAGGTACTAGTACAGAGCCTGCTCCCACCCTGAGTCAGGAACAACTATTGAATCTACTCCAGCCTATGTTTTCTTTGACTTCCTAAGTAAAGTTATACAATAATCTTGACCCTCTCCTTTCTAGTAGGCATTATTACTTAATATTTCACTGAGCATTGCCACCACAGGATTGTCTCTTATGTGTATAAGAACACTATATGCTTTGTCTTACTGTTGGCACCTCTATTGTTATGACCCTCACAGGTACTTGCTCAATAACCAACAGAGGAATAAACATTTGAGAGAGGGATTTATTAGATCACACAATACCAACATCATTGCTTCAATCAATGAATCAATCAAATAAAAGAAATCAGGGTTCATCCATGTTTACCAGACTTTTATATGTGAAGCTTAAAGGATAAGTTTTACTTGTTTGAAATCCTACCTCATTTCTTACTTTGGACTATTTACAAATAATTTGAACTAAAATTATATTTTAGCACTAGTCTCCTTGTCTCAATTGAATTGACATAAATTGTAAGCAAGATTTAAGAAATAATGCATTTTTAGGAAGTCATTTGAGTCCAAAAGTCCCATGGCTACTTCCAATATGAATCTGAAACTAAGTATTTTTCTATAAGTGCTATTATTACATTCTTTGACTATGTACAGAATTATCTTTAGGTTTTTCTATCATTGTTCTTGTTTGTGTGCATGAATGAAGTTTTACTAAACTCACAAAATGTTAGGCTGTTCTTTGAAGTTTTATCCAGTGTCTCCTGTGCTTTGTAAGCCTGTTATGTTCTCAAGCAGTTCCCCTTACTCATTTTCTCTGATTTTTAAACCCTTCCAGTGGTAATGATTTTCTATTATGAAGCACAGAAATTTCACATTTGCCGAAGTTCACTGTATGAATATATTTCATGCTATTAACTCTAGTCTCAAATCATATGCAACTAAGCACAGGTGCCCCTGTCATCTTTGTCTTCCTCCACTTTCTGTTTCCAGAGGAAAAAAGATTGTGACTTACAGTAAGTATATCACTGAAAAAAATATTACCTGTGTCTCCTTGGCTGATTGCTCTGGACTTGAAAGATGACATTAAGTGACATGCAACAGTCGTGTGTTATGAGTCACAATTTAGACTTTCAATGGAGAAAAATGATGTATCAGATGGCAATATTATCATCAAAAGTGTGGCTAAAGAGAACGACACAATAAATCTAATCCCTTGGCTTTGCACGTGAATCCTGACTATGGATCCGAAGTCTGCCTTTCTGCATTTTCCTATACAATAGCAGTCCCACCAGAATCATTAGAAAATCAGTAATTTGTATAAATATACAAGAAATCATTCCCTTATAATTCTTTAATTTTTATAAAACTCAAGAGATTGGCAACATGGGCTTCGTATTCAAAATCTCTCTACTTAAATTTGTGGACTGGTGATTGCCAAGTTTCTGTGCTAGCCAAGTCATGGCTACAGCCATTCTGGAAAGATTTATTCTTTTTTTTTTTTTTTTTTTTTTTTTAAAAAAAACATGAACTTCATAGTTTGGTACTGTATTAGTCAGGGTTCTCTAGAGTCACAGAACTTATAGGTAGTCTCTATATAGTAAGAGAATTTGTTAATGACTTACAGTCTATAGTCAAATGCCCCAACAATGGTAGCAGTAGCTGTAAACGAAAACCCGAAGATCTAGCAGTTGCTTAGTCCCACAAGGCTCGCAGGCGAAGAAGATTGAATCTTCCTCCTTCCAATGTCCTTATGTAGATCTCCAGCAGCAGGTGTGGCCCAGATTAGAGGAGTGCGTACCACCACACCTGAAACTTGTGTCTTCCAGACGCACGATCTAGATCACAGGTGAGTCTAATTCTGGATTGTAATTCACTTCAGATATAGTCAAGTTGACCATCAAAAAGAGCCACTACAGGCACATTAATATCTCTTTACACATCACTCTTCTCCAAGATTTCGGTACCTCATTAGTAAACATATTAATGTGCAAGTTGCTAGAGAGCATACCTATCATTTGGCTTTTCTATGAAAAATAAATGGTCCCAAAGATATGAAATAGGTTCTCTGTGGGTGGGTTTTCTGCTCTGGGTCTTATGACATATGCATTCATTAACTACTCAACTGGGGTTGGCTGACCCACGATGGTTCCATTTGCTCACATGATTTACTAGATTTGAAAGTCTCCAACAGGAATTGGTAAGGAAGGTAGTTTTTGGAACATACTATGATTTTATTTAAGATTATATTCAGAATATTTCCATGTCCACTATTGAACAGGACTGAATAATTCTGACAGCTCTTACAGCTCACAAAAAAATTACACTATTGAATCTCACCTTTTACTAAGAATATTCTTTTTGTCTTTGTTTTAAGATGTCTTCAATAAGGGAAAAATGTTCTGTTTTATATCCAGTGAAGAGAGACAAAAGCTTCTGCATGTATCATATTATGAAAGCAAATTACATAGACAGTCTTGGATTCAAGGAGTTAGGCAGAATCTACTCCTCAGTGACAGAAGTAGTATCAATGTATTGCAAAGTAATATGTACCCAAAGGAATCAAGAATACATCGCTATTTTTGTAATCTATTAAGACATGTTTAATGATATAAATAAACTGTTCATTTCTTTATGTGGCAAAACAAAGTTTTAAGTTAGCAGATCACATGGGGTTTTTGGTCTAGGGTCTCTCTGTGTTCCCTGAACACTGCCTCAAGGCCTCTCTCTGCTTGCCCTAAATAGCAAAATGTGAGGATTCTAACCCAGGGTCTGGATAAATAGCAGGAATTTCACCATGAAGGTTTTCTCATGTTTGAGTAAAGGAAGCAAAATATTGGTATATTTTCAACTTCTGCCTTCATGTCCCGCATCCAGCTATTATGATGCTGTGGAATGGGAGAGGAGGAGAGGCAACACTTGGAGAAGAGAAGGGAACATCGTGTTAGTGAGCTTTTTGCAGAGAGCAATGGATGATGGTTCCTGGAAACTGGTTAACTTCTGAGTCATTATGGGGTTGATCTTTGAGTTGCCTTCAATCAAGGCAGCTTGCTTCCTCTCAGCATGATTAGAATTGATTATCAGCAGTCCATCTCATGGTGATTATCTCATTTGGAATGATGTGACTTTGTTTTGTTTCAAGGCTCTATTAACTCACGTTGAAAGTTATCCATCTGATGTGGCACTCAGACACAGAGAGCATTTAGAAAATTTTAGGAATAGGAACTTATTAAAGGATCTCTTTTATTCCTGAATAACAAAACAGAACAAAGTATAATGCCATAGTAAGAGGCAGCTCATTTTATGCTGAGAAATATTTGAGGAGCTAGTCACTTACCAACATGCCTGATATCTTGAGTTTGACCTTTGTGATTCACAAACTAGAAGAAAGAACCGGTCTACTGGAACTTGTTCTCAGACCTCCATATGAGCTGTGCGCCATAACACATGTCCATACATACATACACCCAAACCCTTGAAATGGAAAAATTAAAATATAATATTTTTTAATTATTTGGACATTTCTTTGGATTAGAGCATGCAAAACCCCTTGGTAAAAATAAAAATACCTTCTTCTTTCTTATCTTCTTAAAATTTTAGCACAGTGCTTTGTGAGTGTTGTGGTTTTTGAATTCACACTTGACAACCGTTTCAAATTCTCTGGGAAAGTTTTAGATTGAATTGGAGGTTTACTTTATGTTGTTTGCAGTAATAATATCATCAAGCCCTGAATGGGCTATTAGAAGTTTTTATAGATCAAACATGCAAAAGACATCTTATCATCATTTTTGGTGTTTTGTGTTTAGACTGCTTCTTGCAGCTTCTTCTTTCAGTTGTTAGGAATCTTTCTGGTTTTTTGTTATCATTATTATTTGTTTTGTTTTTGTGCAAAATCAACCTGCAGAAGCAAATGCCTGTCAATATAGAAAAAAAAGACATTTAAGAACCATTCAAATCAAATTTATACTTTAGTCATTTGATTTCCCTCAAATAGTGAAGTAAAAAAAATCATGAGACTTCTCAGTGGTTCATAATTCGCTTTAAGTAGAGATTCAAGAAAACCGTTCTCCCAAGGCTCGAAGAAGAGAAAAAAGTCTCTTTACACATGGAAAAGCCACAGGGGAGAGACAATGCAGGGGTGAGGTGAAGTAGTGACAGTGGACAGAAGTATTCTTCTGCATTTGAGTCCAGGAGACTCCGCTGAGGAAGAAATGCCTATTGGGCTTGGAAACAGTGACACCCTCCTCAGCACTCACAGCCAGCCATGCCTGCACTCAGCAAAGGAGGAGTCTCCTTCTAGTCACGCAATGGTTGTTTGGGGAAAATGGATATACAAGGGAAGAGAACAGGGGAGTGGGGTTGGGGAGAGATAGTACAATCTTCTCTATGGTGATAACAAACAAATCTGTATACACAACTCTGTTTTCAAACCTTCCCTATTGTAAAGGCTGCTGACTTTGGATCCTGTTAGAGGTTCTTTCTCCTAGCAGTCACCATGATTCCTGTGAAAATTATTGACATGTAAAAGTCAGAGAACTGAGTGGAGGACTGGATGGTGCGACAACTCCAATTTGTTTTGTAGAAGGATATTTTTATCCAAGTTTATTTTGGACATAAATTCCCCTCTTCCTTTTCCATTCTGCAGGACAGGAGAAGACCTGCTTTCAAGTGCGATGTCTCCTTTTTTGAAGGATTCTGGCTTGAGTTGAGTTTGGTCACTTCCTCATTTGTGATCATGACAACTGAAACTGCCTTCTCTATAGACTGTTTTGCAATCAAAAATAGTATTGTTATTTGCTGATTACCTGGTAATATATTCTTATTTATTAGAGTTATGCCTGGTAGTGGATACAAATAAATGACCATGAATGCATAGACTTGATAGATACTGCTAATGGTACTGTGTTACGTGGGGTTAGGAAGTGAAGGAAAAGAATTCCAAACAGGTAACAGGGACACTGATATTGGAATTTTGTGGAGAACCAGCCAAGTCATGGGGGCTAGGAAATTTAAAAGAAAGAAAGAAAGAAAGAAAGAAAGAAAGAAAGAAAGAAAGAAAGAAAGAAAGAAAGAAAGAAAGAAAGAAAGCGGAATTGAATGAAAAAGTTGAAAAGTGGCAGGGAATACAGGATTAAGAGTCCTGAAGCTGTGCAGCTGGAGTCCTAGTGTGGAGTTTAGGTGCTTTAGTGTGTGTGTGTGTGTGTGTGTGTGTGTGTGTGTGTGTGTGTTCCCAGAAATAAGACTCAGGCTCAAAACATATTTACAAATATCTTGGCCATATAGCCAGGCTCTTATCTGACTAGAATCATAACTTAAGATAGCCCGTTTATTTTAATCTACATCCTGCCACATGGCTAGTTATCTGTGCTCAGGTACCATTCATCTGTTTCCACATATCTTTCTGGGCAAATCCCCTGCCTGGCTCTCTTCCACAATCCTTTCTGTCTCCTGGATGTTCCATCTCCTATTTTCTGCCTAAGTCATAGGCCATAGACTTTTAAATTAACAAGTATTGCATCCATACAATACACAAGATTTAGGAATGCCTTATGAACTGTCCAACATGGGTGCTTGGAACTGAACTTGGGACCTCAGAGAGAGCAGTGTATAATCTTAAGAACTGAGTCATTTTTCCAGCCTCCTAGATATTTTTTAAATGAATACAGCAAATATATGAATTACATTTTTACACTTTTCTGCTATTAAGGATATTTTGTACTTTTCTTTTTTAATCATTCCTGTCCACATCTATTTTACAATGCACCTTTGTCAGGCTGAGATATTAGTCCCTATGACTCCAGTAGAAAAATGTTTCTAAATCTGTGTATAGGTGCTGCTATAATTTGGATGTTGAATATCTCCTGAAAGACATGGTACAATTAGGAGGAGTTGGGCTAGATAGGAAGTTTAGGATGCTAGTTCTGTGGCCTCAAAAAAAAACAAAGTGGGTCTCCAGATCCTTCCTATTATTCTCTTGCTTGCTTCCATTTTTACTAACCCCTCACTTTCATCATGATATGCAGACTACATAAGGCCCAAAATCAGAGTGCCAAACCATGAATTAGATCCTTGAAAACTGTGAGCCGAAATAAGCCTTTTCTCTCTATAAGTTGATTCTCTATTTTTTTTTTGATACTTTATTTACATTTCAAATGTTTTTCCCTTTCCAGATCTCCCATTTGGAAATCCCCTATCCAATCCCACTTTCCCCCTACCTCTATGAGGGTATTCCCCCACCCACCCACCCACTCCCCTCTTACCTCCCTGGCATTCCCCTATACTGGGGCATCTAACACCTTCAGACCCAAGGGCCTCTCCTCCCACTGATGGCCAACAAGGCCCTCCAATGCCACATATGTGACCAGCACCATGGGTTCCTCCATGTGTATTCTTTGGTTGATGGTCCAATCTCTGGGAGCACCGGGGGGGGGGGGGGGGG
>CM052712.1:39951695-40047812 GCA_028551405.1 Uromys caudimaculatus | reverse complement strand
ACACATGCTCTACTATGTTCATCAGAGGAATGGATACAGAAAATGTGGTACATTTACACAATGGAGTACTACTCAGCTATTAAAAACAATGACTTAATGAAATTTGCAGGCAAATGGATGGAACTTGAAAATATCATCCTGAGTGAGGTAACTCAGCCACAAAAGAAGGAACATGGTATGTACTCACTGATAAGCAGATATTAGCCCAAAAGTTCAGAATGCCCAAGTTTCACTTAACAGTAACCGCTGGACTGAGAGTGAGGTCCCAGATGGAGGAGTTGGAGGAAGGTCTGAAGGAGCTGAGGGAATTTGCAGTCCCATGGAGGGAGCAAGAGCATCAATGGGCCTGACCCCCCCCCCTGGTCATCCTGGAGTTTGGACCACCAACCAAATAATACACATCTATGGACTCATGGTTTGGATCACATATGTGGCAGAGGATGACCCCGATGGCCATCAGGGAGAAAGGAGAGGCCCTTGGGCCTGAGGATGTTAGAGGCCCCAGTAAAGGGGAATGTCAAGGCGGGAATATGGGGATGGGTGGGCGGGTGGGTGGGAAGTGGAATTCCCTCATAGAGGCGGGTTGGGGAGGGGATAGGGGGTTTCCAAAGAGGAGACCCAGAAAAGGGGAAACATTGGAAATGTAAATAAAGTATCAAAAATAAAAAAATTAAAAAAAAAAAAAACAAGACTCAGCTATACCATTCTTGGGCATATGCCCAAAAGATACCCCACCATACCACAGGGGTATTTGCTCCACTATGTTTATAGTGGCCTTCTCTGTGATAGCCAGATGCTGGAAACCACCCAGATATCCCACAAGGGAAGAATGAATACAGAAAATGTGGTTCACTTATACAATGGGATTCTATTCAGCTATTAAGAACAAAGACATCATGAGTTTTACAGGCAAATGGATGGAACTAGAAAATATCATCCTGAGTGAAGTAATTCAGACCCAAAAGGACGTGCATGGTATGTACTCACTAATAAGTGGATATTAGCCAAAAAAGTACAGAATACCCAGGATACAGTCCACAGAACTCAAGAAGGTTAACAAGCTGAAGGGCCCAAGTAAGGATGCTTCAATCCCACTTGGGAGGAAGAAGCAACCACTAGAAGCAGAGGGAGGGAGAGACTTGGGTAGGAGGCAGGGGAGGAAAAGGAGAACATGATCAGGTAGGTATTGGAGTACAAGAGAGAAGCTTTAAGGGCCAGCAGAATGAATGGAAATATGTAACCTCTGGGGGTGGGGGGACCTGCTAGAAAGTACCAGAGACCTGGGAAGTGAGAGACTCTCAGGACTCAAAGGGAGGTGCCTTAGATGAAATGCCCAACAGTGGGGAGAGGGAACTCGTAGAGTCCACCTCCAGTAGAAAGGACATCAAGTAGAGGGATGGGGTTGCTACCACATTGTCAAAAAACGTGACCCAGAATTATTGCTTTCTAAAAGAAGTGCAGGGACAAAAATGGAGAAGAAACTGAGGGAAAGGCAGGCCAGTGACAGGCCCAACCTACGATCCATCTCAAGGGGAGGCTTCTAGGTCTGACACTATTACTGATGTTATGAGGCTTACTTACAGGAGCCTGGCATGGCTGTCCTCCAAGAGGGCCAATAAACAGCTGACTGAGACATATGCAGATAGTTAAACCCAAACATTAGACTGAAGGTGGTGACCTCTGTGATTGAATTAGGAAAAGGATGGAGGAAGCTAAGGAGGAGGTTGCTTCCATAGGGAGATCAGGAGTCTCAGCTAACTGAGACCCCTGAGACCTCTCAGACACTGAGCCACCAACCAGGAAGCATACACTAGCTTGTCCGAAGCCCCCGACATATATACAGCAGAGGAATACCTGGTCTGGCCCTAGTTGTAGAAGACGTGCCTAACCACTTAGAGACTTGAGGCCCCAGGGAGTGGGGAGACCTGGCTGGTATGGGAGAATTCTCTTGAAGATAGCGGAAGAATTAAATTTAAAAAAAATGTACTGCTTTAATCTGCTAACTTAAATTTGTTATACAGTAATATAATGTATTATAGAGTTGAACAGGCTTGTAACTTCCTGGCAAACAAAAGAAAAAGCTATGTTTACTCTGACAAAAGTTTTATATTATATTCTGGCAGAATTTTAGGATTACAACTGCAAAAAGTAATGTCCTATACTACCAAAGCCAGGGGACAAAAGCAACCTGCTTATATAGAAATAACAACAGAAAATAAATCTGTGTTTCACAAAATTAATCCTAGATTTCTTATATAAAATAAAGATAGGGCGTTGGCAACTTTATCACTATTGAGAGATTTTGGAGTTCTCGTTTGCTATATCTCGTTCCAGGTTTTGTTTATTTTTGAGATTGCAATTTAATTACATTACATCATTTTCCCTTCCTTTTAATCTTGCCAAATCCTCCCCACTCTCCTTCAAGGCCATGGCACTTTTTGACTAATTGTTATTGCATAGAATATCTATATATCTATATCTAGATAGATAGATAGATAGATAGATAGATAGATAGATAGATAGATAGATAGATAGATATAGATATGACCTGTCCAGTTCATTGTGCTACTTGTATGTATGTTTTCAGGACTCACTGCCCTAGGACACCCAATTGGTAAGCTTTCCTCTGTTGCATAAAGTTTTTATGTAGTGTTGTGGTCTCACAGGCTTTGCCCCATTCAGTTTGTCATAATCCTTGGTGTCCTTGTTTAGCTCATGTTTGGGCAATCATGTTGGTAAGACTTTATGCTTATACCTTCTGATTTTCCTAGGAGATACAATCTCACAGCAAACTTTCTAATCCTCTACTAAGATAAACAACATTCTCAGGAACATAATAATAATAATAATAATAATAATAATAATAATAATAATAATAAGTATTCTGTCTCTCTGTCTCTCTTTGCCTCTCTGTCTGTTTCTCTATATCTCTCTCTCTGTCTCTCTCTCTCTGTCTTTCTCTCTCTCCCCCTCCCTCCCTCTCACTCTCACTGTGTGTGTGTGTGTGTGTGTGTGTGTGTGTGTGTGTGTATGTGTGTGTGTTTGTATGTTAGACCTGTTGTCTGGATAGGTACATATTTAACTGCATGGATACATGAAATGGATATACATACTTTCACAGCTACACATGTGTATATGTAGGCCTGTATGTGTTATCAACCAACTAAAAATTGAACAAATTTATTCCTTAATAATGAGTACATTTTAGTATAAAAACTGTGGTTTCTTTTCACAGTATCCACTAATCAAGGAGGACTCATATCTCAGAGTCTTAAAGAAGAACATCAATTTATATGATAAATTTGGTGGAATTAGTCCCAGTAATGAGTCTGCAGGGATAACTAGACACTGATGATATTTCACAGTATCATGTAGGAAAAGTCTAAATGAAAAAGAATTTCATCGAGTCATTCATTTTAATCATAAGAATAACCTGTAATGAAGAAGATAAAGTTCACTTTTTAAAATTCTCAATTTTAATCTGGTGTCAGATTAAAAAGTACAGATAAATGCTATTACAGCCCCCAAACCAAATAAATATACTTGTCAAGGGCAGAGGGATTGTGATGAGTGGGGTAAAGGTGGCTGAAATAAAGTGCAAGCAAATTAGAGAGTGTTTGGTAACTAACCAACTTTTAAAAGTTTTTAATTTCTAATTATTCAAGCATTATTTAACAAATAGAATATTGTGAACCTTCTTACTAAAAGAAGTGCATATAAAATTAGAAACATGAGGCTTTCTTTAAGGAGGACATCTAATTAAATAGAAATAAATGCAGAGAAATCCTAGGAACATGACTCGCAATGTAATTCCTGGCTCTGACTTGAAGATCATGAGCAACTTTGATCCTAGGAACCTCCAGTCTTGTCTCCATAGGCCTCTCACTGTCTTATCTACCAGTGTCTGTGGCTTTCAGCAGCCCTTGTCTACCTGCTTCCAAGACTCAGGGATATAACAGGAATCATTAAGATACACAGAGTCATTTTAAATCGCCCTTAAAAATAATGCCATCAAACTGAGGGAGCTTGCAGCCCCCTGGAGGGAGCAACAGTGTCAACTGGCCTGATGCCCCCGATGTCCTGGAGGCTGGGCCACCAACTAAAGAATAGACATCGAAAGACCCATGGCTCAGACCACATATGTGGCAGAGGAGGGCCTTGTTGGCCATCAGGGTGAGGAGAGGTCCTTGAGCCTGAGGGTCTTAGAGGCCCCAGTAAAGGGGAATGTCAGGGGGGGGAAGACAGGAGTGGGTCGCGGGTGGGTGAGAGGGGGAATACCCTCACAGAGGTGGGGGAGGGGAGAGGAGATAGGGAGTTTCCAAAGAGGAAACTTGGAAAGGGGGAAACATTGGAAATGTAAATAAGGTATCAGAAAATTAAAAAAAAAAAAAAGTAAAAAAAAAAAATAATGCTATCAAACCCATGCCAATGTAGTTGCTATGTTTTACTAAAACAATTTTAGATGGGTATAAAAGTCAGTCCTAGTCCAGTAAGATGGCTCAGAAGGTAACATTGTTTGTGCAAGTCTAATAACCTGAAACAAGTCCCCTGAATCCACAGTAGAATGTGAGATCTAACTCTTAAAATTTGTCCTCTGATCAACAGACTCATGTGAGGAGTCAGGGCATACCTACATTCACACACATGTATTATAAACAACACCCACACATACATACACACATATACTCAGAGAGACACATTAACACATATGAGTACTACTACATTAGTAATAGTTGTAGTAATGTTACTACTAATAAGAATAAGAAATACAGTAAAATAAAATAAACAAATAAAATATTAAAATAAATATCCTCAACAATGACTATTAAATATGAAAGGTAGTGATATTTTAACTTCTTTCTCTTTTTTCCTCCTTTCTAACATTGTAAAGGTTTACTTTAAATATTATATGTACTTATCTATATGTATATAGATGATAGATAGATAGGTAGATAGACAGACAGATAGACAGACAGAAGAAATGTAGATGCTACCAGATGTCTTTCTCAGTCATTCTCTACTTTTTTAATTTACATGAGTCTTTCACTAAACCATGACCTCATTGACTCAGCTAGTCTAGACAGCAAATTTACCCCAAGAATCCCTGCCAAGTCAAGGACTTACAGCTGGCCGTTACACCTATCTGGCTTTTTATATGGGTTCTGAGTTTGTTTGCATTGGATCATCTTTCTAGCTCAATTTGAGATGGCAAATTATTTTTACCTCTTGATTCTTTTGTGGCTTCAAGAAGTATTTCTTTAAAAGGTAATTACAACGTTAAACTCTGACAGTATTCTTTTCTATAGGAACATAGGCTTTCTGTAAAGGGATCTAAAGGCAAAGTAGATCAACTAAAAATAAGTCAGCTTGTTTCATAATTTCAGGAATTAATGCTTAGGAAACAATCAGATAGAAAGTAAAATATTATATCCAATTGTACTGAACACAGAACAGAATAATAAATTCAGATGCATTCTAAGAAGAAATTAATAGTTTTCTTTAGGTAGATTATGGAAATTATTAGATAAACATCACGACAATTGCTTGATTTCTTTTAGTAAATAAGACAAATAGAATGATGACTTAATTACAGTTTGTTCTCCTTATAACAATTGTTCATATATACATTGTTGAAAGCTTATAAAGTACAGAACTGTAAAAAGAAAAAAAAAACACCCATAATCTACCACATCACATTTGTTCTTATTCAGCTAGCTTCACCTTGCTTTCTCTTCAACAATAAACATTATTGTTTAGCATTCTCATTTTCCTTAATATTCTACCAACTTCTAGAGTCTGATACCTACTTCACCTCCTGCCCAGATCGCAAAGGGATTGTAGGCCATTTTGTCATGTAATGCAGTCTTTATACACATTCACTTACCTCTAAAGTAGAGATATTAATAGTGTCTATTCATGCTAGCAACATTAATTAAAGGGACATTACAAAAAAAAAATGAAGCCAGGTACAGTGACACTGGCCTGAAATCAAAGATTTGGGAGGTAGAGGTAAAAAAATTATATATATTATATATATTATATATATATAGTGTAATATATTATATATATAATATATATAGTGTAATAGAGAGAGAGAATACTTAGAACAACCTGAAAGGGAAACTAGATATACTAACACCAATAACTATCATTCTTATAAGAGTCTGAATGTTCAACATCCTTAGTCATCAGGGAAATGCAAATCAAAACAATCCTGAGATTCCACCTCACACCAGTCAGAATGGCTAAGATCAAAAACTCAGCTGACAGAAGATGCTGACAAGAATGTGGAGAAAGAGGAACACTCCTCCATTGTTGGGATTGCAAGCTGGTACAACCACTCTGGAAATTAGTCTGGCGGTTCCTCAGAAAATTGGACAAAGTACTACCTGAAGATCCAGCTATACCACTCCTAGGAATATACCCAAAAGATTCTCCAACATACAACAAGGACACATGCTCCACTATGTTCATAGCAGCCTTATAATAGCCTGAAGCTGAAAAGAACCAAGATGTCCTTCAACAGAGAAATGGATACAGAAAATGTGGTACATTTACACAATGGAGTACTACTCAGCTATTAAAAATAATGACTTCATAAACATTCCTGGGCAAATGGATGGAACTAGAAAATATCAACCTAAGTGAGGTAACCCAATCACAAAAGAACACATATGGTATGTACTCAATGATAAGTGGATATTAGCCCAAAAGCTCAGAATACCCAAGATACAATTCACAGACCACATGAAGCTCAAGAAGAAAGACCAACATGTGAATACTTAGGTCCTTCTTAGAAGGGAAACAAAATACCAAGGGGAGGAGATACAGAGACAAAGTGTGGAGCAGAGACTGAAAGAAAGGCCATCCAGAGATTGCCCCACCTGGGGATCCATCCCATATCCAGTTACCAAACCCAGACACTATTGTGAATGCCAAGAAGTGCTTGCTAAAAGGAACCTGTTATAGCTGTCTCCTGAGAGGCTCTGCCAGAGTCTGACAAGTACAGAGGTGAATGCTTGCAGCTAACCATTGGTTTGAGCTCAGAGTCTCCAGTGGAGGAGTTGGAGAAAGGACTGAAGGAGCTGAAGGGGTTTGCAACCTCATAGGAAGAACAACAATATAAACAAACTAGACTTCCCAGAGCTCCCAGGGACTAAACCACCAACCAAAGAGTACATATGGAGGTACCAGTGGCTCCAGCTGCATATGTAGCAGAGGATGGCCTTGTCAGGCATCAATGGGAGGAGAGGACCTTGGTCCTGTGAAGGCTTGATAGATGCCCCAGTGTAGGGGAATGCCAGGGCAGGGAGGCAGGACTTTGTGGGTGGGTGGGAGAACATCCTCATAAAAGCAGAGGGAGGGAGGATGGGATAGGGGTTTATGGAGGGGAAACCAGGAAAGGCGATAACATTTGAAATATAAATAAAGAAAATATCTAATAAAAAACAAAAACAAGAACAAAAAAAATACGTACTCAAAAAAAAGGTCTGAAAGAGCAGTTTGAAAAACAATAGTCAAGCTTTAAAAGGCATGAAACATGGTGCAAAATATCTTGGACTAATTGATGTCTGTAGAATTTGCCATTTAACCACAGGAAAAATACAATTTAAACTCTAAATATATCTTTCTATGATGGGTCATTATTCTGAAAAGTAATAAACATTATAAACAAAAAATTAATTTGATTTATACAATATTTTTTTGGCTATGTGCTGTTAATGAAATAATAGAAAAATTGGTTAAAAATGAGCCATGCACATCTAAAAATACAGGGTCATAGAAAAACTGATACTGCCCATTATGCTACTAGTCTGAACTGATTGAAAATAAAGCATTGCAGCTTGTAACAAAGCATCTAAAACATGCCTCATTTTAGAACATGCAACACTTATATTAGAACAGACAAAAAATTAAATCCATGTCCTTAATTTTCCACCTAAATAAATAGTTAAATAATAACCTCAAATAAAACCATAGAAATAATAA
The DNA here is from genome assembly GCA_028551405.1 of Uromys caudimaculatus. Taxonomy (NCBI): domain Eukaryota; kingdom Metazoa; phylum Chordata; class Mammalia; order Rodentia; family Muridae; genus Uromys; species Uromys caudimaculatus. The sequence continues at coordinate 40,039,823 of CM052712.1, read as the reverse complement.
AGATAGATAAAAATGAAAAGAGAAAATACAATGAAATATAAACTTATATTTGATAATTTTAACCTAATTAGCAAACAATTATTTTTATATTCTATATTTTTTCTTTTCATTGAAAATAGATTATTTTTTTCATGCAATATACCCAGATTACAGTTTCCCCTCCCTCTTCCCACTTCCCATTCCTTCTGGATCAATTCCATTTCTGTCTTTCATTAGAAAATAATAGGATTCTAGGAGATTACAACCAAACATGACAAAACTATGTACAAGATAAAACAAAAACCATCACACTGAGGCTAGACAAGGCAATCCAACAGAAGGAAAAGAGCCCCAAGAGAGGGCACAAGAACCGGAGATTGATCTTTCGTGGTAGCCCACACCTTTAGTTCCACCAACTGGAAGGCAGAGGTAGAGAACTATGAATTCAAGACCACCCTGGTCTACAAAGTACATTCCAGGACAGCCAGGTGTACACAGAGAAACCCTGCCTTGAAAACCAAAACCAAGAAAAGAAATCAGAGACTGATTTACTCATATACTAGCCCACTTGGGATTCCCATAAAATTACTAAGCTAAAATCTATAATATATACACAGAGGACATGGGACAGACCCCTGTAGGTCCTGTCCTTGCTGTTTCAGTCTCTGTAAGTTCACATATGCCTTGATCAGTTGATTCAGAGAGCTGTCTTCTCTTGGTGACTTCTATCTCCTCTGTCTCTTTCACTATTTCCACCTGTTCTTCCCTGGACTTCCCTGAGCTCTGCTGAGAGAGATTTGATGGAGACATCTAATTTAGAGCTGTGTATTCCCATGACTCTCCATGTAATGTGTGGATGTGGGTATCTGTATCTTTTCCCATCTTCTGAAGGAAGAAGCTTCTCTGATGATGTCTGAAGAAGAGACTTATCTATAAGTATATCAGAATACCACTAGAAGTCATATATTACACACACACACACACACACACACACACACACACACACACACACACACACACACACATACACACACACTTTTTTTTGAGACCAGAGATATTTACTTTTACCTTAAGTCTCTGGGCTATCTAGTATGTTGTTCTTGGTTGCACAAATAGTGTCAGGTATTGGTTCTGTCTCATGGAGTGGATTCTAAGTCAAATCAGACATTGGCTGACTGCTCCCACAAATTAGTATCTGTTGGAGGTTGAACAGAATATATATCAAAGTTTTTTGTGGCTGGATTACTTTTTTCTTTTGGTAGCCTGCAGAATATTTCCCTCCACCAAAGACAGTAGAACATAGGTGTGAATGCTCCATGTAGGGCTCAGCTTGTTTTCTCCATGTTCAGTGAGTTGTGTGGGTGTTGTCCTTGGCAATGTAGTGCTGCTGTCAATTTGTGGAGAGCAACCCACTGACTTAGCAATAACCTGAGTTGTTTGAAGATTTCCATGGGATTCTCTTGGCCAACAACTCAATTAAATGTAATGCAGTACTGATACAGGAAGCTTTGTTTGGTCTCAAGAGATGGCCAGTTGGGATTATGTCTCTCCTATTATTAGGAGACTTCACCTTCATATATTTTAGGAAGTTTTTACTGCTCTAGGTTTCCATATCATCCTTCAAATGACTCTCAATTTCAGTTGTCTTTCCTGTATTCCTTCAGTCCTATCTCCCCTTCTCCTCTTTACCTGATCCTCCTGTTTGTGTCTCTGCCTCCATGGTTCACCCATAAAATGTCTTCTATTTCTCCCTCCAAGAGAAAAAAATCTGTCCTCCACCCCTAGTCCCTTCCTCTATACCTAAGTGTCTCCGGATTACAGATTAGTTATCAAGTTATTTAATGATTAGTATTGACATATAAGTGGATATATTCCATATTTATCTTTTAGAGAATTGATTACTTCACTTGGAATATTTTTTTGTCTAGTTTCATCTATTGGCCTTCAAATTTCATGATGTAGTGGCACATGCCTTTAATCTAGCCTTTGGGAGGTAGAAACAGGTGGATCTCTGATATTAAGGCCATCATGGTCTACACAGCAAGTTCCAACAAGGGCTACACAGAGAAACATGACCCTCAAAAACCATAAAATAAAAATCAGCAAACAATTTTAAGAAACAAATGAAGGTAGGAGACATAATAACCAAAATCATGTATGAAAAAAATCACTATTGAGTCTATAGGCACTGATAGATCGATAAGGGGATGTTATGAAAACTTGCTTTTTAAGCAACTCAGATGAAATGGGTGAGTGGCCAATGTTCATTATAGAAGAAACAGAGAAGTATCTTCTGTCTACAGAAAAAAATCAAATCTATAATCAAAATTTCTGGATAGGTGGGCACAGCTTTCTTATGTCTGATGGAGTGTCAGGGTTTGTTAAGCCTACATGGCTTTTCTGGTAAAATCTATCAAATAGGTAAGAAGGAAATAGTAACAAACTGACAAGAATCCTCTAGAAAAAAATTGAACCACAGGAAATGTTCCATAGTTCACTTTGTAATGTTAACACCATCCTGATGGCAAAAGCAGAAGACGACAGCAAAAACAAAACTAAGAACCCGAACATGATAATTATTACCAGGGTCTAACAAATGGATACCAACAGTACCTAGAAAGGATATCACACAGAAATGAGAGTCTCCTAAATGAAAGGTGGTTCAATACTTGAAAATTAAGTAATATAACCATCATGTCAAAAGACAAAACTTTGTGGTTACTTTAATAAGTGTACTAAAATAATCTGATAAAATTCAAAGCTTCTCATGGTAAAAATGTAAGATAATTTCTAATGCACAAAAAACTACACATAGAAATTTTTAAATTATTATTTTTTACTTAGTCACTTTATACCCTGCTCCCTGCCCCACTCTTGGTCACAATCCTTCCCCCCTCTTCCTTCTCCTTCTCCCCATGGGTATTCCTCCAACCTCCCTGGCTGCCAGCACTCCAAGTCTCTGCAAGGCTAAGTGCTTCCTCTCCCACTGAAGCCAAATAAGGCAGCCAAGATAATAGAGTATACACCACATACAGGCAACAGTTTTGGGGATAGCCCCCTCTCCAGTTACTCAGAATCCACATGAAAACCAAGCTGCATATCTGCTACATATGAGCAGAGAAGTCTAGGTCCAGCCTGTGTATATTCTTTGGTTGGTCTTCCTGTAGAGTTCCTATCCCCTTTGGGGCCTGCAATCCTTCCTCCTATTCTTCCATAAGAGTTTCAAAGCTCCATCCATTGTTTGGCCGTGCATGTCAGTATCTGTTTGAATCATTGCTGGTTGGAGCCTGTCAGAGGACACCATACTCCTGTCAGCAAGCATAACAGGGTATCATTAATAGTGTTGCTATTACTTGGTTCTTGCCCATGAAATTGGTCTCAAGTTGGGCCCGTTATTGGTTGGCTATTCCCTCAGTCTCTGTTCCCTCCACCATGCCTGTATTACTTGTAGAGAGGTTAAATTTTGGGTTCAAAGTTTTGTGGGTGGGTTGGTGTCTCTATCGCTCCACTGAGGTTCCTGCCTGGTTACAGAAGATGGCCTCTTCAGGTTCCATATCCCCAATATAGTGAGTCATAGCTAAAGTCATCCTCATTGATTCTTGAGTGCCCCCCTTAACTCAGGTCTCTGGTCCTGGAGATTCCTCCTACCTCCTCACCCCTGCCAGTTGCAGATTTCCATTCATTTTCATGGCCAACTAGGCATCTCTCCTGTCCTTCCCCACACCTGATCCTGAATCCCCCATTCCCTTCCCAATCTCCCCTTCCTGCCACTTCCCTCCCTCTATCTCCTCTTATGACTATTTATTTCCTCTTGGAAGTGAGATTCAAGTATCCTCACTTGGGCCTTCCTTCTTGTTTAGGTTCTTTGGATCGGTAGAGTATAACATGGTACCTGTATTTTATGGCTAATATTCACTTATAAGTGAGGACATACTGTGCATGTTCTTTGGGGAATGGGTTACCTCACTCAAGATGATATTCTCCACTTCCATCCATTTGCCTGCAAAATTCATGATGTCTTGATTTTTAATAGCTGAATAGGATTCCATTGTGTAGATGCAGCACATTTTCTTTATTCAGTCTTCCGTTGAGGGATATCTTGTGAGAAACTAAGAGTAATAATAACAAATTTATTGAGTTTTTGTTAACTGTTGTCATGTTATATAAAGACAATAAAATCACATATATAGACAATCTTGAGACTATTTTAAGTTACTCTCATTAATATTTGAGTAGAACAAGTTACAGAAACAGAAACATCAATGTTTAGATATAGATTGAAGGTCTCTATCTTTACGAGTTCATTTTTGAAGTGTTTTTAAAATAATAATTACAGTCTCATTAAACCATCAAATTCTTAGGGATCAACTTAGTGAAGAAGATAAAAATTATAGATAAGGAAATTAAAGAAAATCTAAAGAAAGTGTTATGTTTATGGATTGGAAGACTTGGAACTGTGAGGTGTCAAAACTCCTCAAGTTGATATGCAGATATAACACAACTGCAGTCAAAATCACAACACATTTTAACAGATATTGAAAGATGGACTTAAAGGATGTGAGTGTGTGTGTGTGTGTGTGTGTGTGTGTGTGTGTGTGTATGTGTGTGTGTGTGCATGTAAGTGTATGGAAAGAGAAAGAGAGAGGGAGGGAGGGAGAAAGAGAGAGAGAGACAGAGAGAGTGAGAGAGCGAGAGAGAGCATTTGTAATAGACAAAGCAATTTTGAAAACAGGCAACAGTTTTGAAATCTCATACTACCTGTGTCCAGGATTATCCTCAGTCTGAAGCATCCTTTTTATATAAGAACAGAACTATAAGTCACTGGAATAGAATAGAGAATATACCTATAAACCCAAAAACATGTAATTATTTAACTATCAAAGAATAAAAAGTAATTATATTGGGAAAAATGTTATTAACATATTATTAAGAATGTTTTCAGTGACTGGATAATCATCTGCTTCACCGCTGCTGAACTCTTACCTTACAGCATTTAGAAAATTACCTCAAACCATAAACATAAGAACAAAACTATAAATGGGATAGAAGAAAATATCGGGAAGGTCTTTAAAACTTGCTTAGATAACAGTTCTGTTAACTGGACCCAAAAAGTGATCTATAAAAGAAAAATGGAGAAACAGAGCTGGATCAGAATTTAAAATCCCTGTTCTTCTGAAGATTCAGTTAAAAGAATGAATACACTAGCCATTCACTGGAGGGGTAGTTAATTAATCTGCTCTAACCTTCCCAGCGGTGGTGGAGACACAAGTTTCTTGCTACCAACCCAAGGCTCTGGATTCTTGAATGGTAGACACACACACACACACACACACACACACACACACACACACACACACACATGTGCACGCACACAGCCTTCTATTTTCATATACCTTAATCAGCTCAATGGCTGAGCCACTCCCAAACTTCCATGTTGCTAAGTCCTCCACTCCAATACTCCTGAATTATTACTTAATAAAATCTATATTCCATCTCTGCTACACTAAACTTAATGGGGTGTTGGGGTCGATCTTCCCCTGCTCTTACATGATTGGTACTCTGTCTTCTACAGCTCTCAAGCCTATATCTTCTTCCTTTCCTGGCAATTGGGATTCTCCCCTTTCCTCAGTTCCCTTGCCAGCGAATCCTAAAGTCCTGCCTCTGTCTCCCTGCCTAGCCATTGGCCACTGATAATTTTATTTACCAATCAAAGCCAACTGGGGCCAGGGACCCCATGTAATTTTTGGAACCCAATTACATAATACAAGCAATTCAGTATCTATAATACAATACAGTGATACAAGAGAATTGGTGTCTAACCATATAGCCGGTGTCAGGAAGAAAAGACCATGTCTAGAGATAAGTGTGGGCAAAGCCTGAAAAGATAATTCCCAGTGACTCCTTTCTACCTGCAGGCCCACTCTCCAAAAGTTCCCACAGCCAGACACTAGGAATGGTTTGAATCATGAGCTTGTGGGTGAAACTTTAGATCTGAGCTGTGGCGTCCTTGAAACATTCTTATTATTCAATAACAGAAAAATCTGGATAAATATTTAAACAGATACTTCACCAAAAATTATGGGCAAATTATGAGCATATTATAAATGTTCAGGAATATTTTTACTCATAAGAAGAATACTCATCATTAGTCATCATAAAGAGTGCATCAGCAGCAGCCCACTTAAATATTATATTAATCAGAGTCTTCCAACTGACTGGAGACTCAGGAAAAAAGTACAGTCCAAGATCGAAGTCTGTGTTTTGGTAAACCAGAATATACAAATATTTTAGGTAAAATCGAACAGCATTCTAGAAGAATTCCCTCTTGCTTTAAGAAGGTCAACTTTAGCTTTCTAATAAACACCAGCTGATTAGATCAGGTCTACCCATGTCACAACAGACAGCCCACTTAAAAATGTGGACCTCAAGCAAAAATACCTTTCCTGAGACTTCTCACTTGTTTGATCAAGTCTCTAGAAACCATGGCTGCAAGGTTCTCATTGTTTTAACCAAATACTAACCAAGAAGCATGTTAAGGGACGTTTCTGGATTGCAGTTAAAAAGGAAGACAGTCTGTTAAGGTAGGGAGAGTATAGTCATCAAAACATGAGCAACTGCTGATTGTATGTCAGTAGGCAGAGAGATACAAAGGCTAGTGCTCACTTTGTTTTCTCTTTTTCACTTAGTCCAGGGCCTCAGTCCAAGGGATGGTGCTTCCCTCCTTGATTACTTTGAAACACCCTCAAAAGCTTGTCTGTTCGGTGACTGCTTACTTGTCAAGTTGACAATCAATATAAGACATCATAATGGCTCAACCAAACTGGCACCAAAAGTCAGTTTTCACACATAACTTTGTAAGAAGAACAATAAAGCAAAACTTGGAATAGCACTGACTCCCAAATATTACTAGCAACATTCACAAGACATGTTCAAGCTAAATTCAGAGAAAATTTGGCATGGAGAGGGGAGGTGGGCACAAAATCCCCCTCCTTGCTTAGTAGCTGTTATCAATGGATGACTGCTAAAAAAATGGTTTCATTTAAGGACGCAGCCTCTGATACATCAACCATAATCCAGTGGAAGGCCATATATCCAAAAGTACATAGGTAATAATAGCTGTATTTTTTAAGTTTAGAAACAAAAGATTCCAAGTTAAGTGGGTAGGAAGGGTGGGTGAATCTAGTAAGAGTTGGGGCATGGTGGTCAATATGATCAAAATATATTATAGAAAAATTTTCAAGGAACTAAAAATACAACACCATCTAAAATAGTACACACACTTTGAGAAAACACTGAGAAATTTTCTAACTGTACAAATTATTTATCACATAACTTTGTTGTCCTATTGCAAGAAACAAAGTATATGTCTACAAAAATATCTGTATTGAAATTGTGCAGGGTACCTTTATTCATAATAGTTTAAAACATGCGAATACATCAAACTTCCATCACCTGGTAAGTGGACTAGCAACCAGCATGTATTCATACAATGAAACATGATGCAACTTTTAAAATGTATTCTTCTCTCACATATTACATCTTGACTACAGTTTCTCCTTCCTCCTCTTCTCTGACCCCCTCTCCCCCACCTCCCCTTTCCCCAGATCCACTCTCCCTCTGCTTTTCCTCAGAAAAGGGCAGGCCTCCCAGGATATCAACTCAACATGAGATTATCAAGTTGCAACAAGACTAGGTACTTCCACTCATAGTAAGACTGGATGGGCCAACCCAGTAGAAACTAAAGGGTCCCAAAAGCAGGCTTTAAGAGTCAAAGGTACTTCCCCTTCCCACTGTTAGAAGTCCCACAAAAACACCAAGCTAAACAACCATAACATATATGCTAAGTGCCTAGGTCAGACCCATACAGGCTCCCTGATGGTCAGATCGGTCCCCATGAGCCCCTATGGGCCCTAGTTAGTTGATTCTATGGGCCATTTTCTTGTGGTGTCCTTGACCTTTCTGGCTTTTACAATTCTTCCTCTCCATCTTCCACAGAATTCCTTAACATTCACCTAATGTTTTGCTGTAGGCCTCTGCAATTGCTTCCATCAGTTGCTGGATGAAGCCTCTTTGATATGATTATGCTAGGCTCCAGTCTAGCACTATAGCAGAGTATCATTAGGAATAATTTTATTGACTTTTTTTCTGGGCATGTTTGGTTCTATCCCAAGTCTCTTGGCTATCTGGCCTCTGGTTCCTGGCCGTCTGGACAGTGTCAGCTATGGATTTCAGCTCATAACATAGGTTTCAAGTTGGATCAGTCATTGGTTGGCTACTTGCACAAGTTCTGTACCACTTTTACCCCAGCATATCTTGCAGACAAAACAAATGGTTAAAGATTTTGTGCTGGGTTGGTGTCCCAATCTCTCCACTGAGTCTTCAGTGGTTATGACTCAGTCACTAAAGGCTAGGCTCATAAGAAAAAACATGATGCAACTTTAAAAAGAAAAAGACTATTAATACAGCTGCTGTGTGGATGGATCCCTAAGGCATTATACAATATGAGAAAAGGGCCATGCACAAAAGAATAATTCAGTGTAAGACTTTCATCTGATATTCTAGAACATTTACCACTGATTGCCTGGGACTGCGATAGGAGCAGAACACAGGCTAGAAAAGCCTACAAGGAAATCCTATTCATATCTTTATTATACATTGCATTTGTTAAAATCTATCCAATTGTCCACTTTAAGATGTAACTTCCTACTATAAATTTTACATTGATCATTCTCTTGAAAACATGTTGAGATGTTAATTCATTAATGAATTAATCCAATCATTTAAATAATCCAGTGATACATGTTCTTGAACTATGAAAATTGAACATATTTTAAAAGCCTGTAAAATTGTAATATTACACTATTATCACATCTTCTGGCATTAAACTATCCTTTGAGATGAAAATAATCCATAAATTAAAGTTGAAGCATTTTCTGTATATGTCTTTCAATATCTATTCCTCCCTATGTTTCTCTCTTTTTGTCTGCATGCATGTACATATTTACATGTACATACATTCATACAGAGAGAGAGAGAGAGAGAGAGAGAGAGAGAGAGAGAGAGAGACCATTTATAATAGACAAAACAATTTTGAAAACAGGCAACAGTTTTGAAGTCTCATATGACCTGTGTCCAGGATTATCCTCAATCTGAAGTATCCTTTGTATAAGAACAGGACTATAAGTCACTGGAAGAGAAGGAGAGAGAGAGAGAGAGAGAGAGAGAGAGAGAGAGAGAGAGAGAGAGAACACTGCAAACTTGTGGTAGGCTACAGAGATATTTTTAGGACAATGATCAGGAACTGGTCTCTCTTTCCCATAGTGCTCTTAGTGTAGCCAAGCACTGTTCTGGAGCAAAGTTAAAGAAGCCAACTTAAAAATCACAACATTGATAAGATCTGCAGCAGTGTTAATAGCAGAGACTATTGCAGGTTGTTCTGGAGAAGGTGCAGAGGTGGAGGACATGTGGCACTCTCTACGAGGTGCTGAAAATTATATGTTCAGGATCTCTCAGGAGGAAACCCCTGGAGTTTTCCATAAATAGCTGACAAGATGCTTCCCCTTCAATGGCAGGTAGGTGTGAGCCTGGGAGACACATCTGACACTAACTCTAATGAGCACACAAAACGTTTCCAACCTTGATGTTTTGATCTTTGATGTAACAGAAGCTGCTTCTGCATTTAACCTTCAAACAAACAAAAAGGCACAGGACCTGCGATGTTTATGAGTGCATATGAGCATCAGAGCAGAGTATTTATTTTTAAAGTGTTCAATTTGATAAATGAAATGACTTAACAACAGATTGGCTCTTTTGGAAGTTCTCGATCTTTCCTCCTTCAGTGTGACTAAGCGAATGTTTGGCATTTCTGCTTGCTGCTACCCCTACTGATAAATGGCATAGGTTAACCAAATCAGAGATGGTGGAATCATAGAAGTCAATGTACAGGGTTGTTTTCTTTGAGCATATTTTTCCCTCAAAATATTGAATATGCAGTCAACATTGGAAACTTAGACATTTAACATTACAGAAATGTGCATCTGTTTCACATTATTCTGATTCCAGGTTTGAAGAAACATGGTGTCAAAGAGTTGGAAGGCCACTCTGCTTACACAGGGTGTCACTCTCTATTAGCCATAATTCCACCCCTGTCCTTCAACCTCCTTACCTAGTACTATAGACACAGGGCATCATGCTACCAAGACTAGATGGTACTAGACCTGATGAAATCTTAAGATTATACAACCACAATTTAAATGCTAAAAGTAGCAGAATCCCTGAGAACTACTATGAAAAGGCAAAAACCTGTCAGTTTCTTATTCTATTGCATATGACTACTGATAGTACAGCATCTTGAAGGTCTTTTTTCTTAATCAGAGAATGGGAAGAAAAGTACCATAGGAGGAATAATATAGAAAGAAAAATACATAAAGTGAAGAAATTGTAGGAAAGCCTCAAGGCTCAGAAGCTGCTAGCGGATTGTCACTCATGGTTAGAACAGCCTCACCTGATCACCTATTTTAGCCACTGAAATTAACATTATCATTGAATTAAATTTAATGAACAATTGGAGTACGCTGAAGTTCAGACTCTACACTACTTTGTGAAAGGCTGAAGATTCCTCTCTGTTGTATCATTTGGAGCCATCTTTGGTTTAACCTGAGACTAATACACTTCCTGCCTTTCTATCTCCACTGCATAAAAGCCCATAGGAAAATACCCAACCTTGTTCTAGAAACTTGGGCTCAATGTGTCTCAGCTAACTGCACGTTTTTGGCTTGCTTGCCTGTGACACTATTAATCAGTATGTGGTTTTCCTTGCTACAGAAAGCAGTCTGTGGGGCTGCTCTGTAAGAACTGTTTCTCTCCTGGCAGTCTCTAGCCAGCTCAATAATGACTCTCAAAATCAGATTTGGTTAAGCTGAATGATCTTTGGTCTTAATCACACAACAGCTTAATAAGAATACATAGGTCAACCACTATTTTCAATCTCTGAGAAATTAAAATTCAGAAATTGAAATATCTCAGTTACAAAATATAAATATATTTTATTTAAACTCAGTAATTAACAACCACAGACTAGAGAAGACAACCTAAGGAAATAGTTACAGTGCAGAGGGTCAATAGATGAAAAGATGTAGAGCCTTCACATGTGTGTGTCCTGTCTGGAACAGCCTTTGCCCAGTTGCCAACAACTCTATTTTTTCTCTTCTTTGTTCAAATATATTTGCTCCTCAGCCTGTTCAAATCAGAAGCTACTCCCAGTTCCTAGCATTGGCACCCTGTGACTTCTTTTCTGCTTTATATTCTCCATAGCATTGATGAATATCTTCAACTCTACATATTTTATTTATTTATATTACTATTCACGTCCTCTACTGAAATACAAGCTCCATAAAGTGGGAATTTTTGACTGTTTTACCTTTTTCCTGACTACATTTCCATAGCTTACAAAATAAAGAGACAGTTAATAAATAAATGGTTGAATGACTTAATGAATAAAGAGGCCAGTTCTCAGGGAGATCAAGGCAAACTTTCTGGAAAACTGATGACAAATATATAGGGTTTGAAGGGTGGATATGTTTTCTGAACTAGATGAGGAGAGAAATAGAAAAATAAAGTGACACGCATGAACATAAGAAGATCCTTACATACTCCAGAGGAAAAGTTACTAGGTCATTGCTTGTGCATCACAACAGTAATGGGAACAATGCTGTTGTTACAGGTGGAAGCTCTCAGGGTTAATATTCTCCTACGCCCTTTGCAGGCACTCTTTCCCATCATTCTCTTATAAGTCTCTGAAACCATAAGAGATTGTTCTTTTTTAGAGTAGGATATGTGGACTCGGGCAAATTCCATCTTGCCTAAAGTCACATGGCTGGTAAGCACAAGGCTAGCACAATGATTAGAGATGCTGTGTTTTTAGAGACGGGAAGTTCTGGAATCCTCTAATCTTCATAAACCACGTCATAATCTAAGGATACATCTTGCAAAAGTCCACTGTCTATACTTAGGTTTTGACTTCTGAAAGAATATCTCAATGAGGCACACGCATTCACAGTGGAATAGTATCATAGAAGACCTTCATTACTTTAACTTAAAATGAACAGCTTGCAAGTAAAATTGAGGCTTTTCCCTCTTAGACTCCATTTGTTTATCAATTTCTCAAAAGACACACATGGATTAACTGATTAGATAGACCATAATTTCACCTAAAAGGGCCCTTTATCATTTTCAGAGAAAGAGAGAGAGAGAGAGAGAGAGAGAGAGAGAGAGAGAGAGAAAATTTCCCATTTCAAAATGTACTCATCATGTGTCTCTGGAGAATGCTATTTGGCATTTGTTTACTGGTGCTGATTTAGAAACCAATTCAATATACAGTGTTTATTTCAAAGCATTATTTCCCTCTGCCACTCTGTGTATTTTTTTTTCTGGGGATATTTGCATTTAGATGCTATCTGTATGAAGTGGGGGATATGACCATAAGCAATTTGAAGACAATGACAAGTAGTTAAAGAGTAGTGAAATAAAGAGCCATTGCACAAGGAAGAAGTAAGGAGAAAAACTAAGAAAGGGAACTACAGATTTAGCATCATATAAAATAGTGAGAAATCAAGAGACATGAAAGTAAGAACAAGAAAAAGAAAAGTAAAAGGTAATGATAGTGATATTTCTGTATATTAAAACATAATTACTATTCGTCATGCTCTTTAAGGGGAAGAGGAAAGTTGGTGGAAACAAAAATGCAAAGGAAAGGACTGAATACACAGTTCCAGACAATAAGGTTAAGAACAACAGGGAATAATTATGAGGACTGTATGACCAAGGTCAATGTGTAAACAGTACAAGAACATGCTATTTCACAATGTTAGAAATTTTTTTCAGACAGGCAGCTATATTCATTCACTCATTTAGGCAGTACATTGGTGATACCTACTATTTCTCCAGCTTGTTCAAAATGCTGGAGATATGAAGATCAATAAGCATGGCATGCTGTTTCTTTCAGAAGAATGAAGATTGGATTCTCTATTTATTATTGAATACTTTGAGTGGAAGTAGGAAATTCCAAGTGTATCTTGAATGAGTGTGCACTACCCTTCACTGCCAGTACTGTTTTATAGCTTGTTATCACAATAACGGTTTTTGTCCTCTTCATGGATATGAACTTGAATATGTCATTACTTCCAAGAACAGAAGAAAAAAGTTACACAGGACCACAAAAATGGATGAAATATAAACTCTGTAATTTAAGAGGGTTTTTTTTTTTTCCAAGACAGGGTTTCTCTGTGTAGCCCTGGGTGTCCTGGAACTCACTCTGTAGACCAGGCTGGCCTCAAACTCAGAAATCCACCTGCCTCTGCCTCCCAAGTGCCAGGATTAAAGGTGTGTGCCACCACTGCCCGGCAGTTTTTTTGTTTTTGCTTTTGTTTTTTTTTTTTTTTTAAAGAAAGAGCATAGGTCTAATTCAAATCACATTTCAACCAGATAAATTACAGTGTGTTTTCTCTGGAAGTCATTGTGTTGGAGAAAATTGCCCAAGTGTTTATACATTTGTACAGGTTTATATACATGAAGGTAAGGTACTTTTATACACACAGGATAGCCAAGTGCATTTAAGTCAATGATGATCTGAATCATGTTAAAAGAATTGATGGAACAGTTATGGCAAAGACACAATGCTGGGGGTTATTACATGCTGAGCAAAGCGAGCTATAGTTGGATAAAATGAGTTCCAAGTCCAAACCAAGAATATAACCTGCCAATTCCTCGAAATACCCTGTCATCCCTGTCTTTTGTTATTTAGCGTATCTTTCTTATTGATGCTTAATTATTCTGCTCAGATTCAGGGATCTCTTATACAGAACTGATGGCCCATTTGATTATTCTCAGAGCCTCACTGTTAAAATTCATCTGAAAGCAAACCCTACTTATACTTTCCAGTTTCTGAAATTTCCCTCTTGACAAACCAATTCTTCCCCAATTTTAGAGAAGGTCCAGCCCTACATCTATATGTATTCTCTCTTCTCTATCTCTTCATGCTCAGAGCTCATCCAGTCAATACCAGTTTAAATGTCGCTTCTTCCAAGAAATATTCCTTGGTGATGCAGGTTGAATTGGTCACTTTCATTTCCAAATCACCATGGCATCTTTTCTATTATTTGTCTATAGCAGTTATGATGCTCTGTTCAGGTTAAAGTAATTTAGGCTCATCTCTATCTAGACTATTATCACTTTAAAGGAAGCACACAACCTTTTGTAATTACATTTGGAACTAGTGAAGAAATGTGGCTGGATGTTTGAAGCTGCATTAGGAACTTTACAATTGCCACCTAAGAGGTAGCCTCTCTTAAACTATTTGATAAGAATGTGCTTCAACACTTTGAACCTTATGGAGTGGATAGATTCAGTAAGAACAGCACTGTCATGGCATGCTATTATATTTGTAGCAGACATAACACAAACTATGTATGTTGAGTTCTTTGGAAAGTCAACAGAAGATCTTAGATAAATTGTCTTACTGTGCAAAAAAACCCCATAATCTCTTAGATAACATTCAGAATTCTGTCCTGACATATTGTTTGATCTTGACAAAACATCTAAAATCAAATAGAATAAAGATGAAAGCATGTTTATTTAATCTCTACTTAAGAACATTATTAAATGTACTTGGAAACATACCTCTTACAAGACTTATGGCACTGGAGTGAGATCCAAAGGACATATTTTAATAAAAGTAAGAGTGGAAACAAGACATACTTGAGGTCTGTAGATGATAGACTACTACATAGAGAGTAAAGGTGTAGATTCAAGTGCCTGTCTTCTTGAGCTCAGTTCCCATTTCTGTCTCATATGGAATGTATTGAATACTTACTATCTATGGACCTCAGCTATATCTCACATAGGACTAAGATCAGAAAAAAAAAGTTTCTACTTCTTGGCATTGTTAAAAGCCATTGTATCATAATGAATATGAATTGCTCAGAAGAATTACTAACACATACTAAACTCTTTTCTTCTGGTACAGATTCTTTCATTGCTATGTGGGAGGTAGTAGAAGCTGATTTTCCAAACTAGAAATTCAAGGTTCCTGAATGTTATGCATTTCTTCAAGGCTACATGAATAGGAATATGCTGTCATTAGTGGAATGGTATCATGCAATATTGTCATGAATGGAAATATACAGTCAGCAACATAAAATGATTGCTAAGTTGCATCTAAAGTGGTGGTTCTCAACATGTGGGTCATGATGACACGTCTGGAAGCAACTAACCCTTTCACAGGGGCTGCTGAAGACCCAGAAAAACAGAGAAATTTACATTACTATTCATAACAGTAGCAAAAATACAGTTATTAAGCAACAACAAAAATTTATGGTTGGGGTCATAAAGGATCCCAGTATTAGGAAGGTTGAGAACCACTAATCTAAAGAAATAGGTGCCCTTCATTAGAGGGGTTTGGATTGTCTTAGTGAAGTATGCATTCCCAAAATAAGAGTTGCTCAGAGTCATAAATGAGATATTGAATACTATCGGGAAACAGAATTCTTGAGAAGATAACATGTGCAAAGAGAGATGAGAGCCCTCTGGTCAGTTTTTGAGATGGTTAGCTCTGTGGATGTGATGTAAGTCTGTTTTCCTGTGGTCCACCATAAATAGTGAAGGCTGCCCAGAAAATTATAAGGATTTGGAAGCTTTCTCCAGGAATGAGGGCCAAATCCCAGCAAAAAAATGTTGATAACCTATCTATAGGTGACTGGTATGCTTTGTTCTATAACATAATTGTAGCAATTGTAGCCATAGTTGACTTATAACAAATACTTTATATAATTACATTATATATTATGTAAATACAGAGTTGAGATTATAAAAGAGTAGGCAACTATGTATCTAGGTCTTATGATTATATCTTCAAACATATAAATCACCATAATCATTTTTACACTGAACTCTCATTTGGGAGGAACATTGCTAAGGGATGCTCTCTATAACCTGTGATACTTTATATATCTCCCTTGCTTTGAGTTAAGCTGTGAGATTTCCCAAGCTTAAAGATGGAACCTCTGGTTCATGATGGGGACGTTTCCTATTAAATGACAGTTACCATTGCTCACCTTGACCTTAAATACATCTTAAAAGGAGAGTATTTCATTTATTCATAGTTCAAATAGGGTTATCCAACAATCTAGCTAGAATCATCCTTCATGAGTCTAGACTAAGTTTTTAACCTGTGGGATTTAAGGGCTTTCTCCCCCAAATGTCTCCAGGCATTCTTTATCCCTTCGTGCATTTACAGACTTGCTTAAACCTGGTTATATTTGGACTTTCATAGCTATAGTGCCATGGCAAAAATGAACCTACTCATCTGCCTGTCAAGAAGCCTACCCAGAGGCTCTGTTCTTCATTTTCTCTGTGACCTTGAACAAATCACTTGGCTTCATTAGAACTCCAATTTTCAACAGTAAAACACACAAAAAGTAAACGAAGAGATCTTTTAGTTTCTTCCCAATTCAAGTAACTGTTTCCCTCTGACTCAACAGTGGGTCCTTGGGTGACTCATTTAAAGCCTCTGAGCCTTCTTTATTTCCTATTTCTTCCCACACACTCCCCTCATCCTCACTAATGACAAGTCCATCCTTGGAATCATTCTTGACTCCTTCCTCTCACACCCCACATTCAGCTGTGAGCAAATCCTGTGTGTACCAACTTTAAAATAATACTCAGAATTCAGCCACTTATTGCTATGTGCACATTAAGTCACCACTGTCTCTGGCCATAACATGAAGAATAGGAGAAGATATGGGTTAGATATTTTATACAATTATGTAGCATTAACTCTTCAAAACCATCACCTTTACATTAGATCATTTCGTAAAATTCTTCAGAACAGTTTATACTGAGACCAGACTTCAATCAAGTAGCTGTATCTCAGTAGGTGAACAGGCATAGTTGGGCAATGACTACTGTTTTGTGTATTCAAGTCTACAGCCAATGTTATTTTTTGCCTACTTATTTTCCTATTTTATTATTACAAACCAAAACAAGGAGGTAAGTGGTTCTTCTTTCATGTAATCTAAAGGGTGTGGTTTCTCTGGCTAGATAGTAAAGAGGTCTCTTTCTATCTAGACAAGTGTTTCTAGACACCTGCCTCTAGACAGGTGCTTCTTCCCTACCCATTTGTTTATTTATTTTAATAATTTATTAAGTACTGTGTATCAAGAACCAAGTGGTATATTTGTAAGTACATGTTCTTGATACTTGCCAAAGAAGGGATTTGGAACATCCTTCAGTGATGGCCTCTCACAAGACTATCTGGCCTTGCAATGTACAGGAGAGAAGATGCCTAAATATGTGACACGGTTGACTGGGGCAAGAATTTTACTATAACTTCCCTGCTGGATTTTTAAAGCAAACTACTTTTTCTGAGTAGCAAGAGACATTTTACTAAGTGTTGAAGTAAATTTCCTTCATTTTACTAAATGAAGTAAATGTCATTTAGAAATGTGTCTCCCTTCTTTAGGAACTCAGAATCATTGTGCGTAGGGAGGTTTGCAAGATTTTTTTATTAGTAATGTGGTTCCAAATGTATGTGGCTTCAAGGCAGATAATGGGCTGTGCAAGGCCATCAAGCTCAAAAGAACGGTACTGCCACATAAGTGTTGGTCTGTGATATTCTACTACCACCACCACCACCACCACCACCACCACCACCACCACCACCACCACCACCACCATTTCAAATTGACAAGCTTGTTTTTGTTGCTTGCTTCCTGATCCTTTCAGATCTCTATTACATATTATACAGATTTCTTTTTTCTCCAATTAAAGACAGCTCTCGAAGACAACACTAAATTGTAACTTTCCCACAAGAATAAAAGAGGTTAAAAGGTCATGAGCGAGGATGTCAGGTCTAGCCACTGGAGGGCACCAAATTATCTCTTTTAACTGGAACAACTTCTCCACTCTGGGGAGGACAAAGGACTTAAGATGGTCTGGCAGTGAGTGCAGAACATAACAGCCAGAGCTTTAGCTCTGCAAATTTACTTAAAGACACTAAGGCTCAGGACAGCTGCGCACCGGTGAGTATTATTTCATGTGGTAGATTGTCAATGTTCCAAAATCAACCAAGGAAATGACCATACAATATTTCCACGGTTATTTTTTTTTTTTTTTTTTTTTTGAGACAACCAAGAAAAGCCAATGCATAGCCCATGCACAACCAGCACACTTTTCCACCTTTGTTTTCAACGACTCAGACAAAGTTGCAATAGTTTCCAGACAATGGAAAATGAGCATCTATGTCTAGGGAAACCCACAGGTTCACTTTTTTCCATGGAGATAGGACTTGTCAAGGCAGTCATCTGGCTTATCTCACAACTTCGTCCTCCAGCTGATTTAGGAGGAGTCCCAGCTGGTGACCCTCAAAGCCTCACTAATGAACTTGATATTCCTTCTTGCTATGTCGACTCTTTGTCTATCTGAGCCGATGGCAAGGAGCAATGAAATGTTACTTGGCAGCTCAGTTCCACAGCAACAAGAGATAATTGAGACTCCAGAGCAAACGACTGGCTAGATTTGGAAGGGAAATAAGCTTCAGTAATAGTGTGCGGTTCAGAGAGTCACAAATCTTCAGCAAAGTTATAAAAGACTTTTGTTTTCAAGGCCTTCTTGGAGAGAATTAAAAGAGCTCCAGGTTTGCCAGCAGAATGAGAAGTGGACAGCGACCAGCCTTGAGTGCCTCAATGGGCAATTAGGAACATGGCATTCCATTGCACTGTCGCGGAGGAGTACTTTATAAAGTTTGGAAGATGCTGCGGAAAATAAATTCTCTGGGACCAGGATATAATTTGTCCTTTCACACAACTGCCTTCCATACAACATAGTTAGGCTCAGAAAAAGGAAGTCCTTGTAACGCTGCCATTGCCTTTCATAACACTGTTACAGAAGCCGGGAGCAAGAGCACGAGGCTTATCCTGTGCTCTGCCTTTGGGCATATTGTGTGCTATCACTGGCCCCATCACAATTATAATTCCGATACCTACTTTTTCCATGCTTGAACTCTTTTTCTTTTTTTTGTTTTTGTTTTTGTTTTTCGAGACAGGGTTTCTCTGTGTATCCCTGGCTCTCCTGGAACTCACTCTGTAGACCAGGCTGGCCTCGAACTCAGAAATCCACCTGCCTCTGCCTCCCGAGTGCTGGGTTAAAGGCGTGTGCCACCACTGCCCGGCTGAACTCTTTTTCTATCATTATTGTTGTTTCTCTTAATTTTTTAAAATTTTTATTTAAAATATAATTATATAATTTCCCTTATTTTTCCTCTTTTCAAGGCTCCCTGTCCCACACTGTATCCCAAATTCATGACCTCTTTTTATTATTTTTACACACACACACACACACACACACACACACACACATTTTCATATATGAATACCAACCATATACTAAGTCTGTTTAGTGTTGCTTGTATTCTATGATTTCAAGGATGATCATTTGGTATCAGATAACCAATTAGAGGTTCATCCATGAAAAAGATTGGTTTTTCCTTACTTAGAAGTCTTGGAGTTACCTACATTTCCCTGTATTGGGATAAGCCTCATGGGGTTTTCCCTTTTCATGTTAGTTTGTGTTTTCATTGTCATTACACGTGTCTTGTTTAGGCAGCTATATTGTTGAAACTCCATGGTTCTATTTCCTTGACTTCTCTGGGAGATGTAATCCTACAATAGACTTTCTGGTCGTCTGTTTTATAGTCTCTTTGCCACTTAATACCTTCTTATTATTTTGTTTGTCATATAGAAGATGTCTTTCTCAACCACAGACTTTAATCAAAATAATAATATTAAAAATTTGAGAAAGATTTTAAAGTCTACTAGATTTGGCAAAGCTTTTTCTCTTACGTAATAGTCTTTTCAACAACCTGTGAAGTTCATGCTATTATTTTATGTTAAAGTCATGACTATAAAATAAAACAAAAGCTAAAGTACTAGTAAGGTGTATTAGACTACACAAAAAATTAGTCAAAGAATAAATTGTCCTTTTAGAGGCATATCAATAACTGTCTGGAATTCAATTTAAGTAGTGATTTCAAGGTAATATACTCAACTTCCAATGTTTTACCTCACTGATTTCTCCCAAACCTTCCAATGAAAGTCATGTTTCTACCGTTTTTATTACCACAGAGAGAGGCCTGAGTATCCGCAACATGGTTTGCTATAGGAATATCCCTTAGCCAATGAGAGTTTTGAACTTTGAGTCCATAGTCCATTTATTTTTAACTCTTCCTCCATAGAGCCTACCACAGAGCTTTATTCATACAATAGACCCTCAAATATTAGTTAAATTACATTGAATTCATTGATAGAACAAATAGAATAACAGCCTGAGGAGTGTTGGCAAATGTTGACTCCCGACATTCTTTTAACACCAAAAATGAAATATTTAGCTGTGCTTTGTAGTGGGGAATGTTGTGTTCTATTTTGAACAAAAGTAATTGGTGATCTCGTGTAGACATCAAAATATTGATACTCTTAACAATGACCTCACATTTTTGACTTCAATACATGAAAATATGCAAGAATAGGACAGAATTTTGTAATAGAAAGTAAAATAGTAAGTACCCTCTTCTCTCAAAAGTGTGTGTACTAAGAGTCCACAAATCTATCCTTTAGCACTATGGAGTGTACAACCTGTTGATGCTGTGGGATTCATCCGTGTTTATGTAGAGATGTCAGATGGCCTATGTGTTCTCCACAGAATGGCGGATGGAAATTAGCTTCTCATCAACTCACATTATAAGACTGTAGTCCATGATTAATTTGAAGATGGCTACAGAAAACCAGAATGAGTATATGTATACACTTGTGTTTGGATAGTGCATAAAAGAATGATACTAAAAATTGAATAAATATACAGTATTGATATTTACTATGAAGACAAGAAATATTAAAGAAGATCTTTGGTGAATTTTCAACATGGTGTAGACATGATTGGTGTATAGGCATGCTATGACATGTTAGGACTCTGAATGATAGTGATCCAGACTGAGAATAACAATGGTAAAGACTTCACATAGGCAGATAGGGTTGTAACTTGTTTATTATTTCGAGATCAGACCTTCCTTCTAGATTCAATTCATTAATTCCTCCCCTCTGGTGTCCCATGCTTATTTGTGCAGGCTTTACATTCACTACTTAGACTTTTCTTTTTATGCCTTTTTATTTACTTGATTCATTCCTTCACTGGTTTATAAACTTTGAGTGGAACACATGGATATGGTTATTTTATCTTTATTTGTCAAGTGCTTTCTACAGTGCTTAGTCTGTCTTAACTACTTAGCAAGTACTAAAAGGGATAACATAAGGAAAAGAAAGTAGAAAAGAAAAAAGAAGGGAGGGGATTAGAAGAATAATTTCCCACTGAAGCTATAATGCTACCTTTCATTGAGCGTGGTATTAGCTACTTTCGGTTACTCCCTAGATTACTATGACCAAAAACAACTTAGATAAAGAAACCTCTATTTTGCTTATGTTTGCAGAAAGAAACATCCATAGTGATCAGGGAGGAATGTGAGGGAGCTATAGCAGGAAGTTAAGAGATTATGTCTTTAACCCCAAGAACCAAGTAGATTACAAGATGCCAGTGGGGTGATTTATAAATTCTCAAAACCTATCTCAGTAACTTACTTCCTCTACCAAGGATATGCCACCTCACAATGCAGCACCACCAACTGAGAACCGAGTGTTCAAATATCTGAGTCTATGTGGGTCACTCTCATACAAATCACTATAAGCTGTAACACCCATGTTTCTAAACTGCTAAGGATATAAGAATTTAATTATGCCATGCTCAAATGCCATGACACTGTCATCTAGATGACATTGCTACAAAAATAAAATAAAATCTAAAATTTCCCCCATTGGATGACTCTAAGCTAAGACAAAGTCATCTTCCTACCAAAAGACTTCACCACACTTTTTTACTCTATTCAACAAAAGAAGAGTGCTATGTTATCTTTAACACCTAGTAATCAAAACTTTAAGTCTATGAACTTCAGAAATTAGGGCCAATAGTCTGAAGTAAGGAATTGTTACCTGTCACAAAAAGAACAAAGCAGAAAGCAGGAGTATTGTGAAATGCCCATAAA
This sequence comes from Uromys caudimaculatus, assembly GCA_028551405.1. Taxonomy (NCBI): domain Eukaryota; kingdom Metazoa; phylum Chordata; class Mammalia; order Rodentia; family Muridae; genus Uromys; species Uromys caudimaculatus. The sequence goes on along the minus strand of CM052712.1, from coordinate 40,017,706 downwards.
GATGGTAGATCAGATTGACACAAATGAGACCTCTTCTTGCTTTTATATTAGCTATACATTATCACCAATTTGTGGTATTGGTTATATGTCCTCACCAATATATTAGAGGGAAAAAATTCAAAATTCAAAAATCTTGATAACATTCTGCTTGGCTCGTTGAGTACATGTGGAATACATTATATATAATTTTTGCCATAGGAAAAAATATAGTCAACCTCTTGAAGGCTTTTTTCTTGTAAAGTCTCAAGCTAATATACTTAACTAAATAATAGTATCTGTAGATGTCATTAGTTATTTACCTGGTATCATAGTTTGCTTTCTGTTGCTGTAATAAACTCCATAACCAAAAGCAATTTTGGAAGGAAAGTGTATGGTTCAAATTACAACTGACAGGTCACGACTGATCACTGAGAGAATTCAGGACAAGAACTCCAGTCAGGAACCTGGAGCCAAGAGCTAAAGCAGAGGCTGTGAAGGAACGCTAAATATTGTCTTGTTCTACATGGCTTGTTCAGCTTTCTTTCTCATATAATACAGTTGGCACTGGCCACAATGGATTGGAACCACCCACATCAATCATTAATTAAGAAATTGCAACACAGGTTTGCCTACAGTTCAATCTGATGAAGGCATTTTCTCAATAGAAATTTACTTTCTGTAGGTGACTCTAGTTTGTATAAAGTTGAAAAAAGCAAAAGCAAAGCAAAGCAAAGCAACAACAAAAGGACAAGAAAAGGAATAAAAGAGAAAAGAAAAACATTTGCCCAGCACACCTGGTAAGGATGGCTTCTACCTGAAGAAATAAAACAAAGGTTTGATGTTCACTCTTTGAAATTTAAAAAAAAAAAAAAAAAAAAAATCCTTTCAAGGAATTCCTGATAAGGCCGTCTATTTTGCCTGTATAATCTGTCTAAAGAAGACATGGGGTCCTTCTGCTAGCATGCATACCTTAGGTTAATGTTATTCTTATTCTACTTCGTCACACTAGATGATCTTTTCCTGTTGGGAAGGTCCTTTCTCATTCCATGACTTAACTTGTAAACTTAAAATTGTAAACAGTTTTCTGTTATTTTTGAGATTCCCAGGACATTCTAATGATATTTAACTACATTTTTCACCAATATTTAGAGACAATAGTGAGTTATGAAGTATCTTTTCAAATTATGGATATGAAATACAGAAATCTGAGTCTATGTGGGTCACTCTCATACAAATTTCTCTATATCTATTAAAAACTTTTTATAAGAAATCTTACAATGGTTATAAGTTTTGGGCAGTGCAGATGGCTCAGTGTTTAAGAACAACTGTTAATTCTGTAGAGACCTGTGGTTCAGTTCCCAGCATCTGTATCATGGCTTACCACCTTCTGTATCTAGTTCCAGAGATCTGAGCCCAATTCTGGCTTCAAGAAGCATTGCAAATACATAACACACATAAAAACACACATGCAAAACACTAACCCACAAATAATTAAAATAAGTAAATCTAATATTCATTTTAAAATATTTTCTACATTAGTTGTGCTTCCAAAACATCCCTATCACACATTTTTGAGCTTTGTTCATATTTTACAGAGAAGGAAAAATTGTCATTCAGGCTGTCTACTCTATGAAATAGCAGCCTATAGAATGTGAGTCATGTAAAATGCATGCCTGGCCAATTGCTTAAGATATAGAGAGCTGATGTTCTTTATTTAACCTGAGAGTACCTCATCCCTTAATCACAATGTCATAGAGGCATGGAGTTTCACTGTAAAGATGCTGCCTAACAACATTCATGTTTCATGTTGGAAGAGTCTGTATTTGAAATGCCATTGCTAGTCATTATTACATGGTTTGAAAAATTCTTGCAACTACTGAAAAGATGGTCATCAAAATCTTCAAGCCATAAGTGTTCCCTGTTAAGAGCAACCAAAATAAAGCTTTTCACTGACAACCAGAAGCCAAATCATTTCAATATGAGAAGCTTGATTTTCTTATGACAAAAGGATGAAGGGGGTTTTTGTGTTATCAGAATGATCAGATCTATATGACACAGTGGTGACAGGACATTAAGAAACAATTTTGAAACTTTATTGAAGGAGTACTATTGGTAATTTAAAGGAGGTGGGGATATAGGAAAATCTTGAATCCATTCCCTCATTCAGCGTTTGAAGAACCTTACGAGATTTCTCTATAGTCCTTGTTGTAGAGTCAATAGGCCATGCTGTTCAAAGAAAAAATGTGGCTAAATTGACTTTCTCTCTCTCTCTCTCCCTCCCTCCCTCCCTCCCTCCCTCCCTCTCTCCCTCCCTCTCTCCCTCCCTCTCTCCCTCCCTCCCTCCTTTGCTCTCTCCCTCCCTTGCTCCCCAAGGCTTCAGAGCCAACCCATCACACACATATAAAACTCAGTCCTGTTCTTTGATCACCCTACAAGGTTTGTTGTCTTCATTCCTCAAGACTACCCTCACAAAGTAACAAAAATTTGGTCCCTTAAAATAACTGTGTTTTCTAACAATTACGGAGGACAGAACTACTAAATTAAGGAAATCTATACTTTAAGGAAGGAGGGTTTTATGTTTCTTAACTTGCCTATAAGTCACATGAGAATATCCTCCTTCTGAAAGCAGCTACCAAATTCCATCTCTAGGAAAATGCCTCATTTGTACTAAAGTACCAGTCTTACTAGAATAAGACCTAGCATTATAATATCATTTTAATTCAGGTTACTTATATAAAGACCTCATTTCTAAATAAAGATCACAGTCTGAGGTCTAAACATATACTCATCGGGTCTGACCAAAATTCAATCCATAAGATAAGCTGAATAAAATTATTTAAACCTCCAGGAAAAAATATATACACACAAAAATAGTGTTCCTTTAATTGGAATCAATAAGACAAATATCTTAGCTATGATTTCTTAAATGATTCCCGTTGAGGTCAAAGATTTTAATTAGAATTCCAACAATCAGCAACTGATTTCAAAAAGTAGAGCCAATAAAGAGAATCTGTGTCATTTGGGGGCCTTCAATTCATCTTTTTTTCTATCCCCAAAGCTTCTTAAACACACACACACTCACATAGAAATTCCTGTTTTGTTGGCTGCTCCTTGCCACACAAAAATGACTCTATTGCGTTGAAAGGTCCTAGGTCAGAGATTATCTTTCTCAAAAAAGCCAGGACCTTGCACTGAATCTGACTCATCATATTCATCACTACATGGACATTTATTGAATGAAGAAATAACATGGCAGAAAAGCAAGGACAGTATGCTCTTCAGGCATTGAAAACTCCAGAGAACAAGACCCATGAGCTCCAGCCTACAGCTATGATGATCAGCCTGGCTTTCAACAAGTCACTTTATTTTGTTGTCTGCTCCATCATTTGTTGATCTGGCTCACCTCTGTGCTGTTGTGGGTGTCTATATAGGGAAACTAGGCATTCGCTAGGCCATCTGAAAAAGAGTAGTGAATGACAGATTTTGTCACAGTGTCTTCATAAGTCCTGGTGACTGATTTAGAGAGAAAATATAGTGAGACATCAAAGACTCAAGCCCTCACTAGTTCATTGCAACTACCTTACCCTTCTACCTCACCCACTCTTCTCCTTGGGCTCTTCTGACAGAGTTCAGTTTCCTCACCTTTTGTGCTCACTCTGCCAACATGTTTTCTTTGCTTCCTTTTCTCTTCTCGGTGGCACATTTCTGATGCTTTTCTGGCCAGTTAGTGCATCCACGTGTACATGGACCTCTCTAGAAGCTGTAGGTTGAGACTCTAATGGTTATTTTCCAATGAAACAGAATACCTCCTTTTCTTTCTATTAACACCCTGATTGTGTACTCTCTCTCCCATCAAAAATAGATCAGGATTCAAGATCAAGTGTGTCAGTCAATTGAGATGTTTGAGGCAAAGGCTATAAATATCTCTTTAATGATGGAAGGATTTTCTAAAAGAAAATCCATTTCCATGTTCACACTTAGTTCAGGATGAGGCACTTATTATTTAAATTTTTCTCTTATTTTTATCCTAGTCACTTTCTAGAAAAGACTTCATTCTACTAGGGACAGAAAGTTAGAAAGATAGTAGGACCTTATTTTTTTCAGAATTGCATATAGCACAGAAATAAAAGGCAAACATATACTCACATAGACTCATTGATTGCCTCAGTTTCCCATTGGTAAAATGAGTTTAATGGTATAGCCACCTAATACAAAGCCTTTTGTGGAGGATTGATTAGGTACTTACCCAGTCCTTTGATCTTGTCCAATATACATTAAAAGTCAGCTAACGACTTAGAAGTCCACGTCTAGGTGTTTTATAGCCACAGCCTGGTTTCATTTATGGTCATGGAGCTGTTCAGTGAGGTTTTAGTGATTTTCATCAAAACTAAACTAAGACGTTCTTTTAAAAGCCTAAGTTATAACCATATCTTGGCATAAGGCAATGCCATGAGTTGGTCATGAAAAGAGATTAATTTCCAAACCCTCAAGCCTGAGACTAAAGGACATTCGAGTATCCTTTCAAAACCAAGCAGATGACTATAATGATTCAAACCATATTGAAGGTTATAAAAATTGACTTCAGGAAAATAAAAATATAGTGACATGATTTGTCTTGGCTCTTAGTATTAGAAGATGCATGAATAGCCCTTTCCTTTAGAAATAATCTTAAAGCATGTCTCAGATTAAAGATTTTTCTGAAGACTTGAGAATATCCTCTTGTCTGTTTTATGTAGAACAAATCTATGTACATGAAGTGGAGTAAAGAGTCTGACATTGCTTTCTATAGAAAAGCATGTGACCCCTTAGGTTTATGCCACAGGGGGTGGGAGGATTCACTTTGGGTAGTCAGGTAATAAGGGAATGAAACAGAATTTGGATCTATTTGTTTAGACATGAGATGCAAGCAAATTACTTAATCTTCCTTAGCTTTAGTTTTTATCTGTGAGTGGAAACCATAATACTTACTTTGATACTTCAAAGGGTTCAAGTTTCTCACCCTGTTTTCACAGTGTCATGCTCTTCTTTTGTATTTTCAATTATGTGACCCTCCTTTCATATTTTGCACTTGATATTTAGAGTCTGGATTCATATGAGGGCTCCCTGTGCAGGCCTATTGGTTTCTATGGCTGCCCGAGGTCATATTTTCAAAATTACATTTCAAAGCTTGCTGATCTTACTTCTTGGGCCATCTCCCTTTTCAGAAGCTCTAGTCATTGAAGCACAACTCTCCTTTACTGTGTCCACTTTAATTGGCTCGTGGTAGGTGCTCTGTAAGTCTGCAGAATGAATACTGATGGAATCTGATTTCTGCAAGTACTCAGCTACACCGAGATTTCAATCCTTGACTGATGAGGCTCCAAGAGGTGTTTTATATGCACTCCCTCCCAAGGTCCCTATCTCTTTTGCTTTATAAGAATGAAGTTCAGGAAAGAAGATTTTTGGTTAGCTTATTCCATCTTAACATCAATGAAATTGGAGGCAAGGGAGTAAAAGCTATACAGGATGATCTTCTTCCCAAGAATAATATGTCTCAATTATTGAAGTTTCCCCTCCATTACTCAGTTCCTTACCTGAGTGCTTCCTACACCTCACCAATCTTAAGAATTATCTAGACAGATTATATGAACTAGATATCCTCTCCACAACATCGTGGATCTGAAGCTAAAATAAATTCATCTATGATAAGTGCATTAAAAAAAAATGCCTGAAAGTATTTTTATTTGTCTTTGTATGTGATCAGGCTTGGGAATCACTACCCTGAGTGTGTATGTTGTGCTCTAGGGCTTAGGGAGAATCTTTCCCGGGATTTTAACATAGAAACCAGAGGTTGTTCTCATGAGGCTTATAAGTTGAATTCTATAATAGATTATCATTTGAATGACTATACTAATTATTTTTGCTAATTTTATACTCATAAGAAAACCTCAACCAAGGAACTGCCTCCATTAGGTTAGCCTATAGGCAAGTCTGTGGGAGCATTTTATTGATTAATGATCGATTTGGGAAGGTCCTGTTACTATGGGCAGTGTCACCAAGAGCAGAAAGTCCCTGACTGTATAGGAAGGAAAGCTGAGCAACCTATGGAAAGCAATCATGTAAGCAGGACTCTTCCATGACTTCTGCTTCAGTTTCTGCCTCCAGGTTCCTGACTTGTCTTCCCCCAATGATAGACATTAAAATATAAGATGGTATAAACCATTTCCTCCTCACATTGCTTCTGGTCATGCTACTTATCACAATAGAAAGTAAATGAGGAAAATATTTAAATGTTTTTCTGCCTCTGTTTAAAAATAGTTAAGTCATAAGATTAGATTTATTTTCTGAGGTCCTCATAGTAACATAACATGAACAGAGTCACTTACAGGCAGAAACTTCTAGAGGGTACCTTAACTCACAATATAGTGGGACATGTGCATGATATTAGCAGACAAAATTCTCCTTACTTCTAGATCCTTTGCATGTGGTGGTAAGCACCTGAGCATCCAGTCTTTACACTATTCTCCCAGGATGTTTGCATGCCTGCATTGACGGCAAAAAGGGACAGAAGCCGGGGGAAAGTGTGTTGCTCTCAGTATTTGTTTTGTTATTATGTTTGACCCTGAAAAGAAGATATAGAAGTAAAGAAGAGTTTTGGATTTTATTAATAAATATTAATGACATATTCATAGATAAAGAAATTATCATCTAAGAACAAATGGATCTATAAGTAAAAAGAGATTTGGCTGTAGATTCCATAAGCAGAATGCCTTACTGGACTGTGTGTAAGCAATGAATTTTTGGCCACAGGTAAGAAAATGGCAAGAAAACCAAAAGCGATTGAAAGAGGACAATTTTCAAAGATAAGATATAACAAGGGCATGCGAAGTGACATGCTGACAGATGCACGGAAATTCTACAACATAATTGACAGGAAATTATATCTTAAGCTGAAGTGACAAACCATTAAGTGGATATCAGAGAAAATCAACCGAAACTTATATTACTCAGTGACAAATAACCCATAGATGTAACCAAGAAACTGCTAGTGAGTGTACATGGGGAAAGAAAAAGAGTTTCAGAACAGCAGTTTTGGTGATAAATGGGGTAGAACACTCATACATGAAATTAAAGGCCCATACCTAAGAGACTTCAGGTGATGTGTGGATTTCTTGCCCTTCTGCCTTCCATCATGGGAAAACACAGTGCCCATCGCCTCTGGAGCATGGGTAACAGTGGACATCTTGGAAAATGAGAGTAACCCTCTTCAGACAGTTGAATCTGCAAGCACATCAATAGAAATATTGACAACAAACATGTGTTCTTTGTAAGATATTCATTCTTATACACATTGTTATAGCCCCCAAAATGGAGTTCCATTTTGTTATTCAGCAAATTTCTTCTTGAATGATCAAGATGGAGTCAATTAAGCTCTTATTTACTTAACTTGCTTTATATAAATGTGGTTTTTAGTTCTTCTAAAAGTTAGAGACTTAATAAATATCTTTGTAAATATGCACTGTGCAGCTAGTATCTCCCAGGTAGCCTGGTAGACCATGAGGAAACAATAGGGAATTTGATAAATTTCTGGAATTAAATAACTTCTATGAAATACTAAGTTGTTATGGTGCTTCAGTGGTGATCACGTGTTGCTGAGCATCATGCATGAGCAAGTACGTAAGTTTAAACTTACTCTGCTTTACATACATTCTTTTTGAATACAGGATGTCATTGGAGCATCCATTTTGTTCCTCACAGCAGGCTTCTCACAATTCCTTATGACTATGGTTTTGGTAAAGAAGTCAACTGTCACAGAGCTTCTGGAATGTTTCCCCATTTACTTCACTAAGCTGTAACCAATAAAAAATCAAGATCAATACTTGAAACTTAGTTTGTTTTTTTTCCCCTCTGTTTCTACCTCTCTGACCTACTGTTCCTCCATCAGAGATTACTCAGAACATATTAAGGTTTTTCAATACAAATGAAAAAGAAAATAGGATCTGTGATTTCCTTGTTCAATGAGCAATTGAAGCCATCCCCTCCAGAAAAAGTTAATGATTTCAACAGATGATAAAGGAGAATAAACTTCCTTTCAAAGAGTTAACTGCATTCAGTTCTGTGAAATGGATTATCTATCAAAAGGAAATGGAAGTCAAATTCACTATGGATGATGGAGTACTTCAGATCCAGCTCTGGTGGTACACTGTAAGCATCTTAGCCCTGAAGGGGCTAAGCAGAAAGGAACAGTACCGAGATCAAGCAAAAGTTGTAGCAAAAGAGGCAAAACTACCATGTAGAAAGTATGACCATGGACACATGCTGCTGAAGTCATGGGCCTGCAAAAAGAGCAGAGAAAGTTACTGCCAACCCTTTTCACCTTCCCACTAGTGTCTGGCATTGCTAGAATCCCGAAGTAGCCTCAAGAGAAGTAGAGTATAACAATATACAAGTTGAAGTCAGGTTTCAGAAGCAGAAAGCAGAAAGGCTTGGAATGAGCAGGGCAGGGAGATGAAGCCTATCCATGCCAGGAACACCTCTGTCTTCTGGAGAAATAAACAGGCCTTTCCTTCTTCGAGTTCCTCTGCATATACAATGCAGGTTATGGTGTGTACTGCCTCCTTTATAAAATTAACTATGAAACCACTCCTTGTTTAAAGAAGCCACTTTTTTTTTTCTGTTGTTTCTTTCAATTTATTTTTTTTTTGATACTTTATTTACATTTCCGATGATTCCCCTTTTCTTTGGAAACCCCGTGTCCCCTCCCCCTCCCCGCCTCTGTGAGGGAATTCCTCCTCCCACCTACCCGCCCACCCATTCCCATATTCCCACCTTGACATTCCCTTTTACTGGGGCATGGATCAAGCTTGTTTGTATTTTCCACTCAATAGCCTTATGAAGGAAAAAGAAAAAGAAGTTCTTTTTTTTCCAAGCTTTAAATTTCTCTGGTCAATAAGAGACGTGATATTCTGAAGAAACAACAGAGATTTCTGAGATTTCTGGCACACACATGGTAAGGAGACAGTATCTAGATCTGAGTGCGAGCAGCGCCCCCCCCCCCCAGCACTGTTCTCTGAATAATATATCTGTATTAACTACACATGTGAACTTAGAGGGAAACCAAAAGAATTCCATTATCATAAAGGGAAGAATTCTATGAACTTTCAATACACCAAGTCAGCTATTGTTAATTATTCCTGTGTCATGCCATTTATCAAGCTGTTGAAAACTATAAGAAATGACGTACTCCAGAGGAGGACTTTCTATTGGTTGCTTTTTCAGTCACTGTGATCAAAATACCCGATTAAAAACAACTCAGGGAGGGAAGTTATTTGGGTTCAGGGTTTCAGAGGGTGTAAACCATATTGTCAGGAACATGTAACAGAGTGACGTCATGGTGGTAGAAAAATGTCTTGGAGTCCCTCACATAGCTGCAGGATCAGGGGACAGAGAATAGGACAGAAGCAACCTCGAAGGTCTGCCCACTCCTCTATTTATTAGAGTGTCTTACAGGCTGTGGTCTGGGAAGTCCAAAACTGACTGTCTTGTAATAGAAAATCAAAGAATCTAGTAATTGTTTAGTCCTTGAGGCTCAATGTCTCAACAGTCCCAATCTGGTGCTGGAATCTCAGGAAAGCCATAGAGAGCTTCTGGCCTTCGGTCAGCATTGGAATTTTGAAGAAGTAGATTCTAATACCAGCAGAGCAATGCCTCAGCAGCAGAATAGATGAACTAGTCATCGAGAGTGAGGGCAAATAAGGTAAAAGGAGAAGCTTCTTTCCTTCATATACTTTTATATGGGTGCATTGCCCCACCTCCAAGAATTAAGTTGTGAAAAAACTCCGGCACTGACCCATCTCCTCTAGCCAGAGAACTCCTCTAGAAAGTTTGATAACCTCCCCAAACAGCACTACCAGGTGGGGAGGCCAGGTGTTCAGATTAATGAACCTGCAGGGAGCATTTCACATTCCAGCCATAATCTGTTTTTAAATGCTGAAGGGGGGGAGGAACAGGTGAAACTAACTTACAAAACAATTTACATATTCAAGTAAAGACCAGAATATCTATAGAATAATTCATAGTATAGCATCTAATTTTTAGTTAGTGTGATGGCTAATCTTGGTTGGCAACTTGACTATAACTGGAATCAAGTAAATTTCAAGTGGCTGGGCAAAATTTCAATGCTGACTGAAGGCCAGAAGCTCTCTAGGACTTTCCTGGGATTCCAGCACCAGACTGGGACTGTTGAGACATTGAGCCTCAAGGACTAAACAATTACTAGATTCTTTGATTTTCTATTACAAGACAGTCAGTTTTGGACTTCCCAGACCACAGCCTGTAAGATACTCTAATAAATCCATATATTTTCAGATATTACAAAATAAGATCTAATAGTCATGAACAATTTTTAAATAATAGCAAAATAAATTAAAATAGACAGCAACAATAACTAAAATTAAAACATCTGTAACTTCTGTTAGTTATGCAGTTACTTCCAATAATACTGATATTTTCTGCTCTTCTGTTAACACCAGAGGGAGTCAGTCATTAGCAAGAGTTCAGTGATAAAGATTTTTTCCTGCACAAGGTCATAGATTCCATTGGTTTCTATCTACAACTTAACTCTTGGTTTGTAGAACTCCTTCCTAGAGCTCACACCATGTGTGGTAAATAGTGTACCTAGATATCTAGTGAGTGAAGTAAACATAGTTTTAAAAGTCCTCTGTAGATAGAAACCAAGTATTAGAAAGAATTCCTTAGACATGGTGATTTACTCTAAATAAGCCAAGAAAATTATGCTTTATGCAGACAAGATTTCATTAGTTCTCACCTACACACAAGCATAGATGTGAAATACCTCATGTGTGCAAGAGGCCTGGCTATTGATTTATCCCATAATTACAAGGCTTTATGGGAAAACACGAAGAAAAACTATAGAGTATGTTAAGAAGTAGACATTTTAAACTTGTTAATAATGGAAAATATAAATTAGAAATAACAATAATTTTATATGTAAGAGTTTTCTTCTAGGGGAGAAAAATGTTTTCCTAAGTCAGCAAGCAGTTGCAATCAACAAATGAGAAATGGATATCAATAATACACAACCAGTGTAGAATAGCTGGTAGTCAGTTTACAACAACATGCTTATTCTTCCTCAGAAGCAAGGCAAAGACTTAAGAAATAATAGCAAACTCCTATAATTTATCAGGCTATCAAAGCACTATAATAAGAACATGCTGAGAAGGTTGAGATGAAATGCAATTTTTTCAGACCTTATTTGTGACTATCTGGGAAAATAATTTGGCAAAAGCATTAAAACCTTCGAACACTAAAAAGCTTTCAGGGTCCTATCTCATTTAATACTCACACCGAATCTGTGAAGGAGTTATGGCCACACTCGTTGTATAAAGGAATAGCTCAAGGGTCTATGAAGTTAGTGCAAAGCACCCAAACTACAGAGCTTGTAGGAAGCACTAGCAACACCCCACAGCATTTCTCTGCAGCACTGGAACCGGAGATTTGTTTATCACATTATAATATGATGTCTTTCAGCTATTTGTACAAGCAAGACCACATGTACCAACATCTTCTACAACATTTTGATACTAAAGACAAGTTCATAACTCAACATGTGAAAAATTAAGAAAGTGCTAGGCTAAAGATTGAATTTAATAGTAGAGCATACTGTTGTACTGCATTAAGAAATATATGCATATATATGTATGTGTATATATATATATATATGTATGTGTGTAAAATAAATTATCATGTTGTAGAATTAGAACATTTTTTCTTTCTTTTACATTACTAGATTTCAGCAATTTCTCTAATTGCTAATCATAACATTTGTGATGAGGAAAATGCAAATTCATATTTTAAAGCTGAGGAAGAAGTTAATTACAGTAGTGTGTTTAGATTATATAAGGTCCAATAATTCATACGAATCAGTCATTATTCCACAAATCTAAGACTTTTTCTCAAAAAATGGATATGTAATATGTTTCATATGGATTCCCCCCCTAATTTGCTGTAACCTTATTGTAATAGAAATAATAGCTGTCAGGTGAAACAGAACAGCAGCATAGGGTTCTCAGGTTTTATCTGGACTCTGCAACTAATTAATTATCTTTACAATTTGATAAAATGTTGTAAACCTAGCTGAACTTGGATATAACGTTTATTGTCAATTAAACTGTTGTTATTTAAGATGGTTAAAAAGAAGAAGCTGAGGTATAACACCCTAGATTGACATGAAGCTGTACATGGTAGTGTAGAGGGCTGTACATTTATTTCTATAATTATATAGGACTATCCTGTTTTGGTTTTTGTTGCTGTGGTAAAACATTGACCAAAATCAACTTAATGAAGAAAGGCTTTATTTGACTTTTATTTTCATATCAGAGACCATCATCAAAAGAAGGCAAGGCAGGAAGTCAATGCAGGAATTTGGAAGCAGCGACTGAAGCTCCCCATGGCTTGTTTGGCTTGCTTTCATTTACAACTCAAGACCACCTGCCCAGGGGTGGCACAGCCCACAGTGAGCTCCAGCATCAATCATTAATCAGGACAGTGCTCCCACAAACTTGCTTATAGGCTAATTTGAGGTGGGCATTTTTTTTTCAAATAGGATTCTTTCCTCCAAAATGACTCAAGCTTGTGTCAAGCTGACAAAAATCTAACCATCACAAGGAATGAAAGTTGAGGTTGGAAAGATAGCCAAACAAGAAAAACAATCTTATCTGAAAGTTGATATGGTTCTTGTTGCCAAACACATAGTCTGGCTTCACAGTTATTTCCCAGCACCTAGGGAAAGCTGTTACATAAGCAGCAGAAAGAGTCAATCAGGCCAAAGCCTCCAGGGACACAAAGGTTTATGTAGAAACCAACATTTTCTTCTTGTTGGGATATTATGCAGAGCTGAATGATTTAATGGGTAATGTGCACACATTATTTTTCACAGCAAATGAAGAAGTGGATTCTACATGACTATATTTTATAGTGACTGTTTTGAAAAGTCAAGCATTTAACATAAATCAACAATGAGTGAGGGAGTTTTGCAAGGACTTTGGTAATGCCTTAGACTCTGTTTTGCCAGCTGTTTTTGCCCATCCTCCCCTCTCTTTCCTGTTTTCCTTATTTTTTCCACCTTTTCCCTTCCCCTTGTGAAATTCTTTTGGAGGCAGATGGCAAAATGAGCAAGAGTTTGAACTCCTAGATCAGATTGCTTGATAAAACTCCTTTTCTCACATATACTGGTAATTTATTGTGTGCATGTTGCTTAATTTTTGTGCTTCTATTTTCTCTTCTGGAAAGTGGGTTTAATAATACCCATCTCATGAGACATAATTGTGACATAGAGAATTTTTAGTAAATAATACACAAAGATAAATTAGAATGATCATATTAAAGTCAATAATTCACTCAATTGACAATCAATTTTGTGTCCCCATAATGCATTGTGTATAATGTATGGTATAACATAATGTAATATATTGTGACTTCAAACTAAATAATTCCCTAAATTCATGTAACTTTCACTTAATAGTAGAGACAGACTTACACATAGGCAACTCTAAAACATACAAGTATCAACTATGTACAATGAAGTTCCACCATGCCATTTAGTTCAGAGAAAAATGGGGCTAAATTCTCATGAAGGAGGTGATATCTAAGGCCAATCTAGTGGGAGCAAAATCATGCAGTGCTTTACTTTGAGTCATGCATAGTGCTGAGATGCTTGTATGTAGTTCATGAAATCTTTTGCAGAATATTGTGATGCGTTTTTTTTTTTTTTAATGAGGCTAGAGCATAGGGAAATTAAATAACCTGCCTAAGGATACATAGTTAGAAAGCAGCAAAGCTTAGTGGCTATGTTCTCAGTTATTATAATTTCTGTATCTTCAGTACCTTAAATATGAAAGGATATGTGCAGGTCATAAGGAAGAGACTGCATGCAGGGGAGGGAGCATAGATATAGCAGGATTCAGAGAAAAGGAAGTCACGCTGTTGAAGGACAAAACCAGAAGTTCTCTGAGCAGGTGTTCCGGAGTGCAGCAGAATGTCATGAGCATAGTGACACAGGCTCAGGGAACGAAACATCTTTGTGTTGCACATGCAAACGATCCTATGTCAGTGAAAAAGCCACCAGGTGAACAAAAATCCTGAATACGTCTCTGAGAAAGTGACTAATCATCTGTACATCTTAATTTCATGAGAGGATATGGGAGGGGGAATTGTTATTAAAACGCGCACAATGATGTATGGATCTCCGCAGAGTGCCTGATAACTGGGAGACAGTCAGTGGTTGATCATTATGCTTAAAGAGTGCACTTCTGTGGAGAAATAGGAGACATGTGTGTGCCCAAGTTTATATGGACATACAGGGACAAAACAATGCCTAAGGTAGAAAGAGGAAAAATCCATGAAGTTAAAAATCTACCCTTGGCATTTTGTAGGAAACTGCTGATATGTCGCCTCTCAGCAAGTCTAATATTCAAACATTGAAATCTGTCACTGTTGCTCCTGTTGGTAGAGGCTTATCTATCTTTGTCTTCTCGTCTGTGTGCTGCTCTCTTTCTTTGTGTCAACCTGTGTACAGCTGAATTCACATAAATTGCATGAATATATAATTCAAGTCCTTAAATGGGACAAATTGGTATGGGGGACATTATATGATTTTCCTATTAAAGAGGAAATGTTCTCTAGACATATAATGTGTCATTAACTGAGTCAAATTTTAGATATTCTTACACATATCTTATTTCTAGAGAACTATTTAAAAATGACTTTCTCTGCTCTCTTGTAAGCCCCTGGGGCTGGGCTATTGTCGAAAAGACAAGACATACTCAGAATAGGGAAATGGCATATGAAAATAATAGGCTAGGCAGTGTAGGGTTAAAAACAAGGATCCTGCTATGAAACATGGGCTTCATCCCTGTCATCCTGCCCCACCTCATCCCAATAACACTCCATCAAGCTGCCGCATGGCAGAGAGGGAGAGCACATCCGCAAAGAGCCTCATGCATCTCACCCAGCACTTCTGAGAGTATTGACAGAGATGAATCATGAAGCCTATAGGGCTAATAAAATAGGGCAGGAAGTGAAAGAAACATGGGTTCAAGACTCAATAGATGAAGATTTACCTCAGAATCAAAGCCTTCATCTGTAGGAAATAAAAGGGCCTTAAATTTAAGAACCAAACGCATGAAGTAGCTAAAAACAGCCACCACACTATTTCTTTCAATGAAACTGGACCGGTGAAAACAACAGGCAAGATATATAAACAAACAGAGGACATCAAGAAAAGATAGATAAGCAAGGAAAGAAAGAAGCAAGCAGGAGGATCAGCAGATGGGGAGATGGGAAATGTCCTCCCTGTTCCCATCTTTCCAGAGAAGATTTCTGAAAACAAATGGACCATGTAGAGCATTTCCTTGCTGTTAAAACTGTTCTGACCTACTTGGTGGGAGTGGAGATAGGGAGGTACACCTTTGAAAAGGTTGTTTCTAGAAGAAACAAAGAACATTTGACAAGTCTCCTTCACCCAATATTTACAAGGGAAGCAATGATTGAGAGCTAGAGAGTTGGAAATATGCCAATCTGTCCAGCCAGGTTATGAAACACACACATTTGTCCAAAGCTAAAGAAAAATAGAAACTGCAAACATAAGGACAGCCTTACTGGCTAAAATGCTGCACTCAGAGGGACTGTGGCACCTGCTGGTCTACATGTTATGATGAGGTAGATAGCAGAAACAGGATTGAAAGCCACATCTAAATCCTTCAAACAGTCCTTCTGAATGATACTATAAAACAAATGCATGGCTTCTGTGGGACTAAGATATAACACATTTGTCAAGAGAGGCACCAAAATTAATAAATAAATAAAAACTCTCACTTGGAAAGAGAGTGTGATTGAAATACTATAAAAGAGGCCAAGGCTTTTGTCCTAGGGGGAACATTTTTGTTTTCTGATTATTTAATGTACACTTAGGGGTTTTTAAGGTTCAAAATGTTTGCCCGGAGTCCTAGTGTCCAAAGAATAATTCATCCCCATGGTACCAGAAAGTAATATGTCATATCAAGACCTCAGTAACTTAAAGAGAGATTTAGAATTCATTCCCACACTACTGATGGCTGTAGGTCAGGCACTGTGCCTCTATGGCACAAGTTGCTGGCTCTATTACAGATGAAAAGCCAGCCTTCTTTGCAAAAATCCATTTCATAGGACAAAGGTAAAAGAATATGAGAGTTGTGGTGACTTTGAGAGATATTTAAGGGTTTTTGCTGGGATTAAACCTGTGTGCACTGATTGGTCAGCATCAGTGGGGCACAATATGAACAGAAGGAACCATGGCTGAGACTGCGACATCATCATAGTAGGAAGGAAAATGAAACATGACTGGGACCAATAATATCAGTTACTGTGTTCTATCCCTCCTACAAATGGTAACACTTAATCTACCTCAGTCTAAGGAACATAATTGGAAAACTTATGGATATACATATATATATATATATATATATATATATATATATATATATACATATATATATGTGAATTAAAAAGCAGTCATGAATGCACACACATGCACACATGCATGCATGCATGCACACATACACACACACACACACACACACACATTGCCCAAATGTATCAAAAATATATTTGTTGATAAAGAAAGAAACATGATCAAAATCACTCCATTCAGAAACAGAAAGCACATGAGTCCACAAACTCAAGCTGGCCAAAGCAAGTGTGAGGTCTGGAATGGCCTTCTGTATGAGCACTCCAGATGGCCACAGTTGAATAAGAATATGCCCTGTACCTTCCTCAAAAAGAAGAAGGAAAGGTCATCATGTGTTTGGAAGAGCAGCAATCTGTTCAAAGCCTATGCCCAGGGTATCAGCACTTTTGACAATTCAACTTTATAAAAACTTTCCTTGACCTCCTGTGTCTCTAGCCATCTTCATATATTAATAGTCACTGTCTTGGGTTTTTGGGTGTTTTGGGTGTTTGTTTTTGTTTGTTTGTTTGTTTGTTTTCTGTTTGTTTCTGTGAGGAGAAACCATAACCACAGCAACTATTATAAAGAAAAACATATAATTGGGACTAGCTTATAGTTCAGAGGTTTAGTCCATTATCTTCGTGGTAGGAAGCATGGCGGCATGCTGGTAGACATGGTGCTGGAGAGGTAGCAGAGAGATCTTCAGGAAGCAGGAAGAAGAGAGATCTTTCAGATCTTCAGGCAGCAGGAAGAGAGAGTGACACTGGGCCTGGCTTGAGCATTCAAAACTCAAAAACTCAAAGCCCAACTCCAGTGTCATACTTGCTCTAACAAGGTTACACCTACTACAAGCTTAGACCTCCTAATAGCATCACTCCTTATGAGTTTATGGAGACCATTTTCATTCAAAACACCACTGTCACATTCTGCATCCTGCCTGAGACAACCTTCTTTCTAGAAAGCCTAATTAGCTCTCCATGGAACCTTTGTATGACTCCCCTGGAATCATTTCATTTCCTAAAACGGGCTTACTTCCTCTCCTGTTACCTAATTCAAAGGTTTTGAAAGAATATGATAACCAAGCCCTAGGTTCAATCTTCAATGCTGGGAAAGTCTCTGATTCCTCTTTGTGGTTCACATAATTCTTCAGTTTTTCCTCTTAGTGATGACAAGTATAGACTTGGCCTTAAACTCTTAAAAACTCCCCTTTTCTTACTCCTTTCATGCTTGCTTCAAGGTAGATGCTAATTTTCTTATCTCTTCTTTGTTTATTTATTTATTTGTTTGTTTGTTTGTTTATTTAATGGATATAAGAAAAATGTAGTAACCTGCAAGAAAAGGGTATCCTCTGCCTTCAGTGTTCTTACCCAAAGTGACATGGCTCTTATGCAGATGAGTTGCCTGCCCAATTATAATCAGGATGGTTTAGAGTGCATTGCCTATTTACAATACAGGCTGCCATTTTTAAAGCTTCCATTAATAATCCCTGGCATCAATGGTCTTAATTTAGGTTGTTAGTGTTGATATAGTCACAGAGCATTTGATTTTTTGCTATTAATTTTATAAAAATCTTATGTGTACAAGCATTTTAACTGCATAGGTGTATATGCCCTCTCTGTGTATCTGGTGCCTATGGCAGTCAGAAGAGGGTACTAAATCCCTGGAACTAGAGTTAGGAAATATTGTGAGCTGCTATGTGAGTATTCTAAATGAACCTGGGTCCTCTACAAAAAGAGCAAGGATGTTTCTCTATTGATTCATCATCTCTCTATTCCTAACCTGTATTATTAATTTATCAATCAGTTTGTTCTGCAACATAAAATAGTCCCAAAATATTAGTTGTTTAGTCTATGAAGTATATATTTTAAGCACCTATTTTCATAATTCTAAAGTATATGTCTGTATATATATGATTATGAGTGTGTTTGTGTTGACGCAGGTGTCCATGGGTGCCAGAGGTGTAGGATATCCTGGGAGCTGCAGTTACAGGTGACTCTGATCTGCCTAATGCAGATGCAAGGACCAAGTGAGGCTTATGTTCAAGTAGTAAGTTCTTTCAACCACTACTAAATGTCCATCCATAAAAATATACATCCGTTGTTTATCCACACTATATTTCAGTGGCCACCAATCAATTACTGCAATATGATATATATTATTTTAATTTAAGGATCCAGAATAAAAGAGGAGCCATTGTTCAGAGCATGTCGTTTAGACAGTAGAAGGGAAAGACTAAGGGGTATGAGTAGATATTGAAATGTTTCATAAGGCTTTAGTTTAGTCTTAGTACAAACCATGATTGTTCAGTACCCATTGTCTAAAGCACACAATAAGGTCAAATTCACCTTTGTAGGCATGAGACTATGCATGTTTTACAGCACAGAGGGTTACTGCTAGTCACCTAGCAACAGACCAGCAAAGGTCTTACAAGGAAGGGGATCCACAGAGGCCCTAGTCAGATATTCTGTCAAACTTTGGCATACTGCTATGAAAGCAATATTTATATTTTCCCCAAATTCATAATGAAGTCCTGATTCCCATTGTAATAAAAGCTGTAGATGATCTGTTAAGGCTTATTAGGATGAGAGGAGGTAGATCACAAAGACAGAATTCTGTGGCGTTAGACCTTAAAGGGGAGGATCAGAATTTCCTTACTGTCTGTGATCGCTCCTTCTCCTCTGTACGAATCCACCAAGAAGGTGACCACCTGGAAGTCAGAAAGAAGATGTTCATAAACTGAATCTTCATATATTTTGAGGTTGAGATTTTTAGTCCCCAGAACTGAAAAAAAAAAAAAAAACCTATATTCTTTATAATGTTTGAACTGATATCAACCATATGGGAGAAACACTCCTCAACTGAGCTATAGTCCCAGTCATAAATGAAAGTTTTTAAGTTGGTAGATTGTTATGTTTTATTGCAACAACCCAAGCTTGCTAATTCATGAGGCAATGTGCAGAGCTATAGTTTGAATAACCTATAAAGTGTAACCCAATGCCTTCAACATAGGTGCTTTCTTTTGCCATGTGTTATGTGAGACTGTAGAGAGAAAAGGGCATTTAGGTAGAGCCTAAGTCCCAGAGCATGTAAACCTGATATCTCCTATCACTGTAATATCAGTTTGTTCTGCCTAAATAACTCTACAATACTTAGGCTTACTTATTATCTACTAATTATTCCAGTCATAGTTCCTAATGTCTCCTGCCTTCTACGTGCATGCTTTTGTCAGTATACACCTGTACTGTTCAGCATTTATAAATGGATCATTGGTAAACAAAATGCAAAATGAAGCTTTATGTGGGACCATTTATACTTGGCCTCTGAGGATTGCAAGAATCTTTTGCTACTAATCAAGTAAGCCCTGATTAACATTCTGAAGGACAGGAGACCACATGGGCAGAGGGCCAGTCATTCATGCTAGTTATTCCAACTGAGGGCCACAGATCTACAAATGTGATAATAGGCGATATTCTTATTGGACCAAAGGTTAATTTCTTATGTCCACTTGCCTAAAATATAATAGCCAGTTATTAAAACAAATTCTAGTCTGGATCTCTCTAGACTTGGTAGTTATGACAAACACTTGCAGTGAATCAGCTCACAGGAAAGCTGCTTATCTTTTGTAACATACACAGAACTCCATCCAATCAAAGTTCTTAGGAGTGAACCGAAAGGTAGCAGAGATGGCCTGAGAGAAGTAACAGAAATGTTACCAAGTGTTTCTGCCTGCTACACAGACCTCAGATTTGCTGTCTTTAAACACTGTGTAAGTTATTCTTTCAAATTCATTTCAACAGATAGATAGATGGCTTATAGTTGCATAGCAGAGATGGATGACTATACAGGTAGATAGATAGATAGATAGATAGATAGATAGATAGATAGATAGATAGATAGATAGATAGATAGATGTGAACATACATACATACATACATACATATATATACACACAAACATTACCTATACATATTTTACTAGTCTGTTTTGTAGAAAAGAAAACTCTGACTGATATTTTGTATATTTATATAACAAATAGATTAAATATATATTATAATATAAATTTCATGGTATTTCCTGCATTTCCATATGACTGTAAGCTCTTGGATGACAGATGTTTCATCATTCCTGTTATTAAAATGACTAGTAGATGCTGAATAATATTTCTGAATGAATAAATATGTCCATGAAAAGTTCCTATCAGTGCAGTTGCATAACAGACATACTCTCAATCCCATCTATACATATACAGATTTATCACTCTGGCAATAGGCTGGAAGCTAATTTATTGCTTTTCACTATGAGAAACAAAGGAGAAGCTGGAAGTCAACTTCAAGCAACAGAGTCACCAATAAAAAAGAGTTTTGTGAAGAAATGTTTTTACAAAAATAATTTACAAGTGGCAATGTAACTAAGATCTCTCAACTTGAAAGTCTCTTATCTCTGTGAATAAGGTAGAGGAAAACTTCACAAAGCCCCAACCCTACTTGAAGAGCTACAGGCAGTTAGAGTTAATGGCTACAAAGGCAGAGAGAATACAGCTAACATTGTGTTTGTTTGTATTGTTTCCAGAGATGAGACCCCAGCCCTAAACATGCAGAAAGGGCAATGCTAATGAGACTCAGAAGGTTTTGCATGTATGATATATATATATATATATATATTATAGATGATAGATAGATAGATGATAGATAGGTGATAGATAGATAGATGATAGATATAGATAGATAGATAGATAGACAGAAAGATAGATAGATAGATAAGCAGGCAGACAGACAGACAGATGACAGATAAGGAGATGTCAGAGAGGATAGAAATTCAAAAGGGTGTGACTTGTAGCATATGAACTGCAGTTTGTGAAGTATTTCTGCAATTAGAAGATTATGCAAAGAAAAAATTGTGCAGAAGAATGTGCTTCGGTGTCTGTTTGGGAGTCAAGATTATGGCATGCAACAGCTTATGACATGGTATTTATAAAACCACAAGAGTAAAGTAGTTGAACAGTTTCCTCAAGCAATAGCCTTCGAGCAGAGGTGATTTTTCCAATAAGCTGTCAATCCAGTAATCTATAACAAAGTATTTGTTTATTCATGAGTACTTTTCACATTGTCTTTTTACACTGAAAGATATCAAATTCAGAGCTGTCCTTCTCGGAATTTTCCCATTAGTTTTAAGGAAAACAAACAAATAAACAAAAATAGTGGGTTGAGCTACACAATGTCTTCTTTTATGTCTCAGGACACTCTGAGACCCTAGTGAAGACACTAAATCAGAGTCACTACATTTTGCATATTGTGTGGAAACACACATACCTTAGGCAATCAGTTTTCTTTCTTGGCTCTTCTTCCTTTCCTACCTAGGCACACAACAAGACTCAAGCCTGAGAAATCTTATCACTTAATAGTACACCTGTTGCCACTCATGCTCAGATCGAAAGGTATCCTGGGACTGGGGAACTCTGCTCTTAGGGAGCAGAGCTTTTCAAGGCTGAGATTTCCAGGGTAAGGATTGATAGGATTTCAAAGTCCTGAGCTTGCAGAGCTCAGGGATTGGTGAGTTTTCATGCTCAGGGATTGGTGGATTTTCATGCTCAGGGATTGGTGAGTTTCTTTGGGAAGCTCAGAGACTGGTGGGTTTTCCTGTTCAGATTTTTACCTAAAATTACTGTAATCTGGGAAGGGTCCTCTTTCAGGGCTGGGGATGACCTTTGTGACAGTTACAGAGGCTGGAACTGCCATTATGATAGAGAGGCTTGGGAGAGGGGCCTAATTGCTGGAGCTCCTCAGGCAGGAGCCTACATTTTCCTGCCTTGAAGCTTTACAAGGTTTACAAAGTACACAAAATTTACAAAGGGACTCCATGTCAGGGAAGCCTTTCCCACCACGTTCCCTGTCACTTGAGTTGGTGTGACTAGCCAACAACACCTTCTATCCAAGGTGTGTTCATCTGAGGGAATATGAGTGTGCCTGTGTGTGAGTCAGAGAACAACCTCAGGTATTAAGGCAGGGTCTCTGGGTTACTGCTACAGACACCAGGCTAGCTGACCTGTAAATTCCCCATGATTCTCCCATGTCTGCCTATTTTATTCAAGGAGCACTGGGCTTGAAGATGCTTAGTCACACATCTAGTTTTATGGGGATTCTGTGGATTTGAACTCAGGTCCTCATGCTTGAAAGGCCTATACCAAGGGACTATACCAAACCTGTAATTGAATGTCACTTTCTCAAACTAAAAAGCAATCTTCCTGTGCATGTGTGCATATGTGTATATGCATGCATGCATTTGTACATGTGTGTACATCTGTCTCTATGGAGACATACAAGTACCAAGGCTTGCTTGTTGAGGTCAGAGGACAACATTGCATGTCAGTCCTCACTGTCCACCTACTGTCACTCAGATTCTCCATGTTTTCCATGTTTGCATAAGGCTAGCTGACCTAGGAACTTCTGGGGATTACACAACTTGCCAGAGAAGCACGGAAATTACAGATACATTCTGCCATCTCTGGCTTTACTTAGATTCTGAAGATTTAAACTGAGGTCTTCTTGCTTCATGACAAGCAGTGTCTTCTCTGAACCATCTTCTTACCTCCCAACTTTCCCAAAATTTGATCTCTAAACTAAACTTCTTTTCAAATCCCAATTGTCTACCTAACCTACATACCAGGGAAAAACATACATACTCCTCACATTTCCTTCTGCCACAGACATTCTTCTTGCCGCCCATTAAATGAAATATTCCTATTGACTCAGAGGATCACACAACCTAGAAGTTGCCTTCGGTATCCCTCTCCTTCCATAGTCCTCCAGCATCAACAAGTCTTACGATTCTGAATTCTGACTATGACTTATATCTACCTGTCCACTTGCACTTTCTAGACTACCTCTTGTCTATGATCGCACTCCAAGTGATGCTCTGTTGATACCACATCCCCATCCAGCTAATCTTCACAGAGCTTGAGAAATGATCATTGTTAACACCTGATATAGACACTGCCCTTTTTTTTTTTTTTTGATCACGCAGAATCGTTCAACATTTACTGAGAAATCATAGAATCAAACCTCAAATCTTTGTCACGCACACAGGTTTCAGCCACTTTTATCACCTCTGTCTTACACAAATGCCACCCTCCCCATTTCTTTTTTTTTTAATTTTTATTTTTTGATACTTTATTTACATTTCAAATGTTTTCCCTTTTCCAGGTCTCCCCTTTGGAAATCCCCTTTTCCCATCTCCCCTCCCCCATGCCTCTATGAGGGTGCTCCCCCATCCACCCACCAACTCCCTTCTTCCTTCCCTGGCATTCCCCTATACTGGGGCATCGAACCCCCTCCCCATTTCTATCCAGTCATGGTGGGCTCCTTGATTCCAGTTTCTGAAACATAGCACATTATTTTCAATCACACAGAATTTGGATGCATTAGGATATTTGCATAGGTCTGGACCCAGCCTTTCCATATTCTAGGAAGGTCCTTTTTTTTCCACCATGCAGTGGGTGAATTTCAGTTGACTATCAGGCTTGATCTTAGATTGCACCCGCTTTGAGGAATCTTCCCTTATTCAACAAATATAGCAGTAGAAATGCCTTAGAATAATCTCTCAAAGAAACTGTACCTTTCCTGAAGCATACTTCTCATATCTGTAACTTATAGTTGTGATTATTTGTTATCCCTTTTTATTCATCACATGTATTCTTTGGCAGTATTATACATGTATAAAATACATTTCAGTTGTCCTTACCACCCTCCCCTTTAGCAACTCCTCCCCAAAACCCTTTTATCCTCATTCGTGTCTTTTTTTATTCTATGCTGTGACTAGCTGAATTAAACCAAGATTCTGGGTTTGGAGACATCTATTGGAGCTTGGTGAGTTTATCAATGAACATGCAATTGAAAACAATGACAAAGACAAACAGAACAGACCATCCCTCCCATTACCTTTCAATATCCAATAGTTCAATAGGCTGGCATAAGGCCACATAAGCCCCTCCTCCATCCATAACTAGCTGTTGAAATCACTGCTGTGTTTAGGCCCAGTGCAGGCAATGGGTTTTCCTGTGAGTTGAATACTGCAGTGGAGGTGTCTTGCCTAGAAGAAGCATGTTTAACCTATATCTCTCTCTATTCCATCTATTATATTATTTCTGCTTCCTCTTCTACAGTGTTCCCTTAGCCTTAGGGAGGGTGGTATAAATATTTCGTCTAAGGATGTGCATTCAATGACTATTTATTGGGTCACTTTAAGCAGCTGTGTGTCTCTGCATTCACTGTCTTTCACAGCCTAGACAGTCTTCTCTCATCAAGGCTGAAAGCATTATTTTTCTATGGGTATAAACACAGATACTTATACAGAAGGTTGATACTATGTTAATTTATCGAAACAACAGCAGTAATTTCCCCATTAGGGCCTATGTCTTCCCCAGCCGTATGCTTTTGGCCAGGTTTACAGTACCAGGCATGGGTCCCCTCCTGTGCAACAGAACTCAAATCCAATCAGAGATCCAATAACCCTATTGCACAAGTGGGCACATCTTGTCTGGCAAGTTGGTACTGAAGTTTATAGTGTTCACAGCTGGGGAAACTGCTGATGTCTTTTCTCCACCAACAGCTCACTTAAGCACCTTCTGGCACTGTGAAAGCTAGGCAGCAGAGATGTATTTCTGATAACTTCCCCCATTTGACTGTAAGCTGGATGAAGGTAGACATTATTTGTATTTTTACACTGCGATTTGCCTGTGTGAGTATAATATCTAGTACTTAACCCTGTCTGTTTAATGCTCACCTACGTCAATGTACTGAATTATGCTAAGCAATATATTTGTAGATAGTTATAAGCAAAGCAAAGCCAATCCTAAGTGATGGGGACACAGCAGTACGTAAGTGAGCTCCATTCCTTCCCTTCAAAAATTGCTAGTTTACACTTGAATGAGCATCCTATCCTACCCAGGTAAATTGTCTAAAGCTCAACTCTCAATCATCCTTAAGATGTCACTATGGCATTTATGTCCCTAACATGCCATGCAGAAATAGCAAATGGAAGTAGAAGTTCTGCCTTTACATCAAGCTATCTTTCCATTTTTTTTCCAGTTTTTGCCTGTACCAGCAAGCCAAAGAAAGGCTGTACGTACGGTTGGTGACTTTTATCTCTGGGTTTGTGTGTGTGTGTGTGTGTGTGTGTGTGTGAGAGAGAGAGAGAGAGAGAGAGAGAGAGAGAGAGAGAGAGAGAGAGAGAGAGAGAGAGAAGGGGAGAGGGAGAGAGAGAAGGAGAGAGAGATATCCATCTCTGGGTCTTTGTGTGTGTGTGTTTTCCATTGTTCTTGTTAGAACCATAATGCTACCTAATCTTTGCATGGTCTGCTTAATGGATGTAAACGTTCTGATAAATGTAGTAAAGTGGTCAATAACAAGGGGAAGCTTGACCATAATTGGTTGTTAAGATGCTGGGAAATGAAGTTTCTCGTTTACTAACTCCTGAATAATGTACTCTGCAAAGTCTAAACATCATTTTATCACTGAATAAAAAAATGTAGGTGTTCTGATCCCAACATTTTAAAACTGGGAGCTATAATCAACTCCCCACAATCTATTCTAAAATATACTAAGATGTATTCTAAGTTTCAGTTTCTATCAGATTTTACCTAATCATTTCAGTGGGTAAGTATATAAGGTTAATAGCATAAATTAGTTATGTTCAACTAAAATAAAATTAAGTTTGCTACAAAAAATACAGCACATGTAATTCAGGAAAGTAATCAAGTTAACTACCTATGAGCTATAAACATCAGATGTAAATTATTCGGAATAAAATAGCACCTCAATTAGTGTCAAAGTTAGACAATGTGCAATTAATTTCCCATGCCAAACATGGTGTCAAAGTAGTATGTCTGCTAGTTAGACTTCACTAATAATTAGCTGGGGACATTTGACAAATGCCCAGTCTTACTCCATAGAAGGTACCATTGACAACTGACCCCCTCACTGTAGAGGCAACGGCACAGCAATGCAGAATCGCTTTGCAATAAGGACAAATCATCAGAGAAAGCATGTATTCTATGTTGGTTTTATGTGCACTTAGAAAAAATCTTCCAAAAAATGTCTCAATTTTTGAAGATAGAAAGACATGGAAAATGCAACACTTAATATGTACAAAAATCAAAGCATAGCTCCTGTGTAATTCTTGAACAGATAATGTCTACAAAGACAATCAGGTCCAATTCATGGAATTCAACATTGCACACTAAGGCATCTAATTAAAATAAAAATAAAACTCAGTTGGCCTAAGGCACATAGCCTAAATCACAGAGGGAGCACGTAAAAACTCATTTGAGTAAAGCAAATATGTATTTCATATGCTTCAGAACTGAAATTGGAAATCAGGAATCAAAGATTTCAAATAAGTCATACTAATTGGCTTTAGCTATTTGTTTTCCTTTTTTTCTAGAGGGTTGTCAATAAAAAAACAGAACTTTAAACAGGATTGAGAATGCCAGCTTGACCTCTGGTCAAACCCAACAGCTACCTATGTCTGTACATGTTTCTATATCTTCCACATGTCTAAGTGTGTGCTCTTCCATAGGAATATGTACATATGTGGCACATATTCACATAGACACAGACACACATACAGAACTAAAGTAAGTTTTTAAATCTAATTTATGGCTACAAAATATGAAGTCCATATTTGCAAAAGATTAATTTCATATGTATAATGTTGTGCCAAACTCATTCATTGTCAAGCTTACCACAAGTAATTGTGCCATTATACTTGAAGACAACTATCATCTTAGAAGAAATCATACCTGACTTCAAAGGACTTATAGACAGCTCAAGAATTTCAAGGTCCATTATAAATATTTTTATAAAATTGTCCATTTGCAAAAGATATGTAATAGCAGATGTGGGTGTGTGAGCTTTAAAATAGAAATAGAGCAAAGAGTCCATGAAATAAAAATCAGTTGGTTAGACTATTGGAGATATGGTAGCATGTAAAGATTTTTCTTCTTATTTGAATTTGAAACAGGATTAAGAGTTGAGAAGACAAATATGCATAAAACAGGCACATATCCAAAGATATGCTCATAACTGAACACAACGTTGGGGGCTTCAGGAAATATTCATTCATCAAGCCTGGAGGGTCAGGTGTATATGTGGGAAAATAAAAATGGGGTCCAAAAATATAGAAATGTATACAAAGAACAGCACACAAGAAAAAGAAACTAGAAAGGATTTCAAAACCAGAAAATGACACGATGAGATTTGTGTATCAGGCAAATACCTCATGATATGAGGTGGGTGATGGCCAGGCCCAGGCTGTGGCAGGCAGAGCCCTTTCTCCATGCCACAGACAGATAAAGCTTGGGAAGAGAGAGCCAAAACTCTGGCTGAAAATGTCTAATTCAAGAGACATTAGTTTTGAAGTAGATTCTTGACTATAAAGGCTGTTTTCTGCTCTGCACCAAGTATCTGAGAGCAGCCTTGAATAGGATCATTCTTTTTGAAAAACAACTTATTATGTCAAGACTGCAGTGGGTGAGTCAAACTCACAAAGACTATTAATGGATTCTTTTCTTTGAAACTGATATATTTTTCTCCTTTGCTGAAATCGAACACAAACTCAACTATCACCTATACAAGTAGCATTATTACTTTCTGAACCTGGAGTAGACAGGCAAGTGTATGTGATGCCATTTTGCACATTTTCCCGGTTTCTTGAACACACCCCTGATATACTTTGTACTTAACCATAGTTTCTGTTTCTTTAGTCACTCTTCTTGCCTTCTCCACCAATGCTCTCATCATCAACACAGATTGCTAGCTACACTATTCAACACACCCCCATTTCATCATCCCACTGACAAGCACCCATCTGGGAGGATTCTGCACTAGGAGGACTTACTTTCCTCCAATCCATCAATATCCCCTCCACGTCCTTAGTCTCTAATCTACTTTTCCTTATAGCTTAGGCTGACTCATCTGGCAACTTTATCACTCTGCCTGCTGTTTGGGTTTTCTTTCTTTTGTTCGTTTCTTTGCTTTGCTTTGTAATTCTTAATATCTGGAATACTTCTAAGCTTATTATAAATTGTCCCAATTCTATTGTTTATAACTTAATAATACCTTAACATGTACAATAAAATCATAACAACCCCTGCTATTCATTCCAACTCATAGAGACAATGATAAAGAAAAGGAATTGTGATTTATGTATCATCAGGTATCCAAGAACCTGCTTATCCTAAGAGAGATGGTAAAGAAGGATTTTATTATTGCCTCTTGAAAAATGCAGCAACTACGCCAGAGAAAGGTTAACTGGCTGTGGTGACTCATCCCTTTGCTTTCCAGCCAAGATTAAGTTGATGCCTCAAATCCATTCACATAACCTCCCTATAATCTTCTCCCCCTCAGTAATCCTTTGCCTCAATAGAAACCTTGCACAATTCTCTTGTCAGTGTTTGCCTTACAAATTGATGTTTGTCTCTGTGCTTCAGATATTTGTTTTTGCTTTACTTAAATTGCTTTAAGTTGTATCCCCTGAAGACCATTGTCCTAACAGTCCCCATCACTCTACAGGGGCAAGAAAAGTGAGACAGAACATAATTGGCTTTCTTCCCTTACTACCCCCACTCACAACCCTGAGTTTCATTTCTATGTTGTCTCATTGTTTAATCTTGTGCTGATTAAGCCAAAAAAAAAAAAAACTGAATAGAAATCTTGAAAATGAGAATTTAGAGCATGCAGAAAGCTCTCTCAAGTCCATGTAGCCTTTCTGCAGTACTCTCTGGCTGGGAAAGAGTTGGAATAATAGCACGTGAGGGCATTTACAGATAGTTACTTAGGTGCTCCATAAATTTCATAACCTCTGGTTTCTTTCTTCTGCACCCTCTAATCAAATGATGCCAAATTGTTTAATATTGTATTCACGTGTAGATCACATGGAAGGCACCATAAGTTTGGACTGTTCTCCTTTACAGAGCTGTCCTGGAGTAACTGTGCCCATTGCAGTGCTCCTCATTTAGACCTCCATTCCTCACAATCTTCACCCTGCTACAGAGTTCTAATGAGCTTTGCTAGTGTTCAACATGTCTGACTGCTACAAAACAGTAAAGAGGTGCTCTAGGGGCTTTGACGTGGATTCTGAAGGCAAGAATTTCACTAATCACCCTTTCAGATCCCCTTTGTTCTTCCCTGAGATGTGTATTGACTGACAGCTTCAAGGGCTTCATTGTTTAAAATCAATGAGGAAATGGGATTCCCTTTGATAGGCTGGAGTTGTTGACCTAGTCTTTTGGAGAAATTAAAAAAAAAAAAATCAATGTATGAAATATGTTGATGGAAGTGATTATCTCTCTCCTTGTCATTAAAAGAGCTGATGTCTTCATAGAAAAAACACACTTTCTCTCTGTTGTGACTATAGCCTTCCAAGGGCACTGCCCATAACACACAAGAAGCAGAAAGCTGAATGTAAGCAGTGATGATTCACTTCATTGCTTTGCTGACTTGACTTTGAATTGACATTTAAACACAATTAACATTCTTGAAATAATTTCTAAACTTTTTCTGACACATTCCTCTCTCGGGGACTCAGATCTGAGCATCTCTCAGCTCTCATGCCTATCCCATGCTCAACTTCTTATAGACTTGCACTGAATTTAGAGTCCTGCTGAAGAACAGCCTTTGCCCAGCACTACAAAGACCACTTTATAGAAGATGAAGTGTTCTGTGGCCATACCAAACATTTATCCTGTTTCAGCAAAGCAATAAAATTCTGAAAATGAATTCGGTGGTAGTTTTGTAGATCTTTTGTCTTATTCTGCTTTGTTTGTGCATTTTTTATCTTATTGTCATTTTGATTACTTATTATGGTTTTGGACTTTGTGTTTTTAAGTGTTACTCACTCATGAAAGCATGTATGCACACGAGTGTGCGTGTGTGTATGTGTGTGTGTGCACGTGTGTGTGTGTGTGTGTGTGTGTGTGTGTGTGTGTGTGTGTGTGCACGTGCGCGCCTCTTGTGGTTTGTTTTTCCTTTGTCCTTTTTAAAAATGCTTGTTTGGTTAGTTGGTTTTTTTGTTTATTTGTTTGCTGATACGTTTTCTAATACAGAGAGAAAAGGGGGGCAATAAGTCAGATGAGGGGGGAGGATTTGGAAAGGGTTGCAGGAATGGAAATTGTGATCAAAATATATTATATAAAAAATTTATGTCAATAAAATATTTATATGTAAAAAACTGTGAGTGTCTAGAGAACAAGAAATGCAATATCTTGCATCTCTGTAATTAGATGACTGTAAAGTTCTCTTTCCAAAGAAATACATAGGGTAGCATATAAGTCATATCTGACACAAGCTCTGTGTTTTAAATATCGGTACATGTATAGTCCAAGTTATTAAACATATGAAAGATACCAGTTTTATCTTCCTTAAAATGTCAAAGAATTTTTAAATGTCTATAAAGTAAAATCTAATTGTAAGAAAAATCCTGTTATTATTTTAGAAAAGGAAAAAGAAAAACTATCAGAGAGGATTAAGAGAGCCGAAGGAAGTGACAAAGAAAGTAGGGGTGAGGACAGACAGAAGGAAACTTAGCAGAGGGCATGAAGGGCTGAGAAGCTATGATGGAAGAAAAGGGAAGGGGAGAGAGACAGAAAGGACAGAAAGGAGGGAGCATGACCAACAGGAAACTGAGAAGCTACAGGTGGAGGAACTGGCATGGAGAAGAGAGGGCACAAATGACAGATAGCATGACAGACAGCAGGAAGGACATGAGAACCCACAATAGAATTGTATTTTTCACTCTGGCTAGAGAATAAATCCTTACATCTATTTACTGAAAAGCCCAGTTTGTACACAAAATTTTGGTGAGAGTGGGGTTTCATGATTGAAATTTTGAGAAATGGCTGTTTTGTGCTTTTGGTCCTTTGTGGTTGACAAAGTAAAGGTCTAGAAATAAAAATATCTTAAGCTGAAATAGGTAATTAAAAGCAATATCTGAAAATCATACTGAAACCTGATAAAAATAACATAGATCATAAAAACTTTCGGTTGGGTGTCAAACTTACTTTCTAAAGTCAATTTTCTCTATAGTGAGAGCAGTGAGGGTTCAGGACAAGAATGATAATAGGATTGAAGATCATGATTGCAGTGATCATTATGGACACTTGCAGGAAGAAAGCAGAGTTTCTAAAATGTATATCCTAACCCAATGGCTCTCAAACCCCTAATGTTGAGAGACTTTATTAAAATTCCTTAAGTTGTAGTAACCTCAACCATAAAATTATTTTTTTCCTTATTTATAACTGTAATTTTGCTAGTGTTATGAGTTATAATGTAAATATTTGTTATGTGACTCATCAAAGGGGTTGCAACCCACAAGGTGAGAAGCACTACTAAAGGCCTCTAAGGAATGCTGAGTGGGTAGGAAATAGTCTTCCCTAAGGAATAGCACACCAATTGTCTATCCAATACCAAATGGTCATCCCTGAAGCATACACACAGTTGTTATTTATGTATTTAGAATACACACACACACACACACACACACACACAGTGCACATATGTAACAGCAATTAAAGAAAATGAGTTTCAAAGAGAGTATGGTTGTGTTTGGAGGGAGGAAATGATACAATTATATTATAATCTCAAAAATTAAAATTAAAGAAATAAAGATAAAAACATACCCATAAAGAACGAGAAGGATAAATATAACCTAAATGGAATATAAAAAAATTAGGGAAAGTAAAAGTTTTACAACCAATGTGATTATTCAAACTATGGACCAAAAATTACTAATTTGTCATGGAAAAAAATAAGAACAGAGGAATGGGGGATGTTCTCACAAAAGAAATGGAAAACTACCACATAAGAGAAGCTATAAGGCTAGACTGACTCTCCTTTAGCATGCACAACTAGTCCTCAGGAAATTAGCATTCCTTTTTGAATCATAATTATTGTAACATTAAAGGAAATAATTGAAATGAATTAGTAGTCTTCTTCAATAAATGTCTTAGCTACTATTTCAACTAGCCGAGCAGATGCATTTCTAGCAGTCATTTATAACAGGAAGATGAAAAGCAACATAAAATGGAGGTGACTAATGCGATAGAGAGGAAAGCTGAGGTTGAAGGAGCTAGGTCTAAATGCAAAGCCCATCTCACTCATCAGGAATTATTTATTGCATTTCTATGCACCAAACTGCTATATGCCAGGGATAAAAATGAGTAACATGGTCTTCGCCCTGTAGGAACTCAGTCTTCTGCAGCAAACAGATCACCTGATTACACTTTCCAAATGCTATCTTAGTCATTTGTACTGTAAATACAGTGCGGTACAGCAATAAAGAACACTAACTCACAAGCTGGACCACCTGAGTTTAAATTCTTCTCAGAAATTAACAGCTGTGTGATCTTGTGTAATATGCAAGTGTTCTTGTCCTTAGTTTGTCAGAAGTTAGAGATGTAGGAATGCCTTTGATACTACTGTGAGAATTCAATATATTGAATATGGTAAACACATTTAAATAATATTGATACATAAAAAGGAAGCTGCTGCTTCCTATCTCTTTGTTTTAATCATCACCATCATCATCCTAAACATCATTGTCTTAGTTTGATTGTTGTGAGAACACACCAAGACCAAGGCAGCTCTTATAAAATGATCATAGTCAACATATCATCATCATCATCATCATCATCATCATCATCACCACCACAGAAATTGGACATGCATGCAACTGACTAGTCACTGAAATCTTTGCATGTAACAGGTGGTTCTGATACACTGATCTCAAATGAATGCTGAAGGTCCTGTTCCCCAATTGGTTCTTTATTGATCAATATAGATGCTAGTGGCCAATGGCTGGGCAGAAGAGGCAGGACTTCCAGTTTCCTGCAAGGGAGCTTGCATAGGCAGGAGGAGAAAAGATTTGGCTATGTTTTAGAAGGAGGGAGGGTCACCAGCCATGTGAGATCTCAGGTGGAGTGGCCATTGGCCACTTCCTCGACTGGGCCAGGGGTAGCAGGTGGGAGATTAGAAAAGCAACTAAGCTAAGAAGAGATTTAGGATGCTGAGCTAGGACTAAAGGTAACTGAGCAACTGAGAACAGATTTAGAGATGTTGAGCTGGCTGGGAAGATAAGGGTACATTGGCTGCAGGAGGCTTAAAAGTGTCTAGCCATTGAGCAAAAAGCATATTAAAAATAAGCTAATGTATGTGTCTTTCATTGAGCATCCGAGGGAACCTGAGAGGGGCTGGCAGTGTAATCTGCCCAGAGCTTAAAGCAGAGTGGCCAAAACTATAAGCTACATTTGCATCCTAATCTACTAGTGGCAGGCAAGGGGAGGGGACTAGGCCTGGTGTAGGCTTTTGAATCCCCAAAACCCACCCCCCAGCAATACACTTCCTCCCAAAAGGCCACACTTACTCCAACAAGAAAATATCTTCTAGTCCTCCCCAAATAGTTCACCAACTGGGGACTAAGCATGCAAAATAAGAGCCTATGGAAACCAATCTCCTTCAAACCATCACAATTGTCATCATCAGTCACTACAGAAACAGATAGGATCAGATATTGTACAGGAAAAATAGGAAAGTTTGTACAAAAGAAGTCACATTTCATGGGGGATCTTATTACCAGCTATATATCCTACAGAGAATTGTTGATTAGGATACACAGACAACTGAAAAATCTAAATAGCAAGAAAACAAACAGCCCAGCTAAAAACTATACTACACCTCTTAGTTAGGGATACTCTGATGAAACACCAGTTGACCAAAGTCAACTTGGGGAAAGAAACGCTCATTGCTCTTTCAGTTCTGTGTAACAGTTCATCCAAAGCAGTAGGGGCAAGAACTCAAGCAGGGCAGGGACCTGGTGATAGGAACTGATGCAGAGGGCATGCAGGGTGCTGCTTACTGGCTTGTTCATCATGGCTTGGTCAACCTGCCTTCTTATAGAACCTAGAACCACCAGCACAGGGATGGCACCACCTACAATGGGTTGGCCCCTCCCATATCACTTACTCATTAAGAAAATGCCCTATAGTTGGATGTTATGGTGGTATTTCTTTAATTGAGGTTACCTCCTTTCAGAGGGAAACTGAACAGAGATTTCTCTGGAGCAGAAATGAAATTGGCTAAGATGTATTTTGAAAGTGTCCACAATCCTAGAATCTCAGATAAATGGAAATAAAAACTACCTTGAGGTTTCACCTTATCATCATCATAATGGCCAAGATTAAGCCAACTTAATCTTAATTTGTGTACTTAGAATACACAAATTAAAAACAAGAAAATCATAAAAGAAGAAGGTCTAAGTTGGAAGAGGGATGAAAGGGTCGAGCAGAACAATGGGTGAGAACAAAACAGCTAAGACTGTAGCGCTTTGGAACCCTACTATTGTCTAAGCTTCATAGAGTTAGGTGGAGTTATATTATGCAGGGCATCCTGATCCCCCCAGATGTCATAGATTGCCAAATAAAAACATAAAACAATACACACACACACACACACACACACACACACACACACACACACACATACACACACTAGTTGTTTGTCATTGGTCTTGGTTCCCCAACAGATCATGATTTTAAGACTTTAATGCTGAAGACACCACACACTTGGGACATAGGACACAGAGAAATCAAACTGGTACTGACTGGTGGATGGAACTTTAAAATATCATCCTGAGCGAGGTAACTCAGTCACAAAAGAACGAACATGGTATGTACTCACTGATAAGTGGATATTAGCTCAAATGTTTGGAATACCCAAGTTTCACTTTACAGTAACCACTAGACTGAGAGTGAGGTCCCAGATGGAGGAGTTGGAGAAGGGACTGAAGGAGCTGAGGGAGTCTGCAGCCCCATGGAGGGAGCAACAGTGTCAACTGCCTTACCCCCCGGTTCTCCTGGAGGCTGGACCACCAACCATGGTGGGACCCATGGTTCGGACCACATATGTGGCAGAGGAGGGCCTTGTTGGCCATCAGGGGGAGGAGAGGCCCCAGTAAAGGGGAATGTCAAGGTGGGAATATGGGAGTGGGTGGGAGGTGGAATTCCCTCATAGAGGTGGGGGATGGGGGGATAGGTCGTTTCCAAAGAGGAGACCTAGAAAGGGGGAAACATTGGAAATGTAAATAAAGTATCAAAAAAAAAAAAAAAAAAAAAAAAAGAAGCTTCCTCATTGCTGGATAGCTATGCACATCCTTTCTTGTTATATGTTATTAGATAAAGTTAATCTTTACTTTTTAAGATTTATTTATGTTATATATGTGAATACACTGTGGCTCTTTTTAGAAACACCAGAAAAGGGCATCAGGTCCCATAATAGATAGTTGTGAGCCATCATGTGGTTGCTGGCAATTGAACTCAGGACCTGTGGAAGAACAGTCAGTGCTCTTAACCACTGAGCCATCTTTCCATGAAATGAATCTTGTGGCCATGTTTGATGGCAGAGTGAGACAAATTAATAGTTACTTCAAAGGAATAGATCTCATAAATCAGTTTGCAAGTGGTGACCTCAAAAATGTGGAGATCTATGAATCTCCCTGAGAGAGGGACACAAAATATTTGGGAAAACCTAATACACATTTTATTTACTGCAAACAACAGCTTAAGATACGATTATCCATTTATTTTGCATTTGTATTTCAGTACACTACTGAGGATATTGTGGCATATACAAGGTGGCTTCATTCTATTACCAAGAGTGGCCCAAAGCTTAATAGTACTTTCCTATACTCCCTGAGTTCTCCACACCTAACCATGTAGGTTTCCTAAAATCTCCAGCAGTTTTGCTTCTGTTTGTTTGTTTGTTTGTTTGTTTGTTTTTTGGTTTTGGTACTCATTGATTCAAGAAATCAAGGTAGAAACCATTCCTTACCTGTTAGTCATAGTAGTCACAAGCCAGCCCATATACAAAGAGAGGAAGTAAGCCTGAACTCTTGAGAGCTGGATGGCTAACAAGTCTATGTTCCATCTCCATTTGTGAAAAGGACTGGGTTGTGTGTGCCCAGGAAAGATTAAAGCGGTGGATTTGACATACAGTCCTGTGAAAAGTTAACTTCCTAAATATGGGATGGAAAGGGAGAACATTGCTAAAGGTCATTGGATCACTTCTGCAATATTCAAAAATTAAGAATGAAAAGATATATATCTCACAATCATGAAATTACTTTATAAATCCTCAATCATGAGAGACATTAAGAGAAATTTTATCAAGATGGTGATCACATGTGAGAGATTTATTTCAAGATGTTATTTGTGTATAATATTATAAAAGTGCTACAAAAACACACAAAAAAGCATATGCTGACCCAAAATAAACTTTATTTTAGAAAGTCACTTTAAAATATGCAGTGATATAATTAAGCCTTATTAATATGCTGTTTATTTAACAGATTAAAAATGCACACAGAGCATGTCCCATTCATCTTAATTAGACAATATACTTGTCACAATTATTTGCTTGATATTTTTGTTTTTCATGAAAATTCTGAAGGTATCCACTGTTGCTGTTAGAGCCAACATTTCCTTTGCTGTGAACCTCAGTGAATGACGTCATAGCTCTCTTAAGACACTTACCCATCATCTCTAACCTGGCAGTCCACTGGGATCTGGCTCTTAGGCCTGTGCTAGGGCAGAGAATGGTTTCAAAAGAAAAGGTCATGACCAGTTTCATGTTCTCAATGGACCATTTTTCCTTCCAATACTACAGATTTCAAAGTATTCTTATTCCATGATCCTTTAATACAGTTCCTCATATTATGG
Organism: Uromys caudimaculatus; assembly: GCA_028551405.1. Lineage (NCBI taxonomy): Eukaryota > Metazoa > Chordata > Mammalia > Rodentia > Muridae > Uromys > Uromys caudimaculatus. The sequence goes on along the minus strand of CM052712.1, from coordinate 39,980,483 downwards.
TGTGCCCTAAACATAAAATTGTTTCACTGCTACCTTATAATTGTAATTTCACTACTGTTATGAGTAGGACTGTAAATAACTGATATGCAGAATATCTGATATGCAATCGCCAAAGGGGTTAAAACCCACAGCCTGAGAGCCGCTGCTCTAGAGTATTACATAGAGCTATAGATATGAGCTAATTGATATTGCCTGATGCAGAAAATCAAATTTTAGAGTTGTGAGAAATTTTTGAGAGTAACTTTTCCATTCTCAAATGTAATCATTTAGCCATAGCTTCATCCACATTTTGTCAGTTGCTGCCAGGGTCTCTCCCTTTGTGCAATGGGTTAAATACATTCATCCAAAAACATACATTAAAAGCATAACCTAACACCTAATTTCTCTCTATAGACATCTCTGTATGGCTAATACCGGTCTATAGACAACAAGGGTTCCACTATCATAGATAGATTAGTGCCAATTATGAAAGAGCATGAGCCATTGATTCAAGTATGCCTCTTCTCTCTTACCCATGTGATATTCTGTATCATTATATGATAATAAATGTAATATCACAAGTATCACTGTATGGTGCTGCAAAAGGTCCTCCTTAAATGGTGGTTACTCTATCTTGTACTGGCTATATCCAGAATCAACACCCAACTTTTCCACCCAGGCAGATCCTGCATATCCTTTGTTAGGGCCTAGTCTAGTGAGTTTACCTTACCCTCCCATCCACATATCCATCTGAACTCACTGGATCTAGTTCAAATCCCACATCTAGTACCCCAGCCTACTCTGACCTTCCCTGCCTCTGCAGCAACCAACCTCAAGACTTCTGCCAGAAACTACCCTGTTGCCATCCAATCTATAGCACCTCAAATGCAGCATCCACATCTCCACCCAGCAAGATCTGCTGCACGCTCCAGACTTGGACCAGAATACATATGTTATATACTAGCCCAAGGCCTGATCTCCACATGACTTCATTCAATCTAGTATCCAGAATAATGAGCCAGTAACTTTGTATCTATTATAAATTCTTTAGTCTCATGTATTTTGTTATTGCTATAAAAAGGAGAAGAATATTATATTGATTTTTCCTATTTATTACTTAATGTATATCATAGGAAAGAATATGCTACTACTTTAAATAACAACATTAGACAGATGTGCATTTTATTTGCATAAAATAGTATAAATGTATACAACTCAAACAAGAATGATGTTGCTAGAGTGTAGTTAGATTTCATGTTTGTCTGTTTGCCAGATGCCTACACCTAAGGCTCCCTCTCTTTATTAGAAAAGGAAATTCTGAAGCTTGAGATCACCAGGATCAAAGTGAAATTTTCTCTTTGACTCAGAAGGATTTGAAGAGAGGTGCATGTGGATAAACATCTTTTCCATGCTAGCCGATGAGGAGGACCTGGGATTTATCACGAAGTATTTTGTTTTCTTTCATATCTTAGGACCTCTGTTTAGATGGAGCTTGGGGAGTCTTATGGAAGAGTTGAGAGAAGGATTGAGGGACTTCAAGAGGACAGGGACTCCACAGGAAGACCAACAGATTCAACTAAGCTGGACCCTTGTGGGCTCCCAGAGACTGAATCACGAACTGAGGAGAAAGCTTGGACCTAGGCTGGACCTAGGCCCCCTGCACATATGTAACAGATAAGCAGCAGCATCTTCAAAGCAGGTCCCACAACAACTGGAGCAGAGGCTGTCCCTGAGCCTGTTGCCTGCCTTCCTATGGATTCCCTGCCCCTTAATGAGGTCTTGTCTGGCCTCAGTGGGAAGGATGGGCCAAGTCCCTCCCACAGTGACTTGATGCGCAGGGGGATGGATGGGGGACTGAGGAATGGGGGTTAAGGGATGGTACAACTAGAGGGGCTTTCCACTTCTCGAAATAGAAGAGGAAGGTGGAATGGGGGGAGAATTGCTTGAGGGGGTACTGGGAGGAGAGGAAGGAATGATATTGGGTCATAAAGTGAATAAATAAATAAATTTAATTTAAATAAAAAGAAAAAAATGATATTTTGTTTCTTTCTCCCTACTTATTATTTTACATCCAGACTTGCTCTTTCTAAGATCTCCACAATAAAAAGAACAAAGCTCCTTAGAGATATTGTTGATTATAAATCTAAGATAAAACATAAGTTAGTAGGAAAAGGGATGTTCTAAACAAGCAAATGATCAGAATAAAGTCCCATTCAGTGCCAAGGGATGGGGGGGCAGTGATCTGTGACAGGCAATCTGGCACCCGGTTGAGCGCAGGTGTAAATTCTGGGTGACCCAGTGGAATAATCCACAAAGGACCGGAAAACTTTATGCCAATGCTCCCGGGAGACTTTGGCTCCAGTCAGGGTCATGTACCACCCCTCCTCAGATAGAGGCATGGTCACACAGCTCCAAGCCATCCCCATGTTAATGAGACACCTAGAGGCTCAGCCATGCCCCTTCCCAGTTACTATATCTGCCTCGCTTCTCCCAGAAAGGTGGGGGTACAATTCCATCCAGGCCACTACACATGATGAAAATAAACATCTTAGAATTATGGACTGTCTCTTCATCTGGTTCCACCATGGGAAGCAAGGGATCAGGCCCTCGATTAAGGAGCTGCATCTAATCTCTCACCGAGGGCTTCCCAGAGCTCCCAGATGGTACCCATTCACCCAAGCCTAAGCAGCTAACCTGGCTCCCCAAGCTGCTGAAACCCGGTCTCGGTGGGAATCCCAGCTGTGCTCCAGCTAGCCTGTCTGCGGCACCCTGCATCGACTGTGGTGCCCCGGGCTAGAGAACCTACAGAGCCAGCTGCTGCCTGTTCCCCGAGAATGCCCCCCTCCCCCACCCATGGGCAGGGCCCACTAAGGCTTCCCACAGCCCTCACCTGCCCGTCAGACTGTGTGGGAAGACACTCGTGCACTTCCAACGTGTCTCCTGTTCCACCTAGAGTCTCAGCACCTGGGACAGACATGTGGGGTTTCATCCCATCACACCAGGCTTGTTTCAACAGAGGGATATGCCATAGGAAGAGGACGAGCCAACTAAAAGAGCTCCCAGTAGCCAAAAATGAGATGATTTGAACAACAAAATCAAATAGTTCTACCACATAGCTCAAAATACAAAACAAGCATCCAAGAATTCCTAAGATGGTTAATAATGGGGAAAAGAAACAAACTTTTCATAAAGCAGAACTCTAAATAATTAATCCTGATTTTTCTACTCCCAGGGAGGTAGATCATAAACTTTTACTCTTTAAATGGGAGCTAAGTGTTATGACTTTCTTCCACAATATGGAAAGTGAGGAAACGTTTTAAGTGAAAGTGCATGACAAATGCTCCCTCAGCAGTAGCAGGGGCTGAGACCAATGGCGACATTGGTAACTCATGTGCTACCATACACCACTAACTGTAATTTGAATATTTTTGGCTATTAAATATCCTCCCAATGTTCCTATGGGGCTTGCTCTCTAGCTAGCATTACAGCTGGGAGATGGTAGAAATTTTAGGGATCTGGCCACAATTCAGCTGTAAATCATTAGAGAATGCCTATGAAGGAAAAGTGTTACTCCTGACCCTTTCTCCTTCTCTTGCTTATTCCTAGATGATATGAGTTAAACCAATAGAAACAAATAACAATAGATGGAGAGCCTTGAAACTGTAAGCCAAAATAAGTATTTCTCTTCTAAATTGATTTTCTTCAAGTATTTAATCACAAAAATGGGAAACTGACTGACACATCATAATGAGAATGGATTTTGCCCCTGTAATCTTCCTCGAAATAAGCCACTATTCTACTGTAACCATAAATAGTATATAAATTTCAACTCAGGAATGTTCTAAAAACAGTCAACCATCATACTTAAATTTAGCAAAGTTATAAAGAGCAAAATTCATTTGGGACATGACAATTGAATTAATATGGTAGGTACTTAGTTGCTTAGAACCAAAAAAAGATTATTTTTTCTGTTCAACTTAAGGAATCTGAGTATGACCTTTTAGCTGATAGTAATAATGAACTAATAATGCTTTGGTTCATCAACTGGAATAAATATTCTTCACAAAAATGAGATGTTAGTGGACACAGAACATGTGGGAAATCTTTGTACTATTTTCACATGTCTGTTTATAAATATATTAAAATTTAAATTACACTAAACATAGATTAATTTGTTTATGTAACTCTGATATTTCAAATATCTAATAGAAAACAAAGTCCACGTCAGAAACAGAGGACATGAAAATAGAGACTGCCTTCTTAGAAGTAATCAGGCAGAGAGAGTGAGTCAGAAGGCTGAGAAAAAACAAAACAAGAATGTCCCAGGTTCATGGTCCAGCTGTTACACTCCTACATCCTACTTGAGGAAGGAGGTCTTTGCTGAGCTATGTGTAGAGTTGCAAGGGAATCATAGAATCTATCTAAGCGTATTACTTTTTACTGTATCTCTAGGACTGGACTGTGTTAAAGACAGCAATGGAAGCCAATCATTGTTGTCTTCAGAATGCAATATTTTATGAATATAGTAGAAGAATATAAGCATAGAATATTTAATTATGATCATAAACTATTTGAGAGGTAGATATTAAACAGCAATACCAAGCATTCTAAATTATCAACAAAGTTATCATCAAGTGTCAGGAAACATAGGAGGACCAAAAAGAACCTTGAGGTCTTATGCTATGGGATGAAAGGAGAAAGGTTTTCCTACACCTTAAATGTAGGCTCATATAAAGTTTTGTTCATGTGGAGACTTGTTACCTTTAATATGGCTAGGGGTTTATCATTAAGATTTCATATTCTTCTGAACATACTTCTATGTACTACCAGATCTTCAAAATGTCCTCCAGGATGAAGGGCAGGCAGTCAGCCTCCCTTAATGTTCCATCAAAGTCAGTTTCCTTGCATAGATGGGAAGGCAGAACATTGGTGAGGCCTAACAGGAAATAGTATGTATGCTTGATTAAAACATTTCAGGAACAAAATATCCTTCCTAAACATTCTTGATTATTGAATATTATTGTTACATTCATATTATCAGTATTATATATGATTTTTAGGATTTTAGGATCTTGTGAGTACTTACAAAAGCACGGGTGAAGATTTGAGTCTCACAGAACCAGCAATGAGAGAGGTGTCACTATAGACTGAGCCATTACACACATGAACACACATACACACTCATACACACACACAATCAGAAACACAATAGATAATCACTTGAGTAGGAATTTTAACAATGAAGAACAGTAAGGAGTTAAGTTACAATAGTAATTACTGAAATCTTAAGAAAATAAAGTCTTAAAACTCAGATTGCTCTACATAGAGAGCTATAGTAGAAAGTGAATGGAGGTAGAAGAGAGAAAGACTCACATTTTGAGAAGCATGCTTTCTATCCATTTGTATGACCTTGAGTAAATTCTTTTTCTCCTTGAACCTATAGTTAATGTTACAATGGTATATTAAGTGGGTCACGATGTCCAGTTATTTAGCAAACATTATAGAGGTTGGGTCAGTAAGGATGATATTAGTATTTGAATCAGTAGTCAAGTAGAGTATGTCTGTATTAAAAGTGGACTTGATTCAATGAACAGAAGACCTGAATAGAACAAAAAGTAGAATAACCAGAAACTCTCCCCATCTAGTTGCTGAACTAAGGTGCTAGTCTTTTTTGGCCTTCAGAGTCAGTCTTAAATATAAACTTACTAGGTCACCAGAGTTCGACAACTTTATAAACTCATACTTAATTGATTTTCCTTGTTATCAGGCCTTTTGACTTTGCATAAACTATACCATGGGATCTTTAGTATCTTGATACTGAAGATCTGGGGCTTATCAGCCTTTCCTGTTGTGTGAGCTGCTTTCTTTTGGTGGATGGATGGGTAGATGGGTAGATGTTCCTCCTATTGTATCTTTTTCTCTGGTGAGCCCTGATTCGTAAAGAGAGCACCAGTGTCATAATTTATAAAGTGGAGATGATTAATAGGATAAGGATTCAGTGAGTAAATAAAAGTAACTGGCACATAGTAGGCATTCATATGAGTACTTGTGCCCTGTAAGTTGAGTGACTGAAATACTAGCCAGTAGGAATAAAATAGAGGGCCGTCTTTCTAGTAGACATTCTTTCTGCCTCCAATCTTTAATAGGCTCTATTAATATCTATCAAACATTCCTGGGAATGGTAATATAAAGCCATCCTTGCTCTATATGCAGCAGCCTAATGAGCCAGCTTCTCCCAGTGAGGCAATAATTTACTCAGAGTGCCCACAGTGGCTATAGCTAGTTAAGACAGCTTTCCAAATTGACCAGTTCTTGTACAAAGAGCCTGCTGTTATTATGTTACACTTTCTGTGATTTGTACAACAAAGCTTTATGCAGGATAAACCAATGTGATACCTGCCCTCCAGGACTTTGCTCTGCAGGGATTTCAATGGCAGCTTCAAACCCTGGAAATCAGGCAGTCATTTCTAGCTCCAGGCCACTGGGGTTTTCCCAAACTACAGCAGTGTCAGATCTAGCCATGCATATCCATTCCTTGGGGAGGGACTGGAGGAAGGACGACATTGGGCAATTTCTCAAGCTCCATTTCTCAATAAAATGTCTCAGTATTTGTGCACAGAGGAGCTTTTCTCTGTCAGCCAACCCATATCAGATGATGATGTATGTCACTTAGCAGTGATGGAAGGCCCAAATGCAGAAGCCATTTTTTGGAGTCAAGGATTGTGGCCCAGAAGCTAATTTGGCAGGAGAGATATTTATGATCTTAACAATAGCACCAGAAGCTCTTCATCTCCTCCTCTGAGGCTGGGCAGTGCTGTGGTCACCGGAGTATGTTTCCTTCACCAGAGTTTAATGTTTGAAACACGTTAGATGGATTTTTAGAGTCAAGTAACTGAATAAAATAACACCAAAACATTACAGGTAGAAAGAAACACTACCTTAAAAAGCAAAAGCAAGAGTTGTCTGGCCTTTTATAATCCTAACAAGTCAAGTGACCTTGGACAAGTCACTTCATCCTTCAGAGATGAAAACTGTGTGGCCTGACAAATGGATTAAAGTCATCCCAACTTAACAGAGGAAAGCATTCAAGAGAGCATATCCATGCTGACATTTCTATAATTGTGCTTTTTATTGTGTGTCATGGTGAAAGGGATCAGCATCTGTGTGCTAATGCTTGAGAGTTTCCCTTTGCGAGATGCTTTCTGCTTACAAAAGCTTCCCAGCTATATTATTTAACTGCACACACACAGCATTCCCCTTAAAGAAGCCAGGCAGGGTCACATTCCTGCTTGACAGATGAAACTTGAGGCCTCCCAAAGTACAAACAGCTTCCTGAATGTCAATGTTAATAAAGCCTTTGGTCAGAGTCATGTGACCTGCCTCTGCTTTTGTCTTTTAGCTCTTTCCTACTGGCCTCTCTCCTATGCTTACAGGTCTCTTTTCAAATGCCAACTTGCAAGAAAAGCTTCTCCATCCTTCTTGATGAAACACCATCCATCTAGCCCTCCCTCTCTGGCTTCCTTCTGTCTTCTTCATAATGAACTCATCACTTTCAGTTTGCTCATGGCTTGGTTTCTTGCTCACTGAAAAGTCAACTGTGTTAAGCATTTGGTCAGCTCTAGTTCCTTCCTGTGTTCCTCAGGCTCACCACAGTGCTTGGTCAGTAGTAGACTCTCAATCAATATTTGTTAGGTAGCAAATGAACAAATGAAGTAAACCAAAGAAGTGCCTGGAAATTTTGAATTTTATCTTTGAAAAATGGAAGGTTTTAAGAAGTTGAGTTTTTGGCTCATTTCCTCAGATGTCTTGCTTGAAGTTTATCTGATATATATTCTTATCTCACTTTCTCAAGAAAAAGAATGCAGTTTTTTGACACAATTTGAATCTTTTCTTCCATTTTATCACATGGAACAATTCTATTTTCATTGTTTGGGATGCATAGGAGTGACCTGTCTGGCAGACCATTGAATGATCAATGGTTCTTAAATATAGCTCAACCATGAAATGTCATTTGTAAAAGGCTGAATCTTGGACCCTCTTCTTACAAATCTTGAATTCATGGAATCTATGATGGAACAAAATGTTTTCAGTGTCTACTCTTTGTACAGTTTCTCCTCTTTGGAGAAGCCAACCACCACATTGTTCTGCCTGGAAAGATTTCCTCTGCTTTGGCAGTGTGGAGTGGAATTTGAGCAAGGGCCAAGACTATATTGTGTTATGACCACAAGATCTATGTGGGAAGCATAAAGCACAATGTCAACAACAGGTAGCCACAGAGACTTCTGATTAAGTGGGTGAAGGACAAAAATCAAGCACATTTATTTTCCTGGTCCCAAAGATTCACCTTCAGTGGGAAAGCACCCAGTCATTCCACTGGAAGTATAATGAAGTTCTAGGCTTCTATGAACTGAACAGTAAACCAATGATACAACCTAAGCCTAGCTCAGGAAAGAAAGGCAAAACTATATCACAGTGCACTGAGCCACATAACACTTGTTGCAAAAGTTATCCATAATACAGCCAACCTATACAGATATGTATTGAGACTATGCTAATTTTTTTCAAACATAAGCTATAGTCAAGATGAAGTCATCACCCCCTACAAACTTGTATAGAAATGTGACAGAAACATGTGCCAAGCTTTACAAAAGGGAAGATTAAAGTCACAAGGGGAGAAACTCTGATAAAATATCAACCTCTGTTATAAGACAAAGAAGATCATTTCAGGATAAAACCTAAAGAATGGATAAAAATTTATTAGGAAAAGATGTGAAGAGGAAAAGAATATAGAAGGGACAAAAATCAGAGATTATTCATCTAAACATAAAGTTTAGAATGTAAGTAAATGAAGGTCTAGAAGAAAAAAATTACTTAGGTGTTTTCATAGGCATGGGAGGGAAGGTGGGAATATGTACACCAAGATTACCATTCAAATAATTGAGCAAATAAAAAGTGAAAAATTTCCCAGGCATGTTTGGAGACCCAATGCTTAAGACAGGAAGGCTGAAGCAGGAGAATCCCAATTCAAAGGCAGCCAGGAGGTACAAAGCAAGTTTAAGGCCAGGTTGGGTTACATAGTCTCAAGCTGTTGAGAAGAAGAAAGCCAAGGGTAAAGGCCTGTGGTAGTAAAAGGGAATGTCAAGGTAGGAATATGGGAATGGGTGGGTGGGTGGGTGGGAGGAGGAATTCCCTCACAGAGGCGGGGAGGGGGAGGGGACACGGGGTTTCCAAAGAAAAGGGGAATCATCGGAAATGTAAATAAAAAAAAAAAAAAAAAAAATCTCAAGGCCCTGAGCTGCAAAGCAGTAGATTAGTAAATAAACAATGACAGTAGCAATAAAGTAGATACAGTTGACTTGACAGTTGATGATGTAGTGAAGTCTACCAACTGTCTATAGAGAAAATGAAGAACTGACATGACCTTTACTGGGAAGTAGCAAGCAGAAATGGGAAGAGGTGGCTTCCTTGTAGATGTTACGTAAACCTGAGCCCTACCTACACAAAGAGATGAATTCTATGACAAATTACATTTGGAGTACTTAAATGGGGCTATTCTGTCTATCTTAGTCTATGGAACTCAGATCAGTTCTAAATGTATTAAAAAAGAAAACTCTATGGAATCAAATCTATGGCTAATTTTATTTGTCCTTGGAAAATAAAGAAATAATATTCATTAAAACAATTTTAAAATGTTGATGTAAATATAATACACTCCACTATTCTTTCTAGCTCAAATGATCATTGAACTGCCTTTAAAGTAATGGTGAAGGTGACAGTTAAATAAAGGTTTTAAGTCATGATTAAATCTGCATTTATCTTGTTACATGTTAAAATGAGGTTAACTTGTTTGTTATTCCCTTGAAACTCATATATCTGATGGCAGCACACTTGGTAAGATATTGCATAAAGAACTTATGAATCTCTTCTCAACCTTGCATATGGGTGATATATAGATTGATGTAAAGTGGAAAGGTTGGCTTAGAGAGAGTAGAGGAATGAGTCAGTAGTCCACATGGACAGATGCAAAAACTAAATCATAGTAAGGTAGAGAAGATTAAAGTCCTGAATGGGTTAGGAGAGGTTAATCAGGCTGTGTTCTCACTCTAGAAAAGAAAAGCAAGTATAAAATAATTGATAGCCTCAGGAAAAAATACAAAAGCTATGGGTAAAAGAAATGGACAACAAAGCAGCACACACACACACACACACACACACACACACACACACACACACGAAGGTATCTTCATAAGGAAATGTTTATGTAATAGTTTTAAGGAAAGGCTCCTGTAACAGGAAAAAATGGCAAAGAAGACAAGACAGCACTTTATTCTAGGCACTTTAATTTTCTTCTCAATCACTCCAAGAGCTTTCTTGTCTCCCTTTCCCAAGCTTCTCTTAATCTGTTTTCTCTACTCAAGCTATATTGGAATAACCTTGATCTAGTGAGTTGATTTCGAAATGTGTTTTCAAAGTAGGTTTGTTGTCAGCACTTAAAGGGAGGTTTATCTGCTTTGTGCCAGACAAGCTGTTTGATCAAGTCATTTAATATCACATATTTAGGATACAGGCAAAATGAGTAGCCAAGATCAGAGTTTTGCACCTGAACTGTGTTTGTAGTTGTGAACTGACCTCTAAGGAAATGCAATGTCCTCTTTTATTTGAGATTTGAATGGGATGGCTGTTTTACACCTATTTTCATGTTTTATTTCCAAGTTTAATTGAGCAGATGTCATAAAAATTAATGAAAATAAACATTCTCACGACAAAATAAAATACAGAAATATTGAATGTACTTAACCATGAGAGTTACAAAAGACCAAACCAAGCAACTCATTTGTTGCAAACAGTAGGATAACATGCATACTTTTTTGTAAGTGAGACAGTAGCTGCTGCAGAGACATCATATTACTATATAATATGATTTGAATGGGATATTACATCCTAGGTTTCTTTGAGCAATGACTCTGGCAAGGGTCATCACAACTTAAAGTATTGTGTTACCAAGTAGTATACAAATGGCAAAATCTACTCTATCTACAGGTTATCTAACCTAACTTCTGAATAAGATATGAAATTAATGGTCTTATTTGTATAGGAGTAGATGAGATCATAACTCAAAAGTATGTGTATACAGATAGTCCCTTGAAGGAGTTATTCAACAGAACTAGAAAAAGAAAGAAAAACATGAAAACTGAGTTTGTGCTAGGAACATGGACTTGAGCTTGCTTCCTGTGTCTTAGATTTCTTCTAACACCACTGTTCCCCCTCTAAATTTGTGATGCTGTGACTTAATATCCTCCAAAGGCTAATGTGTGAAAGGCCACCCACCAGCTTGTGGCACTATTTAGAGGTAGTAGGTAGGGCTAAGAGGTAGGGCCCAGTAGAAGGGAGTTTGGTCAGTGTGTATATGAGAACCTTGGGCCATTTCTGTCTCTTTCTATGCCTCTTGGCTACCATGAGATGAGCAGTTGTCTTATCTGCATGCTCTTAGCCATCATGTACTGCCTGATCAGGAACACAGAAACAAGACATAAAACAGTGAGTCACAGTCAGTCTTCTTGTCATAAATTGCTTGCCTCAGCTATTTTGTCACAATGATGGTAAACGAGAACAAATACTCAAACATTTACTGTTTCAAAGCTATACTTCCAGTTTTGGGTAGTATGAACATCCTGGCTCATCTTGTGTTTCTACACAGGAAGTCAGTGAAAAGTTGTGCAATTTTGTCTAGTGATTTACATTCATAGGAAAGCACCTTTGTTCACTGCCACTTAAATAATCTCATTCACAAAATCATTAGCAGAGACAACTTAATATTAAAATTGATATAGAAAATGTAGTACTTAAAATGATGAACCAAGGATTTAAAATCCTTCTTTCTTCAGGAGTTGAAGTTTTAATTACATAATCAGTATATCTTATAGAGAAACATGGCATCAATAAAGAAGAATAATATTCCTGTGCATATCTATTTCCTTCAAAATACCGATCTTTTTATTACTAATAATATTCCTCTGGTATTCATGAAGTAGAAACTAATTAAATCCCTCTGAGATAGTCACTATGCACATTCAAACATTATTATCTATACTTCCCCTTCAAGACATGCATAAAGATTGTTTTAAGTTTCTATCATAATAATACATTGTCAGACTAACATTTTAGACTAACATTAAATATAATGCATGTTAAATTTCAAGTTCCAGCAATAAATATGATCAACCTTTAAATTCAACAAGTATGGAAGCCTAGAACTATAAGCGATTTCCAGAAGCTGAGGTCTAGGCTTACCTCAAACATGAGTAATCTGGTGAATGGTTCTGATAATTAAATGCAGAAATAGGACAGGAAATTAAGACTGTAGATTTTTCAGTACACAGCTTTTTCTAATCTGTTCTCCTCTCTGTGCTTTTTCCATATAAAATTATTTGAGTAGAGTGTTGGCAAAGTCATTGACTTGCCAGTGATCATACCGGCCATGGAGAAAAAAAGCGTAACTAAGAGAAATATGATATATCCATATACTCTATTAAAGAAGACCAGTTATTGCATAATAGAATCCATATCTAGACCACTAGAACACTGCCTGGTGAGTGAAAACCAACATTATCAACCATATCATCCTTCAGCATCCATGTATCCTTCACTTAAACCAACTAAGAAGCCAGAGCTTGGGTTGGAGGGAGGCTCCCTAGCAATTCATAAAGTATGGGGTTCTGAGTCATCATTTGGACCTACCTTGAGTAGTAACTTCCCTTAGATTCTTTGACAGTATAAGCGCCTATATATAGTACAAGGTATGCAGTAAAGTTCCTTACAGAATTACTTACTCATGCTGTAGCTGAAACAAATCTCTGAAGACTCAAAACTCATTCCAACAGAAAATGGAATGAACTATTTCCCTAAATAAGTCGTTAAGTAAGAGCAAGGATGTGGTGTGAGTAAATCTGATTCCCCTGAGAGATGACTCTCTCTGGATTTAGATGCCCTCTTTGGATTATCAGCAGCTTAGTGTGAGAAAGAAACTTAATTATTATATTTCAATATTGAAATAAAATGAATGTGGGCTTCCTTATTCTTCAGAAGAAATGATACTCCATCTTTATTGAAAATAACTACTGACTCATCCATGAGGTAATGATCAGGAGTTATTTTTATGGACACACAGTAAAATAAACTCTTGGCGTCTTTGCCTGTAAATGAGACTGGACATCCCAGTCTCTCCATTCAGAAGCTCTGACACCTCCCATGCTACAGTGACCACCTTGCCAGGCATTCACATTGCTCAGATCTCTATAGCAACAATAAAAGTAGACAATCATAATAACATATTTTACTAATATCCAATTTCTGTACTTCATTCTAGTGTACAAAAATAAAAATTAAAGAATCAATGTTTCCCATATCCCCTTAATATTCTTAATCCTAAATATATAAATGTATATTTGTGTTAATTTTTAACCTATTAGTAAAGTTTAAAATTATGTAGGGAATTAAACATTAAATACCACTTAGGCACTGTACTTCTGCTCCTCTTTAAATGCCTCTGGCAAGGATTTAAATTAGATTTAATAAAAGAGTTATTATATTGTTTACTTGATTATAAATAGGCAAATGAAAATACCATGCTATAAATACTTATGATAATTAAATACTAGCTGACATATGGAGGCTTATTTCAATACAGCTATATGTTTATTAAGATGTATGACTCCAAACTCAATAACCATATCCTCAATAATCTATTGATACTTAATAGCTAACCACCACATTATATTTGAGGTACTGCAGTTACATGCATTCTTTCCATTGAATGTTAGCTTAAGACTAATTATTAGTAGCCTATTTACTGAGCCTCAACTGCTAAGAGATATTCATCTTAATAAAAAGGTTTTTATGCCCCAATAGATATTCATAATAATCAGTTTATATTTAATTATTATATAATAACTCCCTCATTAAACCTAAATTAAATCCTTATTTGAAATACTCAAGTTAAAGCACAACTAAAAATATTGCAAGAGCAAAATGACATAGCAGCACTGCATTGTTTGTAGAAGCCAAATGAGTTGTCCTCCCCATCCAAGATGGAATATTACCCATCACGAAAGGGCAGCGAGAGTGTCCTGGAAGTCATACGTACCGAACACACACAGAAAGGACAAGTTTATAAGTTAGCAACATTTAATACTAGCCTGCATTTCACATTGTTTCAGAAATCACTGAACTCTGATAAAGTAGAAAAGACATGAAATGCTGAGGCATCTCATGTTTCTAAAGAGGTAAAATCAGCGGAGGTAAAGAGGACTTTCCTGGGGCATGCTTCCTTCTTCTCTGGAGATGCCTTTCCATTCTTCCCTGCTCTGCTGCAGAACCCAGAAACTCTCCCTAGTAGAGCCAATCATTGTACCCTGTCTCTGGCCTTCTAGAGTCTGCTTGGGTTTTGCCAGTTGACTGTGTCATCAGGAGATCCAAGCAGAGGTTGTACAGAGAAGTTGCACCCTCCCACTCTCCCTCTTGTTTGCTAAGCTGTGGTTCAGTTGCCATGTTTCCATGAAGCCACAGACTCTGCGGGCTTCTCAGCCTCTTGTTTTCAGAGTACGCTATAGCAGTCCCTTCTCCTTGTCCCTGGAAGCTTCCAGGATCCAATAATTATGCAGCGTGGCCTGTCTTAAAGACTTTTTTACTTTCTTGTTCATTTCATTTTCTGCTGTACTAAGGATGCCAAGGCCTCAGGCATGCCGAAATTTCTACTTTCGAACATGTCATCTACTTCTTGTCAGGACTCAGACTTTCAAATTAGAGATTGAAAATAAATATATATATGACCAGAAAGTAGAAGTAGAAGCTATGTGGAAGTGAGAAAAGGGTTCAGTAAGAGGGAGTAAATGGAAATGATGAAGATATTCGGGGAAGCAGATGACTAAGAGCAAAGGAAACTATCACTATATATGCATATACATGACACTATAGTATATATATACATATATATTCTGACATATATACATATATAGCATTTATATATGAATATAAATATTATATTGAAAACTATCATGTTGCATCTTAATTTGAAAATTAATTGCATAATAATTTAAAATATTAAAAACATATCCAAGGTAAAAAGAATAGAAAAAATGGAAAGCCAATAAAATAAGAACTACAGCCACAGCAAAAGTTACTTACTTTTATAATATATTTCCATTGATTCTAACAAGTTTTCATTTTAGGCTATGCATTTTATACATTAAGTCTGCTAAAATGAAAATAATGAAAGTTTGAGGTTTCTGCGCTAAAGTACATTGTAAATAAAAATGCTGCCTGCTATAAAACACTCTCTCCTATAAATGGTTGTATAAACAGGATTGAAAAAAATGGTAGTAATAATAGATATGTTTACATGGGATGGAACATTTCTTAGAGTCTGATGATTAAACAAAGAACTACAGTCAACTTTGTCTGCTTGGAGAAGAATTAGCTTCTCCCAGGGAGGGTTGTTCAATGCAGAATGGTCAGTCCTGAAACACAAACAACACTTTCAGCAAGGCGTGTGTGTGTGTGTGTGTGTGTGTGTGTGTGTGTGTGTTCCTTCTTTTGATTTTGCTAGTCTGAGATTATTTATTCTCTGTATTTTCATGCCTGGAGTTAACCTCCTTAGCTTGGAGTTTTTGTTCCAGCACTTTCTGAATATAGTGGTGGGTTTGTAGATAAATATTTCTTAAATTTGGCTTTATCATGGAACATCTTGGTTTTTTCCATCTATGGAGTATAACCAGGACTTGTAATGTGAAATGAATTGTTTTTCTTCTGTCCTCTGAGAGGCTCTGCCAGAGCCTGACCAATAAATACAGATGCGAATGCACACAACCAAACATCAGACCAAGTGCTGGGACCCAAATGGAGAAGTTAGGGCATGGACTGAAGGAGCTGAAGGGGTTTGCAAGTCCATAGGAAGGACAACAATATCAACCAACGAGATACCCCAAAGGTCCCGGGGACTAAACCACCAGACAAAGAGTTAGGGGGACCCATGGCTCCAGCTGGATATGTAGCAGAGGATGGCCTTATCTGGCATCAATGGGAGGGGAGCCCCTTGGTCCTGTGGAGGCTAGATGACCTAGAGTAGGGGAATGCTAGGATGGTGAGGTGGGAGTGGGTTGGTGGGTTGTGGAGCACCCTCATAGAGGCATAGGAAGGGAGGATGGGATAGGGGGGTTGTGGAGGAGAAACTGGAAAGAGGGATAACATTTGAAATATAAATAAATAAAATAACCAATAAAAATTTAAAAAAGAAAAAGAAATCTTTTTTGGAAAAATGAAAATAGAAGTCAGTAATGAAACTCAAGAATTCCAGACTTCTAAATATCTTCAATTACATAAATATGCAGAGAATTTATATTCTACTCATTGTAAATCAAAATTTAACTAACCCAGTTGCTTATAAGCCATACAACGAGATCTAGAGTACATGTGGTTGTGGCAATGTTTCCACTTATACCATAAGAAAACAGCCCGCAGCATCTTGCACCTAGATCATCACAGAACTTGTTCCTTCCCAGTGACAGCATTTTCCTCTTTGGATACAGGTTGCCTAATGGAAAATCACATGACCCATGACAGACCCTACAGAGTCCTCAAAAATGAACTTCTTTCTTTGGGGATGGAAAGTTGAGGGGATGATGAGATTAGCTATCACAACTTTCAGACATAGTCAAGCAGAATAAATACAAATACAAAAGAAGGTTGAACCAAGAGAAGGAATGAAAGTATACGAACAGTAGCTCTTTACCGTATATATCCAACAAATACCAAAAATGAATAATCCAGCCTTTAGAATTTGTGTGCATGGTTTTGAACTACTGCTTTCTGCCAAGATCATTTTTGATTTAGAGTCCCAACAACTTAACCCCCCAAAATAGACCTCTACTGAGGATATATAAATAATTTTGAATTGACTTTCTTGATGTTCAAAAGACATGGCCCTAGCTTGATATACTTTAGCTAAATATTGACTTATTAAAAGATTATTTTGGATAGTGTTCAAGTTGAATATTATAAACAATCAAACTGATCTGATGCAAAACATATGTAACTTCTAATGATGCTTTATTGAAGGGGCTAGTAATAAAGCCATTCATGTGTGTGTTTCACAACTCATTTTTTCTGTCTCAGATATTAATTCCACATAAATTAGCAAATTAATATTGCCAATCTATCTATCAGTATTATAGTGTTATTTTAAACTTCAAATTGGTGTTAAAATTATTTATAATATCTAAAACTCTTCATTGTATAAAATGTAAAGCAACTGTCAGCACTTTTGCCAGACATCAATTGTAATTATTTGAGCAAATCTTTAAAGAACAAATGCATGTCAAATTATATATTTGGCATGATATTGAAAATGAGATGATGTGATTAAAAATAGGTATTATTTGTTTCCTTTGGTCTGTAGTTAATGTTTTTAAAGCACTTTGCAAACATTAAATAATTAGACTTCCTAACAGTCTTTGGACACAGTGGTGATATAAAGGGGACCGCTTCACTGTGATAATGTAGACCTGTATTTATTTTCTAGATTTTAAAGATCCACTTAGGGAGACTCTAAGCATTAAAAATCAATTTAAAATACAATTAAACTATTAGTGTACCCAAAGAGACCAATAGCAACATTAGGCTATGTCTATTCTTGGGCCAAATGAGTGGGGAGTGCAGGCATGCATCCAGACACTTAGGACATAATGGCTCAAATGTCAACTGGGGGAACTGAAAAAGGATGGGCAGACTTGAGTTTTCTAAATTAACATTTTCGAGTGAAATATCAGTACATATTGTATCAATCCCATAGTCCTGGTAAAACCACCCCATTCCACAACCAAACTGTACTTTGCATACTCTATTCTGATATCTTATTTCCAACTTTTTAATTAAATATATTATGACTTTATTTTTTCATTAAGCAAACTGTATTTCTGTCTTGCTTCCTTATTCACCCACATGTTAAGAACATAATCACTATCTAAATGTGGTTTTGCTTTTTACAGTGTAGCTCAAATAATTGTTTTGGTTCTGGAGACATGCCCTTATAAACTGAAACACCTATTTTAGTTGGTCGACTCTGTAAGCCAAATTAGATGAAACAATGATTTATATTTTGTTCATTTTTGGCGGCTTAAATATTTTCCTAATGTCAAAACTGCATGGATATTTTAGTAAAATATTTCACATATAACCTGAATATAAATGAAATATGTTATATTAGTGTTGGTTTACATATACTGGTGTTAGTTATTTAGAAATAGTAGATAGAGAATAATAACTAAGACTTTTGAAATGTATGTTGTGAGAATAACACATCGTAGAGGTTCCTACATCTTTCTACTGCCCCTTACATCTTTTTTCAGACCATAAATTGTTTCACACATACATCATCTAGTGACATAAAGAGATTGCCTACTTTGTGCCCATCTAGCAAGTAGCAAGTATTATAATATTTACTTGGGCTCAGATTTCATATTTATAGTCACATACAGCAGTGGTTCTCGAGCTTCCTAATGCAACCCTTTAGTACATTTACTCATGGTGTGGTAACTTGCATCCATACATTGCTACTTCTTACCTGTAATTTGCTACTGTTATGACTTATAAATATCTGATATACATGATATCTGATATGGGACCCCTACAAAGGGGTTGAAACACACAGGCTTAGAACGTCTGCACGAGAGTTCTTGAAGCAAAAATGTGATTCTAGTCTTTGCCCACCAAAGTGTGTATGGTATGAATTCAGGCTAATGCAAATTTGATACTAGTCTTAGCTCTCCCTTGCTTTGAACTCAACTTTTTGCATTCTATTCCTTTATATATGGAAGTTACATAATGTGGATGTTATCCTTGTGTTAATTGTTAACTTTACACAATTTAGAATCACCTAGGAGAAAGTCCTCTGACCCTGCCTACAGTTGGGAGTTGTCTTGATTGCTTTAAGGTAGGTGGTCAGAATATGTACCTGGCCAATATGGGTGACACCATTCTCTCAGTTCAATCTAGGAATATAAAAATGAAGAGGACTTCATGCCTGTGAGTGTGATGGAGTTACTTACAAGCACCTGCCACAGTGACCTCTCTGCTATTGATGAACTATGACCTCGAATTGGGAGCTTAAACAAACCTCTTTCTCTCGAGTTGCTTCTGTCATGATATTTTATCACAACAATAGAAAAGAAGCTACGACAGATAGGAAAGGACTTCTAGAGTTCTATCTTAAATACCAGAACTGAGCAAAATATTAGCTGTTGGAAAGCAATGCAAGAATGTCACTTCTGCTTAAAACCCAAACTTAAACCTCCTCTAGTTAGATCCTACTTAGGTCAGGGTTTTTTATTTAGGCATAAGACTTCAGTCTAAATTATGTCTTTTTATCAAATGCTTTTATACTCACATGTAACTACTGGTCTGTTAGAGATACAATTACTGCTTGAATATTAGTCACCATTTTCATTATTGTAACATAACACCTATGATAATAAATTTAAAAGATGAAAAGGCTTCTTTCCATGTGTGCTTGGTCCATTGTCTTTTGTTGTGTGTTGAAGTAGAATATCATAATGGAAGCACATGATACAAGAAGTTTATCACCTTGTGGCCGATAAAGCAACAGAATGGAAGAATAAGATGTCAGAGTGACAGCACTCCCTTCAAGGGTATGTTGCCATTAATATGACTTCTTAAGATGAAGTCCCAATTCTTAAGAATTTCAAAACCTCCAAATAATACTGCAGCTCAGAGAACAAGCCTGTAACATATGAGCAACTGAGGAATATGTTAGATCTGAACTAAAGTAATAATTATTACTGTTTTATTGATTTAGTATTTGTAATCAGCAGATAGTAAGTAGAGGTTATGCTTTAAATTTTTATTGTGTATAACAATATGAAGTAAGCCCTAGTTCTTTAATAAATTTTAGTGAAATGAATAAAGAATAACTCAATGGCAGGAAGACTTAAGTCTTTAACTTTTTCTTCCTATATTTTAATTTTTTGAATTGAAAACTTATTCTTTTGAAAAACTTAAAAATTGTGTATATTTGGGTGTTTTTTCTTCATGTGTACCTGCATATCTTATGTGTGCCTGGTGCCTACAGAGGCCAGAAGAGGGCCTCAGATCCCTGGAACTGTAGTGACAGTGCATCTTCCGGAAGAGTGGCCAGGGCCCTTAATTGCTACCCATCTCTTCAGACCCTACTTCCTTCATTTTAAATTCTTTAGACAACCAATATTTTCCTGATATGCCCTTCAATTACTCTGCCTATTTCTATAATGCCAGCTGTCTCATCTAAACTGATGATTTTGAAAATTGAGGTGAAACAAGATTTTCTTTAACTTCATATTCTATAGGTCCTCAACATACAAATGGTTGTGACATCATGTACAAAACTTGTGCAAACCGAAACCAGAAGCCCTGCCCACAAGGAAACAGAAGTCATGCAGATGATCTTCCTAAAGTCCCTGGAGTTGTGTGCAATTGTTAGTTTCTAAGAGAAAATGAGCCAGTTTCATCTAAGACTGTAGCTCATGGTAAATCTGCCACTATTCAGTAAAGACATCACATCTGAGAAAAATTTTATAGCACAGACTCATCCTAAAGGAGTAAAATAAAAATGATGACACAAAGCTGGATGGGTAGGGAAGGAGTATGAATTGGGAACAAACTGGGGCAGGGCGGTGAATATGGTCAAAATGTGTGGTATGGAATGCTTAGCAAACTAATAAAAATTAAATAAAAGGCATCCTGTAAGACATGGTATGGTTGGAACAAAATATAGTTAATGAACTTTCTAATGGTAACCCCACACTAACTATAATTTAATCTTTTCTTTGTTTCTCCAATAGCAACATAATAGATACACAGGTTTCTTTTATATTGCCTCAAGTTAATAAGCATGTGTTTTATGCCTACTATGGCTTTAGTGCTATAGCAACGCACCCTATTTGTAACAGATTTTGCACCTCTTTTGCTTTCTGCAGCATATAAGACCTCAATGGTAATTAAATATGTGTTGACATCAGTTAAAATGGAAACCACAAACTAGTTCCAATTAAAAAAAAAAAAAAAAAAACACTTCAAGTCCTAATTTCAAATAGTTCACCGACACAAGGAAATTAAATGACTTAAGCAGCTCCACATGGAATGGATGCTGACAACTACAAATGCAGTGGGGTACTAGAGATGTCCACATTGAGCAGAGTCATCACTATCACCATGGAAACCATCCTCCACCCACTTCTGAGGAGGAAACAGCAGCTGTTCAACAGCCAGCAACCACGAAAAATGCAAATGAGTCGGAAGCAGAAAAAACTCAAGATTCACTTAAAGTCATTAAAGGGATGAAATTTGGGGTAAAGGAATAAGATTAAGTGGTGCTTTAGAAAATTGGGCTATATTAGCCTCCTGTGCATCTGGAAGATTGCTGCAAGGTAGAACTGTGAGGTGGTCAAAGATTTCCATCAAGCATACAATTACATCACGATGTTGGGATAATAACCGAGTAAATTTCGCAAAGTTAAATTTCAAGGAGAAAATTAGTTTTTAAGAAAGGAACTGGGAAATATGGGGATTCATTTATAAAAAGAAGAAGAAAAAGTTAAACCATGTCATTCATACTACATAGAAAACCAAAAAGAAGAGAAGGCTGTTGTATGATGAACTATGAAATGTTGCTTACATTATGTTTCTTTTATGTGAGCTTTTTGGGTACATCTTCCTACAAAGGTCTCGTGTGTCTATAATAATGGTTCTGATTTGAAAGCATTGGATACATTTTCAGCTAAATGATTTGGACCATATCAAGACAAAGAGTTGCCTAGGGGTATACTTTCATGGAGAACTCAGAACTGAGTTTGGAAGAAGAGCATGAAGACTATCTTAAGGATTAGACTTTAAGAAGACTGTCTTATCTTGTTAAATTCCATATGATACAAGTTTTAGTTGAGGAATCTCTTTTTTTATTGGATATTTTATTTATTTACATTTCAAATGTTAACCTTTTTCTGGGTTTACCCTTCTGAAACTCCCTATCCCATTCCCCCTGCTTCTATGAGGGTGCTCCTACATCCACCCACTCCCACCTCCCTGCCCTAGAATTCCCATATCCTGGGGCATCAAGCCTTCACAGGACCAAGGGCCTCTCCTCCCATTGATGCCTGGCAAGGCCATCCTCTGCTACATATGCGGCTAGAGCCATGGGTCCCTCCATGTGTAATCTTTGGTTGGTGGTTTAGTCCCTGGGAGCTCTGGGGGGTCTAATTGGTTGATATTGTTGTTCTTCCTATGGGATTGCAAACCCCTTCAGCTCCTTCAGTCCTTTCTCTAACTCCTCCATTGGGGGCCCTGTGCTCAGACAAATGGTTGGCTGTGAGCATCCACCTCTGTATTGTCAGGCTCTGGCAGCTATATCAGGCTCCTGTCAGCAAGCACTTTCTGTCATCCGCAATAGTGTCTAGGTTTGGTGTCTGGATATGGGATGGATCCCCAGGTGGGGCAGTCTCTGAATGGCTTTTTCTTCAGTTTATGCTCTACACTTTGTCTCTGTATTTCTTCCCATGAGTATTTTGTCCTTCTAAGTACTGAAGCATCCACACTTTGAATCTCTTAGCATGCTGTATTACTTCCAATGAAAAGAGGCAAGGTCAAACTCTACCACAAGAACAGACAAACACATATAACCTGAGTCTGGGTATAAGACTTCAGAGAGACAGGGGAGAAAGAGAAGGAAAGGGAACGGGATGAGAAGAGGAGGAAAGGAATAGTGGGAAAAAGACAGACATGCTGTGTAAGAGAAACAGAAACCATTTCTACAAAACTCCTCCAGTTTGTTTTTCTTCCCAACCTATGTTCCTGCATCCCTGTCCTCAATTATAATGAGCCCTACCTTATTGTTTAAGGTAGTTCTTAAATAGTAATATTTTTATTACCATAAACCTAAGTCTCAGCATTTTATTCCTGTTTTAATTCTGTCTTGCATTTTTACAATTTTCCATTTTGTTGAGGTATCTATAGAAATTACATATAGCCAATATATACATTGTGATAAATTTGGATATACATAACTCTCAGGCACTAATAGCAACACAGTCACCATGCATAATCAACATGTCCATCACTGCAGCTGCCCAACCACTGTTAACATTTCCTTACATACATTAACTTATTGGTTTTGGTTTTGTTCAATTTCATTAATTTGGTAAAGCAGTTAACATGAAGTTTTTCCCGAAAGATTCATAAGTGAGTTATTGCTTATGAATTTGAAACATTAGATTATACAGCAGATCTCTGCAACTCACACACCTTGTATACCTACTAGAATCTGAAAGGTGATGACATTTTTAGAGTTCTGGACAATTTAACTCAATGTATGGAATAAATATCATCTTCAAATTATCCTACAGGTAAACATATTCTCAAATGCTGTGATGGCTAAATGAAGAGGTGTGTATCTAGGGAGAAAACTCAATCTTAGACTGTAGGGAAAGCATTCTGTAACCAGAATGAAGGAAGAACATATTAGATCTACTGACATTCCCAGACATACCAGCTCCTCAACAACATAACCAATGGGTTTCCATTATTTCCCAGTACATTTTGGTGAAAAATAACCTCAATCATCCTTAAAACCATCCAAGTGTTAAGCTAAGGTCCCAAGGTAATTACATTGGGGAACATTTTAAGCTGGTTCAGCCATTAGCTCAAAGTGGCTTTGGATAAAGACCATCTTGGCATTTTCAATCTATCGTTGCTGAATTTCTGTACTACTTTTGAGTGTAAAACAACAGGAGTATTTGCTTGACCCTTGAATACCTAAAAATCTCCAAAACTTATACCCTGTTCTCAAACTGGTCCTAAGGTGTCACCATGGAGCCCTCAAGCCTTCTTTGCCTCACAGCAATAGGAATCTTTTTCTAGATAAAAGTCAGTATTCTATTTCATTGTCTGTCTGTCTTTCCACCACCATGTTTGAGTGTTGAGTCATTTAGAGGTAAATGCCAAGATATCTTGCAGCTTGCAAGTTTTGCTGACTGAGCAATTTCTCCTGGGTTAAAAAGGCTGCTAGCTGCTTGAATGCATGGGAAGATAAAAGATTAAATAATGGAGTAAAGGTAATTA
The DNA here is from genome assembly GCA_028551405.1 of Uromys caudimaculatus. Lineage (NCBI taxonomy): Eukaryota > Metazoa > Chordata > Mammalia > Rodentia > Muridae > Uromys > Uromys caudimaculatus. The sequence continues at coordinate 39,956,345 of CM052712.1, read as the reverse complement.
ATGCACCAAATTATTTCTAGCCTACCTTCCTTGTAGGTGTCCACATTATTTTTCTGGAGCTGGATCTTCAAATTCAAAATACAAATTTGAAGGATGCATATCAAAATATTTAAACAAAGCTTAAAAATCTCAAGGCAAGAGTTCTTTATGACCTAACAAATTAGGAAGGCTTTGTAATTACAGATGGGTTTTCAGACAGTTATATTTCTAAATCTTTTTTTTTCAAATTTGCTACTCATCAATTGTGATGCCAAACACCACAGAAAGTTCTGTATGCTAAATTCTATTGGCCAGCTGACTTGTGCAAGAATGTGAATAGTGTTTCGACAGCAAACATCTGTGCCTCAAGATATCATAAATCCATGGCATTACAATACATCTTTTAAAGTAGGTATTTAAAAGAAAAATGCTGATTTCCTTATAAAATATTAACATTGCTACTCAAATTAAGTCACTAGCTAGAAATTCAAATTATCCAAAGTTATTGTTCTGTTTAGATCAATAGCTTCACAGTCAGGAAGAAAAATAGCCAGGGTGTTAAATGACAGCTGAGTCTTGATTGTCATTCCTTAGCATCTTTCTAGCCCTCTGTAGTTTCTAAGTCAGGTCTTGGTAGAAGATCTTGAACAGAAGCAAAAGAGAGGCAGGAACAAGACAAAAGAACACTGGGCACTTCATTACAAATTGGAAAACAGGAGAGAAACATCTAGAAGCGTGGCCTGACAAACAACTGACTCTTGCTTTTCTTTCAATACACACATCCCTCTCACATGTACCTTTTTGAGCTTTTATGATTATTTCCTATCATTTTATCTTTTTCTGAGGGCATAATAAGTGGCTTAAGATAAAAGTAGTTTGTGACTCATATATTATTAAATACATTATAAAGATGCTAATATAATTGTTAGTAATATCCATGTTGTATAAAGACAAATTTTTACTTTCCCCATTTAACAAGTGATGCATACCGTTTCATTTACTTTAAATTAATTATGTAATAAAAGCATGAGTTGTCAACAAATAAATTCAAGAATGACACATACTGTTTTTGTTTGGAGAACTAATGGGTTTTAAAATGTAAATTAAAATTTAACTGTGCCTTACCATTGCCCACAAAACAAAAAAATCAACCTTGTGGTGATTTAATTTGGAACCCAGGAAATTGCATCTCAGAGAAACAACTGATTTATTTTTTAATGTGTTCAAAATTTTATTTTTCTACCTTATTAAAAGTAAATGTTGTAGGTTGTCCTTTGCCAATATGTTGCACATATATGGTTAAGAACATGGCCAGTGTTTATTCTAGTGTATCAAAAGCCAAACTGTATTCAGTTATCACTATGTTTTAAAATACCAAGTATGTCATGACATAAAGTTTGACTGATTTCAGACACACATACCATGTCCCGTGAAGAAAGCCACAGTTTTATAAAGAAAGACATTTAAAACCCATTAAGCAAAATTCTAATTAAGTATTTCTCAATCTCCGTAAGACTTTCTCAAATCCTGATAAAGTAAATGCATTTCTAGAAAGGAAGATATAGAAGAATTTCTAAGACCTTTTTAAGGTAGAAAACTAATACAGTTAATATAATTCTAATTAGGTATCTTCATGCCCATGGAAGTAAAAGCAGCCTGATGATAGTTAGCAACAGCAACATAGGTCATGGAGAAGTTATAGGATGTCTATAAACAAGCCCATGCAAATACACATGTGCTGGGCATTAAACTTGATACATGATTGCAATTAAGTAAATAAATCAAGTTGGTTAATCAACTGCGAAAGCAATAAATTTTATCCTACTTAATCCTAGAAATGTATATACCATAAAGAGTAAATTTCTAAATAAACACTTTAAAGGAAACAATTAAGCAAAAAATATAAGATAAACAATGAAATAGGATACATCTTAAAAGGTATTTATGGAACAGAAAAGGTTACAGAGACAGTAAGGCAGAGTAGCAGCTGGACTAGAGAGAAGGATAAATAACTCTAAAGATCCTTCAATACAAGTCATATAAACCCTAGTATTATCACAGAAGCTTCCTAAAATATGCATCTACACATATCTCAAAGTAATTAAAATGCAGTTATCATTTAATGGAATGACAGCAACCATACTGGACACCGAAGGCTAACACGTGAAAAGGCTAGGGCCAGGAATGACTTCCCCATTTTGGAGTTGTTGGCCAGTGAATTTCCACAGACTCTCAGACATTACCGTCTATTGCCAACGCGATTGTTTACCATCCAGAACTTGACAAGACCATATTGATGAAGACACTGTGTATTTGAGCCACAAAGCATGATATAATCAAGGGAATAATCACCTGGATGCCTCATCACTACTAGTTCCCACAGTGCTATGCATGTTACTGGAAAAGTAACCAGCAATGACTCCTGGGACTATAATAATGATTGGCTTGCCAAGATGTCTACCCTCTGGTGCAATAGTGTAATGAACATTAAGGAGTAACCAACCACTTTTCTGATCATATTTAAGTCCTGCACTATAAGGTAAAATTCATACCTGACTCCATTCCTGGGCTAAGAACCTGTGGTTTGACAGACCATTGGCCGGCCCCAGGGGAGGAACTACTGCTGCTAAGTAGACATATATAATAGTAAACTCATGACATATCCCTCTGTCTATATATTAGTGCTTCTCTCAAACCTCATCAGATAAGCTTATGTTTGCTATAGGTCGTTATTCACAAAGATATTCGCAACTGACTAAGGGGAAGAAAATAAAGCATGACAGAATAATCAGCCTTAAATCATATGTGTACTGTAATTTCTCCTCAAAAGGCTTAGGGATCACTGCAGAAAACAGGGTGAAAAGACTGTAAAGGCAAAGGAAGTGAATGAATAGGAAGAGATCAGTGTCCTCGAAACAGAACTGAGCAGTTAAATCAATAATAATTAAAGAAAAGATCCTGAATGTTGGAGGGGAACACAGAAAGAGATTAGAGAAGGAAAAGGTGGAGATGATATAGATACAACACTTATGTAAAAAGCTCTCAAAACACACAATTAATTAGAAAAGAAAAAACTTTTAAAAGAAAACTAATATAGATGATTATTATGCATTCAACAACTGAGCTATAGACACAGTTCCACACAAACACTCCTTCTGTAGTGCTGGGATTTGAACTTTTCACTTTGCACATGCTAAGACATAAATTTCCATTGAAACACACCCCAGCCCTATGAAAAAGGAATTCTACCTCACAGTCTCAACATCAAATCATACCTTAGTTTCCAGTCTACCCTGGGATTTCAGATGACACCAGCCCACAAGATAATATGAGCAAATGTCATCATATAAATGTCACTGAAAGACAGAGAGATAGAAATGTAGATCATCTGAAGTAAGGGCTAAGAGAAAATAAATAAGGTAGCAAACATATCTGTTACAAAGGATATTTATCAGCAGTTCAAATTTACAATTTTTTGTTGTTTGTCATTAATTGAATCAAATAAAGCCATGATAAATCCAACTCACCTCTGAAATAAAGGGAAAGAAAACATTTCTCAGATACCCCTTTGAGTCAATGGGTGCATGAATGAAATGAATAACCTCACATATAAGCAGAGATGGCCCAAACCCTGTCAACCATCAGGTATTTGTTAACATTCGGAACACTAAACTATTTCTATTAATTTATATTTAACTTGTTTACAGACTTACTACTTTAAACACAGAGACCCTAAAGAAAATAACTATTAAGTTTCAAGTCAGTGATCATAAAAGTGGGGGGCCTATGAGATGGTTCAGCCTGTAAAGTTGATTGTGGCCAGGCTGTTCAATGTTAGTTTAATCCCTGGGACCCACACTGTAAAAGAAGAAAGCTGACACTTGCATAAGTTTTTTTCTTTTTCCTGCACTTGAGAAAAATAGCACTACATTCCCCCCATAAACGAATATGTATAATAAAACATGTGTTTAAATATGTATGATAAAAGGCCAATTTTATCATACATAAATATGACTTACAAATCTGCTTCTTAGAGCTTCATTGAAAGAGTGATGCTGACCCAAAACCTAAGGAAATCCTTGGTCTAGGAACACATCCTGGCCTGAACAGAGAAGCAGTGAGTGAAGCAACTAAGAGTTAAGCAAAAGCGACTGGCAACCAAATGGCCAGAGCTGAAGGACTGCTGATCTTTAAAGTGGCTGAGACGGAGATTGTGAAAAAAAAATGCCTTTTTGCTAAGGAATACTGAACTAGGTCACTGGCTTTGAGGAAACACAAGGTCAACATACTGTTTTCCATGACCAAACCCAAGTATAGATCCCTATTCTTAATGAAAAGTATCAATTTAGTCATTGTAAGGTGATTCACAGTGTCAAATCATACTCCTGTTTCTCAACTAGCTGGGAGCCTATTATATGGTTAATGTGTTCAAGCAAATCAACATCAAGAGTTTCACTTACCAGCAATCGCAGGACTGAGAGAGAAGTCCCAGATGGAGGAGTTGGAGGAAGGTCTGAAGGAGCTGAGGGAATTTGCAGCCCCATGGAGGGAGCAAGAGAGTCAATGGGCCTGACCTCCCCCCCCTCCCCCGGTCCTCCTGGAGTTCGGACCACCAACCAAAGAATACACATTGACGGACTTATAGTTTGGACCACATATGTGGCAGAGGAC
>CM052712.1:39924900-39951595 GCA_028551405.1 Uromys caudimaculatus | reverse complement strand
AGAGGCCTCAGTAAAGGGGAATATCAAGGCGGGAAAATGGGGATGGGTGGACGGGGGTGGGGGGGTGGGAGGTGGAATTCCCTCCTAGAGGCGGGTTGGGGAGGGGATGGGGGGTATACAAAGAGGAGACTCAGAAAAGGGGAAACATTGGAAATGTATATAAAGTATCAAAAATAAAAAAGGAGGAAAAAAAAAAAAAAAAAAAAGAAAAAAAAAAAAAAAGAGTTCCTTATGGGCTAACGTGCCTTTTAAAGAGATCATTGGGACACCTGGGCATTTGGCTGTGTTCAGAAAACTTCCTCTCATGTACCAGACACTCAGACCAAGTTCCAACACAGAAGTGAGCCATTTAAACACAGGTCTAACAACAAAGTTATGAATCTGCGTTCTCCCTTCAAGTGGAAATTACTCTCACTAATATAAAGCGACAAGTCACCCTTGATCAGCTTCTCTTTTGATCTTTCACTGCCTCAGTAACAAAGGCAAGAAGTAATTTCCTATATAAGTTTTTATTTCTAAAACAGCCTACATGCTGTCTTTATTCAATACAATATTAAAGAGAGTGTTTGATTACATTTTATAATCTCATTCATAAATGTAATACTGCTATGCCATTGCATTTATGATTTTCAAAATAGGACTTAAAATTAAATAACAAAACCTCAAAGCAGATGGTTGGAAAAGTGACCAATTACTTACACATGCATTACAATAGGGTATTTTTACACGATATATATTTCTTGCATATCTTCCTGTGAATGTATTCATTCATATTTCCTATATGTGCAAGCATATATCTGCAATAGATTCTTTCACAAATTTCACTTTAGTTAAATATAATTTTAAACATTTAAACATAATTATCACAGAGCATATAATATGCATATGTAATATATACATATAATATTTAAGTATGCATTTGTACCAAGGAATTTATCAGTCAATTCTTTGGAGGTTATGCAATTTATATGCATGTCATGCATAGGAATAAAAGATTGGAGGGTACATGTATGTGTACATATGTGTATATACATATATATATGTATGTATATATGTATATTATGCATATATGTATGTATATATATATGCAGGTATGTTAGGCATCAACTCTTTTATTTTACCAAACAAACTAACAATAAACAAAGTAAATGACTTGATCAAGGTCGCAGGAAAAAAACAACCAAACAAAAAAAGCCCAAATGTCATGATTTCAGTCCAATGTTTTTCTCTCCTGATATTCTGATTTTTCCAATCTTACTTTTAAACACAGAAAATAAATTGTATTTGCTACCTTTCTACCGTAGCCTTTGGCTGACGGGTCTGCAGAGATTGCCTTCTCTGAGATTTGGATTCTTATCATAAGGCTCTGTTTTGGAACTACCAATTGCCATTTTAATGCAACTTACTGATCATGCAGACAGCCAGCCTCTCATAAATCATGTAAAGTACCTGAAAAATATGATTTATGAGCTATGTTATGGGAAATGGGGTCCTTTAATATTCTTAACCCTTCAGGATGTTGTTGCTTATCACAGTTCCTTCTCTGGACCAATGAAGGTGGGTCTGAATGCTTCATCCCAAGTGCCCCTACCTCCGTGCCCCCCATCACTAATATGCTGTCCACTCACCTTTATCCATGGATAATGAGCCTCTCCTTTAAGTGTGTCACCTGACTGTGAATGCTTGAGTCTAATGCCTAGTCTGCTTGTGGCTATTACAGAACATGTTCCTGAGGCACTGCCTCACACAGTAATTAAAGAACAGCACTTAATAACCTCTTACTGTGGAATTAAAAGAGCAGGAATATTAGAGTTTGTTGCAGAAGGGACTCCATGAAAGATCCTAGAAAACCCAACATGAAACTAATTTAAACCGTATGCCTTGTTGAAAAGAAATATGGAGAAAATGCCCGTAATGTACAGTAAATGAGGCCCATAACTCATTGGAGCCTCCAATGAGTTATGTGCTAAATTCATATTTCACAACATGGCCATAGATTATTTTTTTTAAAAAAATCTTCCTGTCTATTAACCCTTTTCTTTGTTGTGGGAGCTTTTATAAGAATAACATGGTGGTGTGCACATTAATAGATTTACATATGCAAATAGAATTCATTTACCAATGGGTTATTTTTTAAACCCCCCCCATCATGGCTCAATATATTATCGCTTCACCAAACCAACAAATTAAAAATAATTTCCAATTTCTTCCACAAATACCTAGTGGCTAAATGTTATTAATGCATTTGCCTGAAAGGCATACATTCAAACATTGCTCAGTTAGGGAAGAAGAATAGACAGTGCTGATTGCTTGCAATCAGTTTCAGTAATCTATATTTTCTTCACCGAACTGAAAGTTTATCTCACTATGGAACAACAGTTATAATTTTGCTTCTACCATTCATCAACTCTGGTATTTCCAAGACTCAAATCATCACATTCTGGAGCTACAGAGTAAGCAAGCTGTTGACAATTTTCTTCTTAGCATATTCCTTTAAAACTGTTTGTCTGCACATTATGGGTTTATCTCCTGTGTGAGAGACCCTAATAAATCACATTTGCTTTCAGCTATCCTGGCTATTAGGCTTTTATAATCATGAAATAAACGCAATAGAAGACTACTATTTTCAGAAGATTGGAAATCACTGGGTATTTTCCTCTTTCTATGATTACATGCTTCCCTCATTTTTCAGGAGGGCTGTGTTACATTTAGAGTCTGTCAGCATATTGCTTGTACAAACAATAATGCTCCCAACCGATTGTTGGTCTGAAGAGGTGGGGGTGGGAAGCCATGCATGAAACAGAAAGTTCTGACTAGAGTCGGAAGGACTTTAGTCAGTATTTTTGCCATCTTAGAATTACAAAAATAGTTTCTTTTACAATATAAAGTTCTCAGATTGCTTTCTTTTACCCTTTCTTGCTTGATATACAATAATTGCTCTTAATCCTTTGTAGAGCAAAGCTTTGAAATTCTTTCAGATTTAAGTGAGTATATGAAATCCATCACATATGATGAAGGCCCTAAAGGAGATTTATGTGAATTATTTTTCAACACAATTACTGCAATTAGATACCCATACACCTTTGTGTCTTTAATATTATAATCTTTACGGATCAATGATTTGATGGAATTCCTTGTTAGAAATAGATCTAAAACAGGGGATATGGATGGCGTTCTCAACTGTAGCAACTGCCCAAGTGAAGAACAAGGCAATGAGGACAGTGTCAAGGTCAATACCGTTGCTGAGTTCTGAATCTTGGTTAATATTTTCAGCCATTTCATTTGTAACTTAACATATCCAACTGCTACTGTTAGAAAACTCAGTTTTGGCTTTTCTGGTGTGTATGCAATGTTTGGGATTTTTTTCCAACCGTGTCCCCAAGTGAACTTGAATTTGTCAAAGAGACTCAAATCCACTTTCTTGTTGACTCTTCATCATATCAGAAGATGCAGATGTGAATGACAAAAGGCACAAGCTTGGCATGATCCCCACAAATGTGTGCATCCCAAAACACAGCTCGTAAAATTCATTGTCAGCCCACAGAGAGAAAATAGGCACAGAAGGGAACAGATAGAAGAAGAAATGTGATGCTGTTTTGTTTACATATCTAATAGTCTGAAATTAGTAGATAGCTATTTTCCTGGATCGTTTTCCCTATCAGCTTCAAACCTTCTGTATATCTTGCATCATAATTGCTATGCATAGGCCTTATTGTGAACAGCAATCATTGCCATGAGGGAACCTTATTCTGAATGACGTTCATTGCCAGGTTTTATTCCTAGCTTCCTGGGAGACTACTGCTACAAAGCGGTGCAAGTATGTACACCATAAACAGTGTTTCAGAACTCTGTTCCCTGATCTTGGGCTAGGATAAATCAACAAAGGTAGAGAGGTGCTGATTAAAAGGCACACTTCAATGGAAAATTATTTCAAAGCCAAAATTAATAGAAACTGTTCAACTAAAAAGATCTAGGGACCTGGGGAAAATTATAATTCATGCAATAGTATGAGAAAATGACAATGCACTCTCTCATTCTTTAATAATATCAATAATAATACACATTTTCATTTATACTTTGCTTTCATCTATACTTTCCATAACCTTGATAATTCTCATTTTTTTTTCTAAAAATGGACTAGTTGAAATGTAATCTATTTACCATGATGCTTCTGTGATTCCCAGAGAGTATTGACAGCAGGTTCTTTGAGTGTAATTGTCCAAGCGAGTTCTGAAAATAATTGGCTACTTAGAAAGTCATCCTCTGCCTCGGGCTTGACTAGCCCTTCCCTCCCCACAGTGATCTCTTCCACTGGCAATCTGCCTTTGCCTCTCCTGAGATCTTCCACCTCAACACTGAGCTTGTCTCTTGCCAGTTGAAGACATTTTCATCTTCTGGAAACAAACATGTAAAATGTTGATTTAAAAGCATGTCTAATGTCAGTCAAGAAGGCAGTTCTTTTCATTTCCTCCTCCTCTTGTCCTGGAAAGTTGTCTCTCTTTATTTTTCATCCACATAAACAGTGCTCTGTAAATCTTTTCCAGAAGACACCAACTGAAACAATTAATCAAAGTGTTGTTTATGAGCTGCTAAGAGCAGATTAAATGTTGTGTTGATGACACAATTTGCAAACTATGTATAAACATCAATAGACATACAGAAAGAGCTAAGCCATTGAAAACCTTTGGCCACAAAGAGACCATGTATTTCCTGCATTTGTTTCCATAGTTCAGACCTATTGAGAGATGTTTAGTTAACATTATTGTGGTCTCATTGCTGCTGACGAACTCCTCTGTAATTTATTTTTGCCAATGCTAGCTTTATCTCTGCTACAAACCTGTCAAATTTCTTGTCATAATATAACTATAGCCTTCTTTCTGCTCCTATATAGCTGCCCTGTGTGCTGATCATGTTGTTTCTTTCACAACTGGATGCCTGTCAGTTATCTGCTCCTTAAAAATACCCATAACAGCTAAGGTCACCCCCACTGATTCTTGAGACCTCCCCTATTGCAGGTCTCTGGCATATCCTCAAGATTTCTCCCACCCCTCACCCCCACCACCATTCATTCTCATGGCCTTCTGGCCATCCTCTCTTGCCTCTCCCTATACCCGGTCCTGAACCCCACACATTCCCTTCCCCATCACTTCTCCTACCCAGTTCCCTCCCTCCTTAAGTTCCTAGCACTATTTTATTCCTCCTTCAATGTGTGATACAAGCATCCTCACTTGAACCTCCCTTGTTATTTGTCTTCTTTGGGTCTGTGGAGTGTAGCATGGGTATCCTGTGTTTTATGGCTAGTATCCACTTATAAGTGAGTACATACCATGTCTTTTTGGGTCTGGGTTACCTCACTCAGGATGATATTCTCAGGTTCCATCCATTTGCCTTTAAAATTCATGATGTCTTTGTTTTTAATAGCTGAATACTATTCCATTGTATAGGTGTGTTACATTTTCTTTATCCATTTTTCAGTTCATGGACATCTAGGTTGTTTTCAGTTTGGGGTTATTACAAATAAAACTGCTATGAACATAGTTGAACAAACGCCCCTGAGATATAGTGAGGCATCTTTTGAATATTTGCCCAGGAGTAGTATAGCTGGGTCTTGAGGTAGAACTATAACCAGTCTTCTGAGTAACTGCCAAATTGATTTCCAAAGTGATTGCACAAGTTTGCACTGCCACCAGCAATGGACTCAGGATCTCCATCCTCACCACCAGGCGCTATCACTCGAGTTTTTAATTTTATGCACTCTGAAGGCAATAAGATGGAATCTCAGAGTCATTTTGATTTGCATTTCCCTGATGAGTAAGGATGCTGAACATTTCTTTAAGTGCTTACCAGCCCTTCGTGATTCCTCTGTTGAGAATTCTCTGTTTAGCTCTGTACCCATTTTTTAATTGGATTATTTGGGTTTTTGGAATCCAGCTTCTTGAGTTCTTTATAAATGTTTTGATATTAGCCCTCTGACAGATATAGTGTTGGTGAAGATCCTTTCCCAATCTGTAGGCTGGTGTTTTGTCTTATTAACAGTGTTCTTTGCCTTAAAGAAGCATTTCAGTTTCATGAGGTCCCATTTATCAATTGTTGCTCCTAGAACCTGAGCCATTGGTGCTCTGTTGAGGAAGTTGTCTCCTGTACAAATGAGTTTAAGGCTATTCCCCACTTCCTGTTATATTAGATTTAGTGTATCCAGTTTTACTTTTATGTCTTTGTTCCACTTGGACTTGAGTTTTGTGCAGGGTGGATCCATTTGCACAGCAGTGGGGATATAGAACCTGAAGATGAAACCTCCTGTAGCCAGGCAAGAACCCCAGTAGAACTATTGGGACACCAACCCACTCACTAGGCTTTCTATCTTCAGTTTATCCTATCTACAAAACATGCAGGGATGGGGCATGGAGCAGAGACTGAGTAACGACCAAGCAATAACTAACCAACTTGATACTCATTCCCTTGGGCAAGCACCAACCTCTGACACTATTAATGATACCATTATGCTTTCAAACAGGAGTATGTCATTCTCTGAGAGGCTCCATCTAGCAGCTGACTCAGACAGATGCAGGTACCCACAGCCAAACACTGGATGGAGCTTGGGGACTCTTATGGAAGAGTTTGGAAAAAATTGGGAGCTCCAAAGGAGGTAAGAGTCCCACAGGAAGACCAACAGAGTCAACTAATTTGCAGCTTGAGGGGCTCTTAGAGACTGAGCCACCAACCAAAGAGCATACATAGGCTGGCCCTAGGCCCCTACACACACACACACACACACACACACACACACACACACACACACACACGTAGCAGATGTGAGGCATGGTCTTCATGTAGATCCTGAACAACTGAAGCTGGGCTATCCCTAAAGCTGTTGCCTGTCTGTGAAATATGTTCCCCTATCTGGGCTGCCTTGTACTTCAGTGGGAGTAGAGGTACACAGCCCTGAAGCGACATGATATGCCAGGATAGGGGGATATGCAGGAGGATCCTCTACCCTCTCAAAGAAGAAAAGGAGGGAGGATGGGAAAGGGAATGTGGGATGGGAAGCCTGGGAGAAGGGCAGCCATTGGAATGTAAAGTGAATAAATTTAAAAAGAAAAAAAAAAAAAAACCCATAGCATCCAATTCCCAAAATAACTCCAAACATCTCTAGGCACTTGCTGCCATCTTAACTTCGTACATAGACAAATCATATACATAAAGATCAGAATTCACAACCAACAAAACTGGGTAGAAATAATAGTATATCATTTCTTGAATTTATTTTATCTGCCTTATAATCATGCCTATTTTTGAGTGGCTGTTGTGGATTGAATATGAAATGTTCCTCCACAGCTTTGTGTTTTAGATGTTTTGACCCCAGGTGGTAGCAAAATTTTGTGGTTATGGATACTTTGGAATATGGGAAACATATGGAGAGTGTCAACATGTACTTGCATCGAAGGTTATACTTGGTTCCCAGACTACTAGTACCTACTACTCACCCTCCTCATCTTCTTCCTCTTCTTTCTCTTCCCCTTCTTCCCTTACCACCTTTTATTTTTCCTTTCCCTATCATGCCCTATTCCTCCTACTCTCCTTCCTTGTTTCTCTAACATGACTTGAATATGTCTAGTTTACTGTGCTTTCACATTCACGACAGATTAACATTCTGAAATAATACCAAAGAAATCCTTTCTCCCCCTAGTTAGTTCTGTCAAGTATTTTGTCATAGCAACAAGGAGAGACAGTGGTAATTTCTTGCATCAACATTAGAAAAGTGGATTATATATCTTCCATCAATGAATATTAATAGAGATTTCAGTTTTAACAACTGTGGAAAAGTTGCTGTGAATGTATTTGAACATCTCTTGTGGTCATATGCTTTGTATTATAAAAATGAAAATGTTTTTAAGTAGTACTTTTTAGTTTCATCAACAAGCTATGAAAACTCTATTTGCTTTACATCTTTGATCATTTTCATGGGTGCGAAATATTTTTTCATAATGGTTTAATTTGTATTTACGGGATGCCTACATATTTTTATATTTTCGTGATTTTATGGACTAATCACATGCTGTTCTTTATGAGCAATTCACATAAATACTTTTGTTCATCCTTAGCCTATTTGCTAGCACTTTATGAATGTTTGACAAAAATTTGTTTATGTTATATACCCCATAAAATTTCAAAAGATTTACCAGTGAAATCACTTGAACCTTAAAGTTTTCTTGAGGGTATATTATTTATTTGCAATTTTAAAAAGGATATAAAACTACTGGTATTTTCTTTTTTCTTTTTTATGTTGCTTTATTTATTTACATTCAAAATGCTGTAGAGCTACTGGTATTTTCTAATTCAGTATGAATTCACTTTAGGTCAAGGGAATCTCTCCAGGCTGGTGGTCACTCAGCCTACGCTACTGCATTTATTGGAAGAACTTCATTCTTATCATTTGTCATATTTCCTTCCTTACCTGCAAGATTTTTTAAAGTGACCTTTTGTTTTACGTTATTGACATTTTTTGGTCTTATCATTATACTGGGTGTCTCTCAATGTTGTAACCTCTTAAAGAAACCTTTGTTTTGTTCATCTCCTCCAGCTTGTCTGCTCTGATTCATTGGTTATTATTTTTGTCACTGCCTATTGTGTACTTAATTTATTGTTGTATTTCTAACATGTGGATAAAACATTTAGGACCTCCCCTTGAAATGGACCTTGAGTACTTACAATGCTTTTGTATTGTTCCTTCAGAAACCTCCCTTTTGCTTTGAATATGACATACATTTGATAGTCTTATGTATTTGAGAAATTGGTCCTCAACGGAGGCTGTTGTTTGGAAGTTTCTGAAACCGATAGCAGGTGGGGCCTTTCAAGGGGAAGTGGGTCACTAGGCACGAGTCCTGAGGTTTTATAGCTGGGCTTCACTTTCTGTCCAGTGTCTGCTTTGGGGGCTGCTGTAGTAAAATGACCAGTTCCCTCTCACTTATGCCATGATGTACTCCCTGCCATGGTGGATGGTTACTTCACTGAACTATGAGCCAAAAGAAAACACATCTCACTCAAGTTGTCTTCTAAGAAATCCTTAATCATAGCAACTGATAGATCCTTCATTTTCTTTTATTTTTTATATTTTGGTTTTTCAAGACAGGTTTTCTCTGTGTAGCCCTGACTGTCCTGGAACTCCCTCTGTAGACCAGCCTGGCCTCGAACTCAGAAATCCACCTGCTTCTGCCTCCCAAGTGCTGGGATTAAAGGCGTGAGCCACCACTGCCTGGCTATAAATCTTTTCCTTTTTTTTCTTTCTTTTTTTTTTTTTTTTTTTTTTTCTTTTTTTGGTTTTTCGAGACAGGGTTTCTCTGTATAGCCCTGGCTGTCCTGGAACTCACTCTGTAGACCAGGCTGGCCTCAAACTCAGAAATTCGCCTGCCTCTGCCTCCCAAGTGCTGGGATTAAAGGCATGCGACACCACTGCCCAGCTGATATATCCTTCATTTTTCATATATTTGTATTATAATTCAGTATACAACATTTTTAATTTCCTTCTAAATGCTTTTGTGATACACATGATACATAGATGCTTGCAATTAACTTCCAAACATTTAGAAATCTTTAGCTATCTTAATTTTATTGGTTTTGAATTTAACTATATTGTTGTTCAGTACTAAATATAAGATTTCAACCCTGTGAAGCATAATGAGCTCAGTATGCAGCTCATCATTTAGCATCTTTTCACAAAATTATGTTAACTTGAAAATAATGCTTTTTTACAGTGTTCTGCAAATATCATCTGATTTGGATTGACAGTATTGGTCATAGCTTTGGCATTCTTAGTGATAAATTAGACTTACTTCTGTTATTTTAATTACAAAATCACCAGCAATTATCACAAATTTGTTAACCTTTTCATTTACTCTTTCCAGTTTTGTTCGTAAATTTTAAGGTGCTGCTATCACAAGCATATATCTTATGACTGTTATGTAAAATTTCCCTTTGTTACTATTGTTTCTCTTCTTTAAGTCTTTATTGTCTAAAATTACTATATGATCAAGGCTTTATTTGAATTACTGTCTAATTATATGTTAATGTCTTTTTGCCTTTAATCTATGAATTTCTTTATGGTTTAATGTATGCTACTTCTACATAATCTCTAGGTTAGAATTATCACCACTGTTAATGCTTGCTTTTAGTCAAAATATTTGGTTTATATAATCATAGATATGGTTAGATTTAAGGCTATGTTCTTGTTAATTTTCTGACAGTCTCCTCTGATCCTTATTTCTGTTTGCTTCATGAGTGTGTTCCTTTGGGTGAATTTGGCATACTTGATTCTATTTCGTGCTTGCTTTCAGCTTACTAGCTACATGTCTTTTAGTTCTAGTTAATGTCTTAGCGTTTAAAGTATGCGTTTCCTTGTGATGGTCTATTTAGGTTCCCATATTGTACCTTACCCTTCACACTTAATTCTTCACACCTTCTCTTCCTCCCATCACCACTGACAAATTTTTATTTTACACTTTGCTGTTCCCACTTAACAGATGTCATCCCCGATGCCTTTCATTTTGCATTGCTGTCACTCTTTGTACTCTGGTACCAATTTTAGTCCTGCATTCTATTTTACAACTTCAGTTGACCATTAACTTTTAAGTAACTTACAGTAAGAAAAAGAAAACTTCCTTTTATATTATATTTTCACATTTCCAAATTTTTCTTTAATTCTTACAGATTCGATTTTATGTGTGGTGTCTTCTTTGTTATTGTTCTAGGAAGCATGCAACAACATGTCCTATAAGATCAGTCAGTCAGCTGCTGATGTACAATCTCATCTGCCATTTATCAGAAAATGCATTTATGGTATCCTTCTAGTTGCAGAGATATTTTTTCAGATTCAATTCTAAATTGAGTTGTAGTTTTCATGAGATTTAAAACATGCTATTGGGAGAAGATAGCAATTATTTGTATCTTGTTCCCCTTTATACCTTTGTCTTTGCTCTCTAGTTAGTTTCCATATTATTTTACTTTTAGATTTTAGTAGATAATGTATATTTCTGTTCAGTGCTTTTGTGTTGTTCTTCTTTGACAGTCTAAGCATCTTTGGTCTTTGAGGGTTATTTTGTATCACATTTAGGAAACTGCAAGTCATTATTATTCATATTTTTCTAAAGCATCCAGTGTGTTCTTCTGGAATTTCAATTAATACTGTCATCAGATCTGTATGACTCTTATAATGTACTCCGTCTTTTTCCATTTCTTTTCTAAATTGGATAATATCTATTTGTCCTTACATTTATTGACTCTACATTTTTCTGTATCCAATTTGTTACTAAGCTCAGTCAGTTAACTTTTCATTTTAGCTGTCATATTTACCACACTCTAGATTTTCATTTAGCCTTAGTAGAGTTTCAATTTTCTGATGAATGTATTCATGCATTTAGCTATTTTCTATTAATTACTTGAACATGTTTTATTATAATTGTACATGTTCATATTAGTTGATTCAGAGAATGTATCTGCTAACTCCTCCATCAGGGCACCTTGACTAAAGTTTCTAATGTCTGATATGCTCTTTGCAGCAAAGTTACATTTTCCTACTTCTTTGCATATCCAGTTATTTTTGCTGAATATTATACAATAAGAATAATGTTGTAGACATTTTGAATAATTTTCTTCTGAAGGACTTGCATTTTTGTTTTGATAAGAATACCAATGGTAAATTGATCATCTTTGAAGTTGTTTTTTTCTAGTCTTGATTGTATATGCTGTTAGATGGATCTATAGAAGACCAAAGATATTTCTTCTGAAACTCTAACATTGTACAGTCTACCTTCAGATTCTCAATTCTAAAGATCAGCTCATATTCCCTGCCTGCCAGGTCTACCTGGGGTACAGTCAGCATAGGTGAGCGATATACTGTACCCCCAACATGAGCTCCAAAACCTTCCTTCCCAAGGAAGCCAACAAGGCCCCAGGAACATCCAACTTTTACCTGTTCCACTATTCCCTCCCCACTGGGTTTACAGCCAGCAGAGGTAAGCTGCATGCTGTGTCTCTTCTTCCCAATCCCAGCTCCATCACCTTCCATCTTAATGAGGCCTGCTAGGCCCCCAGGAACATCCAGGTTAGACCCTTCTCTGCCAATCCCCCACAACTCCACCTGGGGCACAGGCAGCAGAGGTGAGGTGACTTCTGTCTCCTAAGCTCCATCCTCAGGCCACATCTCTGTCTCCCTTCCCAGAAAGGCCTGTGAGATCCTAGGAACATTTAGTTCCACCTGGGGTATAGGCATCAGAGGTGAGAAGCATACTGTTCCCTGAAATTCATCAGCAGGACCAAGGTTCTGCCTGACTTTGAGGAATCCTGTTGGCATCAGGAACATCCATCCAGCACCAGGGACAACGGGATGGATAAAGGCCAACATAAGAACAAAACCAACAAGAGCCAGAGCAATGTAACCTCACCAAAGCCCAGCTATCCTATCACAGTGAGCCTTGGATATCCTAACACAACTAAAGCAGGAGAAGATGATCTTAAATCCAATTTTATAAAGATGATAGAAGCATTTGAATATAAACAAATGAATCTATTAAAGAAATACAGGAAAATACATTCAAAGAGAAGGAAATAAAACTCTTCAAGAACTGAAAATGGACATAGAAGCAATAAAGAAAACATAACTGAAGAAATCCTGGTGATGGAAAACCTAGGGAAGAGGACAGTAACTACAGATGCAAGCATCACCAACAAAATACAAGAGATAAAAGAAAGAATTTCAGGCATAAAAAATACAATTGAGGAAATGGCTATCTCAGTCAAAGAAAACGTTAAATCTAAAAAGTTTCTGACAAGAAGTATGGGGCACTATTAACAGACCAAACCTAAGAATAATAAAAATAGAAGAAGGAGAAGATTCCCAGCTCCAAGTCTCAGAAAATCTTTTGAACAAAATCATAGAAGAAAATTTTCCCAACCTAAAGAAAGAGATGTCTATAAATATACAAACACCTTACAGAACACCAAAGAGATTGGACCAGAAAACAAAATACTCCTGCCACATAATAATCAAAACAGTAAATGTACAGAACAAAGAAAAAAATTTAAAAGCTGCAAGAAAAAAAGGCACATAAAGTCACATAAAGGCAGACCTATCAGAATTATACCCAACATCTCAACAGAGACTAAAATCTAGAAGAGCCTAGACAGATATCTTACAGAATCTAAGACACCACAGATGTTAGCACAGACTATTATACCCAGGAATACTTTTAATCACCATAGATGAAGAAAAGAAGATATTCCATGAAAAAATTAAAACAATATCTATTCACAAATCCACACCTATAAAATGGGCAACGTTGGGAGGTAGGAGGTTGGGGGGACCCTCCAGAATGTACCAGAGACCAGGGAAGTGAGAGATTCTCAGGACTCAAAGGGAGGGACCTTAGATGAAATGCCCTACACTGGGGAGAGGGAACTTGTAGAGCCCACCTCTAGCAAAAAAGACAGGACATCAAGTGAGAGATGGGGTCAAAACGCTGACCCGTAATTGTTTCTGTATGAAAGAACTGCATGGATGAAAATGGAGAGGAGCCTGAGGAAAAAAAGGTCCTGTTGGCATCAGGACCGCCAAACTGGTGATGTTGCACCCAGGTGACATCACCCAGACCACAGTGTGACCCGCCCATCTGTTGCTAAGGCAACAGCCACCATATTCCCAGAATTCACCTTGACCTACTACCCACCTTTACCTGTGGCTACGTCATGCCGCGTCACTTTCCTTATATATACGGAGGACCCCTCTCTTCTCTTTCTCTTTTTTCTCTTCTTTTCCCCCTCTTCTTCCCTTCTCTCTCCTCGCCGCTACCTTGCCCCCCCAATAAACCCCTCACGTGGAACTGTTTGGCTTGGTATGGTTTTGGAACGTGCGACCATCTCCACCGCAGCACATACTGGACCCGTACCAGCATTTTTTTTTACAACAGGTCCAGTGACAGGGCCAAAGTGGGATCCAGCTCAAGGGGAGGCCCCAAGGCCTGGCACTATTACTGAGGCTATGGAGTGTTCACAATAAGGGACCTATCATAACTGTCCTCTGAAAGACCCAACAAGCAGCTGAAAGAGTCAGATACACATATTTGCACCCAACTAATGGACATAAGCTGCTGACCCCTGTGGTTGAATTGGGGAAAAGCTGGAAGAGCTGAGGAGGAGGGCAACCCTGCAGGAGGACCAGCAGTCTCAATTAACCTGGACCCCCATAATCTCTCAGACACTGGACCACCAACCAGGCAGCATACACTAGCTGATATGAGGCCCCCAATACATATACAGCAGAGAACTGCCAGGTCTGGGTTCAGTCAGAGAAGATGCACCTAACCCTCAAGAGACTGGAGGCCCCAGGGAGTTTAGAGGTCTGGTGGAGTGAGAGTGGGGGTAGGGACAAAAATAATTAAAAAGAAAGAAGAAGAAGAAGAAGAAAAAACTCCTCCATTGTTGACCCCATGCTCGCTTCAATGGTTGGCTGCAAGCATCCACCTCTGTATTTTTCAGGATCTAGCAGAGCCTCTCAGGAAACAGCTATATCAGGCTCCTGTCAGCAAGCACTTCTTGACGTCCACAATAGTGTCTGAATTTGGTGACTGAATATGGGATGGATCCCCAGGTGGGGCAGTCTTTGCTCCACACTTTGTCTCCATATTTCCTCCCCCTTCTAAGAACTGAAGCATCCACACTTTGATCTTTCTTCTTCTTGAGCTTCATGTGGTCTGTAAATTGTACCTTGAGCATTCTGATCTTTTGGGCTAATATCCACTTATCAATGAGTATATACCATGTGTGTTCTTTTGTGACTGTGTTACCTCATTCAGGATGATAATTTCTAATTCCAACCATTTGACTGTGAATTTCATGAAGTCATTGTTCCACATTTTATGTATCCATTCCTCTGTTGAAGGACATCTGGGTTCTTTCAAGCTTCTGGCTATTATAAATATGGTTGCTATAAACACAGTGGAATATGTGTCCTTGTTATACGTTGGAGCAACCATTGGACTGAGTACTGGGTCCCCAATGGAGGAGTTAGAGAAAGGACTGAAGTAGCTGAAGGGGTTTGCAACCCCAAAAAAAGCAACATCAACCAACCAAACTCCTCCTCCCAGAGCTCCCAGGGACTAAATCACCAACCAAAGATTACACATGGAGTGACTCATGGCTCTAGCCGCATAGGTAGCAGAGGATGGCCTTGCCAAGCATCAATGGGCAGAGAGGCCCTTGGTCCTCTGAAAGCTCAATGCCAAGTGTAGCAGAGTTCCCAGGGCAGAGAGGCAGAAGTGGGTGGGTGGGAGAACATCCTCATAGAAGCAGGGGGAGGGGGATTCGGATAGGGAGTGGGGGGGGGAGGGGAGGAAATCCGGGAAAGGGAAAAACAGTTGAAATGTAAATAAAGAAAATATCCAAATAGGAAAAGAAAAAAAGAAAAAAATGTTTAAATTGATTATTTATAGTGAAAATTCATGTTGCTATTTTTGCTTATCATATATATATATATATATATATATACATATATATATATATATATATATATATATATATATATTGAAATAGAGTTATTTAAATTTAGTCTCCAACTACAGGAATTAATTCAGATATAATCTCGTGTTTGGTTCTAGGCAAGTCTTGGTCCTACAGCTTTTGAGTCTGCAGTTCTCAGGGTGAATCTTGATTTTTCCTTCACTTAGGATGCTGATCAGCATTCCTTGCAATGCTAACAAGTATTTCCATTTTTCAATGAAATAACAATCCTTGTAAACTTCTCTAAGTACCTGGAGATTACCAGAAAAGAAAAATACCTAGATATGATCATAAATGAGTATACTCTCATATACTTTTTGTAGCTGCCTACTTTCAAATCACAGAATCTTTTAAATACTTGAATCAGGGAAAGACAGTGTTTAAAACCATGACTTTCTGTAAAAGGCTTTTTCACAAGAATACAGCACTTTATCAAATTGCAAAATTATGTTTTTTTTAATCTGACCATATGAACTTCAAATTCAGTTGTCTCTTCAGCAGTGTTCCCGGCTACCTCTCCCAGTGTGTGTAGCTCCATGGAAGGACTTCAGTCTGGTGTAGATGGATTTGAACTAAGTTTTGTTTTATACTATCTCAATACCATGAATGTCTATGGATTTTTATGCAATAAGATCTGAGTATTGTGTTTTTTTAAATATATTGTTTTCTTGGTTAAAAAAATAAAAAAGAAAATACTTGAAGGAAAAGTCCAACCAAAGGCGGTTAACTATACACAAGAACACAGGGGAATGAATAAGTCCACATAAGAAAAAAACAAAAACAAAACAAAATAAAGGACACACACACACACACTCACACACACACACACACACACACACACACACACATGCTACCAACATCAAATTAAAAGAAGTTAACAATCACTGGGCAGAATATCTCTCAACATCAACGGTCTCAGTTCCCCAATAAAAACACACAGACTAACAAAGTCACTGCTTAAACAGAATCCTTCATTCTGATACATACATGAAACATACCTCAGCAACAAAGGTAGACATTATCTCAGAGTAAAGGCCTGACAAAAGTTTTCCTAAGCAAATGCATGCACAAAGCAAGTTGGAGTAGCCATTCTAATACATAAAAAAATAGACCTTCCAACCAAAATTAATCAAGAGTTGGAGATGGACACTTCACAAATATCAAAGGAAAAATACACCAAGATGATGTCTCAATTCTGAATATCTATGCCACAAATACAAGAACACCCACATTTATAAAAGAAACTTTACTAAATCTTTAACTATGTATTGAAGCTCACACACTAATAGTGGGAGAATTCAACACCTCACTTCCACCAATGGACAGGTCATCAAGACAGAAACTAAACAGAGAAATAATAAAAACAGACGTTATGAATCAAAAGGCCCTAATATATCTATAGTACATTTCACCCAAACACAAAGGAATATACCTTCTTCTCAGTTGCTCATGGAACCTTCTTCAAAATTGACAATATACTTGGTCACAAAGCAAGATACAACAGATCCAAAAATAACTCCCTGTATCTTGTCAGACCACCAGGGATTAATGCTGGACTTCAACAACAGAAAGCCTACAAACTCATGGAAACTGAATAGCTCTCTACTCAATGACAACTCAGTCTTGGAATAAATAAATAAAGAAATTAAAGATTTTCTAGAATTCAATGAAAATAAAGGCACAACATACCCAAATTTATGGGACACAGTAAAAGCAGTGCTATGAGGAAAGTTCATAGCATGAAATGCTTTCATAAATAAACTGCAGAGTTCTCATACTAGCAACTTAACAACACACTTGACAGCTCTAAAACAAAACAAAACAAAACAAAAAAAACACACCTAAGAGGAGTAGAGGGCAGGAAACAAACTAAATCAGGGCTAAAATCAATCAATTGAAAGCAAGGAGAGCAATACAAAGAATCAATAAAACCAAGAGCTTTTTTTTTTTTTTTTTTTTTTAAGAAAATCAGCAAGATAGATGAACCCTTAGCCAAAATAACTAAAAGTAAAAACAAACTCTCTGAACAGTAAAAACTTTAACAAAACCAGAAATAAGAAGGGAGATATAACAACAGACTCTGAGGAAATCCAAACAATCATTTGGTCTTATTTCAAAAGCCTTTACTCACCGGGCAGTGGTGGCGCATGCCTTTAATCCCAGCACTCAGGAGGCAGAGACAGGCGGATTTCTGAGTTTGAGGCCAGCCTGGTCTACAGAGTGAGTTCCAGGACAGCCAGGGCTATACAGAGAAACCCTGTCTCGAAAAAAAACAAATAAACAAACAAACAAAAAAAATCAAAAGCCTTTACTCCACAAAATTGGAAAATGTTCAGAAAATGGATGACTTTCTTGATAGATTCCACTTACCAAAGGTAAATCAGGATCAGGTAAACTATTTAAATTGTTGTATAACCTCTAAGGAAACCGAAGCATCAAAACTCTCCCAACCAAACCGGCTCAGTGCCAGAGATTTTAAAGCAGATTTCTACTAGACTTGGAAAGAAGAGTTAATACTAGTACTCCTCAAATGATTCCAAAACAATAGAAATGGAAGGAATATTGTTAAACCATTCTATGAGGTTACAGTCACCCTGATACCTAAGACACACAAACACTCAACAAAGAAACAGAACTTTAGAGAGATATCTCTTATAATCATTGATGAAATAATACTCAATAAAATATTTGCAAACTAAATCCTAGAACACATCAAAGACATCATCCCCCATGAATAAGGAGACTCCATCCCAGGGATGCAGGGATGGTTTAATATATGAAAATCCATTGATGTCATCCATAATATGCACAAACTGAGGGAGAAACCACATAATCATCCAACTAGATGCTGAAAAGGCTTTAATAAAATTCGACTCCCCTTCAGGATAAAAGTCTTGGAGAGATCAGAAATACAAGGTGCATACCTGAACACAATAAAAACAATATACAGCAAGCTAATAGCCATAAGCAATTCCATTAAAATAAGGGACAAGAAAAAGCTGTCCACTCTCTCTCTTTTTCTGTTCAATATAGTACTAGAATTTATAGCTAGAGAAATAAGACAACTAAAGAAGATCAAGTAAATACAAATTTGAAAGGAAGAATTCAAAGTATTACTATTTACAGATGATATGATAATATACAGAAGTGACCCCAAAAACTCTACCAGAGAACTCCTACAACTGATAAATACTTTCTGCAAAGAGACTGGATACAAAACTAACTCAAAAGAATCCATAGTCCTCCTTTATATAAATGAAAAATAGGCTAAAGAAGAATTTAGAAAAATGACACCCTTTCAATGGCCACAAGCAATATAAAATATCTTGTTATATCTATAACCAAGCTAATGAAAAACCTGTATGACAAGAACTTCAGGTGTCTGGAGAATGAAATTGAAGAAGGTATCAGAAGATGGAAAGATTTCCTGTGCCCATAGATCAGCACGATTAACATAGTAAAAATGACCACCTTATAAAAGCAATCTACAGATTCAATTCCCACAAAATTCCGACACAATTCTTTACATACCTCAAAAGAGCAACTCTCAACTTCATATGGAAAAAGAAAAAATCCAAATAGGAAAAACAATTCTGTAAAAAGAACTTCTGTAGGTATCACCATGCCTGAATTCAAGCTGTATTACAAAGCAATAGTAATAAAAACATGATATTGGCATAAGAGGAGTCAGGGTGATTAATGAAATTGAATTACAGACCAAAAGAAAAACACACACCCACAGACACTTGATTTTTGCAAAGAAACCAAAACTCTTCAATGGAGAAAAAGAAAACATCTTCAGCAAATGCTGCTGATCTGATTGGATATCTTCATGTAGAAGAATCCAAATAGATCCATATCTATCAACTTGCTCAAAATTCAAGTCCATGTGGCTCAAAGACCTCAACACAAAATGAGACACACTAAATCTAATAGGAGAGAATAGCTATGAATACATCGGTACTAAAGACAATTTCCTGAACAGAACACCAATAGTTCAGGGACTAAAACCAACAATTAATAAATGAGACCTCATGAAACCAAAGTATCTGTAAGGCAAAGAACACTGTCAATAGGACACAACAGCAGTCTTCACCAACCCTACATCTGACAGGACAAATATCCAAAATACACAAAGAACTCAAGAAATTAAACATCAGCAACCCAAATAACCCAGTAAAAAATATACAGTATTGAGCTAAACAGAGAATTCTCAACAGAAGCATCTCTAATGTCCCAAAAGCACTTAAAGAATCACTGAACATACTTAGTCATCAGGAAAATGCAAATCAAAACAACACTGAGATTCCATCTTACACCCATCTGAATGCCTAAGATCAAAAACTCAAGTGACAGCACATGCTCCTGAAGTTGTGGAAGAACACTACTACATTGCTAGTGGTGAGAGGTCAGCTCTGAAACTTTGAGATATTCCACCAGGGTCCCCTCCCCCCTCCGAGCACGTGGAAGAAACGGGTTAGAAAGCACGTAGGCTGGAAGGGAGGGGCTGATTAAGCCCCTGCTACCTCATTCTCTAAAGACCAATCAGTTTAAAAGTCACACTGTTCTGCCAATCACATTGTACCTAATGGCAGTTGCTCCAAAATCCTATATAAGATCCCTGAACAGGCTCCACGAGGTCGCCCTCCCATCTTGGTATGTAGAGTGACCTTGGCATGCTGATGAATCAATAAAATTCTCTTGCATTTTGCATCAATCTCTGACTCCATGTATTCACTTGGAGGGTCTCGGGTAAGTTAAGACTCCCCAGAGCCTTACAGTGGGAGTAAACTTGTACAACCACTTTGGAAATCAATCTGGATATCTCTCAGAAAACCGGGAATAGTTCTAGCTCAAAAATAGCTCAGCTACACCACTCCTGTGCATATACCCAAAAGATGCTCCCCAATACTCAAGAACATTTTCTCAACTATGTTTACAGCAGTTTATTTGTGATAGCTGAAAACTGGAAAAATGCAACTATCCCTCAGCTGAAGAACTGATAAAGGAAATGTGGTACATTTACACAATGGAATACTACTGAGCTATTAAAAATAAGAATATCATGCAGGCAAATGGATAAAACTAGAAAATGTCATCTTGAATGAGGTGATCCACCCAGAAACATACACATGGTATGTAATCACGTATAATTGGAAATTAGCCATAAAGAACAGGATAATCACGCTATAATTCCCAGACCCAAAGAAGCTAAGTAACAAGGAGGGGCCCAAGGAATGATGCTTTAATCTCACTCAAAAGGGGAAATAAAATAAACACCTGAAATGGATGGAGAGAGGGAACTTGGTGGGAAAGGGAAGGGAATGGCTTAGGGATCAGGTATGGGGAATGTGGGATTTGGGCATAAAAGGGATGAGAGTGAGAGAGAAGAGAAACTGTTGGGGTTGTTGGAGGGCATCTCTGGGACTAGCCAAAGACCTAGGATTGGTGAGGCTCCTGGGACTTAGCTGGGTCTCCTTTAACATGGGAATATAGACCCTGAAGTGACCAATTCCTATAGCCAGACAGGTCTTCCAAGGAAGACAGTGGCGCACCATCTCACCTACAAAACTTTGACCAACAATTTGCCCTACCTACAAGATGTGCAGGAATAAAGATGGAACAGAGAATGAGAAAATTGCCAACCTATGATTGGCCCAACTTAAGACCCAACCCATGGGTCTTAATGATACTTAATGACCCCTGACACTATTAATAATACTCTGCTATGCTTGCAGACAAGAGCCTACAGCTGTGAGTCATCTTCAAGGTTTCATCCAGTAGCTCATGAAAACATATGCAGATACCCACAGCCAAACATTAAGCAGAGCTTAGAAGGTCTTGTGGAAGAGTCCGGGGAAGGATTGAGGGAACCAGACAGGTTAAGAACATCACAAGAAGATTAACAGAGTCAACTAAACTCGACCCACTGGGGCTCACAGAGGCTGAACCACCAACTGAAGAGCATGAACTAAATCCAGCTTTGTCTTTTTCTTAGGGTTTCTATTCCTGCATAAACATCATGACCAAAAAAACAAATTGGGGAGAAAGGATTTATTTAGCTTACACTTCCACATTGCTGTTCATCACCAAAGGACATCAGGACTGGAACTATAAAGCAGGTCAGAAAGCAGGAGCTGATGCAGAGGCCATGAGGGGATGTTACTTACTGGCTTCCTGCCCCTGGCTTGCTCAGCTTGCTTTCTTATAGAACCCAAAACTACCAGACCAGTGATGACACCACCCACAATGGGTGCTCCCACCCTTGATCACTAATGGAGAAAATGCCTTATAGCTGGATCTCATGGAGACATTTCCTCAAGGGCGGCTCCTTTCTCTGTGACAACTTCAGCTTGTGTCAACTTGATAGACAAAACCAGCCAGTACAACTGACCTCTTGTCAACTTGACACACAAACACATCACTATTAAGCCTCAACCCTTACTTTCTTATTCATCCCCAAGATCTAAATAACTTTAAAGGTCCCATAGTCTTTACAATTCTTACATATTAAAATTTCAGTCCCTTTAAAATATCCAATTTCTTTAAAAATTTAAAGTTTTTTACAGTCTAAAGTCTCATAACCATGGGTTCCACTAAATTACTTTCTTCCTCCAAGAAGAAAAAATATCAGGGCACAATCATAATTAAAAGCAAAATCAAATTACCTATCCAATGTCTGGGATCTACTCATCATCTTCTGGGCTCTTTCAAGGGCCTGGATCACTTCTCCAGCTCTTCCCTTTGTAGCACATACCTTGTCTTCTAGGCTTCAGCTATCTGTATTCCAATGATGCTGCTGTTCGTGGTGGTCATCTCATGGTACTGGCACCTCTTAAACACTGCTGCCTTCCTCTGCAACTAGGCTTCACCAATAGCCTCTCATAGGATCTCTTCATAGTGCCAAGCCTCAACTCCTTTGCATGACTCCTTCAGTTTGGGGCCATCAATGGTAACTGAAGCTGCACCTTCACCAATGGCCTTCCATGACTTCGCACAGTGCCAAGCCTCAGCTGCTATTCATAACTACTTCATGCCTTCAAAACCAGTACCACCTGAGTGACTATCACACATTATCAAGTCCAGCCACAGCACAAGGGATAATCTTGGTTATATCTGGAACACAGCCTCTTTGTGCTCTCAGAAAACACTTCCCAGAAGATTTCACTTCAGTGATGCTGGTCTCTTCTTAATCACCACTAATTTCTTAGTTCCAGCTAACCAACCTCAATAGTCCTAGTTATTATACAAAGGATTCACTTTAGTAGTTCTGGTATCTTGTTAAATCACAGCTGATTCTTCAGCCCCAGGTAACCAAATCCACAGAATCTTCACAATCAAAACAGCAATGACCATATTAAGAGTCTTTAATCTTCTCTCTGAAATTTCACAAGCCAGGCCTCCATCTTCTGCACTGTTCTCAACATTATCTTCCAAGCTCCTACAGAACATCCCACAGAGCTCTTAACACCTAATGGCTCTTCTAGCCCAAAGTTCCAAAGTCCTTCCACAGGCCTCTTTAAAACATGGTCAGGTTGTCACAGGAATACCCCACTATGCTGGTACCAATTTGTCTTAGTCGGGATTTCTATTCCTGCACAAAACATCATGGCCAAGAAGCAAGTTGGGGAAGAAAGGGTTTATTCAACTTGTACTTCCATATTGCTGTTCATCACCAAAGGAAGTCAGGTCTGGAACTCAAGCAGGTCAGAAAACAGGAGCTGATGCAGAGACCATGGAGAGATGTTACTGGCTTGCTGCCCCTGGCTTGCTCAGCTTGCTTTTTTATAAAACCCAGGACTACCAGCCCACGGATGGCACCACCCACAATGGACTGCCCCCCCTATCACTAATTGAGAATATGCCTTACAGCTTCATCTCATGGAGATATGTCCTCAAGGGAGTATCCTTTCTCTGTGATATCTCCAGCTTGTGTCAAGTTGACACACAAAAGCAGCTAGTACAGTCTTCATGTGGCTTCTCTGAGAAGGGGAGGAGGAAATGAGAGTAGGGGGCAGAAGGCTGGCACTGAGAGGAGAGCGGGGGGGGGCTGTGATCAGGATGTAAAGTGAATAAATAAATTAATCAATGAAAAACGAAAAGAACACTTAACTCAGCTTAGCTTCGTTAAGGTTAGTGTGGCATAGGCTTCAATCCAGTGAGCAAATCTTAAGCTTACAGGTAGAATCTGTTATGGCACCTTGACTTCCAAGGACTCTAACTGTCTCCTATCTCAGTTAGATATCTTCCTAATGGCCAGGAGATTGTTCCATGTAGGCCAGAGTTCTAATTCTAACATTTCTCAGTACTATTTAAGTTCTTTGCTCTGATATCACAACAATCAGCTTCTATTTAGTAACCCATAGTAGTCTTACACTGTTCCCATAAATGGAAAGCAATGAGAACCTTATTAGGAGTCTCTGTCCCACAAAATTATTGATAATGCTAAAGTTGTCCTTAGCCTCTAGGACTCAGTTTTTCAGATAACAGTCTTTGAATGACTATGTTAAAATGCATTTTGTTACAGTATCATGATGAATGAGATACTCAACTTTGAAAGGAAATGAACTTTAAAAAGGCTTCATTCAGTCAGAGTCAAATTTACAGTCATCATGGATAGAGCCCACTATTGAGGAAGCTGCTTATCTCGTAATAGCTGAGGAACAAGAGAATAAAATTGGAGGCCCTAATTGTCAAGGGAACACCAAATAACCAGAATGCATCCAACTAGGCCCCAACAACTTATTAAATTCTACTGCATCCCAGGGGTGACACAGGCTAAGGATCATGTCTTACCATAAAGGTCTTTGAAAGACATTGTATATCCAAACTACAGTAGTACTTTAGCTTCTTCAGTTAATGAGGAAGCATAGCTTACATTCCTAGGTTCTAGCACTGTGTACTATAATTCAGAATTTATTCTGGGCAAAAAGCCAGAGAAATCATGCAGTTTCCTTTAGTAAACCCTTTACCCAGAACAGACATTTTGTGTTGTCTATTACCAAAGTTCCAAAAGCAATGATTTATGTACACTGTCCAAATTTATAGTTGGTCTTCATTGGTTGTGATGTGATGATCAAGTTTGGTATTTTATATTACTTTTAGTAAGGTTTTTAAGAAAATAAATGTCAGTTCATCATTCATATTTATAAATTATCCTCTTTTCTATCCAAAACCAAGATGGCCTTTAATGCCAGTGCAGTGCTCTTGCCTACCAAGTGTGATTTGGACTAGCTCAAATGTGTATTTGTAAAGAATATTCCACCTGTGTGGCCTGAAGGGATCTTCCTGGTCTTTTCATCCTTTGTTCTTAGATTCTCACTAGAATAACTTATGAAAAGTTGTAATGATTCTAAAGACCTACCCTATTAAATGCACAAGTTAAACGTATGTATTATTTAAATGTCTCCAAACACAGGTTGAAATTGTATAGTTGTACAAATAGAAGATTCATCATTAAAATACAGGACTTAATTTTTTTATTTTTGAGATTAAAATTACATTATTTTTCTTCCCTTTATTCCCTCCAAATATTCCTGCTGTCCTTCAAATTGATGATACCCTTTCTCATTAATTGTAATTATATGCATATATATATTAATATACATTTGTAAATATAACCTGCTCACTCTGGATAATTTTAATTGTATATATCTATTTAAGGCTGACTATTTGATATTAAATAACCAATCTGTGTACTCTTCCCTGGGCAAAACTATTCCTCTTCCTCTCAGCATTCTTTTGTTTTCTGTAGTTCTTTGTGTAAGGTTGAGACCTCATAGGCTTTCCCATATCTACTTTGACATATCTACTGTCATTGTCCTTGTTCAGCTCATGTTTATATAGTTTTGTTGGTGATACTTTATGAATGTAGCTTCTGGAATTACTAGGAGACATGGCCTTACAGCAAATTCCTTGGTCCTCTGGATCTTAAAATATTTCTGATTCCCCCTTTATAATGTTTCCCAAACCTTGGATTCAGGAGCATTCTGTAGATATATGCATTGGAACTGGGCTCCACAATTCTGCATCTTGACTGGTTGTGGCTTTCTGTATTAGTCTCGTTTGTTGCAAAGAAAAGTTTTATTGATGTGGGGTGAAGACTAACTATACCTATCTGTGGTATAAAAACAAATGTTTAGAATGTTGGTTTTGTAGAGTAGTGATGGTAGGTTTTTCTCCAAGATATATGACTACACTAGCCTAGAGTAGTTGACTAAGTTTCCAGTACCAGGCGTGTTTCCTCTATTGTCAGGTGGACCTTTAGTCCAACTAGAGAGATCTTTGTACTGCCAAGGTATGCCTGCCACTACTGCACCCTCAGAGTTATTGTGCCACTCTCATCATTGATGTAGTTCACAGGCATTTAAGATGGGTCAAATTGTTGGTTTCTCCCTCCTTTGGATGCTTACATGGTGCCTTTTGGTACCGTGAAAGCCAGTGCACAGGGATGGACCATTTAAATCAGTTCCATCTCAAGGCCTCTGGTTCCTGTAGCAGAAGTGCATGGTGTCTTCAGCAATAAAAACCTTATCTTCCACTTCTGGGAGGCAACCAAGGACAATAGTGATAGGTTTTGTTTTGGGGGTCTCTTAGAAAGCCCTGACCAACAATTAAAGAGTTTTCTCATCTGGTACTGGAATTTTTATTAGGTAGTCTTTGACTGTTGAAGGGAGGATTATCAGTACAGTTGAGGTAAGTTTGTGTGTGTGTGTGTGTGTGTGTGTGTGTGCGTGTGTGTTATGGTTGTTTTGAAATGAATAGTTAATTGTATGAGTCCTTAAGACTTTTTCAGACAACCTTATTATTTTACCCTCCTCCTTCATCCCCCTGTATTTACTTCCCTCTCTAAAGTAGCCTCCTTTCGAGTTCCCCAATCAGATCACTTATGAGTTACTATTTCCCTGTCACCTCTTCCCTGTCCTGTATTTACTTCAGATCCTCTCCCTATGGGCCCTCCCTTTATCATTCTCTGATAAGATGATCTGTACTCTGCTATTCCACTCTCTATTCTTTTCTAACCCCCTCTTTTAACAGTGGTACCATATTAAAGGCTATATGCTCTCATCAAGAGACGTGGGGCTAGCAGCCTCCTATGAGAAAGAAGACAGAACTTCTTTTTTTTTTTTTTTTTTTTTTTATTTATTTA
>CM052712.1:39773726-39924800 GCA_028551405.1 Uromys caudimaculatus | reverse complement strand
CATTTCCGATGATTCCCCTTTTCTTTAGAAACCCCGTGTCCCCTCCCCCTCCCCGCCTCTGTGAGGGAATTCCTCCTCCCACCTACCCGCCCACCCATTCCCATATTCCCACCTTGACATTCCCTTTTACTGGTGCCCCTAGCACCCTCAGGCCCAAAGTCCTCTCCTTTCTCCCTGGTGGCCATTGAGGTGATTCTTCAAGACAGAACTTCTTGGATGCTTAAAACCTCAATGTCTCCATCTATAAAAAAGCACATCAGCTCTTTATGTAATTAAATTCTACATAGGAAATACGTGTGTCACAATAAAGCAAAACTTAAAATATGTGTTCTATTTGGGAAAGAAATGATGGAAGAAACAAAAAGCAAAAGAAATATTTTTGCTCAGGCTTTTGGTCACAAAGTTTTTTTTAATTTATCAGCATAGTTACTCTCCCCAAAAACTAATAGTCTGAGTGAATAAAGTTTAAATGTCTCCTATTGAACTATGGAGAAACGGGTTTATGGAATGAGAGTTACAGCATTTGGAAATGTTGAGGAAGAGAAAGACAGTTAAAACCTCACAGTAGTAGCTTGAGCATAAATTTAAATTACATTTAAATAGTCCTAATTTGAATCTACATATGGAAGTGAAGGCCTTTAACTTCAATGCTTGAGAGGCAGAGATAAGCAGATCTCTGAGTTCAAAGCCAATCTAATCTATATTGTGAATTTGAAGCCAGGCTGGGCTACATAGTGACTACCTATCGCCAAAAGAAAATAGTCCTAATTTTAATATTTACCTATGTCTATTTATTTATTTATTTATTTATTTATTTATTTATTTATTTATTTATTTATTTTTGGTTTTTTCAAGACAGGGTTTCTCTGTGTAGCCCTGGCTGTCCTGGAACTCACTCTTTAGACTAGGCTGGCCTCGAACTCAAAAATCCACCTGCCTCTGCCTCCCAAGTGCTGGGATTAAAGGTGTGTGCCACCACTGCCAGCTAATGATTTATTTTTATTTGACCCAATCAAGTAACTAACAGGTATTCACAATGCACAGGATGTCATCGACTGTCATACAGAATGCTGAAGATTTTGTAGGGATCAGATCACTACGTACAAAGAAGAAGAAATGAGAGCTAAGCAATGTAGTCAACCCATTTTGATATAGCATACATGTTCCTTGACCTATCTGATATCTTCTTTAATGGTGATGAAGTCTGTAAATTGCTTTTACCTAATAGAATATATCAAAGGTGATAAATCACTCCAATGGTGTCATAGTTTAAGGTTTCATCTTCTTGGCAAACTGACTCCCTTGGTAATCTTAAAGAGACAAGTTGTCATGAATACCGTAGACATAAAGAAATTAATTCTTCCAATAACAGAAGATTCTTGGTAATCTTCTAGTGAGCCTCTCAGGAGAACCCAAGCAAGAAGCAGTGAACAGAGGACCTCCCCCAAGCTGTAGAACATGTCCCAGTCCTTTGACTTCAAAACAATGAGATAGCTAATATATTAGTATATGTTCTAATTCATTTAATAATAATCTATTATGTAGAGTATATAACTAATACCAGGGACAAATTAAATTATTTACAGTCATACAGCTTTGAAATGGCAAGAACAATTACCAAATCAGACCTATTTTAACTCAATTTGTATATCCTTCAGTAAACAATCTTACCACTGAAATGTTGGTATCACTAGGATTTCCCACTTTAATGTTGAGTAGATAATAACTTTAAACTTCATCTCTGACATCTGCTTATCTTTCTGTGAAGGGATGGCATAATTGCAATGTGTGAATAACCATAGCTGATATGTGACTGAGCTTTCTGTGTGTGAGTAACTACTTTCAGGGATATAAATTCATTAATTTATTTGATCCTTTGACATATTAGGAGTTAGACACTATATATATCCAAATATTTTTGGATTTAGGACAAACTGCAAATTGTAGATGTTATAAACTTTGAAGAAGACCATGTAGCTACCAAGCAACAAAGCAAAGCTTAGGCTACTTATATCGTAACACATGAATGTTTGAGTCAGAGAAATAAACTGTCAAAAGAGTCTCATATCTGGCCTATAAAATGAAAGATATGAAAAATGATGATGCAGGTTGCAATTGCAATGGACATTCTTTAATGTGATGTGTGAGTGGCGCCATAGGGCAGATGGATACTTCTTATTGATCACAATAATCACTCCACACTAGACAGCATGCCACAGAGTAGTAATCATACTAATGAATCTTACCTATCTCCTATGCAATTACTACTGATTTTTTTTTTCTGTGTTGCCAGAGAACACAAACACTGAAAGCAGAGAAAGAAGAGGCACGGCACAAGAATGGGAGGAGCTTAACCATCTAATGAAAAGGAAATAAAGTGAATTAATTCTAATTATGTCTGAGATATTGGTTATCGCTATTTGTAGACTTTTTATAGAGTAATGAGAATGCCATTGTGTGCCCTCCTTTGTTTTCTACTACTGTGATCAACTTGAGGAGGAAATGGTTTATTTCATCTCACAGCTTAGTGTCTATTGTGAAGGGAAGTCAGACCAGGAATTCAAGAACCTAGAGTGTGTAGCAGGAACTAAAGCAGAAAGCATGGTGGAAGGCGACTCACTGTCTTACTTCTCATTTCATACTCAGCCTGTTCTGTTTATAGAATCCAAGACCATTTACCGAGGGGTGGCATAATCCTCAGAGGTCTGCGTTCTCCCATAGCAATCATCAGTCAAGACAATTTCCCTCAGACTTGGGAATCCTATAAGACAATCTGATGGAGCCATTGTTTTCACTGAGGCTTCTTCTTCCCAGATAACTTAGGATGTGTCAGGTTGACAAAAGACTCATCATCACACTGGCCAAGTAAATAAGGTTCTAATAATTGAAAAACTATTTTAGCAATGATTTACTTTTTAAAGTGTGCTGCTATTATTATTTCACATAGGAAGTTATCTTCACTGTAATCAAGTCTCCAATGAAATACTTTTCTATAAAAGTTAAAAAATAATTGTTATCTTCAAATTGTAATATTATTAATAGTAGAAAGTACAATTTAGTCATTATCCAATATTTAAAACCGATATTTAGATTTTGAAAATCACCATGTTTTTACAGAAGGAGAAGTGTTAGGTATCCCCTTTCCTGTAATGTACATGCATCTGATTAACTCAAGTCAGAAATACTGATTACAGTAAATATGATTTCTGCTCCTATGGGTGACAGTGTATGGCCTCTTGGCATCTTCCTTTCTTATTTTCACTATGTAAGCAGCCTTACTGTTCAAGTGGGTCATAAGCAAACCTACACATTTAGATCAGTTTCTTCCCCTTTCTCACAGGATGAGCCAACTAGAAAACCACTGTACTATTTAATGGGCATGAACAAAAATGACATGTTCCAGTATTCATCTCCATTTTTCCATCATGGCAGCAGTGAATTATAATAAAAAGACATAAGAAAGAGACAGAAGGCAATTTGACCTTAAAGGTACATATGCACATTTACATTAGGTCCACTCTATTCCCAGAAGTCTTTTTACATAAATCAGCCATTTACCTCTTTGTCTAAACCAATAGAAATTAAGTATCATCTTGCAGATAACAAGCATAGTTGAGTCTTTTGGAGCTCTAAGTCACCTACTTAACAGGCAGGTAGATCAGTGGAATAGAATTGAAGACCCAGAAATGAACCCACACACCTACGGTCACTTGATTTTTGACAAAGGGGCCAAAATCATCCAGTGGAAAAAAGACAGCATTTTCACCAAAACGGTGCTGGGTCAGCTGGCGTTCTACATGCAGAAGAATGCAAATTGATCCATTCCTATCTCCCTGTACAAAGCTCAAGTCCAAGTGCATCAAGGACCTCCACATAAAACCAGATACACTGAATCTAATAGAAGAGAAAGTGGGGAAAAGCCTCGAACACATGGGTACAGGGGAAAAGTTCCTGAACAGAACACCAATGGCTTATGCTCTAAGATCAAGAATAGACAAATGGAACCTCATGAAATTGCAAAGCTTCTGTAAGGCAAAGGCACTGTCAATAGGACAAAACGGCAACCAACAGATTGGGAAAAGATCTCTACCAATCCTACGTCTGATAGA
Organism: Uromys caudimaculatus; assembly: GCA_028551405.1. Lineage (NCBI taxonomy): Eukaryota > Metazoa > Chordata > Mammalia > Rodentia > Muridae > Uromys > Uromys caudimaculatus. The sequence continues at coordinate 39,920,691 of CM052712.1, read as the reverse complement.
GGGCTAATATCCAACATACACAAATAATCCAGAAGTTAGACTCCAGAAAACCAAATAACCCCATCAAAAAACGGGGAACCGAGCTAAACAGAGAATTCTCAACTGAGGAAATTCGCAGGGCTGAGAAACACCTAAAGAAATGCTCAACATCCTTAGTCATCAGGGAAATGCAAATCAAAACAAGTCTGAGGTTCCACCTCACACCAGTCAGAATGGCTAAGATCAAAAACTCAGGTGACAGCAGATGCTGGTGAGGATGTGGAGAAAGAGGAACACTCCTCCACTGTTGGTGGGATTGCAAGCTGGTACAACCACTCTGAAAATCAGTTTGGCGGATCCTCAGAAAAATGGACATAATACTACCTGAGGACCCAGCTATACCTCTCCTGAGCATATACCCAGAAGATGCTCCAATATGTAATAAAGACACATGCTCCACTATGTTCATAGCAGCCATATTTATAATAGCCAGAAGCTGGAAACAATCCAGATGTCCCTCATCAGAGGAATGGATACAGAAAATGTGGTACATTTACACAATGGAGTACTACTCAGTATTAAAAACAATGATTTAATGAAATTTGCAGGTAAATGGATGAAACTTGAAAATATTATCCTGAGCGAGGTAACTCAGTCACAAAAGAACGAACATGGAATATATCACTGGTAAGTGGATATTAGCTGAAACATTTGGAATACCCAAGTTTCACTTTATAGTAACAGCTGGACTGAGAGTGATGTCCCAGATGGAGTAGCTGGAGAAGGGACTGAAGGAGCTGAGGTAGTCTGCAGCCCTATGAAGGGAGCAACAGTGTCAACTGGCCTGACCCCCCTGGTCCTCCTGGAGGCTGGACCACCAACCAAAGAATACACATGGAGGGACCCATGGTTCAGACCACATATGTGGCAGAGGAGGGCCTTGTTGGCCATCAGGGGGAGGAGAGGCCCCAGTAAAGGGGAATGTCAAGGTGGGAATATGGGAGTGGGTGGGTGGGTGGGTGGGAGGTGGAATTCCCTCATAGAGATGGGGGAGGGGGAAGGGATAGGTGGTCTCCAAAGAGGAGACCTAGAAATGGGGAAACACTGGAAATGTAAATAAAGTATCAAAAAGTAAAAAATAAAAAATAAAATAAGTTACTTTTCTGATGTCTTCACCTGAATGAGACTTACACTGGTGGATATTTGGTGAGAGTTCGTAAGTGTGTCGGAATTTGAATCTCAGTGATAACTCTCTCAGTGTGGTACACTTTAGGGGGGATATCCATGATCCTCACTTTCCTGGAGCCTGTGCCCTTACAGAGTCTCTTCATTGAGTCAAACTGGTTATTGTCAGTCATATGAATAACAATATATTATTTCCAAGATGAGATCAAAAATTAACATTAGGACTCACAACCTGAGTCCCTTGGTTCTGTCACTCCAGGTCATATAGTCTTCCTGCCATGAACATTCTAAACTATCTCTGTGGCATATCTTATAGCAAATTCAGGAAAGCTATAAACAATAGCCAATTTCAACTTGCAAGTCAGTGGGGGAGCCATCTTGCAAGCAAATTCTCTAATTTCAGTCACAAGACTATTTTAGTCTGTTATCATATGAAGAGACTATAAGCCAAACCATTGTTGAATCCTGATCTACAGATAAAATAAAACTTATAGTTATTTTAATTTAGTTTTTCCTGCAAATCACATATAACAAATTCAACTATTAGATGTTTAATAAGCCTGTAATTTTAGGAGGGATATAAAATTAATCAACTAGCATCTTCATGGATACAAAGATTTTACAATCTTATTAAAAAGATTACCACCAATGGAGCAAAACATTCCCTTCCATGTATGTATGTGTACTCAAGAATGTATCATTTATTATTAAGAAATGCTGAGTCTACTGTATTAACAATCTTAATCTATATAGTTAAAAAAATTATAAAATTATTTACCTATCATTTCTATAACCAAAGTATATGATATACATGATATATATAACAGGTGATGAACCTAAATATTAGCCAAAAATTATATTTTAAATTTTAGAATGCATATTTTTAAAGATTCAATATGTATATGTATGTATACATGTATGTGTATGTGTACATATTATGATGTACATGTAGATTTAGATGAATATACATATATACGTATGTTAAAAATTTATATGTCTATAGATATATATATAACCTCTGTGTGTATGTGCACATATCTGCGAGGCTTCTCTGAGTCTAGAAGAGTGCATTAGGTCTCCTAGAACTAGGGTTACAGGTAGATGTGACTAGGACTTGAACTCTCATCCTCTGCAAAAGCATCAAACCCTGTTAACACTGAGCCATCTCTCCAGATCCCTCTATTACATCTTAAAGTCTTTAATTCTTATTGTTAAACTGGAAAATTTGCCTCTTGTTGGGCTAATGGAAGGTTTATGGCTTGTTAATAAGCAAGAATTCTATTAAATTTACAGAAACTATCCAAGGTGTCAATGCTGAGATGCTAATGAGGCAGGAAAGCTGAAACCGTGATTAGTCAACACGTGCCAAAGTTTGTGGTTACAATTTGGGATGGAATGTGACTGACTGCTAACCTTAGGAACCTCTAAATGTTAGGAAACCAAAACTAAACACCTACTCTCCTAGGAGAGCAGAGGAACAAAGTGTTTTGCCAAAGATTTATACAAATGAAAATCTAGAACAGTTATTGGGTGTTCCATCACACCCCCAAAAACATAAACAAACCAAACAACCAAACCAAGTCAAATAAAATCAAAACAAAACAAAAACAACAACAACAACAACAAAAACAAAAACTATATAGAACCTATATAGAGTGTAATAAGATAGGTGCTGAGGACATCTTTAATAGAATTACAGAAATGTTCTTAGTATGTTGGCTGGATTCTACAGGACAAATATTCCAATATGTGAACAACACACTCCCATAATAGAATTTGCTAAAGGACCAAAACCAGCTAATGCCAATGACTTTATTAAGCTATTAGATCACCTTTGATTAAAACTCACAATCATCCTTACCAAACCTGACAGCAGATGCTATTCTTCTGAGCAGCTAGTTAAATACCATAGTGTTGTCTTTCTTATCAGCACTTCCCTATGAAACACTGAAGAATAGAGTTCCTGAGCTCACCAGCTGGAAAGCCTCCTTTTTGAGATAAGAGAGGTTGTGTTCATCCTAACATAAAATGCAATATTGTGAAGGAATTTGTAGAAATAATAGAATCTACATGTAGATGCTAAGGACAATTTAACAAACATGTCCAGACACTTTTGTTGTAAGGCCCTCTTCAAAACCCTGTACTGCTTTTGTGACTAACTGCCTCTTGGCTTTCAGCTTTGGGAAATCACCTGTAACTGCTTTCTTTTTCATATAAGGGAAACAAATGACACTTAATAGTCAAAGCTCTGAGAAAAGAATTGAATAGTTGAGTTTTTGTACATCTAATAATAGCAGCTCCTTTTAAATGAATAATTTTTCTAGTTGGCAATAATGGAAATAATGTCTTGCTAGTACCAGCAAGCATTATAAACAGTTTACTTACATTGACACGATCCGGCAAATGAACAATAACCTTGAGATGCAGCTTCCTATGACCACTCCGCCCCGATTTACAGATAAGGACACTGAGCCGGGGTAGAATTACAGAGTGTATGAAAGATCATTTAATAAGCTTTCTCTCTTGCCTCCAGATTTTATTACCACAATCATGTTTGCTAGAACATATATTTCTTAATTTCCTCTACTTCAGTGGGTCACAAGTTAGAGATCAAAACTATGGAAAGGGTTGCCTTACTCTGAATGGCTAACCAAGATGGAGTTTTGATTTTATTTTGTTTGGTTTGGTCTGTTACATCATTACTTATATCCTTAAAATGTGTATGAATATCAAACATCTTATATACTTAACAGCTTTTGTGTTTTTGTTGATGTTACCACTTTTGTTTTGCTTTTTGCCTATTAGTTTGTTTTGTTTGTTTTATTTTGCTTTGTATTCTTTTTGGAAACAACATCTCACTCTTGATCCTAGACAGCCTGGGGAGTTACTGTGAAGTCCTAATTGAGTCTGAACTCACAGAAATCCTCATATATCTTCCAAGTGCTAATAATACAAACATGAGCTACCATCTCTGGTTTGATTGTATTTTACATGTACTGAGAACTCTTATTTAAGATTCTTTTCAAAATAAAATTTAAATTGCCATAACTGGGGCTTGTTTAGACTGTTACCTTACAAATGAATTTTTCATACTTTTGGATAAAAGAGAAAAGAAAGAAATCAAAAGGAGTTTAGAAGAAATGCCAAATTACAAAAATACAAAATGCCTTTAAATGATTATTTAGTCATAGGATCCTTAATTAAATAATACAAATGTCCTTATTGTAGAAGTCTATGTGGTTTGCAATAATGCTGTTAAATACTTTTATCATTTGATATTCAGAATGATCCTGTTCTTTCCAAAGTTCAGGTGTACTTACGACCAGACTGCATATGGACAATCAATTGTCTGATAGGAGATATGTCTAATTCACTCAATATCCCAAATCTTAATATAATGCTTAACAAATAAATCATACTTAGTAACTTCCTGCTTCATAAATAAATGAGTTAGTCATTTAAATGACTAAAAGGTCAAACTTTTGATATCATAACAGACTACCAGGGTACATAGCCCATCTCTACCACTTAAACATTTTGTTACTTCAAGCAAACATTTTAACATCTCTGAAATTGTAGAAGCAGCCATTTTATTGCGAAAGATGAAGATATGGTGATCTAACCCACGAAAATGAAGTGAAACAAAGTCAGCTATCGAGCAGGTGCTCAATATATATTTAGCCAATTGATAAAGAAATATATATATATAGCAATTAAGTGAACGAAGATTGAAACTACATCCCTGGCTACATACACAGGTTCTTCTAAGATGATTTACTCAAGAACTCTTCAAATCCTGTGCAATCTACCCTCAAGAGATTTAGTTAAGCCCTTAACTAATGGGCTGACTCAGACAGTAACATGGACCTTAGAGAACCCCAGGGATTGTGACTGAGGGGCTCCCCCATGCTCTATCCAGCTCAGTCCTTTAAGAGTTCTCTGCAATTAGACCAGCATTGTTGGAGCCCTAAATTAATCCTAACACCTGTCATTAAATTTACATGCCTTCATTCAATGATTTTTAAAACTGTTTGCTATCAAACTACAAGCTCCTTGAAGGCAAAGACCACTCTAACGCTTTTCCTCCATACTAGAGTCTCACACCTTTTTCTGGCACAAAAATGAATGCTTTAGAGGAATTCTTTGAATGAATTGTCAGGGCACAGAAGCCTAGTGGTGCAAAGAGTACCTTTGGGCCCTCTAAAGGTTTTTTTTTTTTCAATATTTATTTGTAGTTGTGCTATAAGTGGTAACAAAATATCACAGATGGGCAAATGCACTCTATTCAAAATTTCACTGGATACCAATTCAATGAACCACACAGTTAGATAAAGAAGTGCAGGTACTGACTTGAATAAAGTATTCTGTCTCATTTTATTCATTCATTAACTGAACAAATATTGATTACTTAATCAGGCACAGGAACCATCTAGGTACTTCGATGGCTGAAGAAAATAGATATTTCTTCTCTGGTTGTGCTTACCTTCCAAGAACGAAAAAGACATTAAACACTAAACTGTATGGATTCTTCTATTTGAATGAAGTCCTACAGGCTGCAGTAGTGTCTGCGAGTAGGTAGAGGTTGCACTGTTCATTAGGATAGCCAGGAGATACCCACTGAAAGACCACATGAAGCAGAGACCTATAGCAAGTGAAGGACTAAGCCAGGTCTGTTATTGAGAGAAAATAATTGTGTTCCAGGTGGGAAGAAAATACAGTTGCCCTAAACTGCATACCACAAAATGGCTTTTTGATGACCATTTTACAAAAGGCCAAAGCACAAAATAATAATTGTAGAAGGTCTTATAAAAGTGTGATTTTTATAACATTGGGTGGGAAATTTTGATAAAACATGAAAGATCTAAATACAAAGGAAATACTTGTAAATTTGACTTAATTCTATTATTCTCAATCATCTAAAAATTAAGATGTTAAGACTACTTCCCTCACATATAGCTGACATAAAACTACTAACTAGAATATGGAGAATTTCTATAAATTCCTAAAAACATGAATATAGCCCAATAGAAAATCAACCAGCAAGAGACATGATCGGATGCTTCTCCAAAGTGTTCTCCAAGTAGCTAGTGATGCTGTGAAAAGGCATGTGTCCAACATTATTAGAAATTATGGAAATGGAAATGTAAAACACAAAGATCACCACTGGAGCGTTATGTAATGAACAAATAAAATGGCCTGAAAGAGTAAATATGTGCAAAAATTTTAAATAGGCTGAGATTGTGGCATACACACTGTGAGACAGCAAATTGATGCACATTGAAAAGTAATGTGGTCTTATTAAAAGTGGAAATATGAGAGTCTGTTACTAAGCAGTTTAACTTCTAGTTTATATCACATTGAAGTGTGTATAGAATAAAAGTCAAGAGAAATGAACTAAAATTTCCATAGTAACATCATTTAATATAATTAAACTCTAAAATCATATCAAATGTCTATCCCTGGTAAATGGGAAAATAAACCACTACGCATTCATATAATGCACAACAATGGGAAAGAACATATATACTACTAATAGGAGATTTCAAAAATATGGAATAGAAGAGTTTAAAGGGCATAGGCACAAAACTACATAGCTCTCATTACAAACAAAACTCCACTGTTAATGACATGTGTAGCTTGTATGATAAATCCATGTATCTATAAAGACTGTAGCATGAAGAGACAACTAGCAGAGACAGTAGAAGAAAGATGCCACAGAAATTGAAGAGAACAGTGATAGCCGAGGCAGCTGAATAGCAGGGGTAATGACAGCAGACCAATCATCCATCCGGCCTGGCTGTAAAAGCAGCGAGGTAACCAGCTGCTTAAAGCAAAACCATTAGGCGATGGCCCTGGAAGAAAGAAGAAACGTAATAGAAGAATGCCTGCAATAGAGAATAGAAAGCTAAAGCTGAGGAAGGATAAAACATGATAAGGAGACATAACAGGAAACAATAACAACTACAACTGCAGGTGGTAGCTGCCAGATTTAAAACAAAACAAAACAAAAATTTGTCATGTTTTCAGGGTCTAAATCTCTCAGATTCTGAGTCAGTAACGCTAACATGGACTGGTGTTAAGCACTGAGGAATCCTGAATCCACAGATCTTCTCAGGAGGTGTAATAGTGGGTACTGGCCAGGAAAATTGTGAATTCCTACGCCCGCCCGAGTGATGATAGAGCTAAGTGTCCCAATAGAAGAGGCTGATGTGAGGGTTGTAACGGCAGAGGGCTTTAACTGCTGCCTCTGGTGACTCCCACCTGCCCATGATCTCTGCTCATGGCTGCCAGGAAGGTGACAGAGATCAGCACTTAATCAGCTTCCCCTCTTTGCCTTCCCAAAATACCTATCCAGCTAAAGCAAAAGCCCTCCCATTCACTGGATTTTTTTTTTTTTTTTCAAATAATCTGAGAAAATGAACTTAACAAGAGAAAGTATTTTGGGTCATGCTTTCCATGGTTACTGAATCTATGCAAAATAAAATGTGGGGAAGATGTTGTAGAGATGGATGAGGGCTGGAGGATGAAGAAGATGGAAGAGGACTGGGGAGAAAGGGCTTGAATTCCACTTTTTCCTTTGAGTGCCTGTCCTCAAGTGACTTAACGTCTCTCCACTACACCCTGTTTCCTGAGGTGCCCATTACTCCTTAATTGTTCTACAAGCTAGGCACTAACCACTCAACACACAAGCTCTTTGGTGGAAATTTTAAATTTCAATCCATAGCATGGGGTTTCATGAGGTTTTTAAAAATACTTTGATATTTATGTTTCAGTTTGTATTTCAGCTCATTCTCGCCCATGTTGTATATAATCAAAACATTTGAGAGTTTAAAATAAAAAGTCCCAAACTTTTAAAACTTAAATAAAAGGAAGTAGAGGCCTTGAATGCAGAAAACATTTTAAAATGTTTGTTTCAAAGGAGAGCAAAGAAATGAGGTGACAAGCATTTGGAAACCTTATATAAGAGGAGGACAAATGGGAAAACACATTCCAGTAGAAAACATATTTAAGCCATGGGAATGAAGCTTAGCAATTGAACCTAGCTTTGCTAAGAGTAGGCTAAGGGTCCAAACTTCAAAAGTCTATACAAATGCTCATGACCTGTCTATTATTGCCAGGCTCAGTTCTATGGGAAAGGAGATCTACATTGCAAAGAGATTCTGGAAGGTAGTAATCTGCAAGTGTTGGTTTCAATAGCTTCTACTTTCTTTGAGAAGGAGAGAGTACTGGCCAGAAGTTACTGGCTAAAAATAGGACTGCAAACTAAGATAACAGGGAGAAAGCACAGAATAGAATTGTACTCAAGTAAAGTAACCTGTAGGCTCCGGAGATCTGATGGAATACCAGGTAGCAACTGGAGTCATCTGCGTGTTAATGGAAGTGCACATAAAAGTCAGAAAAGAGTCTAATCTGCATATTGTCCCCAGCCCTATCCAGCTCTACTGATACAGGTTTGATCTTAGCAAGAATATACAGATACACAGGCACAAAAAAGTACTTTGAACTATGTTTATTTGTATGTAGATTTGCACACATATCTATCAGAGCATGTGTTTATATCTTGTCTCACTTTATTTAGACTGTAAATTTTCAACAACCATTTGTCTTTGTTCCTGTACCTCACTTTATTCCCTCAAACCCTGATGGCCATAAAGATGATTCTCAACAAATAGCTATTAAATAACTTAACATGGCTGTTTAAAGTGTATTAGGCTTTTGGTTTCAATGCAAAAGTTTCTACTACCATTCTTTCGAATATCTGATTTATCTCACAAACAGTTATCTTGAGATGGCATGGACAATGAAGTTAAACAGTCAAGCACACTGTTGTCACTACTTCTGTTTCAGTAACAACATCCTCAATACTGTGAAACAAAAACAAAGTATTCAAGTAAATTACATGATCAGATTGATCTGATTTCAGTTGTCACACATAAACTGTAATTTGGAAATTGTTGTGTTTAAAAATAACTGTCTCATTTAGCTCATCCAAAGAACTGCATGATGAATGAATATAAATATATTGATAATAAATATAAAGTGAAATTAAACAAGTATCAACTTTAAACTTTAGGGTACGATGTAGCAGTTTACTTCCAGAAGATTTTTTCTTTTTTTCTTTTTATAAAGTTTAAATTCACTACTTTGGATAACAATAACAAAAGCAACCTCATCTAATATGGAAGTGACATGAAACTGGGGCGAAATGGAAAAGTTATTGAGTACTGGACTCACAATAGAAAGAACAGTTTTTGACAGTCTAAAGCATTGCATTAAATCTTTAAGGAAAAATTTAATAAGAAAATATGTGTAGCGACTACCGAATCTCCCCAATAAACAACAGTAAAAATAGAGCATGGGAGAAATTTGGCTTAGCAGCGCCCAGGTGAAAATAACAATTGTTTTAGCTGGCAATCGCCTCAATGAGCTTCTATAATGAGATGGAATTGTCCCCAGAAGAGCTAGTGTGATTTTAAGATGTATTAATAAAAATATATCTTGAATAAATGAGATGGCAATGTTCTCTGCTCTGTACTACTGAGAACACACATAGTACACTCATTCAATTTTAAATACCACAATTTAAGGCAAGTAGAACATCTTCAGAGGATGTTGTACCAGAAAGTGAAAACATTCTGATGACTTAAATGAGTTTTTGTAAAGTTTCAGCTCAGGAGCAAAGTGACTAAGGAAAGACAAGAGGCTGCCTCAGCATTTTTATATATGACTCAAACAGTATGTAGAAAAGGAACCCCACACATGTATGACTCAAATCCTAGAATGGTCAATGGGTAAGATACAATGAGATGTATACTGGCTTGATGAAATAGGGCATTCAACCAAGTCTTAAACACAATACCTTCTGAGGGGGAGAAGCTTATTTATGCCAACAGTTTCTGTTTACTAAGTTATACAATGGAAGTTTCCTTTCAAGCAGATCCACACTTTGCCTGGAAGAGATTTCTCTGGTGAATTTCTTCAGTCATGCAGAGCAAGATGTGAGCTTGCTGATTGTTCCTAAGGGAGGCCAGATCAGCTGCAATATTTCAGAACCATTGAACCATCAGGTGCTCTGCTTAGAGCTAAAAAAGGATTTGGTTGTTGGCTTCTACTCTTCCTTCACTTGCTCACAGGAGAGTAGGAGGCTGAACATGAATCAAACCTGAATCCTTCTTGCCAGTCAGTGAGCGAGGACTTAGACCCATGAGATAATGTTCACAACTCAGTCTGATCATCAAAAGGGCCTCATGCTACTCTGTGCCTGGCACTGATATATCTGCCTAATTCAAGATAGGCAAACAGACTTCTGTGGAAAGAACCTTCTGTTTGTCTCTAAAGTTTTCCTTAGGTTGACTCAAGTTGCATTTCTGTAAGGTCCACTTTGACTTCCCCACTAAACACTGGCCCCTTTTACACAGCACTCCTCAGCCCTATTCTTACACTTCTGTTCTCCCTCTTCCTGTGTTGCTCTTCATAGCACATGTCATTTTCTAACATATTCTGACTACTTCCTTGGAGTTTATATTCTTCCAAAAGACTTTTGTCTCTTTTGTTCTCTGCTAATGACTCAGCACATAGAACCACACCAAGCAACAAAAGACTGGGAGTGGGTATTGGTCAGTACACCAAAAATCTCTAGAAATTTCTAGAATATGTTGTCGCTACATTTGAGATGACTCCCAGCAAAGGAGGTAGTTAAGTTCAAGAGAACTTCATCTTAAAACCTGTCTACAAATTTGGCACAGGTGTCTACTCATTTTCAGACCCTGGTTGCAAAGGTATGTAATTATACTGAGAGGGAAAGAAGAAATGTATTAACCAACTTGGGCAGAAAACAGGCATTATCATTAGAAATTGGCCATCTGGCTTAGGACACAATGGAAATTACGGTAAGAAAGGATAAAAATAGGTGGACAGTACTGGAGTGCATCAGATGAGGCAGTCTGACTATGGACTATCTAGACCCATAATAAGTAACAGCAAAAGACTCAGAGATTTTGCTGGTCAGTGGGTTGAGATGTTTGTTTGCTTGTTTGAAGGTGAAATATATCATGGCCAGTATATATATAAACTTTGGCTTTCCAAAAACTTCCACTAGACAAAGGCCTCTAAGAAGCTGCAAATGAAGCATTAACTAGTATTAGAGCTCCCACAAGCCAGATTGATTTTTAGAGTGCTGATAGAGGTAACTCATCAGAAAATGTCAAACTGACACAAAGAAATACGATATTTTTTATATTAATATTACTGAGGCTGAAGATTTGGGTCAATCAGTGAAGTGTTTGATGCACAAGCATAAGGAGCTTAGTCAGCACCCAGGTGAAAACCTAAAGGCTCGGTCTACAGTGTGTACCTGTAACTCCAGCACAGGGAAAGCAGAAACAGAGAGAACCATAGGTTCACTGGCCAACCAACCTAGAAAACCAATGAACTCCAGGTTGATTTAGAGGTATGGTGGAAAATAACTGATGACATCATCTACTGTTGACTTGTATTTGTACATTACTCATGTGTGCACACAAAAAGCAAGCAAACAAAAATCGTTGATACAGGGAGTTCTCCTAGACCTAAGTTAAAATGAGCAAGAACCTACAAGAATTATTTTTTCTTAAGAGTGTGATAGCAACTGTCCTAAATTCTGGGAAATTATTTTTTAAAAAGTACTTACAGTGTGTGAACTAAATAAACCCTAGTCAACCAGAGAGTGAAAACCTAGGGACCCAGTCTGAAGGTCATGTGACTGTGGATGGGGGGAATGGGCACCATGATTATTCACCAAGCTGGAATAGGTGTTGTCAGCAATGATAATGTTGAAACGTAATGAGATAGTTTGAATTGATGATGTCACTTAGTTTAGAATCACATGGAAGGAGTTTCTCAATGAGAGATTGTTTAGATCAAATTGCCCCATGGATATCATTGTCTTGATTGTTTCAATTGAGGTAGGAAGACCTGCCATTGTGGGCAACACCATTCTCTGGGTTTTGGTCCTGGACTGTATAAGTGTGGAAAGTAAGCTCAGTAGTAAGTGTGCATCTATTCATTTCTCTCTACTGTAGACTACAGAGCTATTGTTACTAACTGTATTAAGTTAAGGACTTCCCTGCTTTCTATATCCTGAAATTCTGAATTAAAAAATACCTCTTTTTGACAAGTTGATTTTTTTTTGTCAGGGTATTTTATAATAGCAGTAGAAATTAAATTAGTTTACTGGAACACTAGCAGTGTTTGTGGCTGACCTCTGTCATGTCTCTCAAGCTGAAAGTAAATGCAGAGCCTGCTAATTGGTATAGGCATTTCCTCTTTGTAGCTTGTGTCCCTCCATTTCTTCTGTACTGATCTTGGTTGGTGTAAGTTGATTCTAGCGGTAGAGAAAATTATTAAATAAAAATAAAAACCAACTCTGTTTCCATGGCAAACTGAAGATAACTATACTCATTTCATATCCAATGGAACTTTTGGAAGAGGAGGGTCTCAAACTTCTACAACTTTCATCTGTAAAGAATTCAAGTTCACCAAATAACACATTCTTATCATAGAAAAGAAGCACCAGAATTCAACTAATAGATCTGGGGAAAGTTTATGAATAAGAAAAGTGAACATGATTTTGTAGATAGAGCCTTTGAGGCAATTTAATGTGCTATTTTTGTTGCTTCCCTATCTGAATTATGAAAGAAAGTGTTGTATTATATTCTTATACTCCTCCATCTCATGCCAGAATAAAATCTCCTGATTAAGAAGATCTGCAAGTATAAACGACTAATAGCTCCCAGGACCCACAATCCTAATGAGCCTTTTAACCTAAACTTCTTTTTGACAAATGAGTTTGCCATGTAGAAGGTAGAAAAAGCCTCTACCCAGTAGAGCCTCTTTGGGTTTACATCATGACCTCTGAAGGCTAAACAAAGAATCAGGATGCTTTTGAAAAGTATCCTGCAGTTTTCTCATCAGTCCTTTCCAAAATAAGCCCTTGTCCCCTACATGCAGCTGGTATTACCATTTTAGAGGAAACCAACGTGAACTAAATGCCTGAAATGGTAGAAAAAGCTCAATGAAATCTGTTTGCCAAATAGAAATGATACCTTCAAAACTAAAATCACCCTGACCCCAGCAACATCTAAACTTTGCAACAAAAGAGTGGCAACAATTTCTGTAGGAGAAAAACCAATCTCTATCCCAGTTGTCAATACTATCCAATTCCTAAGCCTGGTACATGGGTACTTACTAAACTGAAACCCAATGGTATCCACTAATTATTCAAAGTAGCCTCCTCAACACTATGTATACAGAACAGAAAACAGACATACCCAGTTGGCCCACTAATAAAAGTTCATGCTAAAGCTCTTTGAGCTGAGGACTCTTGTTTCTAAAGTGTATATATTTATTCTACCCCTTGGAAAAATACAGATTGGCATATGTAAAGAATTCTTCTGTGAGTGGAAACTAACATATCTCAGTGCTGCTAACTGGAATTAATTTGTTGATTGAGTCTGTACTCCCATTTGGACATGAGATCTGTCCAAACCTATCACACCATGGGGATGACAGGATATCTAACATTGCAGCTTTTTATCTAGTAAAAAATATCTCTCTCTGGGGCAGAGGCTACTACCGCTCACAAGACCTTGGCATAAGTTGACCAGCACATCCTAAAATGAGGCAAATCACATTCCTGAGTCCATGACTGCCACAGACTTTTTCCATGTGGATAGAGTATGTTAAAACTTGATCCTTCTTGAGAATGCCGCTGATACCTGCCTTATCCCATTTGATACTGTTCCAGTCATAAGTAGCTGTACTAGCCCAGTTAACCAATTCTAAACCATTGTGAGCCCTAAGATTAACTTCTGCCATGTTTTAAAATCTTTGGACCATTTGCCATCCAGTGGCCATGCTTCTTTTAGTTTAAAACCCACCTAACCATGGGATGATAATCAAGGTATATGAATCTTCATGATCTTTAACTTCCAAAGGAAGATTGATCATGATTAGAGCAGTTTTCTTTTAAAATGTACTCCAAAGGCTAGGTGGACTCTACTACCTCCCTCAACTTCTCCAGGTGCACATCCCTAAGTAAGACAGCCAATAAATTAATTCTTTCCACATAAGAGTTACTATGGCTATATAGTTTCCTGTTTGGTTATTGTCATGAAGGAAAGTGATGAAGACCTTGTATATCAGACTTGAAACATCAGAATTTCATACTGATCATTCCCAAATGTGAAACTGTTTCTTTAGAGTAGTAGAAATTCCAGTATGGGCTGTTTGATATTCCTTCAAGGCACCTGACCAAAAGAAAGCCTGGAGTATTCCAAGTTTGTTGTGGTTTATCCACCCAGATACACGTTGTACTGTCATGGTGATATGGTGAGGACATGATTTACTAACTGCCTCTATGGTAAACACGCTAGAGATACTGTATGTTTTGCAAAAACGTCCTTACACTTTCTGATGTTACAAATGAACAACTAGCACATGACTTGGAGATAATTGGATAGAGGGTAAAGATACATCATTGGAATGGACATACTGATTTTATGAGAGGGTGGGAGATAGAATCCCAACATCCAGCAATGGAAACTTGCAAGGCATTTGAGAAAAGGAGTATTGATAGAACAGATGAAAAGAAAAATACTGTAGGATGTCACTTTCAAACTGTGTAGATCAAACAGAAGCTGAGCTTCTTGTATCTTCCCAACAATTTGACCACCATTTATTTTTCTTTCCTTTTATTTAAATTTATTTTTATTTCCTTTTATTTTATTGTTTTACTTATTCACTTTACATCCCATTCACTGCCTACGTCCCAGTCACTACCTCCCACAATCCTTCCCCATCCTCCCTCCCCTTCTCTTCTGAGTGGGTAAGCTGTCCCCTGGGAATACCCCTACCCTGGCATTTCTAGTCTCTTCAAGGATAGGTGCTTCTTCTCTCACTGGAGCCAGACAAGGCAGCCCATCTAGAAGGACATATCTCATATGTAGGCAACAGCTTTTGGGATAGCCCCGGTCCAGTTTGGGCCCACAGGAAGACCAAGCTGCACATCTGATATATATATATAAAAGCCTAGATCCAGTCCCCTGTGTTTGTTCTTTGGTTGGTGGTTCAGTCACTGAGATCTCCAAGGGTAGTTGACTCTGTTGGTCTTTCTGTGGAGTTCCTATCCCCTCAGGTCCAGCAATCCTTCCTCCTATTCTTCCATAAGAGACCCCAAGTTCCATCCACTGTTTGGCCGTGGGTGTCTGTACCTGTCTGAGTCAGCTGCTGAGTAGAGTCTCTCAGAGGACAATATGCTCCTGTCTGCAAAATAACAGAGTACCATTAATAGTGTTATAACCACCATTTTCTTACCACTCCTTTTAACCTTTCTAAGAAATTCATCAATACCAGGATATGGGCCCTTTTCCTATGATTCCCACTCAAAACATTTGTCAATATCTCCAGGAGTCTACTTCCCTGCTCTACTGTTGCTTCTGCGGAGTGATTAAATGACACTTAGCTGACTGTGCAGACCATCAGCACACATTAGACTAACTCATATTTTAGGCCACTCTTCATAACAAGAACTAGGGTCACTTTTCATACTTACCTGAAAAAAAACCTAATGTCCACTAATCTCCCAAAGAGTCATGTCCATGGCCCCCTAAATTCACGTCCTCTAGCAGATGTGGATCCAAACTGAAAAGAAAAGGTACACTTAGAAACTTTTGCTCTTCGGGAGTATTGCATCTGCCTATATATCATGCTTTTCATATAACAGCCCAGATTTAATTCCTCTTCTCAAAGCATGTTAACTTTCTCATGTAAGAAAGAGTAGTTGCAGAAGCAGTCCAAGGACAGGGGGTTGGAAGATAAAAGAAGAGGAATTTGGAGAACAGAGAACAAGGACTAATACTGATAAAGGCTAGTTCCAAAAACTAGACCATCTTTAGGTACAGGTTATTTTGGTATAAAAAGGATGTAACCTCATTTTCTAGTCATTGTGTAGGGCTGAGAAAATAGCATTTTACCTTGGGCAAAGCAGTTCGCATCTTTCAAAGATTGAATGGATAAATTTGCTGATTGTGGGTGTTCTGTAACTAGAGGCAGTCAAGTATGTAATAGATGGTTATTTAGTCAAAGTATCTCAGAAGAAACTCAAGACTAGGATAGATTCTACGATACTCCCTTTCTCTCTGTTTTGACATGAGGGAGGTAATATTTTAGATGGTTGTGTGATTTTTAAAGTGAAGTTTCAAAATATCTAAGATTATTTTTAATGAGCATATTCCTCTGTATCTTACCTCTCTTCTCACTCATTTTAGATTTCTTGAGCAACAAAGCATGTCAGAAATCAATGAGCTCTTCACAAGTATTTTTTAAGTCCTTTTAAATTGTGATATAATTATACACATTTTCCCATTTCTTTTCTCCCTCCAAACCCTAAATATGTAAATATAAGCTGATAAGTCTGTATAATGTTCTTTATTTGCATTTGGTATTGGATAACCAATGGATGTGCTCTTCCCTAGGAAGACCCTTTCTCCTGCTTTCAGCATTTCTTGGTTGCCTGTAGCTCTTTGCGTAGGGATGAGGCCTCCTGAGCTTTCCCCATCTCCTTTGCCATGTCTGTTGTTGTCCTTGTTCAGCTCATGTTGATGTAGTATGTGGGTAAGATTGTGCACGTAGTTTCTGACATTACTAAGAGACACAGTCTTGAATTAATTGACTGAATACTTGGATGAAAAGTCAGCTGGCAAATTCCCTGATCCCCTGTCTCTCTTCCACAATTTTCCTTTGAGCCTTAGGTGCAAGGATGCTTTCCTAGATGGATCCACTAGGATTGAACTCTACAACTGCATTTAGATTGGTTGTGGTTTTCTATAATGGTTTCCATCTGTTGCAAAGAAAAGTTTCCTTATTGGGGGTTAAGGACTACAATGATCTGTGGTTAGGAGTTAATAAAGTCGTGGTTGTAGGTTCTCCTCTGAAATCTATGAGTTCACTAGAATTGAGTAATTGGCTAAGTTAATAGACAAGATAATCCTCTTATTGAGTTGATCTTAATCCCAATTAGAGATTGATTGGTTACTGTCAAGTTATGTGCACCACTACTGCATCCTCAGGATTATTGTGGCATACTGGCCATTATTGTGGTTTCAGATACAGAAACTGATTCTAAATGTAACTAAATAGCTTTTCCAGTTTCTATTGATTTGCAATATTTAAAAAAAATGAGAAGTAGAATATCATAGCTTCAAGCAGCCTCTCTCTCTACATCTCAGAATGAATGCAAGACAATAGTCGAATTCTGTCAATTCACACAATCACATCACTGTACCAGTCTAGAAATGTATGAGAGAATGTGTGTTCAGAGATCTCAGAACACCTAGCATCCATGGTGCTGGGTATTTTATGCCACATGTACCATCTACCTACCTCACAGTGCGCCAATGCTAAGCTTGATTTCCCTTCAAAATTTCACTTGTGCTGTACAACACTTATGACATGGGGTACTTTTGCAGAAGTGGAGTGAAACTCCCTGAGACTTACCTGAAAACTAAGCTGGGACTCTGCCCCTGCCATGAATGATAGCAGCCTTGCATCAGCAGGCCCCACACTGTCTCAGAAGAACACCAGCACTTTTTATTCTCAATATATTACTTCCTTAGTAAAACCCCCAGTTGAGCTTCTGTGAGGTTTAGTGCTGATTAAGCCTTTATTGTTTAAAAGAAGGCCTGTTTCTTGAGCACTTCTGGGGGAATTGGGAAGGCTAGGGCCAGCACAATCCTGACTGATTCTAATACCTTTGTTTCTAAATTAAAGTAGGCTGCTAAGGTAGGTAACTGCATGAGTTATTGTTATCTTAACATTAAACACTTGATTTAAAGCATATTCCCTTTGAAGGAAGGTATAATTTGGGAATTATTTGAAGTCTCTAAGTGGTTGGGAACTGGGTTTAGCTGGATTCCTAGCTGTAAGCAAAAGTCAGTCTCTGATAAGAAGCTGTTGTATTTTATTGATGTAAAGGAGGTAAGCACCCTCTCGGGACTTTCTTTGGTTCAAGAGCATCCTCATTGTTATTTGCAAGCTGCAGTGTAAAATTCTGAATATGTTCAGATACATTTACCCCGTACAACTGAGTTCTTCTCATCAAAAGCAGCTTCCAAGTAGCTGGGCAAAGTTTTAACGATGTATTGGTTGTAACATGAGTTTTGTGAGGCAAGAAAGCTTCCCTCCATTACCTATTCATATGCAATATTGAATTATAAAATAAAGCACGGACCTGAAATAGATAGACTTTCCAACAGAGAGACATGCAGCTGCATTACAGAGTCAATTTCATATAGGAATCTTGTGCTGAATCATTTAGCTATTTAGGAATGCATTTCGCAGCTAACTCATCCTGGCAGGCCCAGCAGAATGCGGTTCCTCTTAAAATAAATATGGAGTCATCAAACAGGCCTCACTGTGACAATTAACTGCTGGGCTTGAAGGAACTTTCCTATGGCTTTTCAAAGCATCCAGAACAAAAAGAGAGAGAGCATGAGTCACAAGCACCTCTAGATATGGGAACAATCTTTTGCAAATTTCAATCTTGAATAAATTCATTAAATAATCCTCCTTTTTTCCCAGCCGTTAAAAATAAAAAAAGGCTTTCTTATATCTGCATGTAACTGAGTTTCTGGATAGCTTGAAACTTGCTACAATAGAAAATAAATTAATAATAATAATAATAATAATAATAAAGACATGCCTAGATGTATTACAACAACATATACTCAAATTTCCTTAGATATTAAGTTATAATATAATTGTAAGAGTTGTTTAGTTGGCTTGACATCATCCATTCTTAAAGGTTTTGAAATAGTTTCACAGAGGGATGATGCATATCAAGTCAGGGTAACAGCAGAGATAGAGAGAACCCAACAGATTTGAGATACCTCCAGTGAGCATGAGTGCAATCAGAACTTTGCAACTGTGTTCACTATTATCCTGTAACTTGTATGTGGTATTTGGGTACTAGGTGAAGAAAAATCTCATTCCCAGCTTCTGACACAGCCAAGAAAGACAATAGAATATGCATGGGGACATCACATGTAGTAGATGGAGCATATTGTAGAGAAAAATACTAAGTGCTCAGCAACATCCACAGTCTAGAACATAATGGAACTCAGAAATGAAAATGACCCCTTTATCATGAAAAAGGCAAACTACACTTGGCCCTATCTGAGAGCACAATGAGGATGATTAGCCCACAGATACACAGAGTGACATTGTCTATTTGTGTATTATTGTACACTGGAAGCAGTACATAGGAGGAGAGAAAGCTTCATGAAGTAGATACACTCACAGGAGATAGTGCCTAAAGTCCTCGTGGAAAGTTGATATATCACCTTGTGGAGCCATGGGTTATAATTCACCAGAAAGTGCCTCATCCTGGGGTAGGAGTAAGTTTATTACCATCCTAAAGACCCATGGTTAGTTGTTTCTTTTGTGACTCTGAGAAAACCATGTGGACAGCCTGATCATCAGCATTTAACAAATATATCGATAATACTCACAGAGATGATGCCATGTATCCTAAATCATAAGCAGTGATTGGCTCCGTTGCTAGTTTGGTCCATTTGTACCTCACTTCAAAGGCTGTTCTCTTTTTCTCTAAGCACCTGGACCCTGGGGTCAATGCATGGAATTTCAGGATGGAATAGCTATGGGCTCCATTTCAAAGAAAACTTCTTTTGTACAATCAGATCTGAACATTTAGAAGGATTGGCATGATAAAGCAGTGAGATCCCCATCCATTGACAAAGGACAAGTAACTCTGCCATCCTGTGACATTTTAAAATGCCATTCCTGTATTAAAAGGAAAAGAAGGCAAGCAAAGCAAACTCTCTTTATTGGCAACATTTAATTGTCTTACAATTCAGACTAAAGGAAATCATGGATAGAGAAAGGTTTAATAGATTGTAAAGTGATGTTTAAAACTCAGCATTTTTATTATTGACATCATTGCGCACATGCGTTGAATGAAGACATGGCTCAGAACTCTCCTTGCTTGTGAATGGTCGTATTCTCTTAGATGGGACTATTTAACAGAGCAACCCATAAACCCATAGGTCCTTTGGGATGCAGTGACACACAGACAGACACATCATCTTTGATTGGAAGTGATGAGATTTTACGGCAAGCAGACTTTTACATTATTAATTAGTTTTTGCTGTCTTGTCCATTTCTTTGCCTGCATTCAAGCAGGCAACAGACTCAAACCAAGAGCAGTTTGTGACAAGACTTCTTAGCTTTGATCATCAAAAACACAAATTCACTGTGAATAGTAGACTCTAAAGTAAGGATACTGAAAGAGATTTCCCAGTGAGAAGAAAGTTGATAGAAAACTAAGAAAGATCCATGGTTCTTCCAGATAAGTATACTAGTATCCAATATCCTTGTACCATCAATGACTTAAAAAACCCAGTACATGTCCACTTAGTTTTCCAGGGAGGCTAGACGCTGGGGACAAGGCTTACTATCTTATCGCATACTCCTTAAAGGAATCTTTGAAAGAGCCAGGGTTTTGGAATAGCCTAAGGGAGGTAGAGAGGGGGATGTCCTGAAGTTATCTAAATTTTCTGTATCCCCCAAATAGTGGAGGGAGAGTCAGAAATTTTGATAATGTGTGCATCATTAAAGGTATTTTAAAAAATTAAACAAGAACAGAGATATGAACTCCCATTCATCCCAAAGTCCCCAAAGAGAAAGGCAGAGAAACTGGATGCAGTGTCAAGGGTGGAAGAGACTACTCTGGTAAGGAAAACTTAGTCGGTTCCAAAAAGAGTTGAGGCCATGGATGACAAGCCCTAGACAGTGACTAATTCTAAGTGAAATGTGACACCAAGAGAACAGAGTCGTCTACATGTACCATAAAAACTTCCACATTTGTTAAGCTGCAAACTAAAGACTGGGATTCTCGTGGATTTTTTTTAGGCAAATCCTAATTTTCCCTCCTCTAAAGGACTAACTGAAACCTAATATGGTGTAACACTTACACGTCCATATGCTTTAAATTCTCAGAGTTACCTAATGCTGAACATGAAAATGAAATTTCAAGTCAGAATGTTTTTCCTTCATTATTTTCCTGTGTCTTCAATTTTGTTAAAAACCTGTGGTAAGGTATATGGTAGTGAAAATGCTACACTTCCCTCCAGGGGGAAGAGAGCTGTAGCCATGAGTTAAACTCCTACTTCTCTATGGGCAGCCTTCTTTATGGGCAAACAAAATTTCAAGGTTTTGTTGCATAGCTGAGCCTGGCTATCTTTCGTTTCTTCTACTTACCCTATTGTGGTGGAAAGACTCTAATGGTTGCTGCTACTGTTTACCCTAAAAGTGGACCTTCTCATCAGGAGGTGGAGCTAATTTAATTATTCTCTTTGAGTCTATTTGACACTGTGCCAATTTGAGGTGTCACATTGAAGACTCCTGGCAGCTTCCTTTCCGTGTTCTCTAAGAAAGTCAGTCTACAGATTATGAAGGAGCTAGGGCTAATATTAAATGATGAGTCGCAATGCATAGAAAGAGAGGAGGAGGAGGAGGAGGAGGAGGAGGAGGAGGAGGAGGAGGAGGAGGAGGAGGAGGAGGAGGAGGAGGAGGAAGGGAGAAGGAGAAGCAGGTGACATAGAGATTAGTTCTAGGCAGGTGAATGAATTCACACTAGACCTTCAGCCTATTCTAGATTCAGCTGAATGAAGACAAGTGAATGGCCCCAACGACACCATTTGGAGCAGAAGAGCTGGCCAGCTGAGTCTAGTTTGAACTGTTGTCCATGAAGAACAAGTCACTGCTGTCTGACGTTATTATGCTTAGGAGTTGTCAGTTATATAGCAATGAGATAACTAAAATAAACCTCTAGGGTTCATGGTATGTTATTATTTCAGCGTTCCTTCACCACACTTCCCCTCTCCTGGAAGTCTCTAATGAGTATAAATTAGAACATCTATAAATACCAGCTAGATCCTTCTGGAGAAAACTTCACCAATGCAAATGTTCTCTGCCCTCAACTGAACTTCAGTTTCTCTAAATAATTCTTGATTATCATTCTGTATGCTTTACATTGACCAGTAAATGTGCCTTCCATACCTGTTCCTTCTTTGCCCTCCTTCCCACATCCTGCTTTGTTTAAGTCTATCTGGGTAGAGGAAGGTCACCCCACCCTCTCTGTAGGTACTCTTGGCCCTTCACACAGGACTCACTCAGTGTGAACAGTCTGCAAGATGTTTCATTGGCTAGTCTCTATCCAAGACTGGAGCCTAAACAACTTTGCTCAGCCCTCACAGTTACATGGCCCAGTCAACCTAGCAATAATAAAGCCATCATTCTGAGTTTTATCTTTCTAGTTTAACGTGTTACTATTTTTCATTCTAAATTCATAAGACGAGATAGGGGAAATTACTGATTCGTAAAATCCCTGAAGTTTCTTAAATATTTACAAACTGGAACAGAATTTCAACTCCAAAAAACAATTACTAATTTTCTTCTTTGGGGCTAATGTTTCTATATAAATTCTACATCCAAACCATTATCATTCCCTTATTCTCAGGTCAAGCCCTACACTCTTCTGCATTTTAAACTTTTCCTCTATTCTTAGTCTCTGCTCTTTAATAGTATTCCTTATGTAAAAATTACTCTTTCAAGTCAGGTGCATTTTATCCGCAGTGTTATTTCTGTGCTTCGCCTCTCAGTTGACTTCTTGAAGATGCACCTTTAACAGCAGTCTTCCTCCATTACCTCATGTAGACTTTTTGACATCCTTTAACTTGCTCACCATTCCTTGGCTCCTACATTGCACTAATTCCTTAGTAAATAGAGCAATCTTTGGACTCTCTGTGCTTGGGTCTCCATACTTTTCCTTAGGTGCATTGTAATAGTGGCTATGCTTTCTGTCCTTGACTTCTGTACAGTGACACCTCCTGCCATTCTTTTAACTTAAGCATAATTCAGCAGCCCACTCAGAGGCACTACCTTTCTACCTGATAATGAAACAGCAGCTTTCCCCTGGCCACCAACATTGTCTCCTTTCTCTGTCCTTGCACATCCACATTCCTTCTGTGTCGTCATGGCAACAGAAGAGTTGTAGTCCAGTTGTCATTTAACCATGTCTGCCTAAATCTCTATAACTTACCGCATACATCTCCATCCTCACTTTTGCCCACATAATTTATTTTCAATTACCTCATGGCTTGTCTTGGAAGTTGAACAATATAACATAAACACATTTCTTTATTTAAAAGTAAAATGTCATCAAGTCGGCTTGTTGCTCAACTCCTCATCACATAAAATAATATTATATCCCAACTGGTGACTCCATCTCAAAATGTCAGAAGTTTTACATCTCATTTGCTAACAGATACTCATTCATGTGGGTTCCATCTTTTAAATATTTCTGATATACAATATTCTTTCTGTATCCATTGCTTGTATTGATGTATCTGCCAATACTCTGCTCCCTTATTATTCTTTGGACATCATTGTACTTGAGAATCCATAGAAGCCCTTGAGTGATTCTTGTTACCTACTAAATGAGTGAGCAGCACCTATCTCTCTGTCAACATCTGGCTTCTCTCTACTGCTCCACTCAACCTCTTGTAGGCAGGCATTTGATACAGTCTCTCCCTGAACTTACTCAGTGATTCATTCTTACTCATATGCTTTTCACAGGCACTGTTTTAGGCTCATTGAATAAGGAAAAAATCCCATTCTAATGGGATTTACTATCAAGTAGACAATGAACCATAAATAATAGACATATGAATAAATTAATAAAATATATTTAGAAAGAACAATAAGAACAAAAGAGCAATAAGTCATAAATAATATATATAATTTACAGGTAAATAAAACAATACAATAAAAATAATAGGGTAAAACAAAACAAAAAGCAACAAAGGGAAGGTTAATTCAAGTTTCAAATGGGGTAGAGTATAACTGAGAAGATGAGTTTTTAAGCAGACTGAATGATATAAGGGCAAGTTATTGAGGTGTTAAGAAGGGACCTTGTCATATCTGGGGTAGAGCAGGAAGAGTGAAGTCAGCAACCAAACAGACTGTTCTATATTTAAGGCAAGGTGTCCTAGATCTTCCTGAGGATTTTAGATTTGCCTTGAATGAAATAGGAAACCAGGACAAAATGGTGAGCAAATGGAGTGCATACTCTGCCCTGAGTTATGGAAAGATATCTACTGTGTTGAAAATGGGCTGGAAGACAGTGGTCGAGTCTAGGATACAATGTGGCCACTGCATAAATCTAAGAGAGGATGGGGATTTAAAAAAGCACAATGGGAAAGAAAAGAAATAGAAAGAAGAAAGAAGAAAAGTAGGAAGTGAGATTTGAAACAGAAAGAAGAAAAGGTGGGTGTAAAGAGGAGACATTATGGAATGTAAAACATCTTTCTGTTCTAATAGGGCTGAGCCATTTGCTAGCCCATCAGTATTCTGCCAGCTCCCAGCTCAGCAGTGCTCCTTCCTCCTGTTATGGCATTAGCAGCTACTAACCTTCCTTCCTCTTGATTAATCTGAGAGTAGAGTATTTTCTGCTACCTGGGCTATCAAGCTGAAGATCTGTCTGCTCTTTGAACAGTGAAATCAGCCCCAGAGACAAGAGGTGAAAAGAAATCAGGATGAGGTGAGTGGCAACTGGGCAGCTAAACTAACTACAGAGTCACGCCTGCAACTCCTGCTGCCACCTCTCTTTGCCTGTTTCCTTGTGAATCTGTGTTTGAGGAGAAATTCCACCTGTCCTTGTGTCCATAAAATGTTCGTGTTTTCTTTAGTCTAGAAAGATGCTCAGGAATTGATTGAGTAAATAAAAGTTCCATGTGGACATGGAGAAGAAGCTGATAAAACAGAATGTACAAATTCCAGAGGAAAACCAACAGGTTATCTGCCCTGAGAAAATGGTGGCAATTGAAGCCATGCTTTAAAATTACTAGAAATGACTAGGTTCACAAATGCAATTCACACTATAGTGATGATCGCTTTTTCTCATGGAAACTTTCTTACAATATGTCACTCAGATAGATCTCTGGCTGTGGACAGATAGTTTCCATGTTTCTCTGGGTCTTTACCTTCTTTCCATTTTCGTCCCCAGCGAGCAGTTCATTGCAACCCTGTTTATCTCAGGCAGACTTTGCCAGGATATTTAATAATTGCCCTTCCTGTGCTGGAAGTTGTTATATTGATCACTTTGAGAGATAATATTTACCTTTTGCTCTGCATCCATTTGTTCAGAGCACTCCAAATGCAGTCCCAGCAATTATCAGAGCTAATTCTCGAAAGCAGAGAAATTGCAGTCTTTGGCTTCTATCTATAGGTTTTCCTTCACTTTTACAAATAATGATTTATGCAAAGTCACCAAGACAGCCATTGCTTCGATGCTAGGTTTATTATCTCCATGATGAACAGACAAGCCATTAAGCTCTCGAGGAGGATTAGTGTAGAGAAAGATCACCACAGTGTGATTTTCTGGTTATGTGGTTCAATACAATGATGGTTTAAGGAAATAAGAGCCAATTTGAGACCTGCCATTATGGAACTCTAAATATCATCAATAGGCAGTTATCAAAGCTGGGACTGATGGGAATTTTCCTCCCATAAAAGTCTCGTCCATCACATACCTACTAAGTGAGTCACAACAAGTAACGTCTAAGAAATGGGAATGATGTCCCAGCTTGAATCTCTCATATATGTCTTACCCCTGTGCCAAGGCTATCAAGTAATGAGAAAGAGTTCCCTAAAGCCTTATGTGATTAGCTTCCATATAGGCATATTTCATGTTGCTGTGGCTATTGTGTGGAGTGTGTGTTTGTGGATATAAAATTGTATCTATTATTAGGAGGCCAGAACAGTTTCTTTCTAACTGTATTTTTATATGCACTATGGTGGGTGTAAGACATAGGAAAGTGATGGATGGATGAATGATTGAATGAATGGATGAATGAAGGAATATATAAACACCTAACTGTGTCTCTGTTTATTATCCTTAGTTCTTCTCTGTAGTTTATTCAAAATAGTGATCAGCTGTTCTCTTACCACAAAGATGTAGTGGGATCCTCAATTTTAATAAATAATGCCCCATTTATTATTACACTATTAAAGGTTTTGCATGGACTACCTCTAGGGTTTCTTTCTATCTTTGCTCACAGTCGGTGGCCCCTCTCCTTCATTTGTCAGCTATTCTAGATTCTTTAACCACAAATGGAAACTACAAAATGTGATATTGACAGTAACAGCATCAAAGACAACAGTTTTATAGTTGCTGTAGTTTAGTAGAGAATATAGGTATGCAAGCAAGTACCTGAAACTTAATTACTGTATTCACAATTTCAAACTCTGAGAAGCATGGTTTAGGTCATTCAATTTCTCTGGTTTCAGTATCTTCAACTTTATGATAATATAACGATGCTCTGGCTCAAAGGATTATTGTGGAGGTGAAATGAACAGTACGTTTTAGTTGTTCTTAGAGGACAGTAGTGCTGAATAGCGTCATCTCTGGTTCCAGGGCATATTCCTGCAAGAACTAGGCATGACTTCATTTCTCACAATTCTGAGGCAGGAACAGTTACATTCTCATCAGTTGACTGATGAGAAAACTAAGACTCGGAGTTCCTTACCAGTGTAAGGTTCAGAGTAATCTGAGTTAAATTCCCACAAAGAAGGAATGGCTGGGCTGTAGCTCAATCCAAGCAGTTAGACTTTGTCTCTCAAAGGTGGATAGGATATCCTATCCTGTCCCTTCAGATATGGTATTACTCCCTCCCACTAGCCACTAACACTTTTGCTTGCCCACCAAGCTTCCTTTCGCCAGTGGCAATATCAGTGTTGGATAGAATGATTCAAACACTCGTTTGATTGTAAAATTGAGCGTTTCTTCTGTCTGAAGTGACTAACTACACTAATTTAATTTAACCTGATGGTTATAATACAATTAATTTGATTGCATTCAAAGGCTGGGCTGAGCTCTGTACTGCTTGGTATCCGTCCACATATACATACATGTGATGGTCCTTAAAATAAATACTTGCGAGAAGTACTGCTATCACTTAATGGACTTGGAGTGCTACAGATGTTGACAGTAGTAAGTCCATTTGGAGATATGTGATGATTCAGGTAAATTGAGAGAATGGATTTCAGGCATTTCAGGAAAAGATTAAGCAAGACCACATTTGTGAGCTAGGTACACCATCAGATGAAGAACTAGACCTCCTGGGCTTGGAGCTCTGCTTTTCACAATGTTCTTTGTATGAGAAAATGTCTACTCACTGCTAGGTTCTCCCTTTAATTATTCCCCACACTGGGCTGCCTGGTTCTACCAAAGTGTCCAGATGCAAATAAGATGAGTGTGGGAAGGAGTTTCCCAAATGTGCGCCTGAGCCTGGACGTCTATGACTGTGTGTCCAAGCGAGAGCTTCTTAATCCTAAGTTGTGATCAACAGCAATCCACAACACTGTGGAGGTGACTTCTCTGCAGAAAACACATTCACTTACAATTCCAAAACTTAAGTTGCTTCTTTAAACCTTAATTAAAATTACTGGGCATGCAACAGCAGAATGAGAGCAGCAAAGTTGCCCTGAGCAGTGATTAATGGCCAGTCCATCAGGTTCTTTTGCAATAATCATCAGGGTGCTCTAAGGATCAGCATCTCCAGCATCTGCAAGGAAAGACAGATGTGTGGCTACCTCATGAGACCTACCGAGTCAAAGTGTTCATTTTTCTCTAGGGTGCCAGGAGTAGTGTGTGTGTACATGATATGTGATGCAGTGATGCTTCAGTTACCATATAAGTTGGATATCGCTGATAGTTGGTTTGAATTTATACTAAAAAAAAAAAAAAAATGAGCAACTACAACACAGCCACTATGTTGAGATATGTAGTACCCTTCCAAAGCTCATATGTTGGTGGCTTGGTCCTCAGGAATATGTCAAATCATGGAGGGTTGATTAGATTATAAGGACACTGATTTGCCAGTGGATTAACCATCGATTAATTCTGAATAGGATAGTGTTACTGGTTGACAGGGCCTCGTTGGAGGAAGGAGGCTGTGAAGACATACATAGAAAGATACACCTTGACCGAGGGCTCTTTCTGTTTCTCTGTACTTCGCATGCATTTATGTCCTGTGTGTGTACAACATGTGCAAGAAGCTTGTGGATGTTAGCGGTCACCGTTGGATGTATTACTCAATCATGCTTCGCTGCTTTGGAGACATAGTCCCTCACTGCACATATAGCTTGTCAACTCACCTTGACTGTAACTTGGCTGGCTAGGAAGCTCCAAGTGTCAAGCTTGTTTCAGGATGGGATTCTGGGCACAAGCTGTCATACTTTGTCTTTCTAAGATATGGGTTCTGGGAGTTGAACCCTGGTCCTCAGGTTCGTGTAGCAAACAATTTACTGAGTCATCTCCCTAGATCCTTGACCATGCTAATCAAGTAATCATGAAGTAAACAGACAGTTCAGGCATATAATCCCACCACCACAATACTGTTTTAACTCAGCCCCCACACACACCCCCAAAAAACAACAACAAACTGTGAGCCAAAATAAATCTTTCTTTAAGCTCTATTAGTAACTTACTCATCATGGCGAGAAAAAGATGGCTAACCATCATACTGGTTAGTTTTCATCCAAAATATCAATGTCTCAAATATTAAACCCAAGGAGTCCAACAGGTTGTAACTAATAATGCAACAACCTTAAATATACTGTCACTCCTAATCACTGGGCCTACAAATTCCCTCTCAGCCAAGGTGTGTTGTCTTCTTATGGGAAGCCTCCACAGGAAGAAAAACTTTTTAAAATGCTGGATTTCAAATAATTTTTCAAACAGCACCTAGAAGCATGAAGAGTATAAAATCTAATTGGTGAGTAGATAACAAAATATGCAGGTGGCCAATTTTCCCTTTGAAAAAAATTAAGGTGTTTCTAAAATGAAGACAATTATGAAATTTCCTGGTGAGCACTTGCTAATCTCAGTTCTGGAGGGGTCCAACATGTGCACGTGGATGGTCTCTTGAGGTGTGGTTACACCTGTGCAGTCTGGCTGAATTAATAAAGCAATACATATCTTTGGTTCACTAAATAATCCACAGGTTTTGAGGCACAATTATTGTCAACAAGCTTCTAATTCTCATATCATTTTGGAACATACAGGCTCATTGACATTTCACCAAGGTAGAAATTCTATTTCTTCAGTATGGTCCACCGAGAACCAAAAGAGAGACCAAAACATAATTTAAAACATTCTCTGTATATTCAATTCTCCAAATTTAATCCCCTTTTTAAGAGGAATGTTTATATGGGGTCCCAGTGAGTGTTTAAGAATGATCAGGTCCATGGAAGCAATGAAACAACAGCCAGAGGCAATTATCCACATAATTTGGCATAATTTTCTTCCACCTGAATCATAATTGAAACAGAAATGGAAATGAAATCTCCACGAGGTCACCAATTTTTGTCTGCTTTCTAGACCAACAAAACAGAAACTCCTTGAAGCAAAGATCTTACTGTTTTGTTATATTTCAAACAATGAAAGGCTGGTTCTCTGTAAGCATTTATTAGAAATTATAAGAAATGAAGGAATTATTACATTCCTTAAATTGATAATACTCTCAAGGGAAAAATCTAGTGTGTGCAGACACATCTTAGATCCTAAGAGTTCCAAAAGCAAGCAACAAGAAAAGCATGCATGCAACCATTTGATTTGTTCCACATGTGAACCATTTACAGTTCTTCTCTTTTTCACTGGATTGTTTGATTACTTGATTGAATCTATGCAGCAAAATTTAATTCTGTAAAAAACCATAAAATAACTAGACGAATACATATATTGGGCTAGGGAGATGATGCAGTGGGTAAAGTACTGCAGGCAGTCTACCCACCTCGCCTTGGATACTCACAACACAACAAAAAGCTCCTTTTGAGTATTGAATCCCAGTATGCCCCCGTAGAACATGTGCACATGCACACACACGCACACACACACGGGGGGGGGGAGTTAACAAAAAAAGAAAGTAGATCTTGAAATTAGCTTGATCCTGTACTAATTTAACTGTGAAAATAAACATATGGATAAGTTAATCATCATCTAAATATTCACTCTTCAAAAAGAGACAATTATGTCTTCTTTGAGTGAAGGTAGAAAGAACTTCAATGTGATAAGGCAAACTATATATTGCAGTACTCAGACATCAGTTATCCCTAGCACTAGTTCCCATGTGAACTTTCTTTCAGGTCAATGACCATGATCCCCTTGCCATAGATTGGGACACAAGTTAAAACTGACCAGAAATGGAGGCCCCTGAAAGCCAATGTAGCCAAGGGGAACGAATAGTACTGAATGCGGAAACATTTGCCAGTCCACACCACAATCAATTAATCTGGGCTTAGAAGTAGATAAGGTAGTGAGGCCATTCTCAATCACTGCTCCTTTCTCCTTCCTCCTTTCCCACATGATCTTTGCCTTCCTCTCTGCTAATTTCCCTTTGATACATTTCATCAAAGACACGAATTTTTCTCAGGTGAATAGATCTCAGAAGGAAGTAATCATACATTCTTTGATCCATCCCTGAATACATTCTTTCAGCAAAGATTTAGTACCGTGCACTATGTGCCTATTCTATGACATATGCTGGGAGTGTGACATGTTAAGACTTCCTTTGTCCCTTCAAAAAAGCTAGCTAGATGCCTAACCCATCAATACATACCCCTGATTATTTTTATATTTTGATGTTAAGCACAATCAATTACAAAAACAATAATGGGGGGGGGGGCAAGTGTTTGCATCTAAGGCAGAATCTGTCCCAAGTGGGAATGTTAATTATTCAATGAGATATTCATAAGCTAATAACAATCTTAAATCTTAAAATTATCAGACACAAAAGAGTAATTTCAGGAATTGTAGCCTTTAGAGAACTGTGTATTGAAGAGGTGATCCAGGGGCATCAAAGAGGTGGATTCACCATTTTTGCCATCATACACCAGAGGCTCTAATCCTCTGCCATCTCTCTTTGCCATGATCTAATGCCTTGCTTGTGGAAGAACATGTGGAATACTTAACCAACAATTCACTGATAACTGTATAAACTAAAATTTCATAAAGTTAAAATGTGATTGAGATCACTAAGTAATTCAATGGAAGAAAATAAATTGAGTAAATATTTCACCCTCAAACATAAGAGTATACCTGACCAATTTATGGACTTAGCAGAAACTTCTGGAGAGAAGGGAGACTACTCATTCTTCTAAGGTTCATAGTTAGTTCATGACTACTCACCAATCTGGATAAAATAATTGTTTTCACAATAGGTTCACATCCTTATATAATTATACTGAGTGTATTTGCAAAGAAATTCCACATCAAAGTATAATTTTCTCCCACTTTATGTCCTTCCTCCAAAGATTCTAGAGCACTCTAAAAATTAATTAATTAGCTAGTTAATTAATTAATTTTTAAAAATCCTTGTACAACCCCTTCTCAAAATTTATACAAATTTGCCAGCACTCCCTATGCTGGTAAAAAAAAAAAAAAAAAGTAAAATCCTGGTGACTTAGAACTTCAGCAGAAAAAAGAAATGTTACCAACCAAGCAGGGGTAGAAAAAAAAAGCATAGAATGGATAGAATTTCCTGAGGGAGCATTAAACTTCATCTTTAAGAGATCATTGCTTTGTGCAAAGAAACACTATAAAAAAGAGTGAACCTTATCGTCGGTTCCACTATAGCCCAGCCTAGGAGTAACGAGCAGAGACTGAGAACACTCTCACTCTGAGACAGGAGGATGACTAATGAACTAGAAGATATCTGGGGTGTGTGATTCTTAATTGTACATTTCATTGCTTTTACTATTTTCTATTACAACTTTACAGCTGGCTAACTGTGTTTTCCGAGAGCCAAGTCTTGGCAGTAAGATGTAAAGAAAATAAAAAAGAGCCTCTCAACTTTTTCTAGAAACTTCTTTTTCCTTTAACAGATTTTTTTCTCTTTTCTTCTATGAAGCAGCAGTTCCTTAAAAAAAAATAAGCCCACTAAATTTGTTTTAGAAATTAATATTAAATTTTAATATTTCATATGCACTTCCCCCTACTTTCATAAGCATTTTTCTTCCTTAGGTTTCAATATATGGCAGTATCATGATTCAGAAGATTGATACCTGGTTGTTACGGGTGAAATAATTGCAGGCAATGGAGACAGATTCCACTCTCAGCGTAGAAGGAATTCTACCATTTTATATAATGAACAATGACTGCCTGAGCAGTATAGAATTCAGTGGCTCTTCATTCCTTGTAAGAAATGATGAGTCCAGATTAAAGTTCATGTACTATCCTCTTATAAATGAAAGTGAAATATAAAATAAAAATAACAACAATTGGTGCTTAATATGTATGAGAAATTCTTACAAATATTTACTGTAGGCATGTTCATTTATTTTCCTAGGAACCCTGTATTATCAATTTTCTTTAATAAAAGAAAGAATATGTTCAGATAGCCAAGGTAATTTACTTGGGCTACTTAGTCCCTGAATAACAACACCATGATGAGAATTCACCCTATTGAACGTTGGTATCTCGAGGTGCTCAACGACATTGTTAGCATAGAAGGTTAGAGCTAGAATGGGTTTTAGACATCTCTTTGCTATGATTTAGATGCAAATTATTCCCCACAAATTCATGTGTTTGAGCACTTGCTCATCAACTGGTGATACTTTTGGGGAAGGTTATGGAGCCTTTGAGAGGTAGGACCTAAGAATTTGGTCATTTGAGGCTGAGCATAGAAGCTTATAGTCTGAACTTGCTATCTGTTGGTGTCCCTCTTGAGTCCTATTCTGCTGTTATGTGAGCAAGTGGGTACTTAGACTTTTGACCACACCAGACTTCATGTGCTCATTACTTCCTTGACATAGCAGACTGCATCTTTGCAACCATGACCAACATAAACTTCTCCTCCATGAAGGGTTTTTGTCACTTAGTTAGTCACAGAAATGAAAAGTAGTAACTAATGCACCTTTTTTTCTAGGTCCAGCAGGTCTTAGAACTTGCGGTTCAGTGTCACATATAAGAACGGTCCAGATTGCTTTTTTTTTTTTAATTCTTCACTGACATTTCAGACAAAGGTCTTTGTGGATCTGAATCATTTTGTGAGTGATCCAGTTTTGTTTTGGTGCCCACCATCTATGTCTACTCACAGTAAGTGAACTAAACTAAAACTTTAAAGAGAATAGAATTGATAAACAGAGTTATCCAAATGTTCAGCTTAAACCAAGAGGAACATCAGCATAAGTGCTCAAGGGTAAGCATTGTTCCTGTTTTTATATGGATGATGGAGTACATTGCACATTGGTACAAATCGGGAGTTGGCTCCAGCACACCTACCTACAAATATCAAATCCTGTAGATACAGAATCCCATTATACTAAATGGTATGGTATTGACACATATGCTATGCATTGCTCTTTTGAACTTTAAAACATTTCTTGATCATTACAACACTTAATGAAATATGCATGACATAATAATTGTTACACTATATTGCTCAGGAAACAACAAGATAAAGACTGGGCATATGTTTAATACAGATGCAATATTTTTCTGAATAGTTTTTATTCAAATTTGAGTGAATTTTTGGATATGGAACCCTTGAATTCAAAGCACCAATTATATATCATGACATTATTTTGAAACCTACATTAGCATGTATTCTGGTCACTGACAAAATGTTAAGTAAAGGTTCATTGGCATAGCTACCTTATTTGAACCTTATATTCATTGTTCAAAAGGCAAATTGACATTGAAAGATGTTAATTCACCTTGGAAAACTGAATCTTTTATCCCCAAGTCTAAGACTCACTCTACTGTTCTTTATTCAAACTGGAAAACTGCAGTTAAACACTCAAGCCTCTCACAGAAATTCTTGTAACCCTCATGCAGAAAGCAAGCTTTCACCTGTGATGAAAAGGCTCAGAAAAGATAAAAGGAAGCCTACATGAGGACAGATGCCCCAGAACTTTCTTGTCTTCCCCTTGGGGACCAAGCAACTTGGAAGGAACTTTGCTCTTCTATGTGAAAGTACAAAAGGTGTCACTACTCAGGAAATAGTAATAGTTAGGATTCATGTATAAGAGAGAATATGAGATTTATCCTTTTCAGAGTGGCTCATCTCAATCAATATCAGTCTTTCCAGTGATATCCATTTCCTTAAAATTTTCACTTTCTGTAATCGCTGAATAGAACTCTATTGTGTATACATGCTATAATTTTGCTATGCAGTCTTCTAAATATTGATGGGCATTCAGGCTGGCTTCTTTTCTAAGCTATTGTGAATAGTGAAACAAGGAACATGGGTCTTAAAGTATCTTTGTGGTAGGGTAAAGAGCTTTGGGTATATACCCAGAAGTACTAGATCTGGGCCATATGGTATTTCTGATTTTAACATTTTAGAAAGACTCCACACTGACTTCCACAGTGCCCCTGCCAGCAGGGATGGATAAGGATTCCTCTTCATGCTCAGCCTTGTCATCACTTATAGACACACTTTGCTTCAATTATAAACTGTACTTGCACCACACCCCTCTCCTTCTTAGCATTTTTACTTTTGTTTATGAAATAGTTATATCAATGTCAGCTTCCACTAGACTACAGTGTCTATAAGGGTAGAGATTATGATTAGCCCATGGTTAGTTTTCCAGAGCCTATCATAATATGTGCTAGGGACAAGATGTCCTTGAACACATATTCAATACTTCGATAAATAAATTAGTGATCCAAAATAGTACTGAGAAATGAAAGATAAATATCATGAGGTCACATATAAATATAACTAGGGAATTTTTAACCTTCAAATGTGCTGAAATCTGCCTGAATAGACACATGGGTTTGTTTGGTTTTTTTTTACATTTAATTTTTTTATGTTATGTTATTGAGTCCTTTGCCTGTATTTATGCATACCTGGTGCTAACAGAGGTCAGAAGGAAGTACAAGTTCACCTGGGACTGGTGTTACCTGCCATGGGGATACTGTCAATCAAATCCTGGTGGAGCAAGTGCCCTTTACCTCTAAGCCATTTCTCCAGCCCTTGCAAGAACTATTTTACTTGTTGCTAGATTGATACTATGGTTACTGTCAGTTTGGTACTGTACAGTTGTTGTTGCTGTTGTGATTCAGGAGGGAGACTAAGGAAGAGCCTGAGATAAGAAGAAAAAGAAAGAAATAGGCAAATCATTTGATGTAATGCTCTTCTTTCTGTTCTAATTAATCAATGGTCAGGGTGTCAATATAATTGAAGTCTTCTTCAAGGAGTACATTTCTCATAATTTCCCAGGGGGGTAAATATCAAAATAGGGTATATGTCCAATTACCCTTCGAACATTTAACTAGTATAAGACTTTGAACTCAGAAAGAATTTCCACAATCCAATTCACTTTCATCATCGTGTTTTCTACTCGGTTTTTAAACATTCCATTCTCAGTGCAATTGTATTACAGTGCACAGCAGAAATGTCGAATTCCCCCAAACACCTGTTTTGTGTGTGTTTTTTTTTTTTCTCAAACAAAACAAAAACCATCAATACAGTTCAACTTCGGTAAATCCTATCTACAATCCCCATTATTTTCATTGGGAAATAATAACAATTCCTGAACCTGAGAATTGAATACTCCATTCCACTTCTGTAAAGATTTTCATCAGCAAAAGCCAGAGCACTGAAGTATACAATGATGAGATTAGAGTCTGCTGAAATTATTGTATTGTTTAAGCCATCAGATAGTGCTCATTTGACAGTCTCTGTGTTCCAAACCTAATGAAGTTATGGCCAGGATGTATGCAAATTAACCTCTGCTGAGGAAAAACTGCATTGCCCACATCCTCAGAAAGTCCGCATGCGGATAGGGATCATTTGGGGGCAGGAGTAGCTAATAATTTCTGGGGAAGGGACTGATGATGCTCAGAGAGGAAGTGCCCCTGGGAAAGCAGGGACACCTGGCAAAAGCAGAGTCAACAGAGATAAAGGGGGAGGGGGACACTTGCCTACTGAGATAGGGACAGGAAAGTCAAAGTCGCCAGGCTTATCTCCCAGCTGTAAAATCTGCCCAGGATCAGATGAAAAACATCATTAATTTCAATGTAATTAAATATCATTAATAAGACGCTCTGGAGTGAGTGCTGCTTAGAGATAATGGAAGCCCCTGGGCTCAACCTATGGGGAGGCTGTATCTCAGGATCAAGCTGGCTGCTGACTCCCTCCTCCCACACCGGGGAGAAAGGGAAAGTCACACACTTAGTTAACTTTGTTTATTGACTCCACACCTCTTTCTAGAAGAGCACCACCTCCAATAAAAAAAAAAGAGCAGAAAAGATGGTGTGAGGCAGCTATAAAATTTATCTTCGTTGGATCAATAGAAAGGATTGCATTTCCCAAAGCCAACTCAGGCAAAGAGCTCTCCCAAGAAACCCCCATGAGTGAGTACGTGCTTGGAATAGAGTTATGAGTGGAAGGGCATCTTAGTTTCTACTTCTACACCATGCATTTAAAATCAAACAACTAGCCAGGTATTGGTGGCACATGCTGGTAATCCCAGCAGCACCCTGGTGGCTGAGATAGGAGGATTGAGATTTCTAGGAAAACCTAAACTACAGAACAAGATTCTGGAGAGAGAGAGAGAGAGAGAGAGAGAGAGAGAGAGAGAGAGAGAGATCAATACAAATAAAACTGTTCTAGATCAAATACTCTTGAGAGAACTGACAACTGCGTCTCTACCCTTTTTACTTCATGAGAGTGATGCTTAACTCCAAGTCTGTGGACTAGGAAGACAAGGGCTGCATGTGTGTATACAAGAAAAGTAGGTGTGTTTTGTCTTTCACTCTAAGGCAGGCAAACATAGAGACTAGCTTAGCAACCTAGGAGTGGTCTTAGTTTGAGCTATGCGCAAATGTTTTAGCAAAGCACTTGGCAGCCTGAAACTCCTACTTGCGTATACATGCCTCTCTGAACAATGCATCTAATAACATGGAGATGACCTACATTGGGTACATTTGCTCTAATTAATGGAAATAACTTATTTCTCTTAATAATTCCTTGATGACACCCCATTTCTATTTAGCTATGTTCCAGAACACATGCTGAATCTGAGAAAGGGTTTGGGGTGCATTCACAGTAAGGCAAACTGAGTCAAGATTTAGGAAGAGTCCACTATTTACTATCATATAGCTTTGTATACTTGGACATACATACGATTAAACTCAGATGCCTCAACACCAGATGCATCATGGGAAAAGACATGTGCAGTAAGCAGAGAACCATCTAATTCAACCCTGTTAAATAAAATAGAAAATCACCTATGCTATACCCCTTAGCAACCAAACCCTCCTCTTGAACCTTGCTTTTTAAAAAAAAAAAAAACGCCCAAACAGCAATTGGGGCCCTGAGTATGTTTACTCATGTGGCCCCGTGTGGCTCTCACCAGCATTCCCTTTGAATCTGGGCCATCATTTTGATTTGGGTAAAAGTTTCCATCTTAGCTTTGCAAATCTGTGTGAGCCTTTGTTTCAATTCTGTGCTAAGAGGACAAGAACCTGGAATCATTCAGTCCAGACCCCACCCATGGCTAATGTCTATAGGTCTCTGAATGCCTCTGTCTTTCCCCCTCCATGAATAACCAAATTACAGACAATGAAATACAAAGCTGATGGCACGACACTCCTCTTCTCCCACTGTCTGGAAGATTATTCCTCTCATTGCAACTCAGACCTTACTATTGTCAAAGTCCATTTAGAGCCAACAGATTCTTTGAGACTCCCTTCAAATAAATTTCCCTCGCTCTGCAAGTCTAATTTATATTTCCTCTCTCTGAATTCCCTTGTAACCCTATGTACACCTCTAAGAAATCACTCATACAGCCTGGAGAAATAATTGCTTTATGTTGCTACTGCTGCTGCTGCTGAGTGAGACAAGGAGTTGAGCCGTCTATACCAGATGTCTCTTTGTGCCATTAGAAATGAAACCAGTGCAGGAGATATGGAAGATACTCACCAAGTAGGGAAAGGAGGAAAAGAGAGAGGTAAGGGGGGGAAAAGCAAGAAAAAAAATCCTGGTCTGGCTTGGGTACTTTTTCACCTAGATGAACCAGAATTTTCTCATCAGGAGGGTGATGGGGCTACTTCCAATTTTAGAGCAAAGTATTCAGTTACACCATACTCACAGCTAATTCACCCAGGCTTAGCATCAGGCCCAAAAGCAACAATTAAAGGAAATACTTTAGATAAGAAGTCGACTTTAAAAATAATCCAATCAGCAGGATGCATCTCAAAATATGTGCCCAGCTCTAAGCCTCTATCTTGAACAGTTGGGCAGTAGCATGTTCAGCAGTGGACAGAAATCTCTAGGGACGCGGCCAATATGAGCTCACAGATGTTCCTGTTGAAGTCAGCTGATGAGATTCTTCCAAAGTCCTCAGTTCACCTTTAGGGCAGAGCCTCCTCAGCCCCTACAACCCTTGGTTTATGAGAGGACAGTGAGAGAAAGGGAATCCTTCCTGACACCAAGAGTAAGACGCACATCTAAGTGTCTCAATCGTTGGAGATCTCTCTCTTCATAAAGGAAAGTGATCTTTTCTTTCATTATTCTCATCACATATATGCACAAATATACAAATCTAACTGTGCTGAGCCTGTTATATTTTGTTTGGGGGTATAGAGGTTAATTATAGTTTAATTATAAAATATATTAAAGAAAGAAAAGTCCTCATTTTTAGGGACCTGTGTCAGGGCAGTAAACACACTCATTGTTTGATGGTTTCAGTGATCATTCTCTCTGTTCCAAAGGATCCTCAGCTACATCTCAGGACAGTACATGTAGTTTATGAAGGGGTCAGATTTACTTATCAACCGGCTCTCTTTAGTCATGATTAGGGAAAGTAGAATGATATAAGAAAGAAAGAGTTTGTCCAGC
This sequence comes from Uromys caudimaculatus, assembly GCA_028551405.1. NCBI lineage: Eukaryota > Metazoa > Chordata > Mammalia > Rodentia > Muridae > Uromys > Uromys caudimaculatus. Next base: position 39,881,560 of record CM052712.1, on the reverse strand, counting down.
ACTGATTCTAGTTAACGTCTTAACAGTGTTTAAAGTTTAAGCTCCACACTATTCCTTTCAGGGACCATCAGCATTTCAGAAAGGGAAGAAAATGGAAGCTAGAGAATTCCCAGATGAGTTAAGTCATCTGACAAATGTCAGAACTGAGCTATGAGACTCAACCTTATGTGACTCCCAGAATTCCCTCACCTAGATAACAGACTTCAAAGGTTGGAGGAATTATAATCTTAGGGTTTCGTTGCTTCTGATCGTAGGTTGTTTACTCTGTTTAGCCTGATCCATGCAGTATTTCCATTGTCTCTGCATGCTGTGTTGAGAAATGTTTGGCAAACCCCATTCTACCCTAGACTCCTATGATTTCAGGCATATGATGTTCCATCACAAAAGGTTCTTACGAAGCAAACTTCATTGATAAGTACCTGAGAGCCTTTTATGCTTGTGAAGATTTACTTGCAATGGATCTCTTATGCAAAACACCTTTTCCTTCTCTACTGGGTGAAATCCTACTTTACTTGAAGTTTGACATAAAGAGAAAATTCATATTGTTTTGCTTCTGTTTTTTAAGCACAAACACAAATATATCCCTTAGGGCTAACATCATGGTGAGCTGTGGTTTGCAGGTTTATTTGGTCATGCTCACCAAAAGCACACGGATACTCAGATACATGTGTTGGAGGAATCACTATTTGAACTATTGAAGGTAAAAACTCTTTTCAATCTCCTGAGCATCACCTGTCTCTGGTAAAGCAGTAACAAATTATTACCCTGGAGCCATATCTGAATTGTGCCCTGTTTCCCTAGCAGGAACTCAGAATGGATTTTACATTTTAAAAGAGCCATTTAAAAGAAAATAAGAAGAGGTGGCACAGATCATGTGGGAGCCTAAAATAGTTATCACTTGTCTGACCCTTCACAAAGACACCTTAGCCTGACACACGTTCTTTGTGGATTAAACTTAATGTTCAAACCAAATATCAAAACATGAATGTTTATTTGGCCACAAGTTTGTGAAATATTTTTTTTTCCAAGCCAGGGTTTCTGTGTGTGTAGATATGGCTGTCCTGGAACTCACTCTATAGATCAGGCTGGCCTTAAATTCAGAGATCCACCTGCCTCTGCCCCGTGAGTGCTGCCATTAAAGGTGTGTGCCACCATTGCCAGCCGTGAAAGAAAACTTTTATTCTCAGCCAGTGTTTTTGTTTGTTTGTTTGTTTTCTAAATCAATAGGATTGTCCCATGTTTCTTCCTTCTATTGGAAAGTCATCCTTTTCTCTGAGTCATACAGACAACACCAGATAGAAAGAAGGAAATCTGTATGGGCTTCAAGGTGCTGGCAAGGATTTAGCTCCCAGGATTGTGAGGAAGTGTTCTATGTGCAACGGTTAGCACTACCATGGTGTAAGTACTCACAACACAGCCACTTTGGGGAGTCCAGGTCTAGGCTCCTGGAGATGGAGTTAGAAAGGCTTTGCATCCCTGGCAGTCTTGAACCAATGAAAGCTGGCTCCAGCTCACCACGGAGTGCACAGAAATGGTGCTTCAGTTTTACTTTGAAAAATTACCATTTGTTCCATGCATCGTCAGCCTGAAAATGAAGCCATTCTACATTTGCCTGGAAAAAAGAGTAATGCTAAGGGCTGGGCCTGGTAGAAGATTATAGTCCCAGCTCCTCAGGAGACTGAGCCAGGATGATCACAAAAGTTAAGGCTGCATGGGCTATGGAGTATGCTCAAGGCTAGCCTATGCATATATGTGTGATACATATATATGTTTATATGCTATGTGTGTGTGTGTGTGTATGTGTATATATATGAATATATATGTATATATATATATGAAACATATCAGTATCTTAGAGTACTTGCCTAGTATGTACACTAGGTTCACTCTACAGTACTAGATAAGTAAACAAACAGATGATTAAATAAATGAATGAATAGCCAAGGCTAATTAAATATGTTCTTTCTCCCAAGGACCTGAATCTGAAAAGGAGCACAAATAAAGAAAAATAAATCAAAAAACCCTTACAGCTCTTGCTATTAGGTCTAGTTCATTGTCCCTATGAAACAGGCTTCCATTTGTTTAACACATTTATGTAAAATATCTTAAATTCCGATGGTAATATTTTCCTTAACTTCACTACGGTCAGTCTCTGATATACCCAGGAAAGCTACTGGTTTGGTATTTATCAGTTTGTGACAATGCATGCCTAATCTATAAATAGTTGCTCCAGAATATTCTTCTCCCAAACTCATTTATGGCTGATGGGGGAGGGGACTACAGCAAAGAAGTCAAAAGGAATTTACTTACGAAGGCCCAAGGTGACACACCTTCCCCACCTTTTTTCATTATGCCAATTAATTATCTCTAACATTAATAGAGAGGGGTTTGGGTGGTGGAGGGGCCCCACAGGAGCACTGTTGCTCTAACAAAGAGACTAAGGCAACATGAGTGTTTAAAGGGCAACAAAGACTTTATTCTGCTGACACATAACAGCTCCTAAGTGGACAAACTGGAATACTGTCTTTCTGATCTAATGAATCGTTCAGGCCCTCAGGCTGGTCCTACATCCATCTTGATGGTCCAGTGTAGAGAAAGGACTTTATCTGCATAGTTGGCACTGAATTTCTACCATACCCAATTCGATAGGAAACAGAGTGGATAGCCACTGAATGGATAGCAAGCCAGCTTTCCAACAAAGACCTTTTAGAATCATTTACTGTTACTGTTTTAACAAACACTGGAGCCACAGATCAGAAATATGAAACAAATCCCAAATGATTACAATAAAAAAGCTCAGCTCCGCATATATTTTCACTGAAAAAAAAAAACAAAAAACCATGGCATCCCAGATCTAAACCAGAATGGGACAGGCCACTGAAATGTCTTCATCATTTCTTAATATACTGCACGAAACATTTTAATAACTTTCAAAGTGTTAAATGCTAAAAATTGACTTATTTCTTGGAAAAATTAAGGCCAATCCAAGATTGTTTGACAGCAGTACTTTCTCAGCTTGGATCATTCATAGGTTGCTTTTGGAGCCTTGCCACATTTGCCTGGAAAAAGAGTAATGCTAAGACCCTAGCCTGTGTGTGAGTCCTCCAGGAATCCATATCATTATTTTGTAAGGAACCTAACTTTCCTCTTTTGGTTGTTGTTACGTCTTTCTCTTTAAAGGCACTCACTTCCTAACTTAATAAACTTCAGTGTTACAAAGAGAACGTCAGTATCATTTGCCAAAATAGAGTACAAATTTTAAAATAAATGAAATTACTAGACAGTGCTGGGAAGGGACACCAACTTGACACTGCTGGCTGAGAATTCCAAGCCAACACCAGACTTTGCTCTGTTCAAGAGGGTGGTAAGAAGAGTTGAGAAGAGTTAATGATATACTGGCAAAAATGAAATGGGTCTTTCTTCTTAATGTAATCTGAAAAACAGAAAGAGACTTTACGTAGGATTATGTGACTACATTCCTCAATGAAATTCCTGCTCATGAAGCAACTAAGGCCATCCTTTGTAAGAATCCCACCCTGTGGAAAACCATACTCCTACGAGTTTGCACATGGTTGTGATTTTTAGTGAGATGAAAAGGTTGCAACCAGCACATTGAGAAATTCCAATAATCTTGCCAATGTCATGGGCTCTGAACACTATCATTCATGTGTGTCCAGGTGGTAGAGGGACAAGAATATGTCACATTGACTCCAAGTATTGTCTCAGACCCATGAACTGGAAAGAGTATGTCATAGAAGATTAGTCATCCACGCACATAAGTCTGGAATCCAAAGTATCTCTCTCTTTCTCTGGTGTTGTGTTCCTGGAAGGTGACTTCCTGGCTGCAGAGAGCTGGTTTCCACAGCCACATCTTTTTATTTTGCTCTCAGGAATGTTTGTGTGGGGTGCTGCATCAAATATGTTAATCAAGTGAGCCTTCCCCTAATAAAAGGAAGACAATTTGGATACCTAGTCTGCACACTTAACCTATAATTGTGCTGTGTATCTGATGCCATTGATATTTCCAGGTTTGTATTGCACTCTAGGAAAACATGATCCTTTCAGAAGCAGTAAAGGAACATGAATATAGTTGTGGCAGCTAGTCAGTGCCTTCAAGTGACATCCAGCTATGGCTAACATCATATGAAAAAATAAAGTCATCTTGGAAACAAAAATGAAAGACCAACTCTCTAGAGAATCAAAGAAGTGGCCAAAGACTTCAGATGCACAGAGCAACTATGAAATTTCTTCATGGTAGAGTTAGAATAGGAAGTAGCTTAAATAGTTTGTGGTCATAGTGAAGCATGGATCTTCATGGGAGTGAAATTTGACAATGAGATATATTCAGAGTTTCATGTTGGTGCAGGGAACACAAAAATGACATTGTCTTACAAGTACAGACCTGCTCTGTTCTGACTGTGCGCTCTTTACATTATAAGGCATAGTTTATTTATTTTTCCTAATTCTGAAGACTGAGAGAGGAATGTAAAGATGTTTTGGTTTTGTTTTAATTGAATTTAGGCATTTGTGACAAGCCAGATAGATGATCACGGTCACGGTCAGCTTCTGATGAGAGGCCATCCCCATTTTGAACATCTATCATTCCTCCCCAGAAAATTTACTCTTACCTTGGAGGCATCATGAGAAACATCCATAGTCTCAGGCTCCTGAGATGCCCAAGTGTGCTGACTCTCCACTGTTAAGACTGTTGCATCAGGAAATTACTTTTCCTTGAGATAATGTGAAGCATCCCTTAGGTAAGTTCTGTAGGTAAATTAAGAAACACTTAAACATCTGAACCATTAAACTCCCCCTGAGCACCTAGCATTTCCGTGTCCCTGCTATATAAGCAAGACTGCTCTTCATACTTAGATGTGGTAGAAAAACCTTGCTTAGAACATTTTCCTTATATCTTTTCATGAACAGATTCCAAGCCATGAAATTTTATGTCTCTCGAATCCATCTAAAGTCATTCTCTTTGTGTCCTGGGGCCATATAGTGGAAAATATCTCAATATGTCTTCTGTCTTCAGAATCTTGTGATCATATGATATCATCAGAATAGAGTCCATCATTAATATCTGTCACGTAAGAAGACCCAAATGTATGTCTTAATGCTTAAAGTAATATTACTATAGTATATATACTTTCTTGTATGCAACGGGTATATATATATATATATATATATATATATATATATATATATATATGCATATATATATGTAGAAATGATACATATATATATATATATATACTTTCTTGTATGCAATGAGAAGAAAAGACCTTATCTGGGAAATTATTTTCACCTTCACTTTAAGCCAGTATAATCCAGTTTCCCAGACTAGGGCTGTGGTTCTTAATTTACATGAAAAATGAATTTAAACTTCCTCACACCTGTATATTTATTTATTGTATGTAACTAAATTGCTGGAACCAGACATCATTAAGGTGCCGCAGTGATAAAGAGCTCTAGTTGGGAAAATGCTATTGCACTTAACTGCTTCTTTAATGATGAACTGTTTATATTGAGGTTTGCATGTTCACATATTGTATATGTGCATAATGTATACATATGTATCCTGGATATTTGCAAATAAGCCTGTATACAGAAATATTAAAGATAGGTCTTTTTTTTTTTTCTTTTAAGGGGAGTCTCCTTGATCTGATCATTTCTGCAAAATCACAAAGAAACAAAAGTTCAGGGTATACAGAGACAATTATGTCACCCACTTACTCAATTATTGAATGCTCCTTAAGATGTCCATGACAAATAACCAGTCATCTGCCACCTGAGTGCCTGGAGTCAAAGGGAATTTCTGGAATTGTCTATGGATGACTAATGCTGTCACTTTTTGTCATGCATTTCCTGAAGAGAGAGCACCTTGGTTCTTCTTTGGGGAATTGCTATTCTCTATGCTCTGGTGTCTGCAGTCTTAATGGGCCCATCCGTCGAGGTGTCCCTTCTCTGTTAGTCAAAGAGCAACCACGTGATCCCAGCTATGACAATTCAAATCTATCACCCAGGGATTTAATTCTCAGTGTTAGGAGGTAAGAGAGAAAAACAGTGGGAACTGATTTATTCCAGTGACTGTGCACTGAAGATCCTAGTGTCCCCAAATGCTGGATTCTTCAACTTTCGTTTCAGCTCTGTGAGGCCCCAACACCTTCACAAATTCAATTTTGTCTAAAATCAGGCAAAGCCAATTTATATTAATTGCAACCAAAAAATAAAATCTGCCTAATACTCTGCTTGGTATTGCACTTATTTAGTGGGGGAAACATAGAAAAAAACACCCTGTCTTTGGTAGTGTAGTCCATATATACTTGAATATTTAGCATATTTTCACAAATCAATCTTCATTTCCTTATACGATATTTTTAAGAAGCCAAGTTATCTTTTCATAACTCCTTTGTGCTGTGTTTCTGCCTCAGCATTCATCACCTTTATTGTCCTCTACAGTTAGAGAGTCCTGGGAATATTTAAAATGCAATAATAAACGTCTGTCCACTTTTCATGCTATCATATTTTACATAGAAGCTTGCAAGCATTACATGGAAGAAGCTGTCAGAAACCAACACAGACATACATGCTTGTGTGTCCATGCCTACATGCGTTTTTATGAAACGTTACATTGTAGTGAATGGAACCTGGAATAGTCCATGCCACAAGCTCGAACCTTCTATACACCCTTTCTTTCACTTTGAAATCCCGGAGGTGTCTTCAGTCCTCTTGGCTTAGTTTGGCTTATATCCTAACTTTCATTGAATACAATATGTTGATTCTGGCCCCCACTATCCATGGGCTTTCAGCTTTTTGTCATATTTTGAAAAATCCACTAAAAATACTTCCATTTCAGGCACACCTTCAGTCAAGGGCTTATCTTTGAAAACCTAAAGACTCATTTGGTCAGATAAATAAGGAAGAAGAGATCCCAGAATTCCTTTCCTTACACGAAACAACTGATTTCTCTAATTGTAGCTTTTTTCCCGTATGCCTTTAGGACAAGGTTAAGATCCTCTAGAGCATCCCATTCATTGGACTCTTTTTGTGATTTTTGTCTTTTAGTATACAAGTTTCTCCAGTCCATCAGGAAGGTAGAGGCTCCTAGTCAACTTTCTAACCATGGCATGGCCTGATTTCAGATGGCTATCAACATAACTTCATTCCTTTTGCTTTTCTACTTGGTCCTCTTCAGTGTCCAGCTGACCTGTTCAGCTCATCCATCAACACATGCTGAGGACCTACTAAGCACAGGGTCTGTGGACATAAAATGGAATTGGACATGAAAGCTGCCCTGCAGAGCAGATGGACACATAAGCAATATGGCAATGAGAAGTGACAAGCACACGAGTACAACCCAGCTGGCACAGATGGTGGAGATTCGATAGGCTTAGTGAGCATGGGATGAGAAAGGGTGTCAAGAGGTGACCTTGGGATGGCTTTGGAAAGATAAATAGGAATATGTCAGACAGACAAGGGGCATTACGGACACTTGGAAGTGAATGTGTCATTCCAGGTGTGAAAAGAAAGGACAGTGATCATTCTCTTCTGCCTCTGTAATTGCAGCCTATGACCATATTAGTCTTTTTGGCAGCCACAACACACAGCTGGCTCATCGAGAGCTAAAACCACTATCCTTCTTGCGTTGCTTTGCCATATCAGCCCTTATCATCCAAGTCCATGAGCCATTATTCTTTATCAGGGACAATAAAAGGAAGCCCTCAGCTCCATCCTGTGTCTCCTTGATCACTGGTCCTCCAGTCTGGAGAACACAATATCCAGCCTATGCCCAGCATACAGCTCGAAAGCCCTGCATCACCTAGCTTTCCCTCCCTCTCCTTCTTCCTCACTCCCTTCCCTCCTCCTGCTCTCTGCCTCCCTTTCTCTGTGTGTCTCTGTCTTTGACTCTCCCTCATCCCCCTCCTCTAGCACATTTTTGGAGATGGCTTGCTCTAAGCTTTGCAGAAAGTCAAATGATCTTTCAACATGTTTTGCAGAAGGTTAGATGCAGTTTTCTCCCAGCTGTTGTCCAGTGTCCTCGGAAGCCGAGCAACGCAAAAGAAACCCAAAACATGTTTGCAAAAATCAAATTAAATCTGGGCTCTGATGGAGTTGCAGCTATCTACACCCATGTGGGCCACCTGCCAAGAATGTTTTTAATATAATAATCACTCATCCATACACCCATAATAATTGATATTTGCAATTTGATAATGCATCTTAACGTTTTTTTTTTATTTGTTTCAAATCCCCCCTCCTCACCTCATCTGCCCAACAACCCCCTGCGTCAGCACATTCACAGCTCTTAATGACCCTCTCAGCAGCTACTGATCAAAGTCAAATTTTAATTACGATTCTAATTTTGGAAGTTTGCTTCCTTTTCATCTGAACTTTTAGAAAAGAGTCAAACGTGTGCTTGCAACAGCTCATAGGAAACACATCAAGCTGTAGGACTCTTTAATTGGAAGTTCAACTAGTTTGAGCTTCATGCTTCTTACCAGCTTGTGTCTACCAGGTGATTATACCTACAGACTGTAAATTATATCACTAACAACTGCAGTCCAGCCTTAGAGACAGTCAGTGGGAAAATAGGATGCAACTGTGGGGCTTTGCTCTAGAAGTTTGAGGACCGCTACTCTCTCCAACCCGGATACTCAGTCCTTTGCACAGTTATTCTGATTCCACTCAAGTCTTCTCTTCACTTTACCAATGACCTTATTTTCCCTGCAAGACTATTTTGTTTCAAACTTTAGGATATGCATTTTTAAAGAAACACCCAGAAACTCTATCTCTGATGCAACCTTTCTTGATCTTCCCAGATAAAAATTGACCCACTGTAGTAACCTCAGAGCTCTTTCTGTCATCATACTTAATATCAAGTATTAATCATAGGATTCATGGTATGTTATTTATATTTGTGCACATGAAACATAGTAATTTATCCTCCCAACAAGCCTGTTGCACACTCATTACCCTCATTTTATAGATGATGATACTGAGCCTCAAACAAGTTAAAATGTACTCAAAGTTAAGTATCTACTCTATATACCATAAAAACTGAAGGGCTAATGTATTACAGTAGATAAAAAGAATATATTCCTCCTGTATGCTCAAAATAATCTCAATTTGAATATAAGTGTGCATCAGAAAAAGACTATATCTCAAATATCTCTAGACCTCCTAATGTTTACACTGTTGTCATCTAATAAATACTTGGGCTGAATAATTTCTTCTGGAGAAACACAGAAATGTATTTAGAGAATTCTTCACGAAGAAGACGACATGAGTTTTAGGAAACTAATTTTGGCCTTCTTAATAACTTCAGAAACTATACACTTTAAAAGACAATAAGGAGGTGTCTTGATAGCACTGGAAACATTCAAATGAAAGTGTAGAGACTTGTGTGCCAGCATATGTTAGGGCACATTTAGAGTAGTCATACTTAGCTGCATAGGACTTGGAAATGAAAATAACTGTGGGATTTTTTTTAACCAAAATAACTCACTGTCAGGCACAGGAATGCAATGACAACAACCTTTGTGTTCATTAATTCCAACTGATTTTTTTCATACAGTTAAATATGGCAGTAATGGAGAATTTGCTCCAGAAAATGTGGGTGGAAGATTGTGTTTATATTTGGAGGAAGATCTAGAGGAGAACACAAATGCCATATGTAACAGAGGGAGGAGACCTCTAGATATACTAGAAGAAGCAGAGATTTCCAGAGTGGAAAACTATTGATGACTATTTTTAAAGAAAAAAATAAAACTTAAAAATCATGCTGTGGATTGTTTAGCTGTCTACTATAGAGTATCAAGTGTAAATCTTTCATTTTTAAGATCTTCAGGAAAGTCTACATTGCTCACTATAACTTGATATAAGTGGTGTTTTCTGGGAAATAAAAGCATGGTTCATTTTACATCTGTAGTTATTCAGTGCAGTCAAATACAGGGAGTATACCAAACTCACCAAAGTTGAGACCGAATAAATAGCATTCACCACTGTAGATAGTGAAGAGATCCATGGCCAGTTTCCCCCAGCCTCATCCCAATATATGTTTTTTAATGCAGAAATGTTTATATATTGAAGTGGAAACTTAGAGGTTCTTTGGGGAGTCAGTTGTGTTGGATGTTGTTTTTCTGGGGACAACACATGAAGGAGTGTTTTCCTGAAGTGGACACAGGAAAAAGACTAAGGCAGATTCTTGAAAGAAAGTTTCACTGAAGCAGACACAGGAGAAGGATCTTCTGTTAAGTTAACATGTGAAAGGGCACATGATGAAGGATTCTTTGATAACAACACACATGTTTTGGTCCACCTTAAATTTCGTAGTTGAGCTGCATTTGTAGGTACTCCAAGGACTCAAGCTGATTGGATGCACGTGCTGAGGCAAGACCCATGCTGAGGAAAGACTGTGCTGAGCAAGACCCATGCTGAGGCAAGAACCTTGCTGAAGGCACATGGAGGATACATGATGTTTGGAGGGTATAAACAGAACTCTACACAGCGACTGAGAAAGAGCTTGGCTTGCTGGTACGCTAGCTATGCAATGCTTGTGTGTCTTCACTGATGTTTGCTTCCCTGAGAGAGACACAGCTGAGAACTTCTCTTGGTGTTCCTTTTGGTCCCTCCTGATGGTTCAGCTGAGGCCTGTCTGTCTCTGCTAGGTTCATTGTTATGAACCCTGACTCTACTGAACTGGACTGTTGGTGTATCTGTAAAGTGTTTGTGAGTGGATCAAGCTGCTGCTGCCTGCTAACCTGTGAACTGAACTGCTGATTTCCAGAAAACACAGATGGGAGTTGCTTTAAAGAACCTTTCTAAAAAAGTCCACTTTCCCCCCTCCCCCATATCCTTTCTTTTCCACTACCTCTGGTGGGTGGTGGGCTACAAGCGCAGTTAAGGCATTTAAAAACCATCACTAAAAATAGGATTTGAAAAAATTAAAGTTATAGTTTATACTTGGTTTCTTTGCCCTCACTTTATCCCAGCACCAGGCCTCTGACCCTGGTTACCACTCTTTTGGTAGAACTGGTCTATAGCTTCTTCAGTATTTTCTAGTAATGTGTGGCTACTCACAAGGTCAGACTATGACTACAATCATTGCAGGAGTAGCCAAATAAAGATAAAATCACCCCAGACTGAGAGGGTCTTGTGTTCTTGCAAAAAGAAAGAAATATGAGCACACACAGCATAATGAAAATCAAGGAAGTTCCCTGTGATGACTTATAAAAAGATTAAGTTTAAAAAAATGATAATCTGTCTACAAGCCAAGAAATATTGGGACTGAAAGCCACCAGAAAAACCATGACAGAAAGAGCTCAAAGCCTCTTCTCCCTCAATGTTTCAAGGGAAATCCAAGCTGGCCATCTTACCTGTGACCTTCAGAACTAGGAGAGAATAGGTTTTTCTATTATAGGCCTCCCAGTTTTCAGTGTTCTGTTATAGCAGTCCTAGGGACAGAATATAGAGTCTCCTTTTCCTAACTCAATGGTGGTCTTTGTCAAAGCTCAGTGAGAAAATCTTCCTCTGTCCCAGACTTCAGAACAGAATTACATTGCACTTACAGCTGGCAGTGAGAAGACTCAGGGGAAATCCCTGTAGAGAACACTTAGCTTATCCTGAGACTACAGGAACCAAACACATTTTCTCCATCTGGATGTTTTCTGATTCCCAGTATCATAATAGTACAACATGCTGCAAGAGTTTGGGGCTACAGTAGGAACTGTATGATAGGAACTCTACAGAAACCCAGTGGGCACTATGTTGACAGGTGGCATGCACTACATGGGAGACAGTATTTTCATTTTACGTAGAGATAGCAAAACTGTCACTATCCATAAACTCTTAGATGTTCTCCCTCCATACATTGTAAATAAATAAATATACACATGCTTAAAATTAGGATGTGATATGTCCTTTTTTTCCTTAATGTACCCTGCTTCAAGAAGTATTCTATGAGATATTCCCAAGAAGAATAGTGTGCCGGGGCTGAGTAGCTGGATCAGTGACCAAGAACACTTCATGTTTGTTTTTCACCATCCACATGACAGCTTACAACAGTTAACTCCAGTTCCAGAGTATCCAAAACTCTCCTCTGGCCTCTATATGCAACACACACACACACACACACACACACACACAAAACATATATGCATTCAAACAAAACACTCATTCATACACATAAAATAATACAAATTTTTCTAAATGAGTACTATGACTGTGCTGCTCTTCTTAATGATTTGTTTCTCTCAACAATTATGCAAATATGTATTGAGTGCACAAGTTGAGTCATTGTATTTGATACTTAACTTAAAAACAATTTGGTGTTCAAGATAGAAAGGAAGAAACATGAACATTATGGCATGAGCCTTCGGGCATTTATAGACTTCATTGATATTTAGCTAATTCAGGAATGAGCTATAAGCCTTTCTTCTATAAATCTGGATAGCTCAGTACGGTTGTCTAACACGATGTCCACCACCAGGATTTGTACGTGTGTTTGTTGTTCTCTATTCATCTTGTGTATGCAGTTACTCTAGTGAGTGATAAAACCTTTGTTTCTTGCAAGGAAATGATTCTCAAGTGAGTGGTAAAACTTTAGTGTAAGATGAAAGAGGCAGACAACTTGCCTTATGTTCCAACATATAAGGAAGCACCTACAAGCATGAAATGTGAGAGAAAGCATGTCACCTTTCCTAATATTATCATTGTGGGAACTAGAGATGTTAAAAAATGCCATGATGGATAACTAATAAATGACAAAAGTTTATATTACAAAAAATAGGCAGGGAATATATTTTATGAAATTATTAGTATTTTTGCTTTTTTATTTCAAAAGTGTCTGCTTATTTCTATGGATTATTTACTGATAGTATCTTTTACTTTTCTAATGCTTAATTTGTAGCACTTTATATATTCTAAATATTAATCCATTGGCAGAAACCACTGTAAGAAAATACATGGAAAACAGCTCAAGATCTAGGTAGAAGCTTTCTGAATACCACTCTAATAGCTCATAAATAACAGTAAGAACTGACAAATGAGATTGAATGAAATTTAAAAGCCTCTGCAAAATAGTCAGCAAAATAGTCAACAAAGACAGCAGACAGCTAGAAAACTGGAGAAAGGCTTTGAAATTTAGCTGCAGCACAAAATAAGAATGGAGGTTCCTCTAAAAATTAGAAGTAAAACCGCTTTGTAAGCCAGCCATGCCCCAAAGGGCCCAAGTTGTCATAGGAAGGAGATTTATTTTTGCTTACCACCCTGTATCCCACCACTATTCACAACAACAAAACCTTGAAATCTCACTGAGTGCCAATCAATAGGCAAATTAATATGAACACACACACACACACACACACACACACACACACACACACACACACACACACACATGTTTTCTGACCCATCTTTTCTAAAGAGTCATCTTTGTCATTTGTAGTGAAACGGAGTTGTTTATTTAAAAAGTCAGCTTAGAAGAGGGTGGGTGGGTGGGTGGGTGAGGGAATACCCTCATAGAGGCAGGGGAGGGGGAGGGGGAGGGGGGCTTCCAAATGGGAGACCTGGAAAGGGGGAAACATTTGAAATGTAAATAAAGTATCAAAAAAAGTCAGCTTAGGGAACTCACTTGACACAACCAAACCTGTACCTTCTATTAACTTCATCTGTGCTTAACTCTGTTCTTTAACCTCTATTTTTTAGTTAGTTCCATACTCAGGATGCAAATTTTTAGTGTTACTTATTGTCCCCCAGATAGTATTCATTTGTAGTCTTTCAGTGCTATCCTCTAAGACTGTTTCTATCTCTTCCTACTGCCTTACTGGAGACTCCTGTCCAAGTATTCTCATTAGGCCACCTTAAATGCTGGGGCCATGTCTATTACAACATATGTGATGCTCAACTCCTTCCACACAGATTGTATAAAACACCCCAAAAGTGACTTTGCGGCAGTTTGATTCTGACTCACGTTAGTTGTATGCTCATTGGTTCTAAAAGTAAATTCAACCCTCTCCTCCCCACAACACCTAGTGAACTCCATCCCTCTCCCAACTACTTGTACCAGAAGCCTGGTAATAACCAGGGCTTGATCTTCCAGGCACTTTCTGACATGTTGTCTGTTCTGTAATATCGAGAGTTCTACTTAACTATGAGAAGTACATTTTGTTATTGTAAGAAATACAATTAGAATATATCATAATTCTATTTGGAACTTTTATTGGGACACCCATTTATCCTACTATATCAACATTAAAATATAACCCAATTTCAAGTATCCCTTTGCCTATATTCTCAATAACACAGGGGTCTTCAGTTAAAAGTGAGGCAATGAAAGTGAGAAGTGAAGGCCTAGTTTATGATCATATAGTAATGTCTAGGATGCACACGATTTGCCACTCTCCTGTCCTACTTTTGGGAAACTATGGTTCTTTTGGAGATGTTTTATCCTGTCAGTCGATGGGACCATTTCCATCAATGAGAGAAGTTCCAGTTGCATCTATTCATCTACGAGACAACTTGGCTCCTGTGCGAAAATTTCTAGCTCCCATATTTGTCTGATAATGTCTGTATTTCAAGTGACTTAGGAGGAAGCAGCTTTGTTCATGATCTCACATACTTGGTTGGTATTCCCATCCATAACCTTATCTTTCAAGATAAGTGAGTCTTCCCTGACAATAGAATCATACTCTAAGCTAACTATCTGGGCAAACCTAAATAGGCAATGAACAGTCTAAACATCTGAGATATTAAATAACATAAAATAAATTCCATATCATCAAGAACCTCACTGAAATATTTTACACATATGTGTGTCTGTTTTCCATTGTGGAGTTTAGAACCATTTTTTGAAAGATAATTTTGTAATTATATTTATGTACTAAACAAACCTTAGCAGTATATATTTAACCCAGTTTAGTGAAGAGTTATTTAGCCTTTGGCTTTTCCAGCATAGCAATTCAAGCCACAGATTTAGGACCCAGGATGTTTCTTTTACACTGGTGGTAGATCTCATCTTATCTGTCATCATTGTTGGTTCTAATAGCTTCCACCATCTTAGTCAGAGCAATCTTGTCTTCCAAGTTAACCTTTCAAAGGCAACAGTGACAAACATCTTCCTGTGGACTAGCAACCTCAGCCTGGCTTTTTCCTTGATGATGCAATAGGGGACCATCATCTTTCAACACAGGACAGGTAGGAAAACCATCAGCTCAATGGGGTCTATGTAGTGGGCAATCACCACCAGCTAAGTATTCTTGTTCTCCACCAAGATAATGACTGTATTAACCACTGCTCAAGGGACAGGTGGTTTTTTTTAGCAGGAACGTCCCCTTTGCCAGCAGTTTTCTTCTCAGAACAGGCCAGGAGCTTCTGCTTCTTCTCCTGCTTTGTCTCTGGCCTGGACTTGTGGGCAAGCTTAAGCAGCTGAGTAGCTGTTTGCTGTCCAGGGCCTGGGTGAACTGGTTAAAGCCAGTTTGAGCCACTTATAGAGGATGTCCCTTTGCCATTGCAGCCATTTGACAAAGTATGTCAGGTCTCTTTTGGGCTGGATAGCCTGCCAAATGCTGAAGTTCTTGGGCCTTTTCTCAAACAAAGGATTGGCCACCATTTTGGCCCCCTGTTTCTTCATGATAGCTTGAGAAGAGGAGAAACACCTTCCTCTCCTTGACTTTCATTCCTTTGGGCACATATAGCAACATGAACATAACTAAAATACATAATAGATAAATTTATATTTATGTTATTGATCTTGAAGCTCTCTTAAAATTTTCTCTTTGAACAGCCAAAGACAAAGAAAATGAATGTTGAGATTCATCTATAAAATAAAAGACAAAAATATTATAATCAATCATTAGAGTGAGGTTTTACCAAGGCCCATGGTTTTTTGATGGTCAGAATGTCTACAGAATGGTTTAAAGTATCAATTGCATGGGATGCATTGAAAGATATTTGTCATTGTCCTGTGAGTTGCCACAGAGCCCCAATCTGCTAATGATGATGTAGCCTGAGGGTTAATGAAGAAGGGCAGCCAAAAATGCATCAATCTACCATCTTCAGCAAAGAAACCTTGGCTCTCTTCTATGATACATATGAGTGGTTCTGTCAGGAAAAAATAAAGCAGATGAGAAAACCACTGGGATATGTTAAAATTTTTTTACAAACTACTCTCTTTATAGAATACCACAGTTCATTTCATCTGCTTGAGAGAAGCTAAGAGTAGTGGTCCTTAACCTTGGTTATGCATTGAAATCATCTGGGAGATTTTCAAATGTACTTATGCCTAGGCTTGGCCCCCAGAGTTTCTACTTTATAATTTGTCTTGGGCTTAAGCATTGAAGTTTCTTAGAGCTCCCAGCTGATTCTCATGTGCAGCCAAGGTTGAGAACCCCAACCCAAGAGGGAAAGAAACAAAGTTTAAAAATCAGAGAAATGGAATATATTCCTGGATTTAACTCTAGCTCCTTTTAACTAAGCTAATTGCAGTAACTCAAAGTCTCTATTTTGTATATGCATATATTTGGAGACACTTCACCAACCTCAGAGTGCCTGTGATGATTATAAACCAGCTCCAGATGACCAGCCAGGGCTATAGAGAGCCAATGGCAGCCACCAGTGAGAAATGCATGGAAAGGCTGTTCATAGAATTCACCCTTCCATATCCACAGATATTATTTCGGAACACAGCAATTCCACAAGGAAACAAACAGAATTATTTAGGAAAAAAACTAATGCTGCCCAAGAATGGTCTGAAAGTGGGCTGTCTTGGTGGAATTCATCACTTTGGCCAATAACAGAGCTGTTTTACTATTTTCAACATCTGAAAACTAGGAAATTAGACCATATGTCTCAGTGGTCCTTACCAATGACCTAGCCAGCTCTTTGCCAAGTAGTGTATCTCCCAGACTTTTTCCAAACCATCTTTGGATCAATTAAGCTACTAGTTTGTCTTCTCTCATAAGAAGTATGTAAAAAAAAAGGAGGTATCTAAATAGTAACTGTTTCCATTTTCAATTGCTTGTTTTTGGTTTTTATGTTGTATGTATTATGTATTTATCTATCTATCTATCTATCTATCTATCTATCTATCTATCTATCTATTTATTTATTTATTTATTTATTTATTTATTTATTATTTTGTCTCAATCTTTCTTTTCCTTTCTCCCCTAAAAAGAAAGATAGGGGCGTGACAATCTGGGTGACTTGCCCAGATGTGATGAGGTGTGACAGGTGTTGGCTCGCATCACAACCCAGCAGCAGTGTGTACAGGACTCTGCTGGTAAGTAAGAAATTGTAACAACTGGAGACAGGAGTTCTGGCCATCCTTTAGATACATGTTATAATCAAAGTTTTTACTCTAGTCCCAATGTCTCTGCTTTTACAGACTCTCTTGAGCCAAGTTAAAATGTGGACCTTTCTCTCTGAAAGTAAAGACTAGTCATAATTTTATACTTTCACTCCTTGATAAATGAAAAGGAAATGAAAGGAAGATGCAGCTATTGCATGTTTTGTGGACAGTTTGCTGTACAAATATGTTACATTTGATACAAATGATGAGCATCAGGTGTCTGCCTGGCATGAGGCTTTGTGTTCTTTGAACATCTGCTCATTAACCTCGACAGCACTTTGAGGGAGAGTGTTCTACACATCCAATTTGATGACTTTTTAAAAAATGAAACTCATGAATTGAGGATATGGTTTCATCATTCCAGAAAAAAAGGGGGGGGGATGGAATTCCCATGACACAAAAACTCGTTTCCTAGATATATACGCCAAGAAAAAGAGAGAGAGAGAGAAAGAAACAAAGAACATACATAACAAATACATATGCACTCGTGTTCATGATAGTACTATTAACAAAAGCCCATAGCCACAATCTAGAAAAGTGCATATGGCAATGAGTGGAAGAATGGACAAAAACAATGTGGTATATGCATACAGCGAATATTCAACCACACAAAGGAACAAATAGATGCTCTAATATGAAACTTAAAATCATGTTAAGTTTGTGGGGATGATAAGAGAACAGGGCTCCCCATTCTCAGAGCAAAAAGGGAGAGTGGAATGGGGGGGATACTAGTATGTGGGGACACTGGGATGTAAAGTGAATAAATAAACAAATCTTAAAAATGTTATGACAGAAGACAGATATAACACACCAAACATCACATGACTCCAAGAATGCTTATATTCAGCAAATACATACACATTGAAATATATTAATTACTGGCAAAGGCAGAGGCCCTGGGAAATAGGGAATACATGTGTAGTCACAGGATCTACTTCAAGAAAGAATGAAATTTTGGAAACAAATGGAAATAGTGGGTTCATCACATTGTTAATGCACTAAAAGTTACCAAACTATACATTGCTTAGACCTGAGTTATACTCTTGACCAGAATATATTAAGAGCTTTCTAAATAAGCCTTGGCTATGTGGGGTAACCATGGATGTGTTCTCCTCTGTGTTTCTCTCAGAGGACCATCTGAAATACAGAGTACAGCTAACACTATTTCAAATCCCCATAGTATTCAGGCTTCAAGGCAATGCTTTGCTGATTGCCCTTAGCCTGCTAATGAGCATAGAAGGCATTTCAGAGGAGGACTACTCCTGTACAGGGCAGAACTCACCTACTTTACAAAGTTTACTTTAAATTTCATAGTAGAAATATAAAATCACTTCCACTCAATGACATACTTTTCTCTATTTCCTTTGAAATGGCAATTTTTATACCCTGCATGCTTTGCTCAAGATCAGTAAGGCCTCACTCACCATAAACCTCTGGCCCATCAATCCCATCTTGATGCCTGTCTCTTAAAGAACTCAAACTGAAACAGGGCTAAACAATTTGTCCAAAATTCCATGAGAAATGACAAAGCCATGGTTGTATTTCCATACGGTTAATTTTCTTCAGCTAAGCAGAGACACGAAATAACACTGTTTGGTACTAGGTGCTATCTAAACAAGGTTTTATATCTTTTCTGTTGAGATTAGTATTGGTCTCATTAAAGAATGGTGATTAAGGGCAAAAATCACTTGTCTTTCTCTATTTTTGTTTTTAAAATGGTGAAGCAGTCACTCAAATACAACTTGAGATGGCTGATCCTATTGACTGACGTCAGTTCCTCTTTCCTCCAGAGATAGTAGTTCCACATGATTTGGCTTGAGCATGTTTGTGAGGACATTCACTGCTTTGGATATGTAAGGATCTTTTATAGTTCAGCCCAGCCCAGTGTGATTAAATTATCACACATTCAGAATTTCTATGATCTGTGGGTTTCCATTGCTGTGAAGAGACACCATGATCAATACAACTCTTATAAAGGACAACATGCAATTGGTGCTGGTTGATAGTTTCTGGAGTTCAGTTCATTCTTACCATGGCGTCAGACATGGCAACATCCAGGCAGGCATGGCACCAGAGGGGCAGAAAATTCTACATCGTGTTCTGAAGTCAACTAATAGAAGAGTGTCAAAGGCCACCCCACCCCTCCAGTGACACACTTCCTCCAACAGTCCACACCTATTCCAACAAAGATATATGTCCTAACAGTATCACTCCCTGTGGGCCAAGCATTCAAACATATGAGTCTATGGGGGCCAAACCTAGTCACAACATAATGCAAAATACAGTAAGTCCAACTTCAAAAGCCCCATAATCTATAACAGTCTCAACAATGTTAAAAAGTCCTAAGTTCAAAGTCTCTTCTAGGATTCATCTAATAATTTATAAAGTCAAAATCAGAAAGCAGATCATATATCCTCAACATTACAGGATAAACATTACCATTCCAAAATGTTATAGTAAGGAAATACTAGACCAAAGCAAGAAGGAAAGCCATTTGGGCAAACTCCAAATGCTGCATCTCCATGTCTGATATCCAAACTCTCATCAGATCTCCAACTCTTTTCAGCTTTGATGACTCCAACAAATTTGGACTCTCTCTTGGGCTGGTCCATTCCCTGTTAGCAGTTTTCCTCAACAGGTATTCCACAGTCTTTAACATCTTGGGGTCTCTAAGTCAACTTCAACTTCACAGCTTCTTATTCCAATGTCTGGGATCCACATATTCTCTTCTGGACTACTCTAAAGGGCTTGGGTCACTTCTTCAGCTCTGCCCTATGTAGCAGTCTAGGCTCTGGTTGACTCTACTCCACTGCTGCTGCTGTTCTGTGAAGTCATCCCATGGTATTGGCATCTCTAATACACCGGGATTTTCTGCTACAACCAGGTTTCACCAATAGTGTCTCATAGGTTCCCTTAATGGTGCCAAGTTTCAGTTTCATTGATGACCCCTTTAGTCCTGGGTCATCAACTGCAATTGAGGCTGCACCTTCACCAATGACCTTCCCTGGCCTCTCATGGTACCAAGCCTCAGCTGCTCTCCATGACCCCTTCATGCCTTCAAAACCAGTACCAGGCCAGAGTCACATGTTGGAAGCTGTGGAGTTCTGCTGCTTGTTGGAGATAAAACATGGCCCCTTGTTCTATCACCAGCTTTCTGTTTTCCAGCTCCTTTACTGTCTGTTTAAGCTCAGTTGTCCTGGAACTTTCTCTGTAGACTGATCTTGAACCCCGAGATCTGTATGTCTCTCTATCCTGAGTGCTGGGATTAAAGGTATTTACCACCGTGCTGGAAATAATCTTTTCTTCACCTAGAACTTAGTCTGTCCAAGTCTGGCCTTGAACTCAGAGATCTGTTTGCCTTTGTCTCCTGGGATTAAAGGTGTGTACTACCATGTCTGGGTCAAAGCTTTTCATGGCCACTATTCCTCAAGATCCAGATCAAAATCCTGAGTCTTCCAGCCTCAAGATCTGGATCATAAGTGTATCTCCATTTCTGGATTATTGTTACTTCCAGATTAAAAGTCCAAATGAAAACAATAACCAGGTAATAATAATTCCTAACTTGATGTTATAACTATCTCTTGTTCAACTGCACACTCATAAATAGTAAGCCTAGCTGCATGGGATCTTGCCCAAGATCACCTCTCCTTTAACTCCATTTAATATCTTTGAACACATGATTTAGCTCCTTTGCACTTTTTTGGTGTCCTTTTATTACTTGAATCATACCTCTTGTATTTTTACTTTCTAAGCTTGAATACTTGATTAAAATGCTCCTCATTGTGAACCACAAGATGAAGTCTATACTTGGCTGATTTGAGACTTCTTTTGTCAATGCAATTAGTCTGAATCTCTTCACTTTAGCCTCAGGCAGACTCTTCATACAAGGGCAAAAAGCAGCCACAATCTTCCCCAAAATATAATAAGAACAATCTCTAGGCAAGATACTGAAATTTTTCTCCTCTGAAATATCTTGGGACAAGTCTGCACAGTTCAAATCATCCTCAGCACCAATATCTTCCATATTTCTACAAGGATGGTACATTAAGTCTCATTTAAAGCATTCCATAACTTTCTGAATCCAAAGTTCCAAAATCCACATTCCTCCAAACAAAAGCATGGGCAGGCCTATTACAGCAATGCCGCAGTCCTTGGTATCAAAGTCTGTCTTAATATCAGTCCTTGGGCCAAGCACTAAAACCCACGAGTCTATGGGGACAAAACTTCTTCTAACCACTACAGTGTAGCTGTCAATTGCTCAAACTAGATCCTCGCCCCTTCCTTCCCAGCAGCCTTACCACCACAATAAGCCTAATCCAAGACCATGAGTGATGACCTACTCTTATTTTTCACTTTTATTTATGTCAGTCAATACCATACACTCCACCTCTTGAATCATCCTTCATCTCTTTATAACCCTATGCAGTTCAATTTGGCTTTATTTCTCATTCCTTCCCAGCCTTAGAACCTATCACTCATCTTTAGAAACTCTCCATTTATCCACAATTTCTCTAGAATGCAAACAGTTGAACACAATGTATCCACCATAGTTTTCATAAGCAATGGCCCTGATGCCTCCACACAGCTTGTGCTACTGGACCAAAATGGAGGAGTCATCCTTGTATATCTGGATATCTTCAGAGCACTGTCACACTTCCTGAGATTCCAACTTGATATTTACCTCTATCACATTCTACTCCTATCACTATCATTTATAACCTGGCCCTGGCCATATTTCTTCATTCCATGATGACCTTAATGGTTATGACATCACCCAGTATTATTCCTGCCATGAAGGAATCATGACAAGAAAAATACTTTCAATATCTACATAAAGAGTTACTTTGGCATTCTGATCTTTTTGTCAGAAGTATCTGTACACCCTATTTATGATGCTGTTCACCAAACTTCAACCACTCAATCCTCAAGATGCTGTCATGGTCACAGGTTCCATTTCAATTTTCTTTTCCTCTTCCTACATCTCCTCTCTATAACTTATTCACACTTTAATCATGACTCAGACAACCAATTAATATCCCTATGTATTAGTCAACCATCAATGTTGGCATTCTCTCTTCTCCTCTTGTTTCTCTATACCCTTCCACAGTGCTTTGAAAAGAGGTTCAAGCTGTTTCACCTCTCCTCCTCTGTCAAGATCCCCTGGAAAAATCCCAACATTTAATAAATCCAACTCTCCACTTTCTCTGTGCTCACACCAGGGTGATTGAAAGTAGCTGGAGAAAAACGTACACACATGCTTATTCATGTCACTTTGCAATCATTACCAGAGCTCTCAAGAGAGTCTTTAAAGCTACTGACAAACCCACCACAGTTCCCAATTCGGCTTTCTCTCCCATGATTCTAGGTGACAGTTTTATTCCTTCCCTTTAAACTTCCAACACCTCCTGCCTGATCCTTCTTGTCCCCATGACATCAATTTCAAGTGCACTGAGAATTTGAATTTATAGGCAGTCAGCAGAGAATGTACTCCATGTTCCCTCAGCCATGTTGACTTCCCTTTCTATCTCCCCTACTCCTGCTTTTGAGCCCCTCCCCGCTCACACCCATCCTACATACAGTCACTTCTTTACTGGATTCTCATCCTTTCTCCATATGAATTCCAGTTCCAAAGGCAGAGAAGATTCATCTTTATCCACTGTTAATCACTGAGTATCAGAAAAGTGCATGAATGTATAAAGTCAGTAAATAATTGCTGGTTATGTACCCTTATGTTGACAGTTGAGTCTTTTATGATCCATTCAAGAATCATCTGGAATCTTTCCATTACTAGAGTCTATGTTTTTTTAAGTGAATTTGTCTATATTTTCTTTGGCTCTATCATATTTCCAGGAAGCCTGGTACTTTGCTTTCCCAGATCCCAAAGAATCAATCCACTCATCTCCTTTGAATAAGAATAAAGACCATAGAGGGAGGTGGTATGGGATAGGGGGTTCCCAAAGGGGAGACCTGGAAAGGGGAAAACATTTGAAATGTAAATAAAGTATTAAATAAAAAAATAAAAAAGAAAAGAAAAAGAATAAAGACCATGACCTATTTATTCTTTTGTGAATATCTACAAGAATCAGTAGGAATTGTCCCCTCTCTTCCTTTGCTCTGACAAACCCATACCTTTGTGAAGTACAACATAGCAGGAATTACTGTGGCATACCAGTAGAACATCTGTCCAGCCAGCCAGCCATGCTAGAGGCAGACCGCAACTCCAAGTCTCTAAACTACCACATACCAATAAGCAACATCTAACCTGCCACTCACTGTCCAAGCAGCATTCAATATATTTTACATAAATTTCTTTAATCATCAATTTGTTACATAAATTTTAATTGTGATAACCCACCAAAAATAGATTCTCTTACCTCAAATAGGATATCCAATTGGGACCAAAGTAGAATTCTACCAACATCTAACTTAGCAAACCAATTAGTATGCTGTGGCTTCATAGTATAGGTTACCGACTGGAGCATGGGTAACCTAAAGCAGCCACATCCCCAGGAAGTCTTACTCCAGTATAAATGATGATTTCTCCACAGCTACATAGCTTCTTTTACACATTGTATTATCTGTTATTCCCCCAAGAATATGAGACCACAAGACCACATGCAGTTTGAAAAGTATACATCTGGCAGGGAGAAGTGGTTGAGGTCTTTCAAGCTCAATATTGAAGGGTTTTTTTCAAATAGTCACAATGTTCTTATGATGATGATAGTCATGTCTAGTATTCTTAGAGAACAGCATTGTTCAACACGGACAAAAGAGATTGCTGCTGTGATCACTGTGATCTTATAAACTGGGAACTGAGACGCCTTCCTGGTGACAGATCCCACATGGTGAGTCTCACTCAGCACTTTGGGAATCAATTTCTATTACCTTTAGTCTAAACAAAGCAAATGAGTTCATGGACTAATAACATTAAGGGACATAATTTAGAGTTTCTAATTCCTAAGTTCAACTCCAATTCTTTTCATTGAAAAATAAAATAAGACTACCAGTGCACGCCTTTAATCCCAGTACTTGGGAGGCAGAGACAGGTGGGTAGCTGAGTTTGAGGCTGGCCTCATCTATTGAGTGAGTCCCAGGACAGCCAAGGTTACACAGAGAAACTGTGTCTCAAAACAAAACAAAACAAAATAAAAAAACCCAAAAAACATAAAACAAACCATCAAAAAATTAAATAATACTATTGTACCAACTAAGCATAGTAAACATAGGAGTGAATTTTACTTGTGTTCGAGATAGTAGTGGATTTTTATATATATATATATATATATATATATATATATATATATATATATATATATATACTCATACATATATATATAGTGTGTGTGTGTGTGTGTGTGTGTGTGTGTGTTTGTGCCTAATCAAACTCCATAGACCTCTATGTGCTTCTATATATCACACTGGAGTTCAAGAGAATTTTAACAATCTAACTTAATGTATGTTACACCTCTTCCTTGATCTAGTTAACATGTTTAATTGTTCATCCAAATTTATACCAAACTATGTGTAGCAAGAGAGATAATACTGCCAAATACTGGACATAAGGATCTATGTTTTAAAAAATGTGTAAGTGTTTGCCTTAAATCCAAAATCGCAAGTGTTTTATGTATCTCTGCCCTCATACTAGTACAATATTTCTCTATTGAAAGAAAGATCTCAGAAAAGTAGGAAATGAAATTAACTCTGAGGTTTCTACATGGAGGGTTTTCTGACACAGAGGTAACAAACATGAACTTCATTGCAATATTTTGAAACTCCCTGCTGTGCCATCTCTTGTCTTTGGGGGAGCTGAGGAACATCTCAGAGAATTCAGGAGAATAGATACAATGGCCTGCCGAGCTGTGGTCTATGACGACCACAGTTTTGGTTCTCCTTGTTAGTATACAGCAGAGGAGAATTACCATGAGGAATGAACAAAGATAGACTACAATGTTTGGGCTAGAGAGCTTCTTGCCTCATATCTCAGGTTTTGAAGACTCAGCAGTCAATGCACCTGCAAAGGAGGAACCACCTGTCTGCCAGTCCGCCAGTCTGCAGCTGTCATGAGAGTAGCATCTGTGAACCCAGAATTAACAGCCAAGGAGAATCCACAACAGGGCATGCATAATGACAGGGTGGTTATAAAGAAAATGAGATCAGGTTCCTACCTCACTATCCCCACATCTGTGGTACAAGTTCAGTAACCCAAAACTCTATCTCATGGCAGTTACCTACTGACTCTTGCTTCTGCTT
This sequence comes from Uromys caudimaculatus, assembly GCA_028551405.1. Taxonomy (NCBI): domain Eukaryota; kingdom Metazoa; phylum Chordata; class Mammalia; order Rodentia; family Muridae; genus Uromys; species Uromys caudimaculatus. Next base: position 39,855,966 of record CM052712.1, on the reverse strand, counting down.
TCAGCCTTCCCTCTTCATATCCAAACTCAACCTCACAGCTAAAGTCATATTTCTAAAATGCAAATCTGATCATGTCACTTTTCTGCTAAAAAAAAAAAATAATGTTGCTCCCCACTGCCTACAGGCTAGAGTCCAAACTCATTAAAATGGAAGTCAGTGCCCTTGAAATGCTGCCACTGACCCACCTTCTGGCCTCATTTCTCAATGTAATATTTCCAGACTCATCATGCCCCATGCTATCTCTCTGCAAAGCTTTGCATGGGCATCCCTCCTGTCTAGAATTCCCTACAGTTAGCAGAAACCAAAAGTCTCAGCTTAGACAGATTTCAAAAGTGGAACACCAGTATGGACTCCCATAGTGAAGAGTGTAGAGGTTGACAGGACTCATATTTGGGTGAACCAATGCCTCGTTGGTATTATTAAGGACCCAGTTATTTGCCATCTGCCTTCTTTGCCTTCAGCATTATCTATCTATTTCAGTATTGTGGAGGCTCATCTCAGAGTAGTAGGATGAATGCCAGTAGAAACTATGGGCTAGTTTGGTACATATACCTTGAGAAAAGTGGGAAATGGAGGAATCAGGTTATTCTTATTTCTATTTATACAATTCTGAGAGTTCTGGTCAGACCGAATGGAAGTGTACTGATGTCTGTAGGGCATTACTGGGAAGACAAATAGTTTCTTCCTTAATTTATATCTGACACTTGTATAATAGTCCTCTCATGAACAGTCTGCCAACTTAAAACAGCATTCATATCGGCCAAAGAAGCACAGTACATTTGGTACACATTAACTATTTAAAACTAATTATAACGCCAATGAAGATATTACTATCTGTGTTCCATTTATGAAGAAACTGAATCTGAAAGGTAAAATAAGTTTTACAAAGTAATGCAATTGATATAATTCTCTAAGTTAGAAATTCATGTGTCATGGAGATAAAAGCATATTTGAAAATATCTACCAGTGGTAACTAAAAAGTCACAGTTGGTGGATGCTAACAGTTACCACATTGCCTTATACTATGTATCTCTCTTACACATGTAAAATTCTTCTTTTGAAAATCTCAAAATCAGTTGAAAATCTCATGATATTGTGACTAAAATGATGATCTCTTGAAGCAACCCAACTGGGTTTATCTCTGAGTTACTCTACTCTCTATGAGATTTGAGGTGAATTCTGACCTCTCCATAACTCAGCTTTCCCAGCATCAAAACAGGAATAATGACAGTCCAAAGAATTATGCTTGAAATATTTAAGCACCTCAGTAGGGGACACACAAGCCTGAACACCAGAATAGTAGGAGAGTCATAACTTCTAAAGTTGTTTTGTGACTTCTACAAAACATTGTAGCATGTATGTGTCTGTACTCACAGTTGCACATACATACACACACACACCTGCAGAGAGAGAGAGAGAGAGAGAGAGAGAGAGAGAGAGAGAGAGAGAGAGAGAGAGATGTGGAGGAAGAGGAAAAGAAAAATAAACAATAATGAAAATGCATTGCTATTAGTACACTATCCTTTTAGGATGCTGCTTGATTTAAAATAGGTAGTTGATTAAATGTATTCACAGCCACATATAAGCTAGCTCCTTAGTGTTCAGAAAACTCACCTCTCTCCAAATTTCCCCTCTTCTACTTCTAAATACAGTAATATTTGAGTTGCAAAGTAACTCAGACCTGGTTAGCACAGATGATCTATCAGTTATGTAGATGATTTCTCATAGCCTGTCGTATGAAAACCATGGTGGAGGAAAGCCACAATGCCATAGCAACCTGAAAGTTAAACAGAGTCTGATAATCAGGAGCTTTGGGTGTCTAGGTAATCCTCTTACCACTATGTGAACCATCGAGATGAGTTGGTGCCATTTGATGACCATCTTACTGGAATGATTGTGGAACAAAGGGAAACATACGCTCATTTTCAATATTGGTCATCGTCCACTCTATCTCTGTCCCTGGCCTTGACTTCTCACCTGTGAAGCATAGCAAGGCCTAATCAGCTTTTCTCCTTCCAAGCATCACACAAGCTTTGGGAGAGAATGGCACCCACTGGGAAACAGGCAATGAAAAGTGCTGATGTTGAAGGGGCTGAAATACATGTGGTGGCTAGAAAATTACTTTTAGGAGCTTGGAGTCCATCCAGGTATGCCAGGAAGGCAGTAAAGGGTCACACACAGGAGAGTAGCAACATACCTCTAGTATAAACAGCTCCCTGAGTCTGTGTGATGGCATTTGTAGGAAGAGAAAACTAGAAGAAACCAACCAGGACTGGTTTTAGAAAACTAAGCAAGAAACAAGGGCAGAGCCAACTGGGGCTGTAACAGTAGGGACCAGGAAGATCCATGAATATGAAACAGACTTCGGAGTAAAATCAATAGAACATGGTGACTGACTTAATGTGGGATGGATGAAGAAAGCCACTGAGCATAAGTCTCACATTTATCAAGCCAGGTGAAAGCAGTGCTTCTTTTAATATGAGAAAAGAAAAAGTTAGGGATAAAAATAGTCATCCTATTCAGAAATCAGACCGTGAAGTAGGTGAGACCCTTAACATATTATCATGTGAATGTACATTTTCACTGCTACCCAGACATGTGCTTCTATGAGAATAATTATATGGTCTGATGTGATGAATAACTATGTGAATTTAATAGCTGATGAGAAAAAAACTTGATCAAAGTTTCTGTATCCATGTAGCCATGTCGCAGCAATTGTAGGCAAAATGATGGAGGAAAGGTTTGTGCACTTAGGATAATAACGTTCTAGAGGGGACAAAGCATCTAACATAAAACACGAGGACAAAAATCAGATAATGGCAAATAGTCTTCATTCTCATGATAAGCTGATATAGTAGTAAAACTAGGGTTACGTCTTAGGCATGTTATGAAGAGATAGCATCTCTAATAGAGGTGGCACACAGGTAATCAGAAGTCAAAATAATAAGAGGAACCAGAATGCAATCATCCTTTACTAATGGGGAGGGAGGGAGGGAGAGAGAGAGAGAGAGAGAGAGACCATAATAGTAGCACCCTGTTGCAGGAAACACAAAAATAGGAGAGATAGAAGAAGTAATCAGGAAAAAAGACCCATGGAAGGAAAAGAGGCTTATCTTATTCATCTCACCATAGTGTCCAGTGGGAAGAATAATATAGATAAGAGAGGCTCCTTATAAAGAGAAGATCACAGAGGGAAAGGAAAGTATGGAGTGAGGTGGAGGAAGATTATCAAGACAGTCTGGTATAGGCCTTGAAGGAGAGCCACAGTATACTGGGAGGATGATACAACATCTCTGAGACAGACAGGGAACACAGAAGGCAGAAAAAGGTAGGTGTGTCAGAAACCTAGAAAGAACACCTATACTGATGTTCGGTCTCATTTTGAAAGTTCTTTTCCCTTTCAAATAAGTTCTTACTGGTAATGTTTCCACTTGAGTTCTGGTAGCAAGGAGGTGTTGGGGCTCCAAGCATTTTGACTGTGGAAGTCTCTGCAGGTCCTCACTTACAGAACTGAGGTTAGAAGCAGCAGCAATGGGGGGCTTTACATGAGATAGAGCATGAGGAGAAGCAGCTTGGGCTGAAGAGGGCAGGTGCTGGGGGTGCATTGAATGAAGGCTGTGCTAATTCATTAACGAGGATCAGTAGGGACACAGAACAGTTGAAAAAAATCACATTAATGACACCTAGTTCTTTTCCAAAATGGGAAAATCCTGGGTTCAAAATAAGGAGGGGCACTGAGGGAAATTGCCAAGTGGGTAGTGGGGACAGTGCTGGATTCTACAGCAAAGCCACACTGCTTCTTCTCCCTGTTCACTGAGTGAGACGTTTCCTTGCCTCTTAAATTCCAAATGCTTCACCTGTGTGTGGGAATGCTGTGAGGAGAAAATGGCAGGGACCGAGGGGAAGGGCATATATACTTTTAAAAGCTAAGGAAAACTAGTTGGTACTTTAAAAGAAAACTTACATAAGCAGATGTTTGCATATACATATGATTGTACACACATGCGTGCGCGCGCACACACACACACACACACACACACACACACACACACACACACACCCCACTCGAAAGCTGACTCTAGTCATCAAGTAGAGAGTGGTTTGAACAAGAAGTGAGAGGAACTAGGGAGATCCCGAGCAAGGCTGTCAAAACCAGTGGAAGAGAGTGGAGAGCCAGGAGCAGGCCCATGGCATATATGAAAATTTGATGAGCGACTGAGTGGGTGTTGCAGATAGACAGAGAAAGGACGGGATGCTCAGTAAGTGTCGCTGGGGCAATTTACTCTTTCTCTATTTTAAAAACTCTGCATCTCATACCAAAAGTTAAAGTGAAAAGACAATATTTAAAAAGTGTAATGATTATTTGGAAAACAATTTCCAACTTAAGGAAGTGGCTTGCAGTCATTTATAAAGTAAGGGACTTATGAATGAAAAACATGATAACAATGACTATTAAATAAGAAACATTAGTTCACCATAATAGCCCTCAAAGGAATAGAAATGTAATACACAAACCTGAGTAAGATGCATGCACAGATGCCAGCTTACGATTGCCCTCTTCACTGATCTACAGTTTGTTCTGTTCTGTTTACAGATTTATCATTTAAACAGATGTATTTATACATATCGGCCCCCATATAATATAATATAGTTTGGTTTTGAAATATGAACAAATAGAGTCATATGTTCTTCAGAGCTGTGAAAACTTGTGCTATGGATTCCCATCAATTCGTGTGGACTTAGCTACTTCATTTTCATAGTTGTGTTTTGTTGAATAAATGGAGCACAATATGGTTGTCTGCCTCTTGCTGGTCATCTTTAGAATAGCATCTTGCAGCTCTGTGCTGATAAACAATGGTATTGTGTACGTTCTCGTACATACATCCTGCTACTCGGGGCAGTATTTCTTTATAGAAAAGGGTCAGTAGACACCTGCTGATATACAGGACAGTCAGACCTGCAATGTGCACACGTGGTTTAAATACAGAGATGATTGATGAAAGTAGTTTTCAGCTGAGATTATATGATCAAGGTCACAGAAAATTTGATCCAAGGAATGAGAAGGAAGGTAACAATAAGTTTGTTCGGTCACACTCTCAATTAATCCTGTCCTTTGCGTTCTTGTTGAGGAGAAATATCTACCTTGATGCCCAAAATTATATGTTTTATTCCAAGCCTGAGAGAGAGAGAGAGAGAGAGAGAGAGAGAGAGAGCTGGCTCACAAAATTACACTGCATTTTAACACAACCTAAACCTCGCTGAACATGTTTCTTGCCCCCTAGCATCACGCCCTGCGTTCCCTCTAAGTAGTCTGCCCCGGTTCCTAACTGTATCTGGACAATGCATAAACTTCATTTTCCTCTCCTCTTCTCTTCCCTTTTCACTGATCTCGTCCACCCACATCATTTTCCCTTGGTGAAAGTTACCATGCTCATCTGGAAAGATATTAAGCTCTCAGTTCTGTCTGTCACTGGGAAACATTTTCAGTTATTCGGTATGAAGATTGCTAAGGAAAAACAAATTGTGTTTTCTCATACCTGCCAGAACCACGGTGAGTACACCAAATGTAATGAAAGATTGCCATCAGGTGTTCTAAGCGCTTAAGCTATTCAAAGGTCGGAGGCTGCCGTATCCTCTGTCTCACAGGCAGCACACATCACAGTCTCAGGCTGCAAAAGGGGAGGGGAACAGGAACTTGCACCTACTCAGAAAGCGCCTTTCCTGGTGTTCTTTTGTCCACATTATTCTGTTTTGTAAATATTAAATATCTACATAAAATATAAAAATGTTAAAAAATATATATTGTACAGTTCAAAATATTTTCTTTGAGAAAATAGGAAATTAAACTCTAGCCTTTTTTACAATGCAGTATTTTTCATGATTTTATATGTATCTATGTGGTGTGTGTGTAGGTGTGTGTGTGTGTGTGTGTGTGTGTGTGTGTGTGTGTGTGTGTGTGTGAACATTATGGTGCAGATATGGAGTTCAAAGCACAGCTGTGGGAGTAGGGGTCTTTCCTTCCATCATGAAAATCCCAGTGATCAAATGCAGGTCATAAGTCATAAGGCATGAATGAAAGCACCTTCAGCAACTTAACTATCTTGTGGGCCCATTTGTCATATTTCATGAAATTTAATTATTTTTGATATTATTATAAGTGACATCTTAACCAGAAAGGTATTAATCACTGTGATTCTTTTGATAGAAGATGAAGCAATAGGCACTGAAATCATTTAAATTTCAGTTTCAAACTAAATAATTTACTTAATTATCCAACATTAAGTAAGCACCTACTAAGCACCTAGAAACTGTGGCAGACTCAAGGAAGAATCAGTAGATCCAAGCACACAGCATCCGGCCCTATTCTGAGTATGAGTCTTCTGTGGATGCTCTGAGTTAAAGTGAGCAGCTAACAGCATGGTACATTTCCACGGCACAATATAAGTCAGTAACTATCTACAAGAGTATGGAAATTATACATGCTTTCCTCTATTCACTGAAGCCATACAACAGCCAAGATGTTGGAAATACCCTAAGTTACTGTGTTGCGCTGAGTTTTTGCTACACTGCTTTGTGCTCCCAGCGGATTGGATTGTATCCATACACCTACCCAGGAGCTATCTTTGGATCCGTAAATGAAAGATGCACACACACATTAGTTTATTTTTAAGATGCCTTGGCTACCTCAAAGGCTGGGTATTCTTAAGTCTTCCCCTGCTAACCAAGGCCCAATCGGGGAAGTGGCCAGTAGCCACTTACCCGAAATCTCACATGGCTCATTGGCTCTCTCGCCTGCCGCTGTCCTCTTCCATCGCCCACTGTATGCAGGCAATTCTCCTCTTTCTCTCTGAGTCCTACCCGTGCAACTCTGAGTGTCCTGCCCTGTGCCCAGCCATTAGTCATTAGCATCTTTATTGATCGATCAAAAACCAGTTGTGGACAGGACCTTCAGTGACTGAACATGCCGATTCCCGATTGAATGAAAGCATTAGAACCAATCTCCAACATGACTGTCAATGTACAAATGGATAAAGAAAATGGCACATCCTCACACACATGCACACAAGAATATTATTTATCTTGTAAAGGATAAACATTTGGCCATTTGTAGCAACATGGGTGAACATTTGGGACATGCTGCTAAGTTTTAAAAAAAATGATTCAAACAGAAAGGCAAAACTGGTTGTTGGCACTTAAGGATAAGTGCTCGGCCCTAAAAAGGACTTCTATATCATCTACTCTGCGGCTCACGGAACATCACAGAGAATGGGGCAGAAGAAGTTTAAGATGCAGCAGATGACAAGGATTCCCATGAAATACCGTCTTCTGGGTACAACAGGGCTGTTGCAATCATGAGCACACAGTGGCTGTGACCACCTGCATGAGAGACGGTGCGAGTTGTGGGGAAAGGTAGAAGGAGAAAGAGGACTGGTTGGGGACAGTTAGTATGTCAGGAGAGTGTAAAGGAACAAGGCAACAGAGGGTCTCTGATTTCAGTAATTCTGATACAAGTACAAAGTAGCCAAGAATATAAAAGGAAGAAATGGGAAACGAAGACCAATATCAAATGTTTTATATGCGTATTCTATATCTTATTCTGCATGATATAAATATGACATGAAAGCAGAAAGGGGGTGTCTTAGTCAAGGTTTCTATTCCTGCACAAACATCATGACCAAGAAGCAAGTTGGGGAGGAAAGGGTTTATTCAGCTTACTCTTCCACATCGTTGTTCATCATGAAAGGAAGTCAGGACTGGAACTCAAGCAGATCAGGAAGCAGGAGTTGATGCAGAGGCCACGGAGGAATGCTGCTTACTGGCTTGCTTCTCCTGGCTTGCTCAGCCTGCTTTCTTATAGAGCCCAAGACTACCAGTCCACAGATGGTACCACCCACAAGGGGCCCTCCACCTTTGATCACTAATTGAGAAAATGCCTTACCGCTGGATCTCATGGAGGCATTTTCTCAACTGAAACTCCTTTCTCTGTGATAACTCCAGCTTGTGTCAAGTTGACACACAAAACTAGCCAGTACAGGGAGTTATTTTGAAAACAGAACTAATGTGGGAAGGGACACAGGAGGGAAATGATAGGTAAATCTGAGACAAACATGGCTTATAAAGCACAAAAACAGCATAATAAAACTTGTCCTTTAATACGTTAACTGAAAATCATTTTAAAAAAACAAACACAAACAGTGGTTTAAAGGCAGGTATTTATGGGAAAAGAATCATAAAAATAGCAATTTCTGAGTAATCCTGGACACCTAATGTGCAGGTTAGTAACTATAACCAACGATAATATATTGTATATGCAATATTTGCTACAAGGGTATAGCTTATGCATTCTCTGAACACACATGTACTATGTGAGATGACAGAAATTTTAATTAGCTTGACTATAGCAATCATTTTGAAATGTATATTGGAACACAAGTTATATGCCTTTAACATGCTGATATTTTATCAATTGCATTTCAATAAGACAAAAAAAAAGAAATGAAGAAAGATAGAAGATAGGATGGGTTGTACAGTGCAAAGAAATAAATGTAGAAGACCATTAAGAACTGTATCCAACCAATGGACAGAAGCTGGGGACCCCTGTGGTTAAATTGGGGAAAGACTGGAAGAAGCTGAGGAGTGTTATCCTATAGGAAGACCAGCAGTCTCAACTAACTTGGACCTCCAAGATCTCTCAGAGACTGAGCCACCAACCAGGCAGCATATACCAGCTGATATGAGACCCCTGACACATACACAGCAGAGAACTGTCTGGTCTGGCCTCAATGAAAGAAGATGCACCTGAACATGGTCTTGCTGACAAGGTCCAGTACCTGAAGCCAATGTAGCCCAGGTCTGGGCTCCAGGAGAAACAGGCCAGACCTGGCTTCTACTCCTGCTGTCCGAACAGCAGATCACCTACCCCTGCCCTAACCCACACTGCAGACTGCGTGTGGTGTGGGTGCTCCCAGCCAGGGCAGGCAGTAGCAGGACAGAAAAGTGGGTAATGCAACAGTATGGAACTGTGGGTTTGCTAAGTCTGTACCCAAGGTTCTGAGAAGCGATTCCCACAATGTTCACATGGAACCCCCAGAGAAGCAGATTCCTGGTTTCTCCAATAGCCTCTCCTATAACACCTGCTGTGCTGCTCTGGGGAGTTAACTGCGATACCTTTGCCACCATCACACACTCACAGACTGAAGAGGCAGAGGGGTCATGGTGGTCCTGTCCAGTGGTCCAGAGCACGAGAGTTGGATAAAACAACACCAATTTGGGGGGGGGGGAAGCAGTTTCAGTACAATGTGCCTGGGGTTTATTTAGAAACAAACAGGATGGCAGAGAAGACACCTACCCCCGAACTCCTGGGGATTGCCAGGAAATAGGTCAGGCATGAATGCCGGTTTTGTCCCTGCTGTTTCCCTAGAGTACTTACTGTGTGTCAGCTGCCTGTGCTCATTTGCTCAGTGCCTGTGGGCCAGGTTGCCTGTCTCAATACTGAGAGCCTAGACTTAGGAGAATTCCTCTTCCAGGAGTAGCTAGATCTACTCCTCTTGTGACCCAGACACTGCCTGGTCATCTGTTCCAGTGGCATACCTGATTTACAATGTCTACCCTAGCATGTGGGTGGAAGGATCTTTCTGTTCCCCCATTGGACACTGGAGAGGCCCATGGACAGTACCATAGGGCTCCCTGCTGAGCCACTGTATGCATTGTGGGGTCAGAGCTCCTGTCCCTCCTTGGTGACTGGAAATCCTTGCTGTGGTTTTGTTGGACAGGCCCAGGTGACTGCTTCCCATCCATCCAAAGCCATCGGTGGAACTTCTGTGGATTCCTTTGCCAAAATCCCAAGGCAAATGCAAGGGTCCAAGGCCATTTCCATCCAGTTCCCAGTTCCCTTTTCCATGGGAACTTTTTTTTTTTAAACCTAGCTCCCAACATGCTTCCAAAGGCTATGTTCCGTCTTTCTGGATCACTACAGTGAAGTATTACAGTTGTATAGTTCCCAATCTGGCCTTGGCTTGCTCGGATAAAACTTTGTTATGTATTTTGTAAGGCATAGATTCTATATTGTAATGTCCTATGCAATAGAAAAAAATTAATGAAATTGTAAATGTTATTGTTTTAACATGTATGCATGTTTAGTGACGTTTACATTTCGAAATAAAATTTATGATTCATAAAAAAAAGAAAGAAAGAAAGAAAGAAAGAAAGAAAGAAAGAAAGAAAGAAAGAAAGAAAGAAAGAAAGAAGATGCACCTAACCCTAGAGAGACTTGAGGCTCCAGGGAATGGGAGGACTGGCGGGGTTGGGGGAGGCGGAATGGGATGAGGAACTGTCAGAGGGTGGACCAAGAGGCGGATAATGACTCGACTGTAAAAAAAAATGCTTAAGTAATTTACATTAAAAGAAAACCGTATCTGGAAAGCCACATGGACCATGGAATAGAAAAATCCCAAACCATTCCATTGTATTCAACCAAGGAAGAAAACTCCTACTATAATCTTGTTGCTCCTCTGATATCTTTGTTTTTTATCCATGCCCACAGATTCACCACAGTTAGCTTTTCAATATTTTCCAAACCACCCCCACACTCATCACTGAAGTTAGGGCTCAGCATCATTTTCCCAGAGCAGCGATGGAGACCTGGACTCTGGATTCCATATGCCATTCCCTCCAAACCTACAATTGCTCCATCTCCCTCAAGTTAGCTTGATAAGTAGCTCACACACTTCAGAGGTTTCCAACCACCCAGGCTGATGAATACATACTTGAAGGGTTCTCATAGTCTAGCCTGGACTCCCAGTTCAGCTTGACTTCCTGCAGGTGATTGCTAGGGCTGTCAAAATAAAGTACCTCAGGCTGGGTGACATATGCATCAGAAATATAATGTCTTTCATCTCTGTAGGACAAAAGTCCAACATCAAGATGTTGGTAAGCCTGGTTGCTTTGGGGGTAATGAGGAATAGATTTATTCCCAATAATTTCTCTCAGCTTATAGGTGGCTTGCCTCCCCCTGAGTTTCTTAGGTAACTTTCATTACTGGTGAGTTTTACTCCAGTTATACTGGGGTAGAGTTCACTTCAGAGGTCATTTCAAGTTACTTCCCTTTGAAAGGATCCTGTATTCTAATATGTCACATCATAAGACACAGGGCTTATGACATCATTCTATAAATCCTGAAGCAACACATTAAACCTGTCACACCTTCCTTCTCTCATCCAATTTGTACACTCTGTTGTAATTTTATTTAATTTTCAATCTTTAGTGTCATGACTTTCCTCATCTTCATACCTCTGTATTCGGGAGTCCCTTTGTTTCACACTCAGATGAGTGACCTTTTATCAAAAATGCCAATCTATAAAATTATGATCTCTGTAAATTCCTGTATACACACAACCTATCCTCTGCACTTGCTTGTCATATGCTGTGTGGTATTGCTTTCTGTGTTAGTCTGTTGGTTTTCCATTTAGAATTGTTTGTGTTAGGAGCCTTTGACAGTGACAAATGATAGTATAAAAGTAATAATGAAGACAGTGTGGTGGGTTGCGTTGTGAGACTGTCGCGTCTTCTATACAGGAGGTTCTGACCAGCATATGGCTGAAAGGAAAGAAAAGGCATTATACCTTGGGTGAGTGGTTGAAATCACAATTTCAGAGCTGTCTGACAGCCACCTGTGGCATGTGATGGTACAATGTTCAGTTGGATTTAAACAGCTGCTTAATTGCTAATACTTCCTATTCCCACCTCATAAAACATACTTCGGTGCATTTTAAATGTACATTACGGTAAATAATAACTCATTGACTTAGCCCATAAATAAGGTATCCCATGGTCAAATGCACTAGATGAAAGCTAAATTTGAAATGTCCTTTTGAAAAATGACAGTGAAGTCAACATACAAAAGGTTTTGAAGTATTTAGAAGCAAAAATGCTTTTGAAGATATTTCTAACATTTTTCCCTTGTATCTTTTTTTTTAGAAACTCTGTATTTAAGCACGTGTAAATGTGCATATATAATGATCGTGTTTCTAAAATATGTACACATGCATATATCCACGTACTTATACATTTAATAAAGTTTTCTATACATAAGCACAGATAGGCAATTGAAAATCGATATATCGATGATTGAAAGATAGATGATGAATGATGGATGATAGATACATACATGCATACATAAGTGACATACAATAGGATGTTTAACTGGGCATTTTATTTCAAGAAACTTGCTTTTAATGAGTTCTACTTGAGGAACAATTAACTCAGTAACCTTCAATTAATCTAAGTGCCTTTTATTAAAAATACCTATGTATATTTCTTTTTACTCTTATGTTCTTTTATTCTTCCCTCCATTCACATGATTACAGAGTAATATAAAATTCATTTTACCACAAATTCCATGTTAAAGATGTAATAGCAAAAAGAGTGCTGAATCTCTGATGGCATAGGAAAACTTGTAAGTGCGTAAGGCTGAAACTGTTAGCCCTGGAAGCACCAGTTTCCCTCACCATAAATAGGTTGTAATTTGGGGAAATCTCTAAGTTACATCTCTGATTGACAAAGATTGTGCAGTTGATGGCTGTGGTGTATTTTGTGTCACTGTAGCTAGCTATAGCTCAATCAAACACTAATCTGGGTGATTTTTATCAAAGTATTTTGAAGATGGGATGAAACTCCATGGTTAGTTGATTTTTGAGTGAACAGGTTTGTTTTAGATAATTTCTTTGTTGCTGAATCAATCTACTGAAAGGCCTTGAGAGTCACTAAGGCTTCCCTTGCAATGAGGATACTCTACCTGTAGACAGCAGCTTCCTCTCAATTCTACAAATTTCAGTTTACCCTTCATGATGACCTGCCCTGTGGGGATCAGCAGAGTTGAACCCCATAAATTCAAGTTGAATAAGATAATTAATCAATAGAGCCCTAACCCCAATGATACACATTTAAATAGCTTTCTTCAGTTTTCCTGCATAGTTTCATAAAAATTCACTGAGGCAATATTTTTGCTGGCAAGTGAAAAGAATTCTATTATCCCCTATCTTTCCATGCAATGAAAGAAAAATATAAAAGCACTGTAAACACAAGCGTGGTCCAATTATTAGGAAAATTACATGGAGCAGGACCTGTAAACAAAATAGTTTTAAGGGTAATGATACAGTGGCATTTTTACAGAAGTGTAGAATTGTGTAACAGCAAAAGGATTCCTTATGCATCTTATAAATGCAATTCAACAATTTTGCAAATGAGGAGTTTGATTTTCTTGGGATAATTTTATCACACTCTAAAATGTGAGTATATCATAAAGAAAAGTGTAGGATTCCAATGGGGCTATGTGGGTAAGGCACAAGAAAATATAATTTTTATTGAGTATCTAGGTGATAGATGGAACACTGGTTCATTTGCATTACAAACAAAACCTACTCTTCATTTCATAATATGTCAAGTGATTATGAAGAAGTGAGGAGGTGCTCTCGATGAACAGAGGATGTGACTGTGTGAGTATAAGGTGAATATAAATAAACATTACCTCTTCCAAGGAGATAAATAAGGAGAATAACTCACAGTTGAGTTCTACTGTACGCCATCTCAGTGATATAGAGAAATAAAGTAAGCGATAGATATCATCTTATTTAATCTTTACAGTCCTAGAAGATAGGTTTTGTTAGAAGAAACTTAGATAGATGAACAACTGGGTCAATAACTAGTTAGGCAAGAAAATGGAATTTGAATCCAGGGCTATCTCCAAGGTTGATGTTGTCTTTCACTATATAACATTTTCCACTGAATTTATTTCATCACCATGCTGTGTAAAGTCTTTTGCATACGATTGGGTTTGAGATGGTAAACAATCTTACATATGTCTAAAGAAATGAACAAAAAATTGGATAAACAGAAAAGTTTTCAGTAAGTAAAAGTGGAAGAGAAGCCAATTCAATGTGCAGTCACATGCTTTCTAATGCTTTAACCAAGATTCTAGCTGTGTTAGTTTCTTATCACCGTGACACAAGCGAAGATTATCTGGGAAGTGGGACGCACAGCTGAGAACATGCCTCCATCACATTGTCTATAGACAAGTCAGTTGGGGCATTTTCTTATTTAATGATGTACATATGAGTGCACAACCCATTGTGGGCAGTGCAGACCCTGAGCAGATGGATCTGAGTTGTACAAGAGCAAGATGAGCAAGCAGTAGAAAGCAACCCACTCAGCAGCATCCCTTCATGACCTCTGTGTCAATTCTTGCATATAGCTTCAAGCCTTGAGTTCCTTCCCTGACTTACCTTTGTGGTGACCATAAGGTATAAGATGAACTAAAATCTCCTCCCCAGGTTACATTTGCTCACAGTTTTTGTCACAGCGGTAGGAAGAAAACTAAGAAAATGCTCCAAAAGTGGACCTTAGTCAGATGAACCTAAGGAAGACCAAACACTCAGTATCAATGAGTACTGTTGAATACAGTGTTTTGATCCATATTAGCAGAAAACCACAAAATTCCAATTCTTTCATTAGAGCCAGGATCAAAGACAAAGTCACATATATGCTAGCCATCTGAAGTCTCTGGCTATGGGCTGGTGGATCCAGAATGAGAAACTGGAATGGGTTTAGTCATGCACAGTCAATACCTACTTCCAACTTTGTACACCAAGAAATTTTTGCTTCTACAAAGCAGAAGCCTTGGAGAGAAGTTTAGCATGACTTCCAAATGTTTCTTCCAGGAAATATAGTAAGATTCCTATTCCCATTCGTTCTTACCAGGCTAGTCATAAAAATTGAGGCCATTGTAAGTTGGATTTTATCTAATATCTTTCATCCATATCTGTCAGAGTCAACGCTGGATGAAGTTTGGGAAAGAGTTAGGATTTGGATTTTCTTGACACTCCTTTTCTTCCTGCTTTCATGGACTGGTTGGTTCCTCCACATCACTCTCCTTTGGGAAGTTAGATTTTGTCTGATATTTTGCATCCATATTACTAACAATATAGCTACCTCTTAAAATTAGCTTTGGGGAAGAGTTGGAGATAAAACTTTTCTTGCAAATCCTTTTATTTCTGCTTTGATAAGGTGGTTCTTACACACCATTGGCACTTTGTTGGGATATAGGGCTGTTGTACTTCTCCAGACAAAAGGCTCCAAACTAGACAGATACAGTAAGTTAATTAACATTAATGCCAAATATTAAAAATACTTCTTGAAATAGTTCTTATATTTACCAGAAGAATATTGAATTTGGTTAGTCTGCTTTCCCAGGTTTTAACTTTATTGCACAATCACTGAATTCCTGAAGGAAATCAACCCAGATACAAAGACATCTTTGATAAATGTTTCTCTGCTTCTTATCCATGAGTCTGTGATGAATTCATGATCATTTCTCTTCTTCAGTATTCAAAGTTTTTCTAATACATTAATTATCAAAACAAAATTCATCATTGAGGCTAGAATTCAGATACTATAAACATAGAATAATTGTCAGAATTTCCATAATTGGCAACTCAAGAGCCAAAGTGAAGCAATGTGGTAAAGGTAGAAGGAAGTAATGACTGTAAGGCTCAGTGATGGAGCCACATGCAACCAAGACACTTCCAGAACCTTGTCATTGATCATCTCTGAGATGAGTGAGGCAGAGAGAGGAGAAAGTGGAAATATATGGAGAAAGAGGGAAAGGACTGAAGAGAGGGAAGTAAAATGAGTGAGGAAAGACGAAGAAAGGGGTGAGGAGTGGGGAGGAGAAGAATAAAAGTCAAGGAATACAGTGCCTCACACCTAGCAGGCACAACTTAAAGACAAATATAAAATAGTTTATTTCCAGTGTTCTGGTGATCACCCCCTTCCAACCCTTCTATTTATACAATTTATTCTGAAGTCACAGATACAATTACAGTAGAGCAAATAACAATAAGGATATTACTACATATCTTGACAGTTAAAAAGTCAGCATGTTGGTGTTCTGCTCATTTGAAAACGAGCTATAAATGGAAATTTAAAAATAGTCCTTTCCTTAGAACCTAATTGTGATTTTGGATAATCCTGTAAGGTCAAATTCCAATGCGGAAGTCTGTTTACTTAGTCCCAAACGAACTAGACTCTTCTGAGCTCCAGTGAAATTAAACACACGCAAGCCAAGAGCAAAACAAAGCTACACGATGAAAATAGTTTGTATATTGTTCTCTCTGCTTCTTAGTGTCTCAAGGATGTGAGTTCCTTCTAAAGGAACCAAGATAGGCAGAAGAGCAGCTGTCATCCTCAGACAACCTGAGATTGTCTCTATTTTACAACTGAGAAACTACATTGCTCTGTCCCATTCTGAACCTGCATTGCTTACACTCAGGATAAGCAAAGATCTGCAAAGCACATTGTTCTATGTAATAATGAATGAAGGATTTTTCTTCCTTCAGCAATCATGTTATCTTCTGGGGAAGGTTAGTTCACAAGGTCCTTTTTGATTCTGTGAATCTAAGAATTAATAATTTCTAAGAGCCACAATAATTATAAATGGATTATAAAGCAAAATTACATGTCACTAAAACCTTCAAGTAAGGGAACAGCAAAGGTTTCAAGGAAAAAATAGCATTTGAAATGGCGTGAGAATTAGTGGAGGTTTGTATACTTTGATTCATAAAAAATATTTTTATGTAAAAAATACAGCTATTTTGAACAACTCAAATTGCTTTGGAGGCCTAATCGCTATGCTCCAACAAATTCAATAGTACCATGAATGTATTTCCATGTGTTTTATTTATTTATTTTGAATTAATCCTGACTGGTTTGTGTTTCTTTTGATCTGAGCAAATTTCCAGAGTGTTTTGTTCTGCTTATCCATTCCATTTGTGGTTCAGCATCTCAGCCACATTTTCCTTTCCAGGTTTTAACTCGATCTAAAGACCAGGGCAACGTCCTACTTCATTTTGCCCTTGGATGCTTCTCCAGATCACAGGATAGCTGTGGCAGAATCCACTGACCTATGGATGAGTTTGTCCAAACTCTTTCCATGGCACGGATATATTCCATGGCATGGATAGATGCCACTAGTCACCTTTTATTCCTGATCTTTATAAACCACCTACTTCAAGACACCCTCTAGTTCTAGCCTAAGTCTTTCCCACTGCATTATTTCTCCCAAAATTTCCAGCAACCTATGAGGGTTTGAAATTCCATACTGTTGTCTCTGTCCTCACTAAAATCAGAGAGAACTTAAGCCGCTACCTTAAATGTCTCTCAACTCTAACTCTTGTATTGGCCCCACAGAAGGCAACACTCATGTTTGGAGATCATGCCTTAGGTCTGTCCACCATCCCCTACCCTTTTCACAGCTCTCCTTCCTCATTCCCCCTCTTTGGTTCTATGCTGTCTTCTCTGGTTCCTTCTTCCTACCTGGCTCCCTCCCTTCTTCCTGCCTCCTTGTCTCTCTGGCCTGTCTTTGTATCTCTGGATCAAACACCAGAAGGTTTTTATATGCTTTCTGTGAAACAAAATCATCCCCCTCAGTCAGCCATCTTCTACAAAGACTGCTCTAAAAACTACAGCTCTGATGATGATTAACATACACCTTTGCCTTTTTATGTGAAAATAAAAGAAACCAAACCAAACTAAAACAAACAACAACAAAAACCAAATCTGTCTTTCAAAGCCAATGCATAAACAAATTTTCCCTCTCAGCCAGAATCCTGGATACAGTGACCCTAGTCTGTGGCAATGGGGATGAAAACAAAACAAAACAAACAAAAACTTTAAAGTATATACAGGTGATTGGCCCTTTTAAAGCAGCTTGAAATTGTGTGAATTTCCATGAATGGCTGGCCTAACAAGCATAAGTCAGTGATGAGTTATAAAGAAATGAGATTGCTTCATTTCACATCAAGTTCACTTCACAGGTTCAACATGTTGACTGTTTGGACACTGGAAACTTTATTGTGCATATTATACTACACTTAAATCTAAGACTTTAACATGGAAAGGAGTTTCTACCAGGCTATGTAGAACCCACCAGTAGCTGAGGAATGAACTGTTGATAGATTCTTATAGAAATAAAGTATTGATGTTCTGTTTGCTACCTAAAATCCTGAGATTCCTCATCTCATTACAGCTGGTTTCCTCCGGAAGCTGTTTACCTTCTTTACACAAAGTCGTCCACACATTCTGAAAGCCACTTGATCTCTCTTTCTGTTTTCTATCACCACATGTCTCCATAGTGGCTCTGAACTGCTCTTTTACAAAGTATTAAAGTAACACTAGGAAAAATCTTATGGTAGTAGCAGAGTGTACTGACAAACACGTCATTATATAGTTCAGTACAGAGAGTACAGAACAAACTGAAGGCAGAACTCTGACTGAGGCTAGGTTTTCATCGCTGCTCTGAAGAACTTCAATTGTTGAGTTCACTCCACAATGAACAAAGAACCATATATACATTTAGGCTTATGAGTAAAATGACTAAATCAAATCTTCTTAAAAATCCATTTGAGAGTATCTTCCTAAGGAATCCAGGTCATGTGTGCTTTTGAGGAAAAGAATATTATTCCACAGACACAACATGTAAACAATAAGACATTTGATCCTAGAAAAAATAATGTCCCTATACCAAAATTAGAGCCAATATCTTTTCCGAAAAAGACCACTGAACACTGTCTAGTGAAAACCTCTTATTTGCGTTATTACAAATAGATACAACCATGCCAGAAAGATGGCTCAGCAGGTACAATCATTTGCTTCATAAGCCCAATAACCTGAGTTCAATTCCTATAACCCACAGAAAGACAATAGATGAGAACTGACTCCCACAGGTTATCCTCTGACTTCTATGTTTAAACCCACATATACATATCACATAAACAGACGTCATACAAACATACACATACACACAGAAAAATGGAATTTTAAATGCAGACACAATCTGGATAAGCACAAAATCAAACTCATTGCATGGCAATTTTTAAAGGACAATAAGTATAACTCATTGTCAAATTCTCCGAGCTGGTCACACAGTATGCTGTAATGCCTTACAGTATGCCAGCCTCGTTGGGACTCCTGAGGTGGCAGTAGCTAAGATGGGCTTTAAAAATAGGTTTCCTTTAATTGAATTCAAAATCAATTAAAATCCCATTAGAAATATAATTGTTGTGATATAAATCACAAAGTGATATCTTTAAAATAAATGGGGGACTTCTTGAATTATTAATTATCTGGATCACACAGGCTGCTGTTCTCACCTGTCCTGATTTAAGTTGGGGCTGCTGTTACTAAAGAAAGAATAATTGCAGAAGCATGTCAGAGGCAAATGCAGACACCAATAAAATACACCAGTCCCCACTAAATATTTTTTAAGTGAGTCAAAAGCCCTGCAGACATTCCTCTATAACTGAGAACACTTTTCTACCACCCACAGAGAAAATAGAATATACTAAGTGTGATAGCTAATACTATCAATTTAACAGTATCTGGGCTCACCTAGGAGAAAAGTTTCCGGGCATGCTTATGGATTATTATCTATGTAAGATTAATTGAGGTAGAGGCTCTGCCAGAGTCTGACATATACAGAGCCAGGTGGTTACAGCCAACCACTGGACTAAGCACGGGGTCCTCAATGGAGGAGTTAGAGAAAGGACTGAGGAGCTGAAGGAGTTTGCAACTCCATAGAAAGAACAACAATATCAACCTACCAGACCCACCCCCAGAGCTTCCAGGGACTAAACCACCAACCAAAGAGTACACATGGAGGGACCCATGGCTCCAGCTGCATATGTCTGGCATCAATGGGAGGAGAGGCCCTTGGTCCTATGAAGGCTTGAAGCCCCAGTGTAGGGGAATGCCAGGGCAGGGAGTCCGGAGTGGGTGGGGATAGAAGCCGGGAGGGGGGGATGGTATAGGGGGTTTCCGGAGGGGAAACCTGGAAAGGGGATTACATTTGAAGTGTAAATAAAGAAAATATCCAATAAAAGAAAAAAAAAGAAGAATGATCCACACTAACTGTTGGTATCACCAACCCTCTGGCCTGAGTTTTCGGATGAATAAAAAGGAGAAAGGGAGTTGAGGACCAGAACCCATTGTCCTTTGCTTCTTGATGGCAAGTGCAATGTGACCAACTGCCTCAAGCTCCAGCTTCCGTGCTGCTTTCACCATGGACTGTACTTGTAAACAGTGAGCCAAAATAAGCTCTCTGCCTTGTGTGGTTTTTGACTGGTTGGTTGGTTTGGTTTGGTTTGGTAGCCAAGTATCTTATCTTAGCCACAATCCAAGTAAGTAACATAACATGGGAGCCTCCAGCACCTACTTACTTTGACTCATTATTCAAGGCCCAACCCAAAAGTCATCATTTTGAAGTGGTATGTGATGGTGCACCCTTTAATCCCAGCACTTGGGGTTCAGAAGCAGGTAGATTTCTAAGTTCAAGGCCAGCCTGGTCTACAAAATGAGTTCCAGGACAGACAGGGCTGTACAGAGGAAACTCTGTCTTAGAAAAACAAAACAAAACCAAAAGTCATCATTTTCAAAAGCCATCCCTGCTTCTAAAGCTGCAGTCACTCACTGACACCTCAGAGCAATTATAGTGGGGTCCTTTGGTCTTTATCACTTCAAAATTGTTCTAAATGCAAACACTCTACTTGATCACAAAATATAGTTGTCACAGCATGATGTAGGATGTTTTGAGAAATCAGGTCACACCCAGGCTAGCAGAACATAGTCTATAGTGTGGCAAGATGAACAAATGCTTTGTACAAGCATTGGGTAGAGAAGCAGTCAACTTCACCTTCTCTTTAGGAAAGTGCATGACAAAAGTTCCAGTGTATGTACACTTTTAAAATAAATATGTAATTTTAAAAGTTTGAGATATTAACAAAATAATATACAAATTGAGTAAGCTTTTCTATGTGTGAGGAAGCTTTTGCTCATGGACGGTGAGACTTAAATGAGACAATTATATATAAAGCCCACATCCGAGATAATCACACTTAGATAATCTGACTGAGTTGCTTATTAAATGTTAGTTAATCTCAGCAGTATCTTGACTGAGAAGTCAAGTGTGTATGTGATCCCCATGTTTTGGATGATAACATGTTTGAGTCGAGCTTCCATTGTGGGGCAAGAAAATGAAAGAATCTTACAGAGCCATTATAATAATCAGGGGAGAATAATGGGGATAGTGAGTGCTTTCTCTTATAGCAGAAGAACCGTGAGCTTTAATGTGAGAAACACGGTTACTGGAGTCCCTGTTTAGAACAATCGGTAAGTAGCCACTGAACTTGGGGGAAGCTCAGAGCCCACTAAGATCACATGTTCTACTTGGCAGAGTGGTAAAAGAATTGAATGTTTTTCTTTAATTTTGTTTTAGTTTTTGCATTTCTTTCAGCCAAAAGAAATTCCATTTTTTTTTTCTCCATTTCTTTGTCAACCTTGCTTTTTGTAAATCTCTCTAAAAGAAGGCATGCAGAAGAAGCCAGAAAAACACCGTCTTTAGAAAAGTGTACACTTCTAGTACTTCAACTGGTACTTGAAGTTAGGCTCTGTAAAATGACGAAGTGCTGTGTTCCATTGTCCTTTTATCAGATGGGGGGGGGTGTGAGTATCGCCCCTTCAGCAGCCTATTGACTCTTTCAACCTTGCCTCTTGAAATTTCTTCTACCATAGAAGCTGATACTGCAGGTTTTATATTTACAATGATTAATTAATTCTGCACTAAGCAATGTTCTTGACTGCAAGAATAAAACCTACTTTAGAAAGCCTAAATGACAGCTTGCCTAAAATAATTAGCCCCCATACTGATCGAATTGAAATGTTCTTCTTCAACTTTACACAGAAAATCTTCAGCAACTTAATAACAGATATTTCTGATTTATTCCAGACTTACAATAATAATGAGAAGGGCTTGATAAAACAATGGTTTTTATGGGCAGGGGAAAGCCCAAGCAAAGGCTATTAAATGAGGAAGTAACACTTGAATGTGGCTAGAACTAAACGTACTTCATGGCCCAGGCACAATCAGATACTTTGTTTAGGTGAGCTATGAATATACACATGAAACTGTCTGGGGCTGGGACTGGATGCGGGAGGAGCCTGTGAGAATAGCATTATTGCCCTTTGGAAATATTAAACACAGCAGTGAAACATTATGTAATTGTGGCTTCTGAATGTCAGAGGTTTAACATTTCTTTGAAACTCCTTGGTTCTTGTTGTCAAATGTAACTATTATTTAGCTTATTGTGGAGACTTCAAAAGTTTCTTAATTTAGGACTTCTGATATATAGTCCATGAGACATAAGTAAATAGAAAGGGCAGTTGCACATGCTGTGGCCTCTGGGCTTTGCCTATGCACTTCACAGTAGAGTTCATGAAAATTATCTTCCACTAGGAACCTCTCCACCAAAGCAAACTCAATATAGTACATATCAGATGACAGCTTCTCTATAAAGTGACAGGTTTAGTGACAAAAGGCTTTGATGACTTATCCAAAGTCCTCATTTCCACCTCTCCTTATTTTGTATTCTCTAAACATCATACAGATGAATTCTAAATCTTTCCCTCTGTTTCACATGAAATCCAGCTACCTTGAATTCTTAATTTGATTAGGGAAAGGGGAAACTAGCCAAGTTTGTATTTTAAGTGAACAAATTATATTTTTCTTAAGGGCAAAATAAGTTGGGCTATTATTTGCTATGTAGATTTAGCCAGGAAGTCAAAAATTTCACTGATAGGATTAACTCATAACGTCTTTGATCATATTTTCCTTTCTGCTATGCTGTGACAACTTTGCTCTGGCTACTGACTTCAATAATTTCTACAGATGGAAGAATCAGACAGTCTGGCAAAACAATCACCAAAAGCTCTGTGATCAAATATGGCAGCCACTTGTCTCCTGTTGGCTTATCAACTAATGAACCCAAGGTACTAGATACCAATCCCTGGACATACATGATGGTAGGAGAGACATGACTCCTGAATGTTGCCTTCTCACCTCCACATGTGTGTGGTAGTGCATACATGCACACACACACACACATGCACACACATGTCCCAGGACAATACACATCCTATGATACTAAATAAATAAATCATTTAAAACATAAAAAAAAAAACCCAAACTACTTGAGAGAGGTTGTTAGTACAAAATGAGATGTGCTGTGAGAAAAAATGACTAAATATAAGGAAAAGAAAAAAAAACATAAAATACACAATTAGTGATTTTCATATTAATTATATATTTAAGTACAATGAAAATGATGTACATCTACACGTTAAATAAGGTATATTACTAATATTAGTTCCAGTCTCTTCTTTTTTCACTTTATAAATATGACTTCTAGAACATTTAAGTCACCTGCAAACTTACAGATTTAACCCCCATCATGTGTTCATTAGCCAGTGCTGGACTGCAGAGAAGTACATGCTAGTCTTCCCTTAGCTGGGGCATACACATTCAGATATCCCCAGGTAGAGCCTGAAACTGAGCACTGCCACCAGCCCTACTGTTGAACACTTTCTTCATGCTAACTAAGCACTTATCACACACTGGTCATAGTATCAGCTAGTGCTACAACAGCAAAGCTAACAGATTTACTTCCCTTCTTCACAATTTCAATGCCAGAAGGTTTGTCCTTACTACAGATCTTAACAATCTCAGGGTACACAAATATTTTTGTTTCCCTATTAAGCTGATAATTTTAATCACTTTACTTAAAATGGGTAATTGATGGCTTTTCTGTTCTTATTCTAACTGAGACAATCACTAGTCTTACATTCTGGAGGTATCGTTATGTAAAATAAGAGTTGCTTGAACACAAAAACTGTGATACTAAGCTAGTTTGTCCAATAGCCAAGCAAACGACCAAGTAACTAATGGGAAAGTAGCAATGTACAGTGTGGACACCCTGGCCAGAGGGTTGACTTATATCCCAAGAGGGACAGAGAAAGACGGCACAATGTTCCATTATGCTACTTTAAATAGCATAAAATGTAAAACTTAGAAACTTTATTTTGGAATTGTCCAATCTAGGTTTTCAAATTGTATCTGACCAACAATAATGAAAACAATGTAGGCAAATTATAGTGCTGTATTCTCAACATCTCACAAAATATCTCTCCCTATGTTCTTACTAAAGAGGGTGAGCTTTAGAATCTGAAACGTGTAGATTATCTTTCTGCAATTTTATTTAAAATAAATAAGGATACTTAACATTTGTGGTTATTGCGAGCAAGAAGCAAATAAACTGAATAGTAAAGTGCCAAAGTACTGCCCAGTAAATTGCAAGGGAAAGAGCATCTATGTAGATAGGGAAGAGCTTGGACTCTGTCCTCTTCCAAGATGCCGAGTGTGGCCCATTTAAACTCCATGCCTTTCTGATTTTCACCCAGAAGTGAATGTTAAGCTCTGACTTTGTGATCAGTAGTGATGACAGTGTAGAACTCAAATAATGGAAGGCAAGATTAATAGGGCCTTACTAAATGTTCGTAATACTTTTCTTCTCCCTCGAATTTACTGCATTCCAGGTACCAGGGATGGTTTTGGAGAAGTCAGAGGCATTGAACTACTGAAGACTCCTAAAGGCAATAACATAACAAAGGGTTTGTAGAGATTTCACCAGCTTCTGAGCAAAATGTTGTCTTACCTGTGTCAACTCACACAGCACAGTGAAGTTTTCCCTCTGGAAAGGGTGTTGTCACGTGAACTTTCCATGCAGTGTTATAAACAAATGTCTACTCTCGGATGCAACACTGAGAACAGATGATATGAATCATTACACCTATGTCTCACTTGGCAAATAATTCGACCATTGGGCTTTCTTACAGAGTGTGGGCCTGGGGCTGTTTACAGGAGCAAGAGTGGCCCCAAGGCAGCCACATCACCGAAAAGTCTTGTTCCACCATGGATGACGACTCACTATTGCTGCAT
Organism: Uromys caudimaculatus; assembly: GCA_028551405.1. Taxonomy (NCBI): domain Eukaryota; kingdom Metazoa; phylum Chordata; class Mammalia; order Rodentia; family Muridae; genus Uromys; species Uromys caudimaculatus. The sequence goes on along the minus strand of CM052712.1, from coordinate 39,831,089 downwards.
AGATGGAGTCTTTGCTTCAGATAACCCCTAATCCCCTGTATACTCTGAACCTTACCTAGACCATGTGCAGCTGGGGCAAAAAATTACAGGTAGCAAGGTGCAGTGTGTGTGAGCACCTGAGATCTGAGGTGAGGCGCTAATGTTGCCCTTTACCTTCTCTTTCTATGAGGGAAAGCTAAAAAGTCCAAACTTGAGGATTGCTTCTTGTAGTCTCAGCTGCTCTGATAAAGTTGATAGTGGTTGGTTTTACTTGGAGGGAAGCATTCCACAATAGAAGCCAAAACATTGTGTTTACTGGCTCCATTTATGGATGAACTGAGCATGGGAGGGACACTGTCCAAAGTCCCACAGAGCAAGACAGACATGGAAGTCAAATCAGCTCTCACAGTCACTAGCCGTCCTGTGGCAGCTCTATTACCACTTCCCTATCTCCTCCCTCCTGTTTTTCCTTTCCTTCTTATCTCTTTGTTTTGTTTTTACTTGATTGTCTCCTTTCTCAGGACTTTCAAGACTCTAATAATATTTCCCAACAATTTCCCCTTTAATATATTGATGAACTGTATCTATTTAGTGGTTCTGTTTGGAGACTTGCTTTATAAGCATCTTATTCATTGCTGTCTCTGTAATATTGCATTGGTGCCAATCTGCATATCCAGGTCCAGCGCAGTCCCCTTGGGGATGCTCCTCCTCTGATACAATATTCACTAAGTTGCTGGCACTGATGAGGTGCTATCGATGAAAAGAGAGTCACAATCACCTTTCTTCTAAATCCTAGGAAGTGTCACTATAAATCACAGTATTGAGTATCGAGTGTCAGCTGGGATACCGGCAAGCCTAGTACTCTATGTACTGCAAAATGGGACATTCTGTTCTAGAGAGGTTTTAACTTCATTTTGATTCTCACATAGCTTTTCATCCATAAATCTAGATCCAATCCAATGTACTTTGTACTATGCCACCCTGTATTCCAAATATATTTATCTTTAACAAAAGTTAAAACTCCACTATTAAATTGAAAGTCCCATTTTAGAAAAGCACACTTTCAAGGGCAGCAAATCAGGATTTATCTCCTGATGCTGTTCTAAGTTGCAACCATGTTCTCTTGCTCAAGTTCTACCTGGTTCAAAACTTAATTGCAGAGAACAACTTGCCTTTTTCTCCCACACTTGAACTTTCAGAATTCAATGGAATAAAAGAAGTGCTAGGCTTCAGAGCTACAAAGAAAGCCTAGTATTATGAAACACAAAACAAGGAAAAGCACCATCTTATTCCTCAGTCTATTCAGATGTTATAACAAAATTCTATGTATTTAGGAGCTTATAATCAACAAAAGTTTGTCTCTCTTGGTTCCAGAGGCTGAAAGCATAAGATAAATGTTCCAGAAGACAGAGTCATTATCAGGTGAGAGCCCATTTCCTGGTTCACACACAATCATCTTAATGTGTCTTCATAGCAGAAGAGAGTTCTCCAAGGCCCCTTTAACGTCCAAGGCTGTATATCCTAACGCTATCAGCCTGGGTATTAGTATTCAGCACATAAATTTTGGAGAAGGCACAGATATTTGGTCCTTGTATGTGTCAAATTGTTTGGCTGATTCTGTTATGTCAGCCTACTACTAAAATCTAAGCCCTTAGTGCATGTTAGAGGGATTATCATTATATTGCAGGACTGGAATTTTATCATTTTAAAAATTGCTCTGGGAAAGCCAGCAAAGCTCATTGAAACTCAAAGCATTGCAGATCCAAGCTTACTAATCATTCTTCATATACCTGCAACAAAGGTTTTCAAACTCTGCTCCATAAATTCTAGTTTCATTGATCCGCAGTAACAGTGAGTGCTTGTAAAACACCAAGGAAGGGTGATCATTGAAAAAAGCTTCCACAAGTAAACTTTTCTCCATATGAGTGAGTATTCAGACTCTCACTCTCATCAACATCTCTTACCACAGGCCATAAGGTCCCCCTCCGACATTATTTGTCATATCTGGAATCAATTATTGCCATCACTTCCATGAAATAATGTAAAAGAAATGCTCACTTATTGCTTGTATTTGCAGTGAAGAAATCATCAGCAATTATAATGACCTTGACAAGAACACAAGCTTGATAGAATTATGCCCATTCCTAGCACTCACAGTCCACACCTGAAGCCCCTCTAACAGCAAAGGACAGCCCAAGGCCTCTGACTCATCAAGGTTAAGGGAAACCTTAACATGTTACCAGAAGGGTTACATATGTTTTCCCAAATTCCTGTGCTTCTGAGTGACTAACCAGAAACCACGAGTGCTGTGACCTTCCAGGATCATTAGTAGAGCAAGGACACCACCTGTACCCTCCAGGATTCTGGTGTACTGTATGCAACCACCAGACAGTCAGACATAAACGACTTTAAATAATTAAATAGACTTTGAACACAGATTTCCAACATACCCTTGTGCTTTGATGTACTTTGATGTTCTGGGTACTATACTCAGTTAAACAACCAAAACATTGACTGTTTGTATCATTTCTACACTTCATATTCATTTAGGAAATCTTTAGGATAACCTCTGAAGAAGATACAATAGGCTTTGAAAACTTGTCTTGACTATCATTTTGTATCAAGCCAGAGCCATAAATTCAATTTGAATTATAACTTGGTGCCTGTCTACAACCTCTACCTCTCACATCAATCAAACATTGGTGCAAGGATGCAGATTAAATAGGGATGTCTGCTAGAAGTCTTGGGAATAAATACTATGCATTACCACAGTTGTATTCCTTCCATAAACTAGAATCACTTAATGTAAACATAGATAGGAGATAATAGATATAGATAGATTACAGACTAGACAGACAAACAAATGGACAGATGGACGGACAGACAAACAAACAAACAGGATAAGATACAAACATTTCTCCTGTTACTCCAGGTATAAAAGACTGGGTTTGACGTGATTTGGGAGAAATCATTCTTGGTATTCTACTGGCTGGCTCTTCGTCTTCCTCTTCTCCTTCCTCTTCCTCTCCTCCTCCTCCTCCTCCTCCTCCTCCTCCTCCTCCTCCTCCTCCTCCTCCTCCTTCTTCTTCTTCATGGTGAAAGCCTTCTTCATGTTACAGTCCTCCTGTTTTTCTCTGTTAAAATGGCTCCTGTCGTTTTAGAGGTGTAAAGGCATGTTAGCAGTCTCTTCTGGCATTTGCCCGTCTCCCTTTGGTGGTGGCAGTCATGTATTAGAAGCACCTCCACATTGCTGACCTCCATTCTCACAGTCTGCAGAATTCTCCATGAGAATAAAGATGTGTATCAGAGACTAAAGATAGGCTATCCATCATGCCAGAAATGTGAACTGAGGGATGGGGTTGAGGTCCTATCAGTTTCTCTGAACTAAGGCCATTGCATTATGCTTTATACAGAGTGAGAAATATACTCACTATAGTCTATCCACACAGACTTTTAATAAACCTATTGGAGTCCCAAACTTCCTATAATCCTCTCACAAATCCAGAAAGTTCTGCCATTAAGTAGAACTACTCCATGCAGGTAGTTTATCTCCTCTGTATGTCTTACATAAAAGCAGAGCTTAAGAAACAGAGACCTACTTCTTAGACCAGTAAACACAGTTTCTAGTAAGTGGCAGAGTGATAACTAGCAGGTTTTTGAGTTTGGTTTTGGTTTGTTATTGCCGTTTTTTATTTTGTTTTGTTTGTTTGGTTGGTTGGTTGTTTTTAAGTCCTGACTGTGTCACTGTCAGCTGTATGACCTGGAAAATTTCTAAACTCTTCCATGCCCCTCTTTCTGAGTCTATAAAGTAGGGATAACAATGTTACAGTAGCAACCATGCCTTACAGATGTTCTCAGAACCACAGAATTAGACATAAAGCACTAATTGAGCATGGTATGACTTTCATCTGTGAAAGCCCACCTTAATCCTTGGAGAGCTAGCAGCACCCCTAATCTATAGATGAGGAAACTGAGGCACATAGAAGAAAGAAAATGTTTTCAAGGTAACTAAACTGAGAAAGACAGAGACAAAGACAGAAACAAAGACAGACAGAGAGAGAGAGAGAGAGAGAGAGAGAGAGAGAGAGAGAGAGAGAGATGGTGAACAGAAATTCCAGAATGACAGCCCATACACTCTTAGTCCTTACCCTCTCCCCATTCTTGTTTTAAAAGTTCAGAATTACAGCCTACCTACAACAAGATTGATATATTATTTCTTATTTGAGCCCTCTACGTGATTACCCTTGATTTCCTCTAGACAGAGAACAGAAAATAAAAATCTCCACTGATCAGAGGTTCTAGCAGCTGTACCTTCTGCATAGATACTCACTACCCTCAAGACATTTGTTAATAAATTTTAAAATAATTACTATTTCTTTTCTTCTACAACATGCCTACCTATCCTCTGTGGACTTTCCTCTTGTGTTGTCTTTTTTCTCTTAATGCTCAAGATTTAACACCACCCTCCCATTTCACTGAGGCTGGCCCTCTGCCCTTAACTCCATTGAGTGAGCTGTTACCAAAATTCTGAAGCATAAAACTTGAGTGGCCCGCCCCCTAGTGGGAAACCAGGGAATAGACTAAATTTGCCTGGTGACAAATTAATAGCTCCATCAAAACCTACCTACTCATTTGAAAGCTATTGCAAAATGAAACAATAGGCAAGTGAGGAATGACAGGTGACAAGAATGAGTCAGGTCCCCATGGCTCCTTAAAATCTCAGGATGAATAGAATAGCAAGAGTGAGGAAGAGAGGTGAGTAAAAGCTCAGATTTATAAGGGAGGAATTCAAATACCCAAAGCCCAGGCAAATAATACAGGTGGTATAGGAAGGAGATAGGAAATAAAAGCTGTGGGGGCTGGAATTCAGAAAGCTAATAGAATCGGAGCAGGCTAGCACACCGGAGTCTATCTAAAAGCACTGAGGATAAATTAAAGCAACGTGATAATGATATTTTATTGGGTCTTTCCAATCAGTATCAAAACATGCTAGGATAAAAGTTACAAATCATTTGGATCTGGTGATTTTCCTTTTGTCCTTTTCTTCATGTCAGCATTCTGAGCACAGACAAGACTTAACCAATAGCATCAGAGACCTCCTGTCTTAACAAAGACAGAAAGAGAGATGCTTTTTCTGAGAAGTGGGGGATATTTCTAAGTCAGTGCTCTCTCCAGGGTAGCTGTCAGCTCCATCTGGAAATAGCTGAAGTTACTGATCAGAATACGAGCCTAGGAATTCCTTGGTGATCTTCCCCTCTGTGAGGGGGAAACAATGAATGCTTTTCCGTGCTTAGAATACACTGCCTTATCCATTTACTTAGCCAAATGGCTTGGAAGCCCCAGAGAATCCTGAAGTTTGATGTTTGCAAAAAGCTTTCCACATTTTTAAGTCTTCTGCCATGAGATCTGCCCAGCTGTGACCAGACTCTCCCTTCTCAGCACCTGACATCACTTTCCAGTCAAATCCCATTTAACATGAGAAGTTGTGAGTTCTGCCCCTGTCGAACAACCTGCTCACATAAAGAGAGTACAATATGGAGATGAAAGGAGAGGTGAGGTAATTTTCTACCAACCCAGGGATGCCAGGGATCACCAGGAAGCCACCAGTAGATAAAAGAGACACTGTCTAGTCTGTGTTTGCTGCCCAGCACTACATAACACATAAGGAACAGAATTTTATTTTATATACTTTTGGAGTTGGCGCAGTCGAAGATAAAAATGCTAGGAAGTTCAGTAGAGTAATGGGGGCTGAACCTCCGGAGGTGAGTGGTGCTAACCGTCATATGATGGAGGAAGGAGACCAAGTGGATATTGTGCAAAGCATGTTTTTCATTGCCATATATTCATTGCCCATAGGTACAAGTTCATAGACATTTTCATTGATGTATATCATAAATTTTAACCATCCTCCACCCCTCTACTCTCCTCTTCCTCTATCATTCCCATCCTGTTCTTTCATCTATGTGTGTGTGTGGGGGGGTGTATGTAAAACATCTCAGCTCTATGTATGAAACCAAACGTTTTTCTTACTCTTTCTTATTTTGTTTAATAAAATGATCTCCAGTTGCTTCCATTGTCTTGAAAATGACATGATTTCATTATTCTTTGTATCTCAAAAAATGCCATTGTCTGCTTATGCTATCTTGTCTTTAGCCACTCATCTAGACTGTTCCATAACTTGCCATTACTAAAAGCGCTGGGATGAGCATGGATTGCATATGACCCTAGCCTGGTGTTTTCCATCACTCTGAATGTCTTTCCCAGACTGCTATAGGTGACTCATGTAATAGTTTTATTTTCAGTTCTTTAAGAACCCTCCATGCTGAATTTGATGCCAATTTGCAAGGGTTTAATCCCATGCACAAGAAGAAGCCTCATGGACTAATCATCTCTGATGACCCTCACTTCTGAATCCTACCATTTTGACAATACTGGAATTTTGGAAGAGACACATTCAAACCTTAGCAAGCATGACACAGCTTCATCTTCATACCTGTGAAGAATGAACCTGGCTGACAGATACCTTGCACTAGAACTTCCAGCCTCCAAGGCTGTAAGAATAAATTTCTTTGGTCTAAGACTGATGTGTGATGTGTTATAAAGCCAGATTTTGGCATTGATTGTCCACATCTAAGGAAATGTCAGAATTGTTGCAAAGAGTCAATGTCATTAAGATTTGGCCTTACCAATTCACATACATTCACACATAGCACAATACTTGTGATTCAACCTATCAGCCCACCCATCACAAGCATTGTTCCCTCCCCTATACTGGCATCTCTACCACCTGATTTAAACTTTCCAGTGAAGTGTTGGCTCAAAGAGAACAATATCTTCCACAATGTCTATATTTAGACAATTGACCTATAAGTGCTGAGGAGACATTTAGAGAGTGGAGCCTGGCTGGAGGATGTGGGACAGCGTAGATAAGCTTTGAAGCTAACTTCTACTTTGTCTGACCCTTCCACCCTCCCCTTACTCATGTCATCTGTTTGCTTTTTTATTCTCTCCACAAGGATAAACTGAAGCCCCTGAAACTGTGAGCAAGATAAATCCTTTTTATCTTTCAGTAGTTGATAGCAGGATTTTTAATTATTATTTTGCAGATAAAAGTGACTAATATAAATGGTTTGTATCACATTTCAAAGTGATGGTCTAATAGGCCTGGTACCTTGCCTTGCTCATCTCCTGTGTTCAGTTCAGCTTACTCCTCACTATGGTATCTTTTCAACTGATGAGAACCATCAAACCAACACAGACCTCACGTTCTTTGTCTTATCTTTTCACTTGTGTCCAGAACTTCTTCAAGATATTTACATAGCTCGTTCTTCTTAGCTTTCAGACCTCAATTCAAATATAGGATTCTTCAAATAAAGTTCTCACAGCCACCTACTGGAAATAACCCCTTGATCACTCTCTAATGTGCATTATTTTATTTATTGCTTGGCACTCTGCTTGCTATTTATATTGGTTGAATAACCTTATTGATCATGATCCTGCTAAAAATTTTAATACACGCTTATAATATGGAGGTAAGAAAATAAGTGAGATTATTGTTCTTGAGGAGTCAACATTCAAATAGGAGAAAACAGATTAATCGTTTGGCCCATAGTTTTCCAGGCTTGTTCTTTTTATTCAAGGTCAGCTGTTGACCTTTCTCCCACTGGAGCCACAACCACAGCATGTTGAACCTGGTTCCTGCCTTGTTTATCTCTGGCTCTACATTGACTTCCAGATTTAAGTAGATACCATAGCTTGCTAGTCGTTGGCAAGTGTTTATTTTATAAATTGAAGAAACAATAATAAGAGGTGCATTTGTAACATGGCACAGCAAATTTAAATCTCAGCGGTTTTCATATCTGAAACTCAGTTCATTCATTTGTGAATACTGAAGTAATTATAAAGAACTTTGGTGGATTGTCAAACAGAAAAGATTCTGTTTGTGATATTTCTTGGGGGCATGCAGTAAATGACTAATGAGTTAAACTATGCGAGCCCAATAAGGAATTTCTCTTGGAAACCTAAACATTACAGCTTGGGTCCAAGGTAGTTTTTAGTTTTATCCAGTATCATAATTTTGCTGGCTTCATAATTTCTCTGCACTCCTATGCAATCGCTTCCTACAGCCCTTGAGATTTTTGCACTTAAATTATAAGTATTCCAGCACATGCTTCATCTGTAATGAGAAACTCCTTGAGGGCAAGTTTCACTTATTTGTACAAAGAATTACATGCAACCTGGTATTAATTAACTGTTGCTGTTGGTTATTTACCATTTCTTCAGCTCTATTATAGTCCTCCTGGGAAAGTAAAATGATTCACACCTCTTTTTTTGGTTGTCATGGCCAACTCCTTACTGCCTCACAAAAACCTCATCAATTCTGAGCACATAGATGGTTGTCAATCAAACACATCTTATTGATGCAGTGGGACTGGTTGTGGCAGGCAGCCCCTCTGATGTAGCTCAATACGCCCAGCATTGTGCTATTCCTGGACTCCTGTTACCTTCTCTCCTTGACTATAGATTGGAAGAGAAGAAGTCCACTGTCATAGTCTGACATTTTCAACCAATGTCCACTAGGACCTGAGCTCCACACCTTAAAAGCAATTTCTCTTGAAGTCCGATCCTCACTAAGACTGCAAACTGAAGCATATGTTTACCATATTCTTATCTTGTGAGATTCATCAAATCAGGGAACTCAATTAATGTGTTCCTAGAAACCTAATCTACTGAAACTCTAATACTGAATATGTGTTACCATAAGTCACTAAGTTTGGGAACAATTTATTAAGTAGCAGTTGAAAACTTCTATAGAGTACTCAGTAATTGCTCAATAAATATTTTTGAGTACCCAAATTAATATCATCTAGTCTTGTTAACAGTTAAAATACTTGAATTTGGAGAATTGAAAATATTCTCTTTTTGCCTTATTCTGCATTCTGAAATGTTTGGAACATAAAGCCAGAAATCAGTAATTAAGACTTTACTCAACAAACATTTTTGACAGTATTTTGTGTCAAAAAAGGGATGCGAAAATAGAGCCTCTGGTACAGAGGGTGCACACCTGACTTCCTGCCACTTCTGGGTGTTCCTTTGTCAATCATCTTGGCTGTTTACAATTCTGGGTGCACAAACAAAAACAAAATGAATATATGATCACTTGGTTTAAAAGAATATTGAACCAGACAAACCTCTATTGTAAACCTATTGACTGCCAGAGAAATGGAAGAAGTGAAGAAGTCTTTTCGAGTCCTCAGTCTGTTCAATAGTTACATATCTATCTGGTTAAGTATTTATAAGGTTCAACCCCCCAGCTATAGACCCCCAAAGGAACTGAAAATTTTAACAGATTCCCTCTTATCATAGCGTGCCCTTTCATGATTTCAGTTTCTCAGGATCAAATGTGATCCACAGGTATTAAAAGAAAATGTCCTGGTGTAGTTCATGTTTGAAAATGCATGTAACTTTGGGTACCACGACAGTGTCTTGTTTTGAGTAATATGATGAAATGGCAAGCCATCGAGCTCTGTCTCACCGGACCTTTGCCCTGTGTATGTGTGCTATATGTGCTGCCCTCCTGGAAGTTGCCTTAGGAGCCTTTCAGCTTCAGACCAGCTCTTCTGCTAGCCCCAACGCTTTTCTTCAAGTAACCCTTGTCTTCCAATGGCCCCATAGTACAAGAGTATACTGTACTACAGTACATTGTTTTAATTATCCTAGTCCTTATTATTGATATCTTAATGTAACTAATTTATTTATCAAAATGCATCATAGGCATGTATGTATTAAAAACAATGGCCATATATATTTATGTGTGTGTGTGCGTGCGCACGCGCATGTGTGTGTGTGTGTGTGTGTGTGTGTGTGTGTGTATGTGTGTGTGTGTGTATGTGTGTGTGTGCTAAATACTGTACATAGATTATGGCCTTTGTTAGATGTCTTGGTTGCACCCATGCAAATAAGGGAAGACAGTATTTTTCATTTCATACCTGCCATACCTGCCACATCAGAGCCATTCAGTGGAGAGAAAAGGAGAAAATTAACCTACAAGGGTTCCATAGAAAAGCAATTGAGTCCTGTAGGTGAATGAAACTACATAGGCAGGAATTCCTAACTGTGACTGTCACCAAATCATGGTACATATTGCTTAATTTTTTTTTTTTATCTCCACATCTTCAAAAACACATATGGAAGCAGGAATCTTTTAAAGTTTCTAAGAAGTTATATGTAAAACACTGTCTCACAATATTGATAACATATGAAATATGTAAGTGAAAAATGCAAATGGCTTAAATGGGTGCTTAGAAATAAATAACTGAAAGAAGTTTAAAAACCAAAAGCAAAAGCCACGCCCCTGTGAGCCCCTGCTGCACCACTACCACCACCTGCAGCAGTCAAGAGAGCTTGCCGCAGCTTCAAGAGAACAGGAGAGTTGTCCATCCTCCTCACCTGATGTATCACCTAGGACAGTGTGCCTTGCACCTTACCTGAGTAGCACAGTAGAGTTGGCCCGGGTTGTGGGGGGTTGTAGGATAAGCCAGCACCAAGAGTGTAAGGGCTGGCCCAGCCCCTTGTCTGCAGCAGCATCGGATAAGTGAGCCAGGGCAGTGCTGGAGACCACACCCTGGTGGTGTGCGTGTGGGAGTGCTGGCAGTTTGAGCAGTATAGCTACCACCAAGGCCCAGATCCAAGACTTTGAGTAGGCTCACCCCAAAGTCTACCCCATCTTATATGATCTCCTGAAGTGTGTGAAAGGGCCAGTCTTGCAAATCCAAAGCTTCAGGGTTTCCATGACACAAAGTAACAACAGAATATTCAAAAAGAGTCCCAGTGAGGATAGAGTGTTGATAGAGTAGCAGAAGCCAGAAGCCTGGTAACAATGACGCATTGCAACTGACATTTCCAAGCAAAGAACTGTGGGCAAACTGTGGGACACACTGTGACACACTACAACTTACACAAGATTCTTTTGGGGGGGAGAGAGGTTGCAAGGGCAGAGGGTAGGTGTGAAAGGACAGGGAGAAGAGTAGGATTGGGGTACATGTTGTGCAATTCACAAACCTCAATGAAAAGTGAAATAATAATAATAATAAATCTAAAGCCCATTTGGTTACTATTTCCAAAATGTATTTATCATAAATTTAACACAATTCTAATAACTATAGAAACGTAGTTTATCAGATAACCCTGTGAGGATGAGCTTAATCATCTGCATAGTGGTAGACTGTGAGAGGCATTAGTCTGACAGAAAACTACAACTGACCACGAAGTAAACGATAGCAAACTGAAGTTGCCAAATGAGAAGCAAGGAAGTCCCAGGTTTCCTCAAACATGAACATGACTGTACCATTGTCTTGACTGCTGACATGTTCTAGTTAAGCCCAGTCTTTCGAACTATGCAAAAACTGTATTTCCATTTTATTCCTCTAAACTCGGAAGCTTGCCATGATGTTCAAAACATAAGTTTATTATTATTTGGCATTAAAATTATATATGATGTGACAATTGAGCCATTGATTGAATGGCAGGCAAATAAAATATAAAACAAATTCTTCTGCAGAGAGTGTGGGCATCAAATATGTCACTGTGAGGAGTGCATTCTGTGAAGGATCCCTTCACATTTTATCTACAATCTATTCAGGAAGCAGGATGATCTCATAACCATTGGGGTTCTTGAAATGTAATCCCTAGAGAGGAGGGTCTTCTGTATTTTATAGTCTCATTTGTAAAGTACCCCACAACAGTAATTAAATGGAAAAAATATAGGGATAGTCAGTTACAAGAAGGCCATACAGAAGCAAGAGGTTCACATTAGCAGAAGTTTGCTATTCAACATGGGTGCAAACTTCAGGGTCTGGGTTTTCTTTTCTGTGCACACTGAGAGGAATCAAAGGGTTCCGCTGTGGATGAGGCTTTGCCAAGTTACACTATTCTTTCCTATAGCTAGTTACACTTAATCAATTTGCTCTACATGGCCAACTGAATCATTAGCAAATCTTTCAACCAAGATATACTTTCCTAACTACTATTAATATTTTTCCTCCAGAGAGGAGGCTCTTTAAGGGTCTTGCCCTCCTGAAGATTCTGCTGGACTATCTCCTCTTGTTCCTGCAGCTCCACTTCCTATTCTACTCTGGGTGAGGACTACTGATCTCAAAAGTCTACCTTAGACTGTTGTTTACCTTCCATCCTATATGAGAAATCCATGGGGGATACTCAGAGAGGGAAAGGCTGACATTCTGGTATCTTATGTAACTAGTTCCTTCTCTCTGAACCACTTATTTAAAATGAACTTACAACTTGTTTAACAAACTTTATTTGCACACAGTCAAATCATTTGCACTGAATCTGGTCAACAAATTTTAATAAAAATATATACATCTGTATAACCACCACCATAATCAAGAAAGGAAATGCCTCGCTCCACAAGATGCTACTGATTTCATCTTTGCTGTCAGCCCCAACCACAGCACCATGCAACCACTGATTTCTGTCCTTATCCATGAATTTTACCTCTCTGAGAATTTAATATGAATGGAATCACAGAGTATGAACTCTTGTTCCACATAAGTATTTGAAGATTTGTCTATGTTGTTGGTTCTATCAATAGTTCATTGTTATTTAATTGCCATGTTATTTATTGCCATAGCTTTCTGTGGCACCAGAGAGCACAGAGACTGCTGTGAGACCTCTCCTAACCCCAGAACGCACCTAACCTCCACTTTCATTTCTTTCATTTCTCACTCCTACCTGTGTACCCAGACCCTTCTTTAAATTTGCCTCTGTCATCCCCACTGAATGCTCCTGTGAGTGACCAGGCATCACTTAGGAAACACAACTTACAAGTGGATAAAAAAGTTTTGTTCTCCAAAGTGATTAAAGTGTATATATGCCCTGGCACAGTCCATTAGTGCTGCCATAGCAATACTTTTGCCTTGGAAGTTTATAAAAAGCAGATGTTGATCTCTCATAGTTCTGGAATTTAAAGAGTTAGAGTTCAAGATATCAGCATCATTTAAAGGGCTTCTGCTATATGCTTACACGGATGGAGGCCGAAGGACAAGACTTGGGCACATTGCATAAATCCTCTTTTATAATGCCCTAATCCTATTCTTGAGAAATGAGCCCTCCTGGGCTAATCAAGACTTCAACTCTTCACACCAAAATACCTGAGTTCAGGAATAGGGGGGACACATTCACGCCATAGAGACCATTATTTTGTCACTCTCAGGCAAAAGCAAAACAAAACCCACTACAACTCTTTTTACAAACACACAAAGCAAAAAGGAAAAAATGTGGAGATAAGAGATGAAATAATACATAGAAAATGGGAAGGGATATGATCTTAAACTTTATAAAGTCCCTTTAATTATTTAAAGTTTGGTCAATTAATGGCTGGCCCAACTTGAGACCCATGTCATGAGGGGCACCCAAGGCCCTGACACTGTTAATGATATTCTACTATATTTCTAGACAGGAGTCTGGCATAACTGTCAGTTGAGTGACAGCTGATGGAAACATGCAGAGACCCACAGCTAAACATTAGGCAGAACTCAGGGAGTCTTGTGGAAAAGGAAGGATTGCAGGAGCCAGAGGAGTCAAGAAAACTTACAGAATAAACTAATCTGGGCCCAAAGGGGTACAAACAGACTGAACCACTATCCAGAGAAGATGCATGGGACAGACCTATGGCCTCTACACATATGTAACAGACATACAGCTTAGTTTTCATGTGGGTCCTTTAATAGCAGGAGCAAGGGCTGTCTCTGACTCGGCTGCCTGCCCTTGGATCCCTTTCCCCTAACTGAGCTGCCTTATTTAGCCTCAATCAGATAAGAGGCATCTACTTCTACTGCGACTTGATGTGCCAAGGGGGGTTAATATTCATGGGAGGTCTCTAAGAAGTAAGGGAGGGGACATGGAGATAAGAGAGGTGTCTTAGGATTTTGTTGTGTGAAAAGATACCGTGACTAAGGCAACTCTTATAAAAGCAAACATTTAGGTGGCTCTGGCTTACAGTTTTAGAGGTTCAGTCCATTATCGTCATGCTGGGAAGCATGGCATTGTGCTTGAGGCAGAGCTGAGAGTTCTACATCTTGAACTGTCGGCAGCCAGAAGGAGACTCTCATTCTACACTCAATGGAGCCTAAGCACAGGAGCCTCAAAGCCCACCCCTAGAGTGACACACTTCCTCTAACAAGGCTATACCTCCTCCAGTAAGGTCACACCTCCTAACTGTGCCACTTCCTATGCACTTGACATATTCAAATTACCACAAGAGTTGAGAGGGAAGGACCCAGGAGGAGACAAGGGAGAGGAAGCTGCAATCAGAATGTAAAGTAAATTGATTAATTTATTAATTAATATTAAATAAATGATTATTTAAAGTTTTTTAAAGATACTTTTAATTTTGAAATATGTATGTGTGTGTATATGTTTTATGTTGAGGGTATGCCCACAGAAGTGCAGGTGTCCACAGAGCCCAGAAGAGGGCAACAGATCCCCTAGAATTGGATGGACATTTGTGAGCCACCAGATGTGGCATGAAACTTGCAAGAATTCTCAGCACTCTTAAACACTAAGCCATCTCTCTAGTACTAAAGTTTGAATTTAACAGCCTGCGGAAGAGATATTGAATAAAGGACATCAAGAAAATAAGCCCCCAACCCTGAGATATGCAGTGGGTTTCTTTCTAATCTGTTCCTCTTTTCTTCCACTGACCCATTGCAGCAATTTCAGATCTATTTAATTTCTCAGATTATTGTGTTGTCTGCCCTTTTACACCTAACTACTTTTGCCAGGATTTCAATTGACATTGAGTATTACTCAGAGACACTTCTCTGACTGTGTAAACCTGGCGCCCGTAACACCCAGACTCGCTGCAGTCTCCATTGTTTGTGATTTACACTTCAAGCAGAAAGCGAGAACTTGAAGAAAGCAAAGCAAGTTTTTGATCAGAAATTGGTCGTGATGAAGGCATTCGTTGACATCCAGGGCCAGCTAAGCTTCTAAATATAATTAAAAATCAAGGGGTTTAACATTGAGAGAAAGGTACTTGACAGCTAATGGAGGGAAACAGTCACTTGCAGAATATTCACAGGACTTAACAAGGAAAATAGTGGGGTGCTCAGTCCCCACCTCTGGGCAAATTCTGAAGCCTTCTCTGTTGAGGCTCAATTAAGATTAGAAAGATCAAGTAAATTTGCAGGAAGAGTATAATTCCTGCAATAAGAAATGTCAAATGTGGCCATTTTAGCTGTTCTGAGTGATGGCCTTGTTATTTCTGGGGGTTTAAGGGTAGTATTTGTCGATGGCAGACTTTTCAAAGTAATTAACTCCATGTCCAAAAATAACCATAATTGTTTAACTACCAGTGTATGAGGCACCATGGAAGAGATGTTCCATTTTCTTTGGAAATAAATCTGATTTCTTCAGTGTCTCAATTTATTTCTCCAAGAACCATGTTATTGTCTTGTAAAATGGCCCACCCCTCCCATTATCTCCTAAGTAGCAGTTAGCTGGGGAGAAAACAGTTATATTGATATATGAAGTTGCAGGCAGATGCCAAGCTAATTGATCTGAGTAGGTTAAATGGGAGAAAATACTTCCCAGAATCAATAGAGGTGCTAATTCAGCTAATTGTTGGATACTGTTTCTTTTTTAACTGAGTGATTTTCTCAATTAGTGTTTATCATGTCAAATTTTTTTTGTCCTGAGTTTATCAGTTTTCAACTCTACCAAACCTTCTAAGATATTGGTTTCCAATCTATCTTATTCTCAAAGTTTTTATTGCTCTTCCCCTCACAGGTACTTTTTGTGGATATAGTGACCTACAGTATAAAGACTAGAATTAGTCTTTTTCTAAAATGACTTTATCACAGGCAATCTTCTACCAATGTCATTTTAAATAAGATTCTCTTAACGTACTAAAGTTAGTATGGTACTAAATAAAAGTCTAACCATATTATTTAGAGTTACCAAGGTAACTAGCAGACAAAATTAAAACTTTGCATAGTTACATTTCTCTTCCTGAAACAAAACACCTGACAGAAACAACTTAAGGGAAGAAGGGTTTACTTTGGCTCACAGTTTCTATTGGTTCATCATGTTATAGAAGTGATAGTGCAGCTCATGCAAACAAGAGCTCTTAGTGGAAGCTCATCTCTTCCAGCAGAGCAGTAGGTACTCTAGGACAAAGCACTGGGCACAGGTATAACTCTCATAGACCTGCCCTTAGTGAAACACTCCTGACAGACAGGACTCCCTGTCTAAAGACTCCACAGCCTTCAAAAAAAAAAAAAAAGAAGCACATCCAGGACTGAAGGGATGACCCTGTAGTTATGACTGTTCCTTTTGCAGAATATGGAATGTAATTTGCAGCATCTATGATAGGTGATACACAATGGCTTGAATTCTAGCCCCAGGGTTTCGAACATTCTCTTATGACTTTTACAGGCACCAGTATAGACATGACCAAACACATACACAAATAAAAATAAAATAAACATTTGATCCAAAAGAAGAACAGTGCATGTTCTGCCTAATATGTGTATCCTAGCTTTTATTAACCATAGATTCTTTTTTTCATTCAATACAATATGGATACAGTTTCTCCTCCCTCTACTCTTTCAAGTCTTTCCCCACCTCATCTCCCATCTGGATCCACTCCCTTTCTGTCACTCATTAGAAAAGAACAACTTTATAAGAAGACATCAACAAACCATAACAAAACAAAATACAATAAAATAAAAATGAAAAAGATCATACCGAAGTCAGAGAAGGCATGCCAATCAAAAAATAAAAGAGCCCCAAGAGTAAGTAGGTAGAAGAATCAGACACCTGATCCTTCACCTATGAGGAGTCTCATAAAGATACTAAACTAAAAGCTGTAGTATATATCAGAGGACCTACTACAGACCTGAATAGGCCCTGTGGCTGCTACTTCAGGCTCTTTGAGTTCCTATGAGCTTTACTTGGTTGTTTTAGAGGTTCTCCTGGTGTCCTCTGTCCCTGCTGCCTCCCCAACTCCTTCTGCCTCCTATTCCACATAATCCCCTCAGCTCTGACAAGACTGATTTGATGCACACATCTTGGATATGTATCTTTAAATTGGAGTATTTGGAGAAGCCAGAAAATCCAAAAGAGAGTATGAAGAGATTTCAAGAAGGGGTCATAGCAGAACACAAGGGAAATAAAAGTAGTGGTGCAAAAGGGGTCAAGTGGGTGGGGATTCACAAAGGATAACTAAACTAAAGACCTTTGAAAAAGCCAGATGGATAGAAACCTACTATATTGTAAAAGCTTCCTAAAATATACACATGTGCAAATGTATAAAGAATTTACATAAGGTTACCCTATATATGTGACAATGCCTCTCCGAGATTCCATAGGCTATCAAACATAAAATTGGGTGTCATGTAAAGATTACTTCCCTTCACATTGTTGGTCAGTAGGTTTCCACAGACACCTAAAACAATACAGGCTGCTGCCATTGCTCTTAGTTCCCTGTCAGAAGTTGATAGCAAGTTTCCTTGCTGAAGGCATTATGTTTTTAAGTCTCAGGATGTGAAGATATCAAGCTGATGCTGACCTACGAGCTTCATCCTTGCTCCTAACATTGCAGTGCTCGAGACATATAGCAGCTATCTAAGCTGCTAGGGAGGAGAAAAATGTCTTAGTTAGGTTGTTACTATTGCGAAGAGTCACCATGACCACAACAACTTTTATAAAAGAAAACATTTCATTGAAGCTGGCTTATAGTTTCATAGGTTTAATCCATTATCATCATGGCAAGAAGTATGGTGGCATGCAGACAGACATGGTGCTGGAGAAGAAGGTAGGAGTTCTATATCTTGATCTGCAGGCAGCAGAAGGAGACTGCCAACACTAGTCCTAGCTTAGGCATATGAGCCCTCAAAGCCCACCTCCACAGTGACACACTTCCTCCAACTAGGCTACACCTCCTAATAGTGCCACTCCCTAAGGACCAAGTATTCAAATATATGACTCTATGGGAGCCATTCCCATTCATTGACCACCAAAATCAACACAACAGAGTCTGCCAGCTGCAATATTAACTGGGATGGAAAGAGATTCCCACTGTGCAATAGTGGCATGGCTGTTACAAGAGTATCCAACAACTTTCTGATTAGATGTAAAGCCTGCTCCCTAAGGAATAACTCAGGTCTACAGGAGAATATGCTATCATTGTTCTGCTAAATGGACATAGTATAAAACTTCCCCTAAATAATTGTCTTTACTTATAGATTAGTGGAACACTCATTCTTTATCAAAGAGGCTTTTAATAATACATTAATTAATAGAGAGATTCACAAATGGTCGAAGTACAGAGAATAAGAGATTGTGGAAGACCATCTCTAAGTGGGGCATGTATATCTCACTTGCTTCTCCCAGAACTTAGAGATCATTAAAGAAGCAGAAGTAGACAGAAAATAAGAGCCAGAGGTAGTAAAGATTGCTGCATGACAGTGTTTTTGCCAGATATGACAGAAATGTTGCATACATGAATTCACAGTGCCTGTGACAACATCCACAGGACCTGCATAGGATCAAACCAGCCAAAGTAATATACATGGATATGAAAGAGAATCCTGAGGGCTGGGGATCTATGGGAAACTGCTACTGAAAGAAGGGAAAGTCAAATTCTTCAGATGACACCTTTGATGGTTTCCCCTTTTCCAGTGGGTGACCCTAAACCCATGTCCATACTGGAAGCACCAACTAGGCTCAGTGGTTTTGAAGAAAGAACACATTAAGTGGGGAGGGGAGAGTGGAGGGGTAGAGTGCAGGAAGAGATAAAGAAAAAGAGAGAAAAAGAGAAAGAAAGAGACAGAGAGAGAGAGCAAAGGCAAATTCTATCAAAATATATTATATGCATGTTTAAAATTCTCAAACAATTTTTCTGTTAACTGAAAAAAATAAGCAACTAACTGGAGACCAAAGTATTTAAATTATGCATCTGTCAGGGGCATTTCAGATTTAAACTGCAATCCCTTCCTAGTTTAAAACAGCCAAAGAAAGTGAATCGTGACCTAACTTCTCAGCTTCCAGAGATAAATATACAAGGTTATCAAAGCAGTTATTACATAAGATGACAGATAGACACATAGCCAATGATAGATGCAGAGTAGAAGGGAGAAAGAATGCAGGAGAAGGAAAGATAGTTTTCAGTTTTTCCTCTGTAATGTAATAATTTTCAAATACTATTAATCAGTGACAAGCAAAAGAGTGTTGAGTTTCTTGGTGGAAAGGTGAATGGCTGAGAACAAAGGGTGAAGCTCAGGAACCACTAACATAAGGGCTAAAAGAGTCCAGAGGCCAAGTATTACTTTGCACTTTTACGGGTGGCAGACCAAGTTGGATAACAAAGAGTAACCACAACTCAAAATGAACAAAAGGGAGTACACCCAATCATTATGCATTGCATTTCCTTGTAATAACACTTAGAAAGTTCGCACCAGACCCTCCCCTTCCAAACCTCTCAAACCTGCCCACTCATGAATGACTGAAAATTTTCCATGGTGATAAGTCATTCATTCCAAAATGAAGGATACCCTAGGGAGAAATTTACACATTAACTCTGGCTCTGCTTGAGTAAATTTGACCTACTTTGGAGCAAAGGTTTAAGTGTCTGATATTAGAATAGGGTGGAATTTTTCTGGTGACACGGAAACTCCATCAGCATGATGTCTGAGAGAGATGACTGAAGGCACCACATTTGGGTCCTTCAGACCATTGCCATGCCCTGCTGGGGCTCTGCTGTTTGCCATCTTTCACCGGTTTTCTTCTTTCTCTCTGTGCCGTGGTCCATGATGTTGTAGCTGTTTTGTGGTTAAAATTAGCATAAGAATTGGATTGTCCTTGTCATATTTTGGCTGGAGTTCTTGGCAGATCCCCCTCATGGAGCATTCACTGTCATGTCAGAATAGTAATGAAAGACTTGAACCAACTCAGGAGCTGATGAAAAACTTAAGAAAGAGAAAAGCTTATCAAGGTCTTGGCCACAAAAAATTCACTGATTGAAAAAAAAAATCACAAAAGCATATGACACTAGAAGATTCTCCCTGCGAAAATGACTGATCATCGCTGACACTGACACTATGATAACCATCATCATCCCCACCACCACCACCACCATCATCACCACCACCACCACCATCATCATCTCAACCACCACCAACAACAACACCATCATCATTGTGGCAACCATTGCTGTCGCCATTGCCTCTTCCATTGCTGCTGCCATCACCACCACCACCACCACCACCACCACCAAAATTATCGTCAACATCAGCGCCATCATTATCAGTATCCTTAAGGTACATAATAGCTAGAACTATTTTAGTTCTCTGATTATCATTCTTATATGAAGTGAGAATACAGAACATTACTCTGTTTACCTTGTACAAGAAGGAGACATAAATTTGGAAAAATGCAACATAAATATAGATAAAATGAGACATGCATGCACAGAAACCCCATTAGGGAACACTACATAAATGTGCATGTCATTGGAAATTATTGCAATATCATCATATTTTTGAGGTCAGAGAGCCCAGAGAGGTTTCTATACGCTATTACAAATCATAGACATTATAATGTGTAGCTGAAGAAAACTAGTCAAAAATTGCCTATGATGATATAGCTGATTCTATGAGCAGCATTTGACTAGTGAGGGATATGGACAGGCAGCACTATGTTTTCAGAAGACATAATCCTCTAGAGAGATCCTGGTGTAAAATTGTGAATAAGATGAACTTTGAAAGATAGGGTAAGTTCATTGTAGAAGAAAATCACTGAAGATAGGACCAAAGCATAATTAGTAACTAGTCCATCAAGCATCGCAACATGGTCTGATGTGGTCATCCAGGGTATCTTGGAGTTTGATGCTTAGTTTTTCTCACAAATTCTGAGAGATAATCGCAAATTGTTGTTAAAGACTTCCAGAGACTAGCTCAACATTGCTAAATCTAAGCAATGATTGAAAGAATGGGAAACCACCAGGAATAAAACTGCAAACTGGAGGAAAACAAGAAGAAAGGGGGTAAAAGAAAATAGTCATGAAATAAAAGGAGGTAATGGAAAATGGGACAGAAAAAGTGACAGTGTATAGTATAAAAGGAATGATGACAAAGATGTATTCCCATCCAGCCTCACCTGGGTTGGTCCAAACTCCAGAATACTAATTAGAAAACAAGAACTTTGACTCCCCCTGCATCACTAATGAGCTACAAAGCCTTCAGCAATATCAGCACCCTCTAACTATGTCAATCTGTTCTTCTATCTTCCCCTAGCCCAGTCTGCTATGGCACTACATGAATACATGTGGAGAATTGCAATAGAAATACAAAATATGTCAGATAGAAGATTTGTTTGCATTTATAGTAAATACCAGGCATTAACCAGCCTCTTTAGAGAGTGATCCAAAACTAAGGAAGACTTAGTCTCTACAAAGAACTCGTAAGCCAGCAGTAGAGGCGACATGAGGTAGTGGACTCACTGAAAACCGTTTGGCAGATCTAACAAGCAAGTATATTTGAAGAGTATGCCATGGCTAACTTTATCAAGGGAGGTCAACAAAGCCTCATATGGGCTTTATGAATTGTTTTAAAAGATGAGAAGGAATAAATGACAAGAAATTTTTGTAAGTGTAGCTTTTAAGTTCCCAATTCAGTGTCACAAGAACAATGGGCTTGCTAATGCTCAATTTCCTTTTTCTGAAATTCTAATTGAATTTAAAAAGATATCTGCGACTAAATCACTACCCATCAACACCTTGATTCCACCCACAGTGGGGAAAATGGACTATTTGAGCTTCCATTGCCTAGACAGAACAGACAAGCCAATTTTGCTTTGGAAAAAAATCAACAGGTAGAAGCTTAACAAAGGTCATATACGATGAGGCTGCAGATGGAAATCCTGCCTCTGCAGTTACATGACACAGTTATTACTGTTATTACAGCTAAGCCTCCTCCTTCCCCTGACATTATTAACCAAGACAAATGTGGCCCTGCAGCTTTATTTCATGGGACAGATCACCTATTAAACCAGGCACAATATCATTGTCTCTTTGTAGCATTTCCAAAGTGCATTCCTGCCTATGAATGCTTTTCTGCTCCTTCTTCCCCCTCACAGTCAGAACACATAACATACATCTTGTTGCATGGCCAGATTTGGTTTGTGTAGCCTAGCATGTCTGCATTGTTCCCTTCTGGAAAGAAGGACATAACTGTGACCATATATAGCATCAGCAGCTAAACTCTGAAAAATCTTGTGTTGGTAAACAGAGACAATCAGCTTCTTAAGAAGCCTACAATCTATCTGGGCATTTCCCCCTCTAACCACAAAATTATGCTTCAAGGTCTATGAGTAAATTTCATTGGTGAATCTGAGAGTATTACCTTAATCAGGAGAAATGAACTGAAATCTCAGAGAGCTGATACAATCCTACTGGCATGGTGTGCCTATATGTGTAACCAGACAGGGATTGAAGTTATATAATTATTTTAGCCTATATTTTTCTGGTAGAAATGGTTAATTTTTCTGAGTGATGCTGCCAAATCACTACTTATGATAGGCTGATTTTTTCTGCATAAAAAATTTCCTCATTTAATTATATCTTTCCCACCACAATTAATTTACTTAGTAAAAGTGAATATCATTCCTAAATTTTCTGTGCTTTGGATTTATTTCAGTCTCATAATGTTGCCATATTGTCAAAAGGTGAACAAGTCCCTTCTAAAGACTGATATTCTTAGAACTTCACTATTGGCTGTTTTTCTTTTACTGCTGGTAGACAAACTGAGGGGACCTGTATCAGCTAGGCAAGCACTCCACCATTGTGCTATGCCCCTTACCATTAGACAAGCACATGTTGGACTTGAATTCATGATCTTATTTCTGCCTTCTAAATTGTGGGATTAGAAGTGTTTGCTACCATACATGGTATCTATTTAATCCATTTCATTGAGCCATAGGTACATAATTTAATTATGACTAAAAGCCCAAAGTAGAGTAATTTTGCCAACCACAACACAGTTCTCTGTTTCCTTGTGAATGATCACCTCAAAAGTAGAATCTAAAAAGAAGTTTGGTACAATATAATTCTTAAGAAACTAAAATACCATTTAGGTTTTGCAAAGTTACAAAATGATCAAGGCCATACAAGGAGGTTGGCCATATGGTTTAGGATTTTATGTCTTCTTGGGTTTTATTCTTTTACAAAACATACCAATATGTTGCTCTTAAACAATAACAAAATGCCAAGACTCTAGCTGCAGTGGCATCTAGATCAGAACCCTGATCTAGGAGGGCCTCTGGGGCTGTTGCTCACTCTGCCTCCACTCCCACAGACAGTCTGGCTAAGGGCAGAGGAGATGAGCAGAGCCCAGCCTTGTCTCAGTGGCTTGCTCTGGTCTGTGGGCAGTCAGATTGGTCCAGGGCCAGCCCTGCCTCCCCAGCTCTCTGCCTGTTGGCAACCAGCCACCTGGAGTCTGTTCAAATGAACAAGCTGCCTTTTCTTCCTACATATTGGTTTCTCCTCCATTTGAAAACAAAACTCTTCCCCATCTGCTTGCTTCTGGGATCACCATAATTGCGTGGAGGATAATTGGCGGCAACTCAATCTGAGGAAAACCCTGTTGATTCGAAACACAGTTTCAATAAACGTTTGTGTTTCATCGTTTTGCTAAATGGGGCCTGTGTCCCAGCCAGCTCTGCTAATACAGGAGTAGAAATTAACCAGAGGCATACGAGGAGGAAGAGGAGGAGAGTTCAACAGTGCTGTCATGACCCCTTTGTTTCTAAGAACTCTCTGCTACCCTGGGACCCGTTGACTTGTCTGGATTATGTCCCCCAATCCATAAAGCACCAAAGTAAATGTTGCCAGAAGAAAACCTTTGAATCCAATGAAATTGCAAAGCATCGGGCCACTTTCCTGACTCTATGTACGAAGCCATGGATTCATCTGAGAAGTGAGCTGGTCAACTCTCAGAAAACAGAAAGGACCATTGCCTTCACATTGCACACGTGCTTTCTGACATTGTCACTGTCTGCTAAAACAAAAAGAGGTTAAGTGATTTTTTTGTGCAATCTACGAACAGAAAGTATAGTGTCAGAGGACAAGCCAGTCATCTGTTCCCCTGCATTTGAATCCTACCTATGACAGAGCCCATCTTTAACCTGGAGTAAGTCCTACAATGTCATTTTCCCCTCAATGTTTCATCTCTACCATGGGGGTTGAAATTGTTTGTAATTCATTGGGATGCAGTGAATGACATCATTGATGTCACCTTAGACAACCACCTGATGTACAGCAGTATCTGCAAAGCTTGGCTAGTACTCCTAAATTGGCGTTCATTCAGCTAATCCTTACTTAGCATTAATTCTGTACCAAACACTGAATTGTGTTTTGGAAATTCAACACAGAAAAAAAAATACACACAATGCTTTCTTCCTGCGGAATCTCCAGGACTTGTAAGAGAAACTAACAATAAAAAAGGACTTCATTTAGAAATATTAACAAAGTCCATGGTGAAAATAAAACCTAAAGTCTCAGTGGAGCTAATACAGGGATGTTTTGACTTCAAGTCATCCTGAAGAGAAATAATCTGACCTGCCACATGAATGCTTAAATATATAAAAGAGCTGAAGTATATGAAAGAGCTGGCACAAAAGCAAGGCGTGGGACTATGCTTGATGGATTAAAGCAAGGGGTGAGGGGAAACAAAAATGTGAAGCTATAGGATAATGAACAAGGGTGGGAGAGACAAGAAAGGAGGTCAGAGGCCTTGGAAAACACTGTGGTCCCAGGTTAGCGGTCTCTGTGTCCCGTTGAGGCTCTGGATAAAGCTGTTGCTGTGTGAGTCAAACGTTTAGATAGTCTGCCCAATTTGAGAAAAGGACACATGAGATAGGGTGGGGACTCCCCCTACAGGAGGCTGGTGTCATGACTGTTGAGAGAGAATGGTGATTTGGACTCCAGTGATGTTGGTGGAGATCAGGTGAGGAAAAGAGGGAATCCCTTCACCTGTGCTTCTCAGTCAACTGGACACCTATTTGCTTAAGCTGATCTAAGTTGAAGTACTTGAGTTCAGTCCTGAATTCAGATGTGCAATAGCCTAGATACAAACCATGACACATATTAAAATGAATTATATCCCAAAGACTTCTTGTCCATATGCCAGGCATACAGGGTAGAATACAAAATGTGTGGGGTTTAGTCAAAAAAAGAGCTTTTTCCTGGTAGCTGAGTTGCATTGATCAAGTCCCTTAGTGTCTAGCCTCAGCTCCCTCACCTGTGAAATAAACAGGTCCACACTACACTCAGCTCTGCTTCTCTTATCTTCAATGGCCAGACATAGGCCTCATCTTGGTTAAGATTCTACATTACATTTTTAGAATGGCAGGTGCAAATTATATAAACCTAGTGGTCAAAACAGGAGAAATTTCCTCTTTTACCATTCTTCAAGCTAGAAATCCAAAGACAAGGTAATAACAGAATGAAACTCCTGTCCCAACCTGTGGGTATCACAGCATAAGCTTCTCTTTGTCCCCAACATGCCTTGCCATTTAGAGCAAGACTCCACTCTTGGCCTCCATGACCCAATGCCATCCTCTGTACCTCTAGGATATCTCTTTCTTGCTTCTCTTCTCTCTTCTTAAAAAGAAGTCAGTTGAATTCGATTAGGAACCAAGAACACTGAGTGGAGCTCATTTTAAATTGATTACTTTCATACCAAGACACTATCTCTTAATAAGGGGATAAGATAGTCATGATTAAGGTTTCAATGTGTCCCTCTGGAATACATGCTATCCCTATTTGGATTCTCCTTTTGTATTTCTAAATAGAAACGTGATGACCAGCTTTAAGTTCTAGAGGGAGTCTGAGCAGGAAGGGAAAATCTAAACTCCTGGAGTTTGGACAGAACCATGGGGAAATGAGCTAAGTTTGATGTTAAAATTAAAACTTGAGTTAGAGATATATGCCATCCCCAGGAGTTCTGTCAAGTTAAAGAAGGTGAAGAGATGAGAGAACTGAGAACTAAGCAGCCTTATCAGGAAAGTAAGAGCTAACCTGATCCAATTAGGAGTGATGGGAGCAAGCGGAGAGCTCCTAAGAAATACAGTGGATACTGGCAGGCATTCTGCTGCTGAGCAAGGGGTAGGCTGTACAATAACTAACAAAGAAAATGATTCAGGAAAAGCATGTTCTGGATGCTACAACTCCTTAATTCTGCACAGGTGGAAATCATGAAGAAATGAGCCTGTAATTCACTCCAAATTGAACATGTGCTTGACAGTGGCTGGCTCTGACATGTACCATGGTCTAGGAGAGACAAGCTGGGGAAATAAAATGATTTCTTCCTTGTTGGTTGTCTTATTGCTTGCTTGTTTGCTTCAATACAAATTCAATTTAAACCTTTTTTAAGTATGCACTTAATTTCACCAAACATAAAGGCTACAAAATATTCTAGTTTATTAATAGTTTTCCTTTAGGTACAGAGGTGCCAATCCTACAGTTAATCAAGTACAGTTTTTAAATGCTCAGATGAAACTCGGTTTGGAGGTTGTCTTCTGAGGGACATTAACGCAAGCAGTGTTGAATTGTATGAAAGAAGGAGAAATCAGCATATTTTCCTTCCATAAAAATCACAAAGGCTTTTGGAAGGGATCAAAGTGGTAACAAACCATTATCTTAGAGCAAGTGAAATGCATCGTGGACTTTGAATCCATAAAGTGGAACTGACAGTGACTCTTTCATGGCATCAAATGCTGCCCTGTGAATTTCCCTATTCATAATTTCACCCACACATGTCATATCAAACCACATTAGCAGATATTGATAACACCAACACTGTGCCAACCTTCGAGGGAAGGATCAATGTGTTGATGGAATGTTACCTTTCAAGAGTTTGTCTTACCTCACTCATCTACCACCCTAGGTTGACAGTGCCCCTCCAAAGCAAGGGGCTGCCTTTTGGGCCAGTATCTCAAGTTATTGCATAATTAAAGCACAAGGAATGAATGTACCTAAGGTACAAATGTCTCAATTTCTTCTAAAACTATGATCAAACAAAGCAAATGGCTTGAAAGAAGAACCAAGGGACATTTCAAACAGAGAGAATGAGACAGTGACTGAAAGCACCAAGATAGGGCCTCATTGAGCAAAACTTTGTAAATGGCAGGTTTGACATTATTAAGATTATTTTTAATGACCTGGAACTCAAATTGTCTTTAAGATTTCAGTATGAGTCAGAGTTCAATCAAGAAAGAAACTAGGTATTTCAATCAGAAAAAAAAAACACAGAAGAGAAGTAAGCACTTATTGCCTACCTACAGCTGGTAAATAAAAAGATCCTAGATTGCTTCTCCATAACCAACTTTGGAATCAACTGCGAACCAAACAACCAGCCAAACAATGGTATCTAGGAGTCCAGGAGCTCTGCCAAAGTCAAGAAGCCATTGCATAAGGAGGAAAATGGTGAACAACAGCACATGGCAATGCAAACACACACACACACACACACACACACACACACACACACACACACACACACACACACACGCATGCCTTCCTCATGGCCAGAGACCCAGCTTCTATTCCACAGGTACTGCCTGAACACTTCAAACCAAGAGCCTCATCTATAAAGGATTCTGGGAAATGAAGGTTTAATATAGTTTTCAGATTTTTACCCTCTCCAGCTTGAAAGTTAGAAGGATGGAAATATGATTCATTCAAGCCACAATGTCCAGAAAAGCTATTGCAATATTAAAGTAGAGGAGGAAAGTGATGGTTTAAGATGTTTTACTCAGCAGTCATGTGTAGGAAAAATTAAAATCATTAGTCAGGAAAGCCAAAACAAATTTGCAAAAACAATATTTAATTCATAGGATGAGCAAAATATTAGTCAAAGATTTTATTAGTAAGAAAAACATTGTATCTTTACTATCACGTTTGTGTGGGGTGGGTCAGGGAAAGAGGGTGGTTTGGTGTGGTATGTTTGAATACCTGTGTATCTTAAGAAAACTGCTTTATGACTGCTAAGAGTGCTTATAAGTAGAGAGCAATAAAACACTGCTAAAGAAAAGGTATCGCTAGCCTCAGAAGGTCAGCCTACAGTTGTCATCTTATACTGGGCTAGGCTGAATCATAGCCATCCATGGGATTTCCTGCATTAATGTGGTATTTTAAACATCAGCTGCAATCTTAGGTCAAGGAATGGCTTACATTTCTCGGGTGGGGAGGGTCTTCAATACTGTATCTCAAGTTTGGATATTGACCAACTGTCATTGTAAATATGTGTCTAACTAGATGTAACTTCAGTGTGTTACTTTCTCTAAAAAGCAGCTTTCAGGATCCTTGACTGGTTTAGGAAAAGAAATGAAGAGTAGTTTCTCTATTAAAAATAAAAATGTATGGCCCAATCGAAATTGGAAAATGAATTCTCTTGAGATCTGGAACTGTGTGGAAATCAAGTCTGGGTCAGTTACATCTGTGCTAAGCTTATGTCCAGCATAGAATCGGGGTGGCAAAGGCACATGCATTCCATATGAGCTGGAAACACAGAACCCACCTTACTGCCTTCACTGGCCCATGCCTCAGTTTTATCCTTTGTGAAAGGGGTAAAGATTCTTGAATTATAAATTCTGTACCATTGTATAGTCCATGGTATGGACCATAGTATAGTATAGTATAGTATAGTATAGTATAGTATAGTATAGTATAGCTTAGTATAGTATAGTACACCTTTAATTAAAGCCCTCCTCTTCCCTCCCCTCCCCTCCCCTCTCCTTTTCTTCCCCTATCCTCTCTTCTCCTTTCCTTACATAATCACATGCCTAAAGAATATATTTATGTGTATTTCTAGTACCTCTGTATCTGTCTGACACAGAGTGGGTTATTAGTACCTATTTTTTAAGATAATTAATGCCAGGATGAATGAACAAATGAAGGGATGAACAAATGAATGGACAGATAGAGGAATGGAGTAATTATTCATTCAATTCAATATTCCAGTGTACTTTAAGATATTTTTGGCTGATCACATGAGCTATGTCTGTACTCTCAGGCTGACTGATGATTTTATAATGCAGGCACTGGTCCTTCATAAGTAAGAGAAGAGCAGTCATTTTCATTCCTGACTAAAACCAAGCAGGACTCTCCCTCTTACTGCCACAGGAGACTTGACTTGCATTTGAGGTCCTAGGAGTAATTGTCCTTTCGAAGAGGCTTATTTCACAGTCAATTATGCTGTGGCAGACCCAGACATCTCATTTTTAAATATGTACAGCATATCCTTGAAGAGCCAAATCACTCCAACAAGATGTAGTTACTCAAAATATTAAATATCACTCAATCTCAAAGCAACTTATCATACCAACCAATCTCTCCCATTGCAAGTCTACCATTGTAAAAGCATAACATACAGTAAAAAATAACATGCCTCAAGTAGTAGGCTTGGAGATGCATGCCAACAGTCAATTATGGCAGTACCTCACAGTGCCAGTCACACTCAAAGGAATGTTGTCTGTGGAGATGCTCAGAAATTGTCCTTTGCTTGACTGCATTCAAATAATGACTTCAAACCAAATCCATATAGGTTCTGATTCAATATAACCTGGGAGGACCATCATGTGCTGCTCCATACCTTAGGTAGGAACCCCTATGGCTCATAGTCACCCTTCCATGTGGCTGCTAAGCCATCCCCAAGATCATTAGTGACTACAGGAGGAAACACCAAGTCTCTGCCTCTGTTTCTAGTCCACAGCCTATGAGGGGAGCACAGTTTGGAATACTTCTGAGGAGCAGCCTGACAGAAGAGGATTTCTCTCCCCTGGAGAAAGGAAATTATATGAGACTTTGATCTTACTTCTATTTCCTTCTCTGAAGTGAATTTTATGCCTGTAGAAAGTGCCAGCCTGGCAGGTCAGGCAAATAAAGAGTTAGACTTTCTAATAAAAATGATCAGAGAGAAGAAAGAATCTTAGCCTCAAGGGTCACTCTGCCTTCTCTTGTCTGAGGTAGACTGGGGATGGGGGGCTCAGGAGACAGCAGTACAAGAATCTATTTTTCTTATTCTTGCTACAGTCTACTTTGAAAGCTTGGCCAAATCACTTGTTCCTAACTTCAGTTTCCCATTCCACTGAGTGGGTCGTTTGATGAGTGTCTCAGACTTAAACTTGAGAATAGAGAACTTTACACATTTGAAGAGCTTCTGAGCTTACCAGGACATGAGTGTGATAACAATTCAGTCAACCAACAACCAAGTTCATTTCCAGAAAGAAGAAATGGATGCAACCATCGGGCTGTTTTCCATTGTGCTCTCTAGATTGTGCCCCTATGAGCAGCCAAAGATACAGAGGTAGCATGTTGCCCTCACTCAAATGTCTGTGAAGTTTCTTGATTGCTCAAGAAATGGCAACACAAAACTCCCCCTGAAAAACAAAGCTAAATGAAATTCTAGTTGACCAGGAAGAAATGAAAGCAATCCTGACTATGTAGTCATTTCTGTCTTCTGCTGTCCTCTGGAAGAATTGAGATTAAGGAGTGGATAAGTGTAAATGAGGAGCTGTGAATTCTTACAAAGGGAGAAATTGTACCCCTAAGCCTGGGAAATCCAAGAGAGTGGGTAGATACTGCCCCCTAAGCGTGGGAAACAGAAAGGCCAGTGAGATTAAATTCAGGCTTCAGAAGATGAAGAACCAGATGTTGCATAGTTAGGGTTGTTATGTCGCTGGTACTTGATGAGGTTAATCCTATGAGCGTTGGAAAAACATGTACTCAACTGCTAGAGTAGAGAATGATCCCATGGGCAATACTGACAGGAAGTGAATTTGAACAAAGGAAATAGGAGACAATACCTTCAGTGGTGCTCAAACTAAATTCCTTTGGTATGTTTTACGGAAGAGGGACAAGGCAGGAAGGTGACTCCAGAGTCCCAGAATTACAGAGGAATAAAAATCAAAGGAAACATAATTGATTAATAACTGGCACTAGAAGTAATGAGGAAAGAGATGAATGAGTAAATCATCTTTGAGCTGAGACTCTAAAGGGGCTGGTGGAAGCAGAAACAGAAGCAGAAATGTGAACAAAAGGTGAGCAAAGAAGAAAACAAGCCCTCTGGATTCCCCAGCAAACTTTGAAGATAGATTAAAGGTGACCTTGGATGTAATGTCAGGATGGAGCAGCTGGGGCTCAGGTGGATGGTCCTGAGCCACACAGATCATAGAAAGTAAAACATCAACAAATGAACTCTGGTTTCAATGCAATACTTGATCTTGGACAACATAGGTAAACTCTATGGGTTTGCTATCTGCACCTACAAAGTGGGGATGATCTTGTATTTACATGGTATGGCTATTATAAATAAACTGAAGGAGATAATTCAACAACTACCTGTATGGAACGAGAGCTCAATTTGTATCTGTCTTAGGGTTTCCATTGTTGTAAAATGACACCATGACCAAGGCAACTCTTATAAAGGACAAGATTTAACTGGGGTTGGCTTACAGTTTTAGAGTCTTAGTCCACTATGGTCATGGCAGAAAGCATGGGAGCGTCCAGACAGACATGATCCTAGAGGAGCCATGAGTTCTACATTTTGATCCAAAGGCAGCCAGGAGAAGACTCTTGTCATCCACCTGCAGCCAGGAGGAGGCTCTCAAAGCCCACCCCTACAATGACACACTTCTTCCAATAAGGCCATATCTCCTAATAGTGCTGCTTCCCATGGGCCAAGCATACTTCTACTACTTTCTTAAATCTGTTCTTTCAAACTACTGCACTTTTTAAAATCTGTGTATACCTATTGTCCTCTTAATAATGGGCATAATACAGAATAAGAATCAGTGCTTGGCCATTCTAGATTCCGTTGTCAGATATTTATATCTCAACAAATATATGACTTCTAGGCTGTGCCTTTTAAAGGAATCTGCCTTCTTATTGTCTTTGTTCCTTTCTGTTGTTTGGGACTCAGATATGGTGGGGAGCCATCTTGAACTTTAGAGGTGAGAACAGTCCTATTGTTTGAAAGAGTCATTATGACCAAGGCAACTCTTATGAAAGAAAGCATTTAAATGGGGTGAGGGGGGTTGTTTACAGTTCAGAGGTTTATTCTGTTATCATCCTGGCAGGAAGTATGGTGGCACATGGGCATGCACTTGAACAGTAACTGAGAGCTACATCCTGATCGACCCTGTGCCTGACATGGGCTTGTGAAACCTAAAGTCCCAACCCCAGTGGCATGCTTCCTCCTACAAGATCACACCTAATCCCACTCAAACATTTCAACAACTAGGGACTAGACCTTCAAATATGTAGACCTTTGGGGGCAGGGGAGCATGCTTATTCAAGCCACCACAGCATCCTATAACAGATCAAAGCACTGAGGAATTCTGCTTACATGATAAGACATATCCTATCACCAGTCATCACAACAACTAGACTGAATGTAAGGCAGAAATAAACTTCTCTCATATTTGAGATACTGTAATTTGATATGAATACTTGATCCCTGCCCTAGTAAAGCTACATTCTGAAAGGAAAGTTTCAGGGTTATAAAGCTATGCCAGAGAAAAAAAGGGCGATTTTGGTTTCATGAAACAGAATGACTGAAGAACAGAAAACTCATACAAAGCTTTGTAATTTTCAAACAAAAATGGTGTGGATGCAGTTAAGATTCATACAGACACTCAGCAACATCAAGGGTCCTGAATACATCCTCATATTTGAAGAAGGATGCTATAACTCTAGGCATTGCATCATCTCAGACATGCAAAACACAAAACAGAAAATTGAAAAGGTATGTTCTTGATTTGTCTGGTTCTTTACAAGTGTCCTCAACAGGTTAATGAGTAAGTCCCAGGAACCAGTATTGGAAGCTATATTGAAACTCCAACAGCAAGAAAAGGCAAGCAGACAAGAAATGCTGTTAAAAAGTGAACTATACCAAGCAAAAGACAGTAGGCTAACAACCCCAACACCAATGGTTAGGCATGGGACATTTCAGGAACCTTTCTTAATTTTCTATAATTTTCCTTGGCCATATTAGTACCAAAATTCTCTACTAAATATACTTATTGTTGCCTACATTTTGTCAAATCACCACCTTTTACTACAGAGATAGTACGGTAGGGTGCATTTATGTAAACAAAATGGCTGTAACTATTATTTAACTCAGTTCTATAATATGTCAGATTCTGAGCTGAAAACATGCCTGACATCTTATCAATTTAATATAAATCACAGTCTGAAAATGCCTGCTGTCTCCATGTTGCATTCCAAAGTGCTGCATTCTAGTATAAATAAAAATAAACCAGAGTGATAGCAGGGACTATGAATCAATTTTCAATATGCCCAAGAATCAACATTACAGAAAGCAGATATCTTATTATCTTGGCCAAACTACATAAAGTGTTGGTTGAGCTTTTAGCCATGGATTCAAATTGATTCTGAAAATGGTGACAGCAAGCACAATGGAAAACTACGACATATGTGGCATCTTCCTGTTGAATGAAGTAACTACTCCTTGGGAAATGAAACATTAGTCAAGAATTTGGTCAATTCACCAGAACCACTTTAGGACATATTAAAATATCTCCAACTTATAATTTATATAAATATTTGCTAAAGAAGCCATGCCTTTTATATGCATAAACTGTTATACATTCTTTTTGAACTATGAGATGGCCTTTAATTTTGCCAAATTTTAGAAATTTATGTTTAGTAACTTTGTCTTGTTTTGAGTCATGGTTCCAGTATGCAACCCTTACTGGATTGAAACTCACTACGTAGTCTGGGCTGGCCTCAAATTAGAGATCCACCTGCCTCTACTACCTGTGTGTAGAATTAAAAGCATGCACCACCAACCCTGGTTAGAAAATGTCTTACATCTGTTACTAACAAATCCTCTCAGCCTCATGCAAAAGATCAGGTTACAAATATGATTAAAGCTACTATGGTCTCAGTGATGCAAGTTAGTAGGAGAACTGTCCAATAAGATGTGGTAGATTCTACTTCACACAACATGGACAAGAGTAATCATGTCTCCTATTTAACCAGTTGTGAAACAACTTAAAATCTGACTACCTCTGTTTCTAGAGGGGCACACTAAGAAGAAGAGAATTTAGGATTATTTCCTTTCTGACTTGAAAAGTCAAAAGGAATGACATAGGAGTATTACAAAATACAGATTCTCTCTTTTTACAGTGAGCAGTTGTTAGTGCAAAAGTTTATAACTGCTCAAAGATCTAAAATTATGTGACTGCTGAGTGCTCAGCTCTAAGACCCATTCCCCAAAATCACAGGACAGGACAGAACAAAGAATGTAAGATCCAGAGGATGGAAGGAGTGCTGAAAGATGCTTTCCTCTGGATGTGGCATGACTATTGCATTCATTAACTCACAGCAACTGTGTCTACCTTCACAAGATCTGCATTAGTAAAAGATAATAGTGAAATGGCTGACAAATTCTGCCTAGGGAAAAAGCAAGCACATTCATAGCCAAAATATCATAAGAATGTTCTCTAGACCACACATCAATATTCTCCTCTGAAACGTTGTGAGCTAGACCTTCACAGTTCAAACACCCTCAGCACCACTGCTTTCCATGCTCTTATTAGAATGGCCTATTAAGATTAAAGTGTTTAAGTGCTTTTCCAATCTAAAGTCCACATTTCTCCAAGCAAAAGCGTGGTCTCACCTATCACAGTAACACCACTGTGCCTGATACTAACTTTTGTCTTAGTTGGGGTTTCTATTGCTGTGAAGAGATATCATGACCACAGCAGCTTTTATAAAGGAAAATATTTCACTGGGAATGTCTTACCGCTTAAAAGGATTAGTCCATTATCATTATGATGGGAAGCATAGTGGCACACAGGTGCTAGAGAGGTAACTGAGAGTTCTACATCTGAATTGGCAGGCAGCCGAAAAGAAGAGTGACACTGGGCTTGCCTTGAACTTTTGAAACCCTGAAGCCCACCCCCAGAGACACACTTCCTCTGACAAGGTCACACCTACTCCAACAAGGCTACACCTCCCAATAGTGCCACTCCCTAAATCAATGGAGGTGATTTTCATTCAAACCACCACAGGTAGCATAACATAGTCAGCTCACAACCAGTCCATAGTTTGAGATTTCATCAGTCATAGTAACATGTTTGCTTGGTGATAAATGCATTAACACCAGCTTTCTATTACTGACAAAAATACAAATGTTGTCAATACAAAGGTCAATACGCAGTGAAGTAATCTCACAGCCAACAACAAATGATGTGCTACAGTCCTCCAAACATGATCAACACGCATTTTATTAATCAATTGCATGTCTAAAAAAAAACTCCTTGTCGTATACTTATAATTTAAAGAGTCAAAAGGGAAGTTCCCAGAAAAGAAAGGAAAAATGTTAGCCAAGCTCAGACTTCAATAATCATCAGATTGTAGCACACTAGAATCAAGAACGCCATTCTACTTAGCTTAATCAGTTTATACATTGCTGTGACAAAATATATGACTAAAGGAACTGAAGGGAGAAATGAATCATTGCAGCTTCCTATCCTGATGACATATAGCACATCATGGTAGAGAAGGTATAGCAAAAGGAATGTGGGATCAGATAGACATATTATATCCAGTCAGAAATCAGGGAGCAGGAAGTGGTGTTGGCTATAAAACCTCAAGGCCCACACTTTATCTGGTACCTCCCCCATCAACCCTCTACCATGTCAAAGTTCCACCACCTTCGAAAGAGTTCT
Source organism: Uromys caudimaculatus (assembly GCA_028551405.1). Taxonomy (NCBI): domain Eukaryota; kingdom Metazoa; phylum Chordata; class Mammalia; order Rodentia; family Muridae; genus Uromys; species Uromys caudimaculatus. The sequence continues at coordinate 39,795,335 of CM052712.1, read as the reverse complement.
ACAAGATGAAGTTAAGACATTCAAATGCATGAGTCAAACAGGAACATTTCACATAAAAACCACACTCCCACAAGCAACCCTGAATAGAATACCGAGATGCTTGTGATATGGTTCATTCTTCCATGAAATGAGGATGACAAGAATAGGAAGATTAGACTCATTTTCATTCTAAAGCTTAGAAGAGTCAGCATGTGTAAAAAGCTCAGGGCTTTTGGCTGTCACCCACCAGAGTTCCATGTTAGCTATCTTGTTTGTGCTTACTGGATTACACTCTAGTCCTGGATAGTTCCTGAGCCCTATGACTTTATATTAACTCATATGGAATAAGTTAACCCCATTGATATAGATAAATCAGATGACCTATACCATCAACTCCAAAAAGTGGTGGTTGTTAGTTCAGTACAGAGAATACACATAATATTTGAAAGAATATGGGCAAGGATAAAACAGAGCACACACAAAATATTTAACAGAAAGAATTATGCTTTCCTTTTCAAAATAAAAATCATCTAAGAAAGGGAATAGGATAAAAGACACAAATAAGAATAAAGAACAAACAATATTTCACTCTATGCTCTATTAACTAGGAGACAAATTCACTGTGAATGTCTAATTCATGAAACAATAAGTATCATACACACCATTACCTGTTTGCTTGTGACTATAACACTCTCTAATTCCTCAACTTATAACCACAGCCTCTAATATTACAGGACAAGGATGGAGAGAGGGAGCCTTAAAGCAATTCAACACATTCCAAGGTAAAAAGCTCCAAATGAAATGATCACAATGAGCAAGAATAAAATTATTATAAAACTGTCACATTTCTAATATTTCATATCGCTTCTGACCATAAGCTCCCCAGCTATAAAAGCAATATCTTTAACTCCCCAGTGTGCAGCAGTGATGGTTTGCATTCTTTAAGGCTTATAATGTTAAAATGCCTTTAATTATGTTCAGGATAGCTATTCGGAAGGCGTTCTTAAACCTCTCCAAGGTCAGTGTCTTCTTTCTTGCTGATTCTCAGATCATCATTCTCTGATTTTAGCTTCATTGACACGATGTTCATTTTATCCCCAGGAAAGACACAATTGCTGAATTGGTCACACTGGCATCAGGGACGGGAGCACCTACTGTCCCACAAGGTTCCTTTGTTGGGCATTTGATTTCTCCTCTGCCATTCTTTAGAGGTCAGCCAAAAGAAAATTCGGATAAGGACTTAATGCAATTCAAAAGTCCAACTGCTGCAAACAGCCACCACCTTTTGGGGCCATTCAGAGACCCTGAGTGTGAAGCAGATGGTAAGTGGCAGTTTCTTACAGATTTGTTTCTGGTGACACCTTGTCACAGGGACAGGAAAACAGTGTTGAGTTGCCAATCTCAGTATTAAATAGGCACCTTGGAAACTGAAAGTGTACATCAATGCACAGGTTTTTTTTTTTATGAATTTAAACAATAGCTGGCTATGTTGCATAGCAATAGTTGACTCTACTTTGAAATCCATCACTTAAAAGATCAGACACAAAACTCCCAAAAGAGTCAACTTCATGGATGGCTACTCCTGTTAGCAAGTAGCAAATGAGATAAGTTACATTTCAGGAACATACGCTCACCAAGTTCTTGCTAAGAGCATACTATTGGAAATTTGTTTCCAGGGATTTTCCTTCCATACAAAGAGAAAAGTGGGGGAAGGCAAAAACCCTATAGCTACTTTCAGGAAGGCACTGTAAAGTAAGTAGCAATGATTCATAGAAAGAAGACTAAGTATAGATTAGGATCTAAACCAATGAGGAATGAGGAATATGAGGAATGAGGAATGATTTATCTTTCAAATGTTTTCAATGATCATTTCACTAGGGTTTTTCTGCTTTTATGAGAAATCTTTGCCCATTACAGAAAACTTGGGAAATTAAAAAACAAACAAACATACAAACAACAACAACAAACCTATAAAATTAGTTGTCCTATCCAGAGTTCTCCACTGGTGAAATTTTCCTGTACGTTAAGTAATTTCTTTCCCAAGCATCGTTAGGTTGTTGATTTTTCATCTCCAATCTAGTCCTAATCACTGTATTTATTTTGTCTATTAATGGTTTATTGTCAGTCAAACAAACTGAGCTGAAAATCCCTTCTTCTCCCCTAAAAATAGTGTGCTCCCAAAAGGAAGAGGGAGATCACAGATTTTGATTTTATAGGACCCAGCACAGACTCATCATTCGATAGACTCCTGAAGCATGAATTGACCAACATTCAATTGAGCATGAAACTGTAACTCTTATTTGGTTCACACAATATTCAAACACTGAAATGAGCATGCTGGTTATCAGTTTCAACTCACAGCTAACATTGAGGAGGTAGTCTCCCAAGCTCCCAAGATTCCTGATGGGCTTCAAGCAGGTACAGTTTAGAGAGTACCCTTGGCAGACTTCCTTTACAACTGAAAGTAACCAATTCTACAGACTAAGAACCTCCTCCTGGTCATTCCATGTCTAAACTTGAGATGTGTCCATGATGCCAATATTGATCAACAAGAGGCCAGGGCCAGTAGATACACAATTCTATCTTCAATAATTGAGAAAGATGTTTCTTGAAAGGTCCTAGTAGTATTCACTTCTATTTATCCACAGATAAAACAAAAACTTGTCCTTGTGTTGGCTTTTATTGTCAGCTCCCTGCTGACTATGCACCTGCTCTACTCACCATCCTAAAAAAATGACCTACACTTGAGCCTCCCTTGAAGGTTTTGCGCCATATAAATCAACCTAAGCTGTGGATCTCTGCGTCTGTTTTGGTCAGATGCTGGGTGGAGCCTCTCAGAGCATAATCATGCTAGGCTTTTGCCTGAAAGCATAACAGCGTATCATTAATAGTGTCAAGGATTGGTTCTTGCTCGTGGGATGAATCTGAAGATGGGACAGTCATTGGGTGTCCATTACACCAAACCACCCACAAAACCATCAACCCAAAATTTGTCTTGCCTACAAGACGTGCAGGAACAAAGAGTATGAAATTTCTATTTGCAATGAGATGAGAAAAGTTACTCTGAGAGATGGCCACTACAGTGAATTATGAGTAGGGATGCCTTAGTGAAGTTCTGAACTAGAACATAGAAGAGAAAGAGCTCTTCAGTTTAATTAATGCAGACCCCTGATCTTTGGGCAGAGATATTGAGGATTACAGACATGGAACCCACAGCACTATCATCATGAAACTAACAATGAGGTGATCATACTCGCTGAAAAGTCAAGTACATCCAGCTGTACTGCTGACTGATGATAGGGAATAATTCATTAAATTTGGTTTGACTGGGAAGAGGAAAAACTATTCAAACTCCTCCCACAGTAGATTAGGAAAAGTAGATTGTTTATTCTGGGTGTTCTAAAAGCAGTTCTACAATGCTGACAGTTTAAAGCTAGATATAGCTGGCTTAGGCTAACAATACCAAGAGGGGTACATGTGCCCTAATGACATAAACTACCTGTGCTAAATAAAGTACTCAACTCTGGACAAGACTGACCAAAGGCCAGAATGCGTAAAAAAAGATTCTAGAAGGAGGAAACTGTCCTCAGGAAGGGAGAAGTAGAAACAAAACAAATATATGAACCAAAAGGTTATTATATTAGTTATTTTGCTTTGGGGGTTAAAAACACTAGAAGTTCTATTTCTATATTCAGAGCTGGTTTATTAAAAATATGTTTTTGTTGAAGAGTGATAAGCATGATACATATGTACTGTTAAATTAGATTTGGTCCAAGTCTGACTCCATTTCTTCACTATAAGCTAATAATATACAAACTGGCTAGCATGAACCAGTCACAGTAGCTAAGCTTGAGCCAATTACAGGATTCCAAACAACCAAACAATATCTAAATTAGATAAATTCTAAAAGCTGTAGGCAGTGAAATTCTTTAGCTCCCCACTTCTATTGTCTGCCCCTTTGCTGGGAGAAGCTTTCTGAGCCATTGCCTGAACCTAAGGACTGCCCCATTCATAAGTCAATTTTTGTAGAAGGAGAAGAAGAGGAGGAAGAGGAGGAGAAGGAGGAAGAGGAGGAGGAGGAGGAGGAGAAAGAAGAAAAAGAGAAAAGGAAAAAGCAACAAAAATACACTCTTTTAAGTTTGTCAAAAGAATTTTAAAATCATTAAGTTATATTTACTGGTTGATCTTTAGTTTATCAAATGTCTTTCTTTTCAGTAAATTTTCTGAGTTGATTGCTTTGCCATTTTTCTTATGTAAATTATAAATGAAATATATTACTTTCAATTTTAATTTCTTTAAAGTAGAATAATAATGTGAAATGGCTGCAAAGGAATCTAAGGTCAAAGTCCTCCTAGATTCTTACAATTTTTTCCCAATCTTTCACTTAATTTTCCCTAGGTTTAATATAGTCTTTTATCCCAAGGGATTGAATAGGCCAGAATATTTTATTCGACATCTTTGTGAGACTTGCTATCGCTATTTCATAACAAAAATATTCTTAAATATTTAACTATGATACCATTTCTGTGCATAAGTCATAATTTTGAAAATTATCACAATAGAATCAGGTAACAGATGCCTTTAACTTTGGTGAGCATGCTGTCAGACAGACCTGTGTCTGGATGCATGCATTTCTAAAATGTGACTAAAGTGACTTTTTTGTTCAGCAGGATGACAGATTAGATCATTCTGTGCAGATTCCTGATGGAAAAAACTAAAGTGTTGGATAAAACATAGATGTTCAATCTTCTAAACATGTTGCTGAGCTGGCACAAAAGAAAGTAATTGAGAGGCCAAAGATAAAGTAAGAAAAGGAGCATTGTATGCTAAGAGGATGCCAAGTCCAGATTACATGGAGAGGTTTCACATAGACCCTGTGTTTCTGCAGCTTCTACTCTGAGGCTTTAAAAGGTGCAGGCACTAGAGTTTAAACCCAAAGACTTCACAAAGAAGTAGCCTATGGAGATTGCCTCCATAAAGGTAGCGCCACCGTCTATAGACTCAAGTACAAATTTCAAAGAAGAAAAAGAAAAGAATGTATGCATTGCTCTTGTATTGAAAGAATAGAGAAAAATAGCACATCTGCTCACTTAGGGCATTAGGCATTATTATAGAAGACTACAGTCCTAATTCACCCTTTTATTTTGATATTTTAAAAAAAAAAAAAAGAACCCCATGTATTCTGAGCTTGTGGTTTCATGCCTGTAATTCCAGCACTCAAGAGGTAGGAAGATAGTTCAAGGCTACCTAGATAGTGAATTTGAGGCTAACCCTAGGCTTCGAAATGTGACCTATTTCATAATAATCAGAATAATGATATAAAATGATAATAATAGAAGAGAGAGAGAGAGAGGAAGGAGGGAGGGAAGACTGGAAGGAGGGAGGGAGGGAGGAAAAGAGGGAAGGAGGACAAGAAGTAAGGAAGGAAAAGAAAGTAGGAATATAAAAATAAAAGTCCCAATATGAAGAAGTGGTCCTAAGCTGCCACTCAAATAGCTCAAACAAAAGCAGGTACAGCTTGAAGGTCCCTGACAGCATAGGTCTCAAGAATTCCCAGAAAGCACCAAGATCAATCAGAAGACCATAGCTAAAACATGACAAAACAAAAACACAGAAGGGATAGTAAGGCAATGTGAAGCAATAGAAAGGGTTTAATAGTGAACAGAAATTATCCAGTGATTGTTACAGCAAATTAAAAAAATATTTTAAAAGTAGAGATGTAGCATATGTTTACAGCAACCCAGATAAGTTTGCCAATGGGAATGGAGGGGAGGGGTGGCCACGTTAGCTCGTATAGATTTGTAGAAGACCTCAGTTGTACTTCCATGCATGAGAAATAGATTAAAGTTAAATCCACAATGGGCTGGTTAAACAGCAAATTGGAGGTAGCATGAAAATGTACCTGAAGTGAAGGTAGATACAGAGAAATGACCCAGACTCTATTCTAAAGAGAAAGGGATGGAAAATTGGAGAGAGGGCAGCTGACAGGGGCTAGAAGACTGACATCTGGCATAGACTTAGCACAGGCTTTATTCAGAAGAGGCTAGTATACATGTGGTGGCTTGACAAAGTAAGTATGTTTATCATCTAAACAAGGTTCAACATGAGCCCAGCAAATCATAGAGAAATGTTCTCCTTTAAGATATACAGATCACCAGTTTCCACAAATAGTCTGCAGAGTTGTTGGGTGAGGAGAGAAAGATGCAGGTCCACAGAAGAAAAAGAAATGATATGTTGAATTTACCTCAGCATTTGTTTGTCTTTCAGCTGTCAAATGAATTGTTCCATACATAGAAGGTATTGAACACCATTAGTAAGTACCATCTAGTCACTAGCTTCAGCCTGGCCACCAGGCATTCCAAGTGACATAATCATCGGTATCTTCAGGCATAGTTTATCTTGATCCAAGGGACCTATGAACCAAAGTTAATAGGAACCCTACTCACCCAAGAACAAAGTAATTTTTTTTTTTTTTTTTTTTTTTTTTGGTTTTTCGAGACAGGGTTTCTCTGTGTAGCCCTGGCTGTCCTGGAACTCACTCTGTAGACCAAGCTGGCCTCGAACTCAGAAATCCACCTGCCTCTGCCTCCCAAGTACTGGGATTAAAGGTGTGCACCACCACTGCCTGGCGAACAAAGTAATTTTTATGTTACCATTCTGAACAACATAATGAGAAATAAAGGATATTGAGAAAGACACAGCATATAATTTGTGGACATCTACTGAGGAGGCATCACTGATTCTTTATTTAAGGAAACCCCTCCCCATCGGAAGAATCCTGGTCATTGACTTCATGGATCCTGGATCCATTTTCTGTGCACCAAGTCTTTTCCAATTATCACCCTTGCCTAGATATGGGGTGGATGTGAGGTTGGTTTCATTCTTATGGTCTTTTCAGCTTTTGCAGCTAAAATTCCACTTATGGAAAATTGGACATCAAATTTATAATTTAGTGTCTGTAAAATGTTATTGATTAGTTGGCTTTTTCTGACAAAGGTTTCTGAAAATCTTAGTAGACTTCTCCTCTAGTTATGATGCAACTAAAGCTCTTACAGGTCTGTTATTAGGAATAATTTACTTCTTTGTTGCATAATCCCATGCAAGCCTTTCCCACTGTCTTCTGGAACATATGAGAAGAGATATAATGTGATTTTTAATCTGAGTATAGCTTTCTTTGGCTGCTGTATTTTTTCCCAACAAAACATTAACTTTCTGTAGTCTCTATATTGCCATTTTCACACTTACAATGTAGCCCTACTGTTCTAGAATCGATTACATTTCTATAAAAGTCACAGTTGATTCTCTAGAAAGCAGACTTCAGTATGTAGTTTAATGGACAAAATGCTTATTCATGCATGAGATTAGAACCCGGGAAAGAGAAAGGCATGCCACAGGGTTGAACAGAGTAAGAAACTAACATGTAGAAAAGGTCAATGAATGCCATAACCTTTCTCACAGGGAACTCTGAAAATAAAATCATCCAGTAGAGTTGTCAATTGCTAGAACAAAATGTCTGGCTGTTTATGTGTCAGCTTTCATCAATGAGTACGAGCCATGCCAGAAGGAGTTTACCTTTGGGTATGATAGTTGTCTATAGTCAAGTATTCTATTAAAAAGACTGCTATGCTAACAGAGACATAAATCTGGAAAAGAGCCAATGCATGGTGAGGTCATGATGACCTCAGAACCATAAACAATATATAAGATCTCTTACATGGTATTTATCTATGGACCCCTTGTCTTTATACTCACTTGTGTTCTTTTTGCTGTAAACTGAGTGATCTCAACTGACCCCAACAAACACATCTGAGTGGAGTAATGAGAAAGAGTGACTGAGATACCTGGTCAAATATAAATCAGTATAGATCCTTCAATATAACCAAAGAGTCTTTTATTAATTTAAAATTATTTGCAGGGGGAGAGAAATTGTGTATGTGAGTAGAGGTGCCCATCAAGGCCAGAGGCCCTTGGAGGGAAAGACAATAGGTTGTCACCATACTAGCTAACTTGTCTTTTCATTGAATAGAGCAGTACCAGACACTCATCAATAATGCAGTTGATCAGCTGACCACTTAGTCATAGCTACAGTGGTGGCAGCCCTGTTGAGAATGGACATATAAGGGGAGTCCAGTTGTTACTTGTGTTAGGGCCAGGGTATCCAAAGATAAAGGCTGCTAAGTCAACCAACTGAATTATTTTGATCTTCTCTTACAAGGCAGATTTTCTGTGATGGACATTGGTTACAAAAGTCTTTACACTTAGCATCTACTCAGTGTTCACTCACATCCTATTGTCTCCAACCTTTATCATTAGTCTTCCAATTTTTCTCCTTCCAAGTGACTGAGTATTCAGGCCATTTACAACTGCCAGTGGGCATGTATGCACTTTGACTTTCAGTGAAAACTCCTAGGACCACACTAAGTTGATACCCAGTGTACCTATGGAGTCTACCATATGTGAATACTACAGGTATTTTTTTCCAGCTATATCCCTTTGCTCATACTCTGTCTTCTAGTCCCAACCTAATTAACAGGGAGGTTAAGAAATCCTTGTTTATAGGCCTAGAACACGCAAAGCATTGCTTCTGCCCTGAGATTATAGAGCCTGGGATTGTAGCAGTAACTTTTTGTTATTGTAATAGAATACTAGGACCAAACACAACATATGAAAAATAGTTTATCTTAGCCATGTTTTTAGAAGAGGAGCTCATAATTGTGGGAGAGGCACTCCTATAGGTGTGCCGGAACAGGAAGCTGAAAGATCACATTTACATCCATACACAGGAAGCAGAGAGAAAACTGGAAGTGAGGTGAGTCTCTAAACTCTCACTGCTTGCCCCATGATGTATTTCCTCCAGCAACACTATATCCTCATAACACCCCCCAAACAATACCACTAGCTCAAGATGAAGTGTTTAAATATACGAGGTCACTTCTTATTCAAACCATTACGGGACACAAAAATAATGTTGGAACATTTTTAAAGTTAAAAAAATTTTAGGGTTGTTTATAGCAGCAATACTCAACCTGTGGTTCACTACCCCTTCAATGGCCAAAAGACTCGTCCACAGAGATCAGCTAAGATAATGGAAAAACACAGATATTTACATTATGATTCATAACAGTCGCAAAACGGCAGTTATGAAACAGCCACAAAAATAATTTTATAGTTTGGAGTTATCACAACACAAGGAATGTATTAAAGAACCTCAGCATTAGAAAGATTGAAAAATGCTGGTTTACAAAATCAATACTCAGAAATGGAAGAAATTCCAAGAATACTAAATGAAAAGACATCTAGACTTTGATAATCACAAGAAAATTCAAAATGGGTTTCTCAAAAGACAGATTGTCCATAAAGGAATGATCTGAGCAGCAACAAAGCTGCATGATATTAAAACAGCGCTGCCAGGGTAATGAGGAAAATTAAAAGTTGAACTATTGTTAAGGGACAAGGTAAAAGACATTTTCAGAAAACCACTTATGACAGGATCAAGGTAGCACACACCCTCCTGAGAGTGCATGTAAAAAAGAAGTACATTTAAGTAAAAGAAAGGAGATCCCAAATAAGAAATCCAAGGCAGAATAATGACGAATAATGACTGGAAAATGCGGGCAAATGTGAATCAGTATAGGCAATTCAAAGTCAATTCAGCCGGGCAGTGGTGGCGCACGCCTTTAATCCCAGCACTCGGGAGGCAGAGGCAGGCGGATTTCTGAGTTCGAGGCCAGCCTGGCCTACAGAGGGAGTTCCAGGACAGTCAGGGCTACACAGAGAAACCCCATCTCAAAAACAAACAAACAAACAAAAAAAAGTTAATTCAAAGGTTTATTGTTGTTGTTGTTATTATTATTATTATTACTACTACTACTACTACTACTACTACTACTACTACTACTACTACTACTACTACTACTACTACTATTTGAATGTGTTTGTCTACACGTGCATATGTCCATGTGAGGGTAGGTGCCCACTGAGCCCAGCATCACTGGATTGCCCTGGAGCTAGCATAGCAGGTGTTTGTGAGCAGCCCATTTGTGTTGGGAAAGAAGCTAGGGTAACTCAAGTCCTCTACAGGAGCAAGAAGTGTTCTCTCATACCGAGTCATCCCTCTAGCCACCTCCAAAAGAATTGTTGGTTATTGGAGAAAAACAGAAGTGGTTTTGATGACTACAGAACAATAGGCTTGAATTATGAAGAGGAATGTTGAAAGTTAAGTATTTAGTCTTCAAATGTCGCAGAGGATGATGGAGTTATTATTGTTGTTAAATAGGTGTGTTGAAATGTATAGAATAACAGAAAACAAATGGCCACATAACATCCAAACTTAGAAAGATGAACAAAAAGTGATGTTAAAAAATAGCTAATCATGTCTATCACAGAAGGATATGTATGTACTCATCAAAATCATGTAATCATAAATAGGATTACATAAGAATATATATACGTATGTATTATGTATATATGTATTTTATACCGTTTTTACACAGTGATCCAAAATGAGTAGGAAAATGGAGTACATAATTTGAGGTTCACACAGAGAAATCTTCCAGAGTAATTTGGAGATAGTTAGAGTACTAGTTAACCAGAGAAGAGTATAGGGGAGACAGACAGACGGGATGGGAGACAGACACAACATGGGAAGGGAACATGGTCCTCTCTTTCAGGTTGGATACCAGATACCCAGCTCTCCACATATTCATTTATTTAAGTTTTTAAATTTTATTTATTTTTATGTGCATTGGTGTTGACTATACATATGTTTGTGCAAGGGTATCAGACCCCTGGAACTGGAGTTACATATAGTTGTGAGCTGTCATGTGGGTGTTGGGAATTGAACTCAGATCCTCTGGAGGAGCAGCCAGTGCTTTTTACCACTTTTTTTACTAAGCCACCTCTCCAACCTCTCATGGATGAATTTTAATAAATCAAAATTAGTTTAGTGACTCATATCTATGTATATCTTATCAAAAATAAATGTACAAAGAACTGACATTTTTAAAGGCTACTGAGCATTTAAAATGCCTTATGTGTTAGTATGGGTTTTTGATACATCCACTTCAGAGACGAATGGAGAATGTCAAGCAACACAATGAATAAATCAAGCAAGAAAAACATGACTGCAGCCATTCCTTTAAGTAGGCATCAGTTACGAGTAGCCCCACTGTGCATATACACACCTATTTGGAAGAAGGGAAAAGAAAAACTGTTTCTCCTGCCGTCTTGGAGTTGCTCTGGCTCCTGACTCTCAATAAGACTGGCTGTGGTTCCTCCATTGTTAAGTTATGATCATGTCCCTGCATTAGTACTCATGCACATATGAAATGCCATTCTTTATGAGTAATATTGCTCCATAATACCATTTTTCCATGAAAAGAGAGCAACAAGTTATTGTCTAATAAAAATGGTGATGGTTAATAAAGTTTGTATTTATTCTAATGTTTGAATAGTGTCTCCTCAGCTCCCTGACGAATTTGGGTAAAATAATGTTCTTCATTCTAATAATACACAAGGAGTTTGAACTAAAAAACCTGCCATTATCAGTATTTCCATTATCAGTAAGAAGCTGTGTACTTAACTCTCCATACATTATGTGACATTTTTAAGTATTATAGATAACGCAATGTCAAAGAGAGTATTAATGCAAAAATTAACTACAGAGAAATTAAAAAAGCAAAAGAATGGAATTCTTTAAAAAACAAAAGATTAGAAGGATAAAAGAAGGAACCATATCTTCAGCTTCTGGGATGAGCAAGTACACCTTCTTACAGTGGTGTTTTGAAAATTCCATGGAAGTGCATGTGGCTTACAATCGTTAGCTATGAAGGTGGACTATAGTCATTAATATTATGACAAATTAATAAGCAAGAAATCTCTAAAGATGTGTTCACTCAAATATAGTGACTGACTAGACACCCTGCTTTGGGGGAAAGAAACAAGCAAAGAGAGTGAGTAGATCCCTGTCACACAGTGCACTCCTGACTCCATTTCTTTGACTCGTGGTTGGTGTTCACTGGCATGGCATGGGGATGATGACCATGAAGTGGTTTTGTCAAACTGCTTTTGAGATGCAAAGGAGTAGCTAATCTGTGAGCTGAATCTTAACAGAGGACTGGGTCCTTCCAAAGACATATTCAGCTGGCAGAGATTAGTGAAGAGAAAGATTCTTTTTAGCACCAATGATGTAAGATAACAGGTGGCTGAGAAAACGTAAATGGTGGAAGGAACAGGGGTATCACTAACGCTGGGATATTGACCAGACCATATGATGGAAACTTGCCCCAAATGATAGTATTCCCCATTTCTCCCACGCAAGATACAGAAGACACTTTGCTATAGGCATGTTTTGCATAGGTTGTAAATCTCTGATAGAGTCACAGAAGATGGCTTTCAGGCATGATACCACACCCCAGACCCTGTGTGTGTGACCATTCCAGGATGCAGGAATCATACTGACCACCTTCTAAGTTGTTCAGAACAGGTAGAAATAGGGGAACATAAAATCGCCATACCAATCTGTTGAGATATCTAGATTGACTTTGTGGGGAAGAGATGCATGGGTGCTTTAAAATCACAGTTGAGGGTCATCAACCTTCACAAAGTTGTCAAGGAGACCCTGAGGATGAAAGCCTCAACATAGTTGCCCCTTAGAATGTAGAAAAAAATGCAGGTGCTGCAGTTTAATTCACTGCTCACACCATGCCAAGGGGTTAAGAAATCACAATTGATTTTGATCTAACTGTGCGTGTGTGTGTGTTTTGGAACATGGTAGGGTATAAATAAAAAACTAATTAATTTAATAAATCAATAAAGTCACAAGAACAGTATTTAATCTTGTTAGGCACAAGAAATGCTTAATTGATTCATCATTCACAGAGTGCTTATCAAGGGCTTGGCGACAAAGAAGCCGTAAGGAAAGTCTTAGAAGGACCAACTGGGTGGCCGATGGAGCCTTACAACAAGAATGATGGCTCCAGCCAAATACATAGCGGAGGATGGCCTTGTCCGGCATCAGTGGGAGGAGAGGCCCTTGCTTCTGTGAAGGCTCGATGTCCCAGTGTATGGGAATGCCAGGGTGGAGAGGCAGGAGGGAGTTGGTGGGTGAGGAGCACCTTCATAGAAGCAGGGGGAGGGGAGATGGGATAAGGGGTTTCCGGAGGGGAAACCTGGAAAGGGGATAACATTTGAAATGTAAATAAAGAAAATATCCAATAAAGAAAGAAAGAAAGAGAGAGACAGACAGAGAGAAAGAAAGAAAGAGGAAGAGAGGAAGAAAGGAAGGAAGGAAGGAAGGAAGGAAGGAAGGAAGGAAGGAAGGAAGGAAGGAAGGAAGGAAGGAAGGAAGGAAGGAAGGAAGGAATCTTCAGATAGGACTTTGCTCAGTCCCTCTCAGTATTGAGGGCTTGTTGACCTTTGACTCAGGAAGTCTGTAGTCTAATTAATGACACTCATTTTCATGCAGGGATGGGATACACACACACACACACACACACACACAAACACACACACAGAGAAAGAGACAGAGAGAGAGAGAGAGACAGAGAGAGAGACAGAGAGACAGAGAGGAGATAAAGCAAGGCTAATAAAAATAGGAGTAAGAAGCTTGAAACAAACTGAAACTTTACTAAGATCAGAGAAATTAACCCAGGAATGTAGACTGAACAATGGAAGGCTAGAGGCAGAATATGTGAGGAATATAAGGAAATATGAAAAATTCTGACTTTCTGTCCATTTCTCTTTCTCTTATCCCCCCTTCATATCTACCTTCAATCGTTTCTTTAATTCTCTCCTCCCTTTTTGTTCTTCCAGCCTGTCATTCATTGAACCCAGAAAATTTTTCATATGAATTATGTGCATGTAAGTACACGTGTGGGTGTGGTGTGTGCAGGAACACATAGTGCTGTTTGTATGTGCCTGTGGAGTCCCACATTTGATATGGAGTCTTTTTTTCATCACTGTTCACCCTTTTATTGAGGTAGGATCTCTTAAAGAATCTGAATTCACCTATTCTGACTAATCTACCTAGCCAACACATTCAGAAGTCACTGTTCGCTTCTGCCTCTGCCTCCAGTGGAGTGGGATTACATGTGACTTTCATGCCTGCCAGGTATGTCGGGATCCAAACACAATGCCTCCACGAGTTCAAGACAGATAGGGTCCCAGTGCTAAGAGGGAAAAGTGGGCACAAGCTCCCATCTCTAACCAAGGAGCTATTTCCGATTGGCATCCACTTGCAAAGGAAAAATGAGTTTTCTCCAGTGGAGCTCCACTGAGGATAAACACCATTCTCAAGGGTAGGCCCCATGGCCAGATGTAGATGGTCACATCCCCAGCCCCAAACCTAGGGAAAAAGAATCTCAAAATTCAAAGCCTATCCCTCTTACTGGAAAGCCAGTCGGGGGGAAGATCCGAAGTTGAACACATTTGCCTCCTACATCTAGATCCACCAGTAGTAATCAGCGAATGCCGTCCCTGGAAATGTTCATGTGACATCCTATAGGCGCCTCGAGGGATTTCCCAGTAGAAAGACAGCTCACACCAAAGAAAGAGGCTCAGTGAGATGTGCCATGAGAACAGCAAGGATTCGGGGATGCCAGAAGCTTTTTGGCGTGTTTGGAGAAGGTGTGGAGGAGAAGAATCAACACAGCAGTGGGGTGATAGCTCCCCAGATGGGGCCCTGCTCAGAGTAGAAACGGTAGGAAATCAGGTTGCTCAGGTCACTTAAGGTCTCTGTGGCCAGAGAACAGCAGATGGACTTTACATAAAAGTACTCCCTAATAGTCCTTCAGAAGCATGTTTTCTAAGCAATTTTGCATACTTGAAAGCAATCTGGGTACATCCAGTCCTTCTCCCTCTAGTTTGTGGTACCTGTAATTATTATTAATTAAGGCAGAGGCCTGTGTATATGAAAGGAGTACGGAAATCTACAGGGTTCATTTTCATATTTGTCAACTTTTATTTGAAAACAGCAGGCAGAATTCTGATGTGAGCAACGTTTAGCCTCAAACTATCACACAGATTGTTTTTGGTATCTATGTAATTACAAAAGACTGCTTTGGTCAACGCTCCTGAACACTTTTTATTGCTAATTTTGGCAATAAACCTGTTAATTAGTTAATTGTAAAACATTAGTGAATCAAGCAAAAAGAATCCATCTGTTTATAAAATTTCAAAGATCTCTTCTGGGCATAACATTTAAAAACAAGAACTGGCTTCCCTGGATTGCCTACTAACTGCAAAGCATTTCCTGTGAGTACTTGTACAGTCTCCTCTAAGGGCTAAGTGTGATATTTTACCGCAGGCTTTTGCCGTACTTCTAGGTAATTTTATGAGTATGTGATGTTGCATACAATTTGTTTGGGAAACTCCTGGAATCTGGAAAGTTGATGAGGGATATACAAGTTGCTCATCTGTAACACAGGCTAAACCTAGAAATAATTATCCAGGCAGAGACAAACAAGCAAGGAATAAAATAATAAAAGAAAATGGCAGAATAACACTCCATATAAAAAAATCACAATTCTTTTTTTAAATTATCATCATCATTATTATTATTTTACTTATTTACTTTACATACCAGCCACTCTCCTGTTCCCAGTCACCCCCTCTCACAATTCTTCTCCTCATCTCCCCTCTCCTTCTCTTCTGAGTGGGTGGGGGCACCCTGGGTATCCCCCCACCCTGCCACATTGAGTCTCTGTGAGGCTAGGCACATCCTCTCCCACTGAGGTCAGACAAGGAAACCCAGCTAGAAGAACATATTCCACATACAGGAAACAGCTTTGGGGATAGCCCCCATCCAGTTGTTCGGGACCCACATGAAGACTAACCTGCACTTCTGCTACATATTTGCGGAGAGGCAGAGGCCTGGGTCTAGCCCAACAAATCATAATTCATAAAGCAAGATGAGGGAAAAATCCAGAGAACAGGAAAAATTCTTCAACAAAGAATGCCTACTAGACACCCAGAAGGGGAAAGGGCAAGGGCTGAGCTGAGTAGGTACCAGGCTATGGAAAAACTCTGAAATTCTGCATGAAGCTCTTTGGAACCCACTGAGAAATCATGCATCTGGAGAATAAAATGAAAATTTGACTTTGAGGAAGATTTTTCATCAAGGCAATCTGCAACTTGAAAAACTAGGAAGAATTTAAAGATCTTGAACTCTCTTTCAGAGCCAGAGCCTTAAAAGTAAAACACATTGGCGAACCTGGATGAGCCCAGGCACCAGAGCAGGACAACAGGAAATGTCACCTAAGGAGAAGAAAGGTGTGAGGTTCCAGTCCTTGCCACCTACTAAATGGATGATGTTATGCAATCCTTCTATTTATCTTTTACAGTTCTCTGTGGTTTTATTTGTGTATTTGGTATTTATATACTTATGTACTTATTGATTCATTTGTTTATTTTTTAATGAATGCAAAAGTTATTTGGGAACACACTTAGTCTGAACTTGAAGCAGAGGATATAAAGATCTGTTTGTTCATAATCACTTCATCTATGGTTAAGTTATTTACAGACACCAGGATATGGGAATGGCATTAAGACTTCCTAAGTATTGACCAATGTGACCTTATAACAGAAAAGACGTCAGGATGGAGGTCACCATAGCAATGCCAGGCAAGGCAGCCATACTGGAAAACATGTAGGTGCTGTGTAAGAAACAGGATTTGAGATGTAGTCTCTAATGCCAGAGCTGTTCACTGTAAATATTTAGCAATCACCACACATGGAAAATCATAAATGAAGGATTCCATTGTGCTGTGAGCCTCACCATAACAGAAGTTACAGCATTTGTTGTAATCTGAGGATTTTGCTCTGAGTTTTCTCCTCAAAGCTAGAGTGATTGCTATTGCTGCTGACCTTCATGGCTTTTGCTTTATATTTCATTAGTTATCTGAATTCCCTCTCAAACTTTTCCTAAATGAATG
Organism: Uromys caudimaculatus; assembly: GCA_028551405.1. Lineage (NCBI taxonomy): Eukaryota > Metazoa > Chordata > Mammalia > Rodentia > Muridae > Uromys > Uromys caudimaculatus. Next base: position 39,778,425 of record CM052712.1, on the reverse strand, counting down.
GAAAGATCCCAGAAAAGAAGATACTGGTGCCATTCAGATGTATCTATGTGCAAATAATGTGGGTTTGTTTCGTAAACATTTAAAATCATCTTAAATGCATTCGGCAAGTGTGATTGCTGGGAGATCAGGACCCTGAGCATCAACACTGGAGACAAAAGGCTCTCAGGCATTGTGTCTCCTGTCTATGGTTTTACTCTCTGTAGACCTTATGTCTTAATGCCACCAGCCAACTGAAACTACTGGAGTCAGATGCTGAAAAGGCCCATACTCAAGATCTACTTATTTGTAAAAAAGAAAAAAAAGTAAGGTTGTTTTGTTTTTGTTTTTGTTTTTGTTTTGTTTTGTTTTGCCTTTATTGGTAAATAAGCATCCTCTTGATTCATCATCTAAAAATCTACTAGCCTTGCCTATAATAATCTTACTTGAGGTCTTAATAGATATGTGATCCAATCCTGTGATTCACTCATAAAGCACACACTTGGTGAACCATCAAAATTTCCAAAAGAGATAATATGACCATAAGACAAATTGGAAAGAGCCCTGAGATGGGGGTCTGGAGACCAAACCTCAAAGAGTACTACTGAGAACTGTGACGTCTTTCACTCTTACCTAACACCCTTGAGCCCTGGATCCCCCAAATATACAAATAATGGGTTGGACCCAGTATTAGATCCCTTCTGGTATAATTAGATCCCTTCTAGTTAAAATGTTGAGGAATTTTATTGCCTTGTCTGCTTTGAGATTGGGTTGGCATCTAACTAGCTGCTTCCATCCCAAGCTAGTTGAGGCAATCCTGATGACCTAGCAACTCTAGAGATAGACACACACCAAAAGCCCCCCTGCTCCTTCGATTTCTCTTTTGTAAGGAATGAAAGCACTTCATTTTCCAGAGCAAATCACAAGTCACAGATGTCATCTTTTTCTTAACTCATAGAGAGGTAAAAAGAAAATAGCATTTAAAAATATGCCAGCATGTAACATTTCATTTGTTTCTGAACTGTCTGATTTAAGGATAAAGATCTTATGTTTTTAAACTGAGAAAGCAAAACATCCTGGATTCATCTGGTTTACAGGATCATTTACATATCCAGTGGAACATTTATTTTATCTGACCAGAAATAAAGATGATACAACCTTCCTGGCTGAGATTAAAAATATATAAGGATAGAATATTGATGGAAATACATAACATGGAGAAGAGCAGCCTGGTGATGAATTGTGGGTACTGATAAGAAAGGAATGGCCATAGCCAAAGTAAAGTGATAACCTCAAAAGATACTGATTAATGACAATGGTTTTCAAGATTGAAAACGAAGAGGCAAGGATAAAAGAAGAATATATTCAAGCATTTCAACAAAGGATGGGAAAATGTAAAGGGTGGTGTTAATTGAATTATGTGTTGTAACCAGATAATATTCTATTATACACAGATGAAAGCCACAGGCATATCAAGTCATCTAGTACAAAGACATCAACTAGATCTACCAGGGTTATTTTTAAAGTGGCAGACTTTAATGCAAATCTGAATCTCAGAAGCACAATTTTAGTTTAATCTTCTTAATTTATAACGGTGATAAACTTAGTTTGATTGCTCATGAGGACATACCCAGATTTATGGCAACCTCAAGCTAACGGATTACACTGTTGCCTTCCACCCCACCCCAACCCTGCAATGCATTGATTCATTATACAGACATTGACTTCCCATCTCTGTGTCCATAATTGCAAATGGTATAAGAACTGTTATTTTTTTTCAATCTTCATTCATTCAATAAATCTTGCTTAAGTACCTCCTATGTGAAAATACCATATTTAAGATCAGTGCCTAAAATAAATAAGTTTGCTTTTTGACAACTTGAGTTCTATAAAGTCTGTGTTACCAAAACATAAAGGACTGGCCTAGTGGATGGAGTCGTTTAAAACTTGTTAGACAGAACTGGACAGGGAGGTAACTATCCCGGAAAGTATAGATCAATAGACTAAACAAGGGCCTTCAGATCTAGAGATAAGAGTTCCACAAAATAGAACAGCACTTGCCTGTGAGTTCACTCACTTGGCCTAAGTGTTCCATAGAATGGTGCCAGGGGGATTATTACAACAAAGAGGAGAAAGAAAATGTATACTAAGAAAGTTTGGATCCAAACAAAATCAAACACCTTTTTTAAAATTGTGACATATTAATATTTGGCATTTTATCTCAGAAAAAAATATAGTGAATACATTTTCAATTGCATTCATCCAGCCAGTCTTGTTCTTGAGCCAAGGCTGAAGCTTATGCTCTCCCCTGGAAGAAGTTACCTTGGAAAAGCCTCAATAGGTCTGTGTTACATTCTGTGTCTTCCATCTCAACCATGCTTTCCCTGAGGCAACTGTATGTCTGTTTCAGTGAGTCAGACATGATGATTCAGTCATATGTTGGTCTTGATTGTTGAGGTTCTTTTTTATTTTGAACTAAAATTAGTTCATGGTCCAATAAAATGAGTGAGTGCTAGAAGACTGTAGTATATAGGTGAATGTTGCAGATAACCTAATTATGTTCAGTCTTCAAGCTGAGTGGCTTCTATGTTCATAGACTTTGTTTTTGATAATGTTGTTGTTTACATATCCCTGTGGGCTCTGTTGTCTGTCTGTCTGTCTGTCTGTCTCTCTCTCTCTCTCTCTCTCTCTCTCTCTCTCTCTCTCTTTGTGTGTGTGTGTGTGTGTGTGTGTGTGTGTGTGTGTGTCCATGGATAGAGACCAAAGAAAACTTCTGGTGTCAATTCTCACCTTGTCTTTTGAGCCAGGGTCTCTGACCAGGCCTGGGACTCATCAAACAGGATAAGCTGCCTGGTTAGTAAGCCCCTGGGGGTCTGTCCATCTCCATATTCCCAGAGCTGGGATTACTAGCATGTTCCACCATGCCTGGCTTTTTAAGGTAGGTCCTAAAGTATTTCACATTGAGCTATCTTTCTTATCTTAAAGACTATTTCTTAAAATAAAGAAAATTCAAGAACATTAAAAGGCTCAGGGTAAGTCCAACACATTTATATTCAGAAAATTTGGAGAAAAGAAATTGCCTATGTGAGCACCTTGCTTTTGAGCATGTCTTCCATGATAAGTAGCTTCTAAAGTATTGTTTGAAGATCTTTATGTCTTTGCACCCATGACCTTAAATACCCACTCCCCTTAACTGTGGGCCTGTTTAGAGTTTCACTCTATGCCCTGCTGTGCTATTCAATAGTCTTACTTTTCTCAATCTCCCTACATGGAATACACCAAAGGGACAGAAAGCTTCTTCTAAAGATAGATCACAAAATGAGTTTGCCTTTTAACTTCGAAATTTCTTCCCCCTCTCTCACTCACCCGCTCTGCAGAAAGACATGTCCATGTTGTGAGTCACTCTACAGCAAGGCAAGACGAGGAGAGAAGCTTTCAAACACCAACAAAAAGCTGAGGCCCTCAAGCCAACACATTATAAGAACTGAGTCCTATGATCACCCAGGAGAGCCAGCTTGAGGCAAGTCCTCCCAGCTGGCCCTTCATTTCAATCCCAGGCCCCAAGCCTATACCTTATCCCCAGTTTACAAAGAACCTGGAGCAGGAAGCACATAGATAACTCATACCAAAAATCCTGACCCAAGAGTTAATGAATGAGGTAATTAATGTGGTTCTGCTATTTTAGGGTAATAATCATATACCAACAAATAACTCATGTACCCTCCCATTAGTACAAATATCTGGAGCATGCATTCTCAATATAGTTATATTTATTTATGGATTATAACCATATATTTATTTAAACCTTTATTTTAAATATTAGTAATTTTTGTATTTTCTTCATCTTCATTTTTTCCATATTTACTATAATATTGTTGACACAAAAATTATAAATCTGAACTATACTGTGTGATGATTGTATGTATATGTGTCTATTATATATATTACTATACATATACATATATATATTATATATATAATTATATATATATATGTAAGTAACTTAATTGTAGAAGACACACACGCACACACAAATTACTTACATCTAATTTTACTTAGTTTCTTTTTCCTATGTAAAATAATATTTTAGTTAGTGTTCTATTCCTGTAAAGAGAAATCATGACCAAGAGAACTCATAAAAGAAAACATTAATTGGGGACTTCTTACTATTTTAGAGCCTTAGTCCTTGATCATCATGGTGGGAAGCAGACGAGCAAAGTGGAGCAGCTGGAGAGTTGGAGCAGCTCTGAGAGCTTTATATTCTGATCCACAAGCAGCAGACAGAAAAAGGGCCTCTGGGCCAGGTGTGTACTTTTGAAAGCCCAACGCCCATGACCAGTAACACACTCCCTCCAACAAGGCCACACCTCCTCCTCCTTCTAATTCTTATCAAACATTTCACTCCCTGGTGACTAGGCATTCAAATATATGAGCCTATGGGGGGGGGTCATTCTCATTCAAACCACCACAGATATGAACAATTCAGATCTACTATTATAGGCAACTTTAAACATAAAATACATATTGTTAAGTGTAGTCACCATGTCGCAGGGTAACTCTCCAAAGATTGTTTTTATCTTTTTTTTTTCCTCCTTTTTTAATTTTTGATATTTTATGTACATTTCCAATGTTTCCCCTTTCTGAGTCTCCTCTTTGGATACCCCCTGTCCCCCCCCCCAACCCGCCTCTAGGAGGGAATTCCACCTCCCACCCCCACCCCACC
>CM052712.1:39744551-39773226 GCA_028551405.1 Uromys caudimaculatus | reverse complement strand
CTGTCCCCGGGTTCTCAGGCCCTGGATCCCGGCAGATCCGGGTGGGTCTGGGTGAGAGGAGTTGTTCCCCTTAACCCCACTCACGGCCTTTCCAGGCTCCTGGGAGGGCACCCCTCTCCGGTGCTCATTGGCTACCGACTCCTGGCGGCCCAGGCAGAGGTTTCCACCCGCTGGTGAAATGCGGAAGTTTTGGTGTTTTTCTGTCCCCGGGTTCTCAGGTCCCGGATCCGGGCAGGTCTGGGTGAGAGGTGCTGCTCCCCTCAACCCCACTCCTGCTGCTCCCCTCAACCCCACTCCTGTTTTTATCTTAAAGTGAAAAATTGTCCTTATTCAACAACTTTTCTCCATCTTCCATAGCAGCCATCATTTTATTCTATTTCTGTTGCTTTCATTTGTCTATATTTCACATATTTCAATTAACTTAATTTCATTTAGGATGTTTCAAATGGCATAATTCCCATCTTGTCCATGGCTAAATGACATTTCATTGCTTACCATAATTTCTTTCTCTTTCTCTTTCTACATAACTTTGGTTAACTCTATACTTGAACTATTGTGAATGTTATTGCGATTAATGTGAAGATGAGAGTATTTCTTCTGGCTACTAGTTTCATCTTGATTTGCATATTTAGTCAGAAGCAGGATCATGATATCATATAATAGTTCAAAGGAACCTCCATGCTATTTTTATGGTTGCACCAATTTCTATTCTTATAAACAGTACACAGTTTCCTGTGTTTTCATTCTACTGGACTTTGTCCTCTATTATGGTTTGTTTGTTATTGTTGTTATTATTATTTGTAAGGAGAAAAATAGTCTCCTTATGAAGCCCAGGCAGTTCTCAAACTTACAGCAATGCTCCTGCCTTGGCCTCTTAGTGTAAGGTTTACAGTCATAGACTGCCATGCCTGGTGACGTCATTATTTTAATTCTGACCATTTTAATGGACATGAGATAATATCTAATCTGATTTGTGAATTTGCATTTTATAAGTGGTTAATGATGATGTTTTTTCCTGTAGTTGTTGGTTGTGCATTTTGTTTGACTATTTTTGTTTGGGAATGCCTGTCAACCTTTTATGTATCTTTTTAAAGAAAAGGGTCTATTTTATCAGGATGCTTTTGTTTTTCTTTGCTTTTGTTATTGAGTTGTATAAGTTTCTTTTACATGTTTTCTTCATTTTGTGATAATAACAACCATAGAAAGAAGTTCAAACCATTTGTTTCCACTCTGCACTGAAGTATTTTCCTATCTGGATGTGGCCACATTTGCTCCAGTGAATACTCCTGAAGAGTAAGTCTATAATATCAGAGCAAAATACTCACCCAAATCATAGACATATGACAATTGTATTTATCTGGTAACTATATTATTTTAAATCAGGTTGCTAATCTAATGTTTTTATTGCTCTGGAACTGTTAATTCTTTATTTATGTTAACCATACTCTGGTTTCTCTTCAGATCATGTAAACCTTTTCTTTATGTTAACCAATAGAGGACTCACCACTGATGTCACCTTGGAAGCCTGTGCTTAGGTTTGTAAAAATATTCAGATGTCTTGCAGAGTTTGCTCCTGTATTAAGGGTTGCTTGGCTACTGAAAAGAAATACTAACAGCTGTGGGAGAAGCAATTAGTGTCCATTCTATCCTGATTGACAATTCTGCAAAATGCCCAATAGCATTTTCTCTGGTTTTACAAAATGGCGACCTTCTGTTCCTGAGTGCTGGGTAGCTATTGAATCCTGGCACAGTCATCATCATGCGCATGCCCCATGTGGTTCCCAATTAGAGAATCTAGCTTAATTTCCCTCCCAGACAAGACTGAAATATAAAAGAGAAAGATAAGACTTTCATCATGAGGTATGAACAGAGATTTCAGGCAAGCAGAATATATGAATATCAAGGTTAAGGACATTTGATTTAAAATGCCCAGGCAGAGCTCTGAGAAATTGGAGACAGGGGATGAAAGCAGAGAGATTAGCCTGAGCCCAAGGATGAATGTGCTGTTTTCATACAATGCCCTCATCAGGGGGACAAGTGGCCCTTGTTATGAAGCAGAGAGGCTCAGAACAATGCCTTTCTGCAGTAAGCAGTCACTGCAAATCAAGGGCAGAGTTGGACAATGCTGACTTGTCCACATGAAAGGGAATAATTACATCAAGTCTATGCCTATCATCTGGTGAATCTTTTGATCCAAAAAACACTCAAGGAACTGGACACTCAGGAATTATCTTCCTCTGACGCCCAGACTCCCTATTTTTCTCACCCTGAATTTCATATTACCCCAATTATCTAGGTTAGTGCATCAAGATAGAAATACTATGATCTTCCATTTTCCCTAATTAAGACTATTAGGAAGACATTTTATGCTCTTATTTTTCTAATGAAATTCCATTTAAAATCACTATATCAGGTTTTATTAGCTGCTACATCATAACACACAATATTTCATGGCGGAAAAATGCCTAAATCAAAAATTAGATCCAAACTTCAAGAGGACCAACTGAGATAGTACAGTCATGGATCTTTGCATAGATTTCATCTTGCATTTATAAAAGCTTTCCCAGTGTTAATTCTAATCAATCATATCTCCAGGACATAGAATGACATGGAAGATCTGGAAAGAAATTTTACAAAATGTTTTCTTCATTTTAAAAATGATTTTAAAAGATTTATAACCTGTCTGTACATAGTTGGGAGAGTATATGTGCACATAAGTGTGGTCCCTGAGGAGACCAAAGGAGGCATCAAATCCCAGGAACTGGTGGTTGTGAAACACCTGCCATAGATTCTAGGAACTGAACTGAGTCCTCTGCTCTGAGATCAATATACAATCTTTGTTACTGAGCCTTCTCTCCAGCCTTTTTAATAGCAGAATACTCCGGTTAAATTTGCAAAGATTTTAAGGAAGTATGACAGGTGGATGAGGAGGTGACACAAATTAATTTACACTTCTAAGAAACAGTATAGAAATCTTGTGTTCAGGTGACCCTGTAAATATGTGTAGGAAGGCCAACACAATGTGATGGAACAGCATAAAGGAGACAGGCATCTGTAGGGTCCTGAACATAGTAGGAACTTGATGTCAGGCCTTTTTATAGTGGAGAGCAAGATTGCTGTCTCCTGTACAAGAACACACATCCTAGTTGATGTCAATAAGTCATCCTACATGTAATATTCACTACTCATAGGTGACCAAGGAAAATATTTTATGATAATTTTGTAAAGAAGGAAACTGAGGTCCTGAGAGGATATTTGTTGAATGCTAGAAAGTACTGTAACAAGGAAGTGAACCCTGCATCTTGAACTGGAGTCCAGAATGTTAGCTTTGGCTTATGTCATTCTGTTGCCTATGGCTCATTCATTGGCAAGCTGAGGACTAACTTCCATGATCTTGTCTTAGTCCTTTCGACTTGGACTCTTTATATGGTTTTACTCATCTGTTATTCTCCCCTTCAAATGCTACAGAACAAATCATCCTCCTATGGGAAATCTTCCAGCTATAATTATTAAAAACACAAGTAAACATGTCCAGCAATGCTTGAGGGAAAACCCATAATTCATGTAAAACTTGTAACCTACCTTGCAAGCCACTGGCAGGAACCCAGGGCTTGGAAGAATCATCCTCAGGATAACAGACACACAGATGTTTTCTGTGATATCTCTGGACAAGAGGGACCCTTCTTGATGATTTTCTGTCACCATGTAAAAGTAATACATTCTATGAACAGTTTAATGGCCAAATAAAAGATTACTGGTTACCCCATGGAAGGGATTCTCAATTCTGCTGTTCTCCCAATACATCTCGCAGATTTTCTTTCAGGACACATAGATGTTCACATTTCCACCAGGACTCACAGTTGTCCATCTTTCCTGGAACAGCTCAGTTCCAGCAGTGCTCAGCTGAAACTAAAGATAAAGCACGCTGGGCAAGTTGTCAGTCAAAGGAGTGTGGGCTTGAATTTTTAGCTGATGGAAATGAAATGGGTTTTAAGTTATGATTTAATTTCCTAAAAAAAAATTGGGTAAGAGATACTGTTAGGTTGTTAACTATATCAGAAAAAATAGAATTGGGAACTGTGTGTATGTGGTGTGTGTGTGTGTGTGTGTGTGTGTGTGTGTGTGTGTGTGTGTGTGTGTGTGATATGTTTAACACTCATGTAGTATATGTGTACAATATGTGTGTATAGTGTATGTGTGCATATTTGTGCACCTGTGAGTTTATGAACATGTGTATCTGGGAGTGTGGAGGCCAGAGGATGATGTCACATGTCATTCTCTATTGAATTTTACTCTGGATTTTTGTTTTGGTTTTTGAGTCAGTATCTCTCACCAAACTCAGTGCTCACTGATTAGCTAGAATGGCAGACATCCAGGAATCAAAATGCCCCATCTCCATGGTAGGGTTATCGTGCATGATGACACCTACCTCCTCCTGTGTGCATTCTGGAGATCAAAACTCTGGTCAACATGCTTGGATCACAGGCAGTTTACCAGCTCACCTCCCCAGCTCCTATCGTTGGGATCTTTAACATTCATAGAGAGAGGTAAGTTATTTCACATCATAAAAATATCTTGTTACTTGCTTTTTCCCTTTATTTTGTAGCATTTAGTGTTTAAATGACACCATTCTTTCCTGACATGGTCACTCTTAAAATGTGAATATTATTTGATCATGAGACTTCACCCATTCACCCAGAATGGTAACATTGTGAGAAAAGTAGGATTTCTGATTTCCAAGCACATGGACAGACAGCCTGCCAATTGGAGAAATGAAAAGAACCATAGAAACACCGCAGTATGGGACTCAACATAGTTGTTCAATTTGTACTGTTTTGAAGCATTGGAGCGTGTGCTGTTGCATACTTCTTGCATCCATCATTGCTGGAGGTCACAACTTTGCTCTTGGACACTCTGTATCTTCTCCAGTCTCAGAGTAGTTATTCACTAAGCACACTGGAAATAGCTGATCATGATTGAAGATTAAAAAAGAAAAGAGTTTCAATGCCTGAGGTATGTCTTTTGGTTAAAGCACTTTCAGATGTATCATACCGTTTATTTCTTGTATCTTTGTTAGAACACATTCTACAATTAGAATGTGAGAAACTTAATGACAAGACTAAGGTAACTGATGTGATTTACTCAGTGAAGCTAAACGATATGCTCAGGTCTCCTGCTTTCAATACCAGCGAGGTCACGTGACAGACACACACTAGGGTTCAGGGTACAATAACAGCAGCAGTATTTGAAATTTAAGAATGTGAATCCTAATACCTCAAGCCAAAAATTAACCAGAAACTTAAATTGAGCCACTGGTCTACATGTTTCTGAGCTTCACATATGTTTCTAATGATTGGGTAGTGGAGAACCCTGGTATTTGCTAAACACTGTGGCCTAATAATGTGGTAACTGATGTGAATTCTTTTAAACTTTCGACAGATACCCTTATTCTTTCTCCTAGTAAAACCACAAAGCAATCCAAACATAATCCTTATGTCAAGTCTCCAAAAGAGCTCAAAGCCATTAAAAGCAGGGTTTAAACTGATCCAAGTATGGCAGATAGATGAACTACGTGCAGCTTCTCACTTCCTCCCTAATCTTTGAAGATAACATGACTGATGTTGATTATCAACTTAATAGGATCTAGATGTACCTAGGAGACAAACCTCTGTGCATGTCAGAAGGGAGTTTCTAGATCGGGTTAGCTGAGGTGGAAAGACCCACCCTCACAGAGTGGCATCATCACATGGCCTGGAGGACTGAAAACTGGAGGAAGTACACAGATCACAGGTGTTCATCTTCTTCTTCCTAACTGTAACACATCCAGACCCACTACCTCACACTCCTGTTGACGTGATAGTCTTTGCCATGATGGACTGTATCCTCAGAGAAGGAGCTAAGACAAAGCCTCCCTTCCTTCCTTAAGTCACTTCTCTTAGGCATTGTTATAATTATGAGAAAAGTAGCAAATCCAAAAGATAAGGTTTTTTTTGTTTCTTGAAATCAAGTTCTCATGACTCCTCAAAGGGCTGGAGTAAACACATTATTATCCCATCCAAATACTTCCTCAAGATTTGTTATTTTTCAGTTCTTTGGGGATTTCTTCGTCAATAGCTTTGTCCATTTTATGGGCATCAGGAGTAACTACCTCTCACTACTCATCACCCAGTCTCAAGTAGTAACTGAAGTTCTTTTGATGCCCTTCTTCCATGGTCGTTTAGAATGTACATGTCTTGGACTTCGTGCAGAAAACATGACAGAAGATTCAGCCTCACCGTCATATGCTCCAGAGCACTCTGCCTCTCTCCTTTACAGCAGTCATTACACTTCTAATTACTTGTTCAATGTCACTGCCTAATTACTTCTTCCCCACATGTTCTCTATTAAGACTTTAGAGGCCCTAAGCTCTGACAAGATAACGGTGTCTCCTCCAACACCAGATGGATTTTGAAATTTAAAAATGAAATCAAAAGTATAAAATAGGTTTAAGACATCCAGGAAAGTTTTAGCCATCATGCTTACTTTAGACTTTATATGACCTACAATATAAATCTATTTATATCCTTTAATTGTTGTCTATAGTTGAACTCTACAATGTGGTGCTATTTGTAGGCAACACAGAAATAGTTATTAGATGTTCATATGATCATATTAGTGATGGATTGCCAGAGAAACAAGATCTATAGGAAGACAGACAGGGAGGCTGGGGGAGGGGAGGAGAGAAGATAACTTGTCTGTAAAGGTAATTGGCTCACACGATTATAGAGAATGAGAAGTCTAGAGAGAGTTGAAACTGATAGTATATATTTAGTCCCTATCCAAATGTCTGATCACCTGCAACAAACATGTAAGCCCAAGTTCACGACAGAGTCTGAAGGTAGAAGACCAATGTGCTAGTTCAAAGACAGTTGTGAACTGAGACATACTCTTTCCTCTTTACCAAGAGGAAAGACTGAATGATTCTCACCCATATTGAAGAGGCGAGTGTGTCTTACTTGGTCTTCAAATTTGAATATTAGTCTCATTAAAAAATCATTCCACAGATATACTACTTGGGTGGTTCATGGTTCAGTCAAATGGATGTATAAAATTAATGATCATGATTACAATAAATGGAGTAAACTGAAGCCTTTCACATTTCATATAGTTACCTGTGTCAGGGACAAGTAAGAGCAATTACATAACAAGATTAACATGAATCCCAATATCTTTCTAGATTCTCTCACCCTAGGCATCTGCTGCTTTAAATTCTCTGATCTACATTTCCTCATTCCTGTCTTTCTTATCCTTGCTAACCACTACATTGTTCTCTATCTCGGAATATTTGTTGTTTTTTATGCTCCATATATCAGTAAGGTTATGCAGTATTTGTCTCTTATTTCATATAATATAGTATTATCAAGACTACTCTATGTTATGACAAAGGACAAGGTCCTGTGTTTTGGACTTAGGTCATATTCTTTTGCATATATATACCATACTTTCTTTATCCATGTATGCTTCAAAGAACATGTAGATTTTTTCTTATTTTAGATATTGTGATTAAAGCTACAGTGAATATGTCTATGCAAGTTATCATAAGAAGATAATCATTTCATTTCCTTTGGGTACATCTAAGAATTATTCCTAGGTTATGCAGAAACCCTATTTCTGATAACTTCAGGTATTATCATACTGTTTTCATCAAGGCCAGTAGAAATCTCTGTTTTTGTTGACAAAGTTTAATAATTCACCTTTCAGCCACTCGCTGGCAATTCCATAGTGTGATCCTGAGCAAAGTCTATCTTGGTCAGTATTTAAATAAAACTTGCTGTAAATTTAGCTCAAATGAAAAAGACTTTGCCTTTATACTTTCACTGTATGTTTACCTTTTTCTGTGAATTTTATATTTTAATTTATTTCCATGATAATGATTATCATTAATTTCTGATGGAAAAATATTTCTTAAGTCATTTAGGCATGGCAGGGCTATTGGTAATGAACTCCCTTGGTTTTTACATGTCTGTGACTTCATTCCTTATCTGTTCTGAGAGATAGTTTTGCTGGACACTATAAAAGTACTCCATTCTTGGATGTATGTTCTAAGATTTCTTTTCTAATATTCGAGTATAACATCCCATTCTCTTCTTACTGCAAAGTTTCTGCTGAGAGATCCACTCATAGAATGATAGAGATTCCCTGATGTCACTCAATGGTTCTGTTGACTTAAAAAATCTTCTTGGACTTTGGATAATTTGGTTGCAATGTGGCTTGGAAAAGGCTTATTTCAGTTAAATTTAGATGGAGACCTTCCAGCTACCCGGATCTAAATGGTTACATGCCTCCCAGTACAAGAAGCTCTCAGTTATTTCATTAGATGTTATTTGTTCCTTCTCTCACTTGTTTTGTTAACTCCCCTTGCTGAGTTTTCTTTTTCTGTGTGGAAAATAGATGGAGTTCATTACAAGGTAAAGTAGGGCACTCTCAAGGTCCAGTGTGGGCAATCACTAAAAGAACCCTGCAGAAGAAAACATTCTCAAATGTCAGAGTGGCCAATGTCTCACTGAGGTTTTTTCTCTTTCTTTTTTTCTTCCTTCCTTCCTTCCTTCCTTCCTTCCTTCCTTCCTTCCTTCCTTCCTTCCTTCCTTTCTTTCTTTCTTTCTTTCTTTTTTTGATAATTATTTTGAATTCTCTTTTGTGTAATCTGGACATTTCCATTTGTTTGCTGATAGTTACTGGATTACTGTGTTCTTTTGGTTGGGCCATACAAATATCTTCAATGTTTTTTCTGTACCATCCTTATGCCCCTGCATTATTGACTGCACAGTGGGATACTATATCCTCTTTTCACTTTGCAAAGTGGCTTTCATAGGGCAAGATTTGTACCTGCAGACACATATATGGTGCCAGTCATTCAGTGTTGTATTTTTATGATAAACACTTTAATTTTAAAAACACTCTGACCAAAAACAACATAGGGTAAGAGAGGGTTTATTTCACATTACAAGTTTCAGTTCATCACTGAGAGAAGTCAATGCAGAGTTTCAAACAGGACCTTGAAGATGGGCTTACTGGCTCTTCAACATAGCATTAGCTTTGAGCAAGAAACTAAATCACAGTTGAGAAAGTACAGCAGGAACCGTGGAAGGTGCTGCTTATTAGCTAGCTTTCTTCACAGTCTAGGACCACTTTCAAGGGGAATGATACTATCCATAGTGTAATAAGGCCCTCCTATTTCAATTAGCAATCAAGATAATCCCCCATAGACATACCCAAAAGCTAATCTGACTTAGGCAATTCCTCAATCAATGCTTTTCCTTCAGATGTCTAGGCTGTGTCAAGTTAATAAATAAAGCCAATAGTATTTGCAAAGTGTAGATGCTTAGCTTCTATGTGGGTGTGGTGGGGGGCATTCCTAAGGCTTCTTCAGTTGTAATAAACATTATAATGACTATGTATACACATGTGAGATCTAGACTACAGAACTAGTAATTGTAGCTTCATAATTATAGTGGCAAGAGCTTACAGATTCAGCTCTTATTTTCTTTTCAATGTGAAACCTAATTGGAGTGGTTGCTCCCTTATTGGATTTAAGGGCTCACCAGGAGCCACAGTGGCTTTTGCATCCAGGGAAGGGTGTTGGGAAGGGATATTATTGCATTAATATTTTCTACGGAAGTATAAATAAATATCCACCCCACCCTCACTTCAGATTGGACATGAAGTACAGACCAAAGTTCAATCGTACCAAAGTCTGTTTCTGTTTTTGTTTTTGTTTTTGTTTTTAATTTATTGGTCTTACTTATACTGCATGAAGGGTTACTTGTAGGATCATACAGGACCCCAGAGTAGCCATACTCCCATTTTTTAACCCAACCTGGATGACAATTTTCCCATAGCTGCGTAGATGGAGTCTCCCAGCAGCTGCCTTTCACACTCTGTATATTCTGACTTCAAGAGAATGAGACTGTATGAAATTTCACAGAATTACATTTAGCTTAGAAGCAGGTGTAGGAAAAGTGTCTGGAATCTCAGGTAAGGGTCCATTGATTATCCCTACTCCCCTCTTCATGAGGGAACATAAGCAGGCAACATCACATCAGCAAGTCTGATAGTGAACATTTCTTGTGATAGTCACATTTACTGTGACAAAGGTGCTGCATGTGATGATGAGGATTTGCTCCATCATGATTTTGGGCTTGTAGGACAATGTTCGGCAAAAGTTGCAGAGACAAATTCCTGAGCTTAGAATCTGCAAAAATATGATAGCACCTTTGACCTTAGTGCAATTTCAACAACACTAGTGGAGAGATTTATATATAGAGATAGAGATAGAGATAGAGATAGAGATAGAGATAGAGATAGAGATAGAGATAGAGATAGAGATAGAGATAGAGATAGAGATAGAGATAGAGATAGAGATAGAGATAGAGATAGAGATAGAGATATATCAACAGCTAGGCCAAGGTTGAGTGCTCAGACATGCACTCTAGCAACTCAGAGCATCAGCATGACTCTCAAAACTAAAAGATAATCCAAATCCTTAGACCTTGGGAGCCAAGTCACAGATTTAACTCAATGTTGTGAACTAACAGGATAGACCACATTTCAAGTTCTAGTGTATACATTACACTGGGCAGAACTGGACCATGGAATGATAAAACATGGAAGAAATCCAGATTCTAAGGCTGGGTGTAGCAGAGGCAAGGGCTTAGTAATGGGAAGTTGCTATCAGATACATTGGACTATCTGTAATAGAACAAAACAATAGTGTCTCCAGTTCACAAAGGCTAGTGACCTTATCAGTTCCAAGGGGACAGTACAACTGCATTCCAGGTACTTACAGCACTGAGATTGTTTAACCTGAAAAGTGGAATAACTCAGGCCAGTTAAGGTATTGATGTTACTGCATCTTCTCATCCTGTTAAAGTGTGTGCACAGCATTAGCAGACTGTCCACACCTGAAAGTAGGATGCTACATCAACTATGGGTACAGAGGAGTGTCCTGCTTTTCTGATGTGCCAAAGGCTAGACTCCACAGTGACTTTGTTCTTGTGAATAAACAGGGTCCTACCAGATGTGTGACCGCTCTAGTAGTTCAAGGCTCAGGGTCCCAAGCAATCAGGAGGCACCAGTGCTTCTTTTAATAAGAAAGTACAAAAGAACATAAGATGAGAGCATGGGGTGCCTGGTACTAGTGGCAAAGGGGCAGTGGAAGCTCTGCTCAGGTATGGCCCGTAACAGGTGCAAGGGGAGCAGAGCCTTATGAAAGCAGAAGTTCAATGACTTTTCATACTCAGAACAGGACACCTATTAGCAGAGGCAGAGCATGGCTTCTGGGGAGGTAGGTTAATATCCATTGGGACAGCTCAGTTTATGAACACCAGAGAACATCATTGGCTAGACTCATGACCTGGGAAAGATCCATGAGTCCTCAAAAGTGAGAATTGCAAGTGTTCATGGTAGTGGTGGGAGCTGAAGCACCTCTTGCTTACCTTTTCTTCACAGAGAACAATTCCTCTAAACTCAAGTTGACCTAATCTGGAGAGATGGGGTATTAAAGGCTTGTGTTCCTTTCTTTGTCTGTTCAGCCACCTGTAGTTTCTATGCTCTGGCAGAGGTAGCCTAATTTTTGACATTGCAACACAAGATGGCCATCTACAAATGTCTTGGGAGATATTCCTAGCTATTCTGGGATTCATAGAACCTATATTTGCTCCAGTTGCTTGTGATTAAATGTTTTGTTTCTTGTGTTTTGCTTTAGTGATTTGGGGGGAACGTGTGTGCATGCGTGTGTGTGTGTGTGTGTGTGTGTGTGTGTGTGTGTGTGTGTGTGTGTGTGTGTTTCTTCTTTCCTTCTTTCTTTTTTTTTAAAGGAGGAAGAATGCTAGGAGTTTCCAGTGAACCACTTTATTCATTCCTTGCAACTTAATTCTTAAAGAGGGAATGAGAGAATTTCCCTTCATGGGTACCCTAAATATGAATTTGAACTTTCTACTGGGTAGCCATGTACTGTTTCAACCTAACTTGCAAATGGCATGAAGATACTTGGTCACAGAATAACGACAGTGTCTGCATCATGCCTAGGCCAAGAAAGGTATTTATCTCAATAAAGGCCCAATGACAGTTGAAGGGAGAGTACAGACATGGAAGGGGAAAACAAGAATTGGGAAGACAAGACAATTTATACACAGAGGAAAAAAGAGAGAGGGGAAGAGAAAAAAAAGGAAGGCCAGAAAAAGCAAAAAGCAAATAAAATGAAAAACACAGGAAGACAGGCAGAATGTAAGTACTATTGGCTTCTGTCTTGATTATGCTATTGGAAAGAAATGCTCTGGTACTGAACCCATGTTCCATGGTAAGACCTCAAAGGATCATCTGTTTCATTATTGTTTAATTTTAGAGTAAATGCTGCTGTCACTCTTTAACAGACTTATGAACTGTGTCTTCATTTACCTACATGGTACAGTTTTAGATACTTGACAGCCCATTGCTCATGTTGTCTTTATCATGGAATTAGAAATGTACCATAAGCTTCCAGCTCACAGCCAAAGTCCAATGAATGAAAGACTCATGGGTAGTACTGTGATATGTGACATTCTCTATTTAACAGGTACATAGTCCTTAGGACTTCACGATTCTGTCACCCTAGAAAATGAACACTGTTATCACTGGCAGCTTATTCTTAACTACTCACCCCTTTGGAATGATCTATTGTAAATTAAGGTATGCATTTAAAAGGATTTAACACACTGTATCAAAACAGAAATATTAACAGGACTTGCCACCAACATTCCATAAAAGTTACAGGGATGTGCACATTTAATATATTTTAGGAAAACTGGAATTTTTTAGATGACATCAGTTTTGTGAGGTGTCAACATATAACCAAGACATGCAGATTTTATTTTCAGCATTTTCTTGATAAGAAACAATAGTATGTATTGGTACAGCATTCAGATTCATCAAATAAGCCCTGAAGAATAGATCTATTGCAGAACCTAAAGTTGAGAAAGGGTACCAATATACCATTTTAAAAGAAAAAACTATATCTTTAGGTTCCCCAGATTCTAATGTGGCAGGATATTATTATCCACTGGAGCCATAAAGCCTTTTATAGAGATATTTTCCCCTTTAGCCCTGTTATTTTAATTTGTGCACAGATTTTAACACAGGCAATTTCCCCCTGCAAGGGCTTTTCACTAATAGAATTATACTGTCTTAACTCAAAATGGTCTTTGGTTCTTAGTCCACTGGGCTCAAAAGATTATTTTCTTGTGGTAGAGAGCTCTCCACACGGCCCAGGAGCATACCATTATCTGCACTGAGCACCCCGGCCCTCTCCATCCTTCAAGAGGCTCCACAGCTGGGCCCAGCATGAAAATGACAAGCATTAAAAAGCTCCAAGAGTTTACTTTCCTCTGGCCGGGCTGGTTGGTTGCTGGATTCCCGTCAATGCCATCACAACGCATGCCTTTCAATAAAAAGTGATCCTAACAGGATTAAATGTAATTTAGAGTCAATAAGGAGAAGTTTGCCATCGGGTGGAATTATAATAGACAGTGTAATCAGAACATAGTGAATCTGGAAGGTTTTCAGGGATGCATTCTACTGTACAAAAATGAAACACAGAGGGCAAAGAAAACGTTTATTTGCTGCCAAACCTGGCACTGGTTCTGTTTTCCATGCAAATCAATTCACAGTTTAATAAGAAGTGTATATTGTAGTTTACAGGGGGCAAAAGGAGAGGAAGACATTTTCAGAGTAGAATGCAGAAAAAATGTCATCACTGTTCTTCTTTATATGCATGGTAAATAAAATGTTTCGGTTCTGCCGAACATGGAAACTGAATCCACAAGAGGCACAGAGAGCTCACCACAGAATCATGTTTGATGAAGAGCAGTTCTTAACCCATCTCTTGGCAAGCAGTGGCTTTGAAAAGTGGTCACTCTTCTAGAAAACAACCCTGAATACCCTGGGCAGGATAGATCTGGAAAAGTAATAGAGGAATTAACATTCAGTTGGAACTGCAGTCCAGGTGAAAATGTGCCAGCACAGCGAGAGGGTGTGGCTGCTTTGTTGGAGGAGCCAATACATGCTACTCATGCAAAGCAATTGCTTTTGTTCAGAGAAGGGTAGAAAAGTATGAGAGGTACGGAGTAAGGACTGGTTATCTAAGGTTGTTTCCCTTATGTTCGAGTCTTGAACCAACACCAGTAAAAAGTAATAATAGTAACTACTACTATCATCATTTAGTAGACTATACGCTTAGTTCTTTTTCATATATCATCTCCCTTTATTTTAAAATAGCCATGTCGATAGTTTTATTTTAATACTCATGAAATAGATAGCAAAATGTTTTAAAAAAAAATAAGTGGCTGAGGTCACAATTTCTATAAAATACAGAGCTGAAATAAAACTCTGGGTTAGATGGACTTTCTTAACCATCATATCTGTCACCTGGAAGCTGAAATACAAAACTTGAATCACGGGGAAAGTTTTGGTTTGGTGATTCATTTCTGGGAAGAGTACCAACTTTGTAGGAGACAAGATTCCAAACCAAAATGACCTTTGTGAGTATGTGAGCAAAGAGATTGTTTGAATAGATGGTGGATGTCTTTGAAAAGAAAGAAGCTATGCATCTAACACTCGATGAAATGGCCAGCTGGAAGGTATGGAAAATTGGCTGAAGTTTCAGAGACATGGAGAAACTTATACGAAAGGGCCTGTGGTTAAACTATATGTCAGGGCAGCTGTCTGAATGTTTCTAGGACTCATCAGCCCTGAGCACTAGGCTTGATGCTCCCAGATCTTTGCCAAGAAAAAAAAATGTGCGTGCTTGATACCCAAAAAAAGAGAAAAAAAAATGTTAGATGGGTTTCCATATGGGATGCACCACCACATGTCTCTGTGGTTTGTATAAGTTATTTATCTTCTTATTGCCATAATTCATTTATCTGGATAAAGATCACTATAGAATGTCTTATGGGAACTATGCCAGGATAACAGAAATCTATCCACACCTGAAGTTTCAACTATAAATTAAAATCTGACTACATCATATAGATTGCATCAATGATTTCATACATTGATAAATTACTTACAGAAATTGAATATCACCCTAGGTAGAGAAAATACAAAATAAATTAACGCTGAAGTTACTCACCACTGGACAAGTAAACACAAGATTAAAAACATTACATGTTCATCATCCACTCCTGTTAGAATGGCTATCATCAAAAAGGGGAAAAAATAGCAACCATTGGCATAGAGGTGGGCAAACAGGAACCCTTGAACGCTGTTGATGTGAATGTAGATTGGTGCAAGCATTTTGACAACATTATGGAAATGCCTTGACATTAAAAAAAGAGGGGGGTGAGAGCAATTCCAGTACCTGGTATTTATCTAAAGAAAACAAATTCAGTCTGTCCTTTCAACCTGACTACCCATCAATAGTTGAATGAGTAAAAATAATGCATTATTGTAGGAAAGATTATCAAGGATGAGATGTGTCTTTTGGAATACATGGTAGAAATGAATTTCTGATAAATTTCTACCAGTTAGAGCAACATATAAATGGACCTGAAGGACATTATGTAAAGAGAAATAAGCCAAGCACAAAGTATAAGATATCATATGATCTCACTCAGAGGTGAAAGCTAAACAAACCCAACTCGTGATGGTGCAAGGTAATATGGTGGTTAATGAAAATCATCATCGGTGAGAACTAAGGACTTGGAAGATATTAGAAAAGGAAATAGAGCATTGGGGAAGTAATCCCATGGTAAGCACCAGCATAGCATCTATGAGGACCTGTGTTCAATTCCCAACACTAGGGGGAAGAAAAGCTTGGCAGAATAAATCATATATTTAAAAAAACAATTAATTACTCTAAACAATAGAAAGGAATTAATCTCAAAAACTGTGATCAGTATTTTAAAAACCTTGCTGTAGGTTTTGTTCCTGGTTAGAGCGAAGTATATGTCGGTCACTTTCTCCCCCCCATTGTTCCTTCACAGAGTCATTGTTGACTTATCCAACCTTCATTATCCAAGTGTCCAAGAAGTTTATTGACCATTGAAGTTTGTTTTCTAAAACAAATCTGAAAACACCTGAGTTTTGTCATGAGGATGTATGCTATAAATGCCCAGGTCAGGGCTTAGCACACCATGGTCTCTTATTCTCTCCACATCAGCTAGTTGCGAAGCAGGTCTCTGTTTTAAGCACCATTTGCTGCAAAAAGGATCTGTTCTGATGATGGCTGAGATATGCTCTGATCTTCTGATATAACAATAAGCCATTGAGGGACCAGTGAAATATTAGACTTATTTGACAGAACAACAGTAGTAGGTCCTTCCCATAGATCTTTGGCCACAATAAAGGTAGCAAGCATGAGGTTAAATTTATGGTGCCAACCTTAAATCTAATTGGAAAGTAGGTGTTATTCATGACATCTCTATCATTATTGTACAAATGGACACATCTTGTCAGGCTGGTTATTATTGTAACTTACAGGGTTCAAGGCTAGGCAATATTGATGATTATATTTCTTCTCCTGTAGCATGCATAGAACCTTCTAGCACTATAAAACTAACAAGTAGGAATGAAAGACTCAGGTTAGGATCACATTGATTTCTCCATGTTCTATAATTCAAGTATATTGGTTCACTGTAGGAGCCAGAGGCAATGGATGACTACCAGGAAATGACATTTCTGGACAAATCAGGGTAGTTGCTCTAGGAATCCACAGCAGTTGTGACAGTACGCACAATACTTGAGCAAGTTCAAGCAAGACATCTGATGGATGCTGGGAGATGGAGGGCCAGCTTTATTTAAGTGTTTGACCTTTGGTAGGTCATCCAAGCTCCAGTGAAAATCCATATATCCAAGAGCATTTGAGCAGCACAAATTTCACATGACAGGCTCTTAAATGCCCCAGGTTGCCTTCAACGTCATTATGCAGCCTTGAAATCCTGTGCTGCTGCCTCTACATCCTGTGTTCTAGCATGGCAAGCATTCATTACCACACCCAGCCTGGCTGATGCTCACTTGCCCAGCAGACCACCTGTGACCATCCCAGCTGTTCAAAATTACTCTGTCCTCTGTATCTGAACAATTAGCTTTTAGAAAATTCACTCGACATTTCTTATTTTTCTCAACTCTCAATCAAGCTGCACAAGTCCAGGTGATTTCTTCAGAGCTACTGCACTGTGCCCCTTCAAATAGCTGTGTAGGTGAGTTTAATAAACATATACTGATTGAGGCACAGAATATCTTCAACCACAATGATGATGTAAAAAATGGAATCTTCTCAGCGCAGTCCAGTACTAAAAGAGCTCACAAGTGTCATATTCTACGTACTAGAAAACAAGCCAACAGAACAAATAAAAATCAGCATCTCTTCTTAGGTCCAGCAAAGAATTGAGGTCTGATGAAAAATGGCTGTCAGTGAAATTAGAGTAATACATAGTTGGGGTGATAAGTCCCACATTAGCAGAAAGCCATGAAGAGAAATTTTGTGTGAAACAGACCTGCTCCCATAAAAGGAAACCTAAACAGACTTGATGAGTTGCCAGCGCCTTGATGTAGAGAGATTCAGGAGTGAAAATACGATAGCCTATGCTAACACACTCCTGCTGGGCCCTGGAATCATTCTATGCATGCTGTGTATGGACGTGCTGATTTGACAGTCAGGATAGTTATATCTTCATTTTGCACATGGGGAAACTGAGGCACACGGAATGTCAGGAAGTGGATACATGATACTTGACTAGAATATTTTTAATTTGAGGATAATGATAGATTTAGAGAAACCAGCCTCAAGACCCCACACTCTTGGTGCTGACAATGCTGTTTCCTTGATGCCAGTTACCAACAGCCGTGCAGGTAAAATGGCCAGCACAAAGCACTGGTCAGTGCTCAGCTATGTAAACAGCCAGTCTACTCTCAAAAAATACCCCTCACAAGGGAACCGTGGTGATGAGGGGAGATAAGTGTGGAATTAAGGGGTGGTACCAAAGGGAGCTTCTTTTTCTGTAGGATTCAAAATGTCACAATGCAACTCACTATCTTATATGATTAATATATGCTGATAAAATATTATATTAAAACCTCACTTCCTTTTCCGCTCACAGTTCTGAAGTGTCCTTCCCCCGAAACCGTAAATGAGCCCTTTTCCCCTATGCACCCACCCATGGCCTCTCAGCACTCAGCTGTCCTCCATATCTAAGACCAACATAAGACATGACCGTTCCCTGTAACAGCATTCTTTAAGGCTCATCATGGTTTTGTCTCTGCACCACATCCCTCCCAAGACAGCTCCAGCCTAAAATATTATGCTGAGCAATGAATATGTGTTCTCCAGGTGAGGTGTGCTGCTAGTAATTAAACAGTATTAATTCCATCAGCTTTGATTTACATTCTGAGCTCTCAGTAATAAGGCTCAGCATTCTATTTTCTTTTTGACCAGCCCAGAGTAATAGAATTGGTGTTTAAGGATTATCATATAAATCTGGGTTTTTTTTGGGGGGGGGAGGCAGTCAGTATTGGAGAATTTTTTTCATTATATTACAAATGTATTCATTATTCTCAACTTCATAAAAATAATTAAAAGTTACAGGCCAAACACAAATTCCCAAGACATAAAAACACGACTAGCACTCTACTGCCAAACACTAGGGTTGCCAACTTCTTGGTTTGAGGCTTTAATGAGAAATTACTTCTGTCTTTTCATGCAATAAAGGACTCAGGTGGAAACCCCTCCTTTCTCAGGACTTAGGGGACCACAAACACTCTGCCTATCAGAAGGAAGAGGCCTCTCATTTTGTGTATATTTTTAGCAACCTGCCAATTGTCTATTTTAAAACACAAATTACCTTTTAAGAAATAAAATTCACAAATGTGACAACCAAGATGTAGATATCATGTGTTCACATAAGGACAAGAAAACTGGAAGCGTAAAACAATCAAGGGAGAAATAAAGACGTTCAAGGATGTCTGTCTACTCTATCACTGAGATCTGTAGGTCTCCCTTTGTTTAAAACAGACATAAAACATGACCATTTCCACTCTCAAGAGGCCTTATATGTTTTGAAAATAGTGTCTATCAGGTCTAGGCATAAGTAACAACTCTTGTTTTCCATTTAAAGAATTCAAAGTCTGACTCCTTGACAGGCAAAACACAACCCATCTCGTTGATAAATGCTAAGGTAAACCAGTAAGTGCAATATTAATTGAAATACTATAAGGGGCTGTAAGAATTTGGCAGAGGAGGGCAAAGTCCATGAGGACTTTTATGCTTACTTGTTACTGTTGTTTGTTTGTTTGTTTGTTTGTCTTTTCATCTTAACCCCAGGGTAATATATGCTAAATGATATGACTAATTGAGGAGCCCCACTTTGTATGGTCCACCTTTGAAATGAAGAGTTGTCCTGTAAAAGTGAGAAGAGAACTGCAAAGGGTCACAGCTCAGGGAAGAAGCTTGGGCACAAACAACAACAAATGTTGATTTCACCTGGCGGACCAAATATGACAGACTGTTTTATCTATAATGGAATATTAATTTTCTGGTTTGGTTAAAGAAAACACAGTGCTCATTTGTATTGTTGTAAAACTTGTGAATTTGCCCCATAGGATAAGTAATACTCAAAGCAGCATCCTAATTAAAAGAAAAACTCAGTTGCCGTGCAAGATAATATAGGACAGCATATAAATTGTAAACAAGATGCATGGTAAAAATGAAAAAGACAGGCTGGATTGGAAAGGAATGAAATAAGCTTTGGAAATGTGCTTCTTAAATGAACACAAATTGTGAGATAATGTCTCATTGAACAATAAAAATAACAAAGCAGTGGCAAAGATGTAATAGAATTCCCCATGTATACCATTTTAATCTTAATATAATTTTCCCCAGTGCATCCATGTTTACTGAACTACTATGACCGATTCTTTCTCACTCTGTCCAAAGTTACTGAAATTGTGTTTACTGCTGTAAATAATTCCCTTATAATGAACATGAAAATGATCCAGAAATTGACCACAGTTTACAAGAGAAAAAATGACATCCCATCTATTCATGGAAAAGGCCCTCCTCAGATGCCAAGTCTGTACAGTTTCTTTGGGGAAGCAGCATGGGAGGACAGGAAACACTCCCTGTTTCCTGCTAGGTCCTCAACTTAGCACCTGTGTTGCTTTTTCTATCCAGACAATACAGAGTGGATTCCCAGGGAATCCTAATTTGTAGAGTGTTGGAGAAAGAACTGATCATCCTAGGACCAGTTAATAAGTACACATGCAACTTGAGTATACAGGGTGGACTGCCTCTGTTTCTCAGTCTTCAAAGAGGAAATGATAACACTGCCTAAATGACAGAGATGCATACAGAAAAGGTGTGCTGGAGAGAGAAATGGAACCCCCAAAGGAATCCTGTACCTAGCACTGACTCCCACTGAAGAATCTTAACAAACCCCAAACCACAATCAACCCCATAGGCATCGTAAACATTCTTAGCTTCCAATGTAGTAAATTTCCCCTGCCTTTCCTTTGCTTACACTCATTTTGGCCATTCAAAGTGTGTGTTTATTTCATGAAAATTTAAAATATAAATCATAGAAATACAAACAACCCAAGGCTCAGGGAACATCATGGAAGAAGAAGGAGAAAGAATGTGACAGCCACAGGATGGGGTGCAGGGTTATGGGGTGCAGGGTTATGGAATGCTGTCTTCTAGACATTACATGGCAATCACATTCAGGAGCTCACTACAGCTATAGTTACCTACACATGATCAAGCCACCATCATCAGGCAATATTACAGCAGAAATTCAAATTAGACTAGGTGATTTTGATGTAGTTGTTTTATTTTGTTAAAGAAGAAGAAAAGACACAAAAGTGAGAAAAAAAGGGACTGTATTGGAAGAGTATGTGGGAAGGTAACGCAGAGTGTAGATAGACTCATGATATGTTGTATACATGCATAAAATTGTTAATAAAATGTTTTAAAATAAATACATCATTTTTATAAACATATAAAGATGAGGATCATGCCCTGTTTCTCACTTTGTTTTGTATTTTGTGTTACTGTGTAACAAGGAATCTGAGATTTTGTTAAATATCAACACTAATACTTCTTCTGGAGTTGTGGGTGCCACTCAGTGGTAGAGTCCTTGCCTAACTGGCACAAGGCATTGTGTTCCATCCCTGATGCCGGTAAACTAAACAAAGCAAGGAAAAATATATTCCTTCCATTCAAAGCTTGATTCATTTTATTTTTTATTATTTTTCAAAATTCGTTAGACAAAAGAAAAATATATATATTTAACCAATCATTGACAAAACATATCATAAACATATTAGCATATAAATTTCATTAAATGTATTATCAGTTCTTTTGTTGTACAGAGGGTATACTGTGGCTTTTAACTTTGCTATTTTGTGCTAGATTAAATATCAGAAATTTTATGGATCAAACACTAACAGAGATCTTCTCCTGAGTAAAAATAGCTATGTACCAAAGTAAGCAGGTGCACAAATCTACCCTTGTACCAGTAATCTACATCTCTAAGGTTTCTGCTGTTCAAGCTACATATCAACAGTGTACCATCTTTATAAACTCACCATTACTTTTTCAGAAAATTTTTGTAAGCATTGAAATTGAAGTTTTCAAATCAATCTAAATTTTTAATAAAAATCAGTTTCTGTGAGTCTCTATTTCACCATCTAAGATGCTTTCTGACAAAATGAGTTAGCATATTGAGCTTCTCCTCATTTATAGTCCTAGGTTTCAGGCTATATAGTCACAGACCATTGAGAACAGAGGCAACTTGAGGCTGTCTGAGACAACTTAACCAAAGAATCCCTCAGTCCTTCCAGCATATCAGGGACATTTCCCAACTGTGTTCCCTACACAGTGTCTTCTAGGCCATTGTTTCTGATGACCTTGGCATATTCCTTGGCTGACCTGTATGGAGCTCGTGGTCTAGCAGGATCTTCAAAATCAACATGGAAGAGGCCAAACCGTCTGCTGTATCCATTGTTCCACTCAAAGTTATCCAGAAGCGACCATATACAGTATACTTGAAGATTGACTTCATCAACATGGATAGCTGAAATGTTGTTTTTAAAAAGAACCATTAGCATTTCTGGGAATGTTCTGAAAACAAAAATCACCAAAGAGTGCTGGGTGCCTCTTTCTCCTGCTCTGCTGGGTATCTCAGTGGGAACAGACAAAATTCTTCTTTATCTTTCTTAACCATAGACACTACCCTGAAATAAAGATGACATGGGACCTAATGTATATATTAACTAGCTTGATTAGTTATTTCACAGAATGTACCTTCATCAGGTCCCATGCCAGAGCATAAAGGAAATTTTGTCACTTAAAATAATCCCTCTTTCCAGTTTTCTGCTTAATCTGAGCAGGAGCTTCAATTCAGAAGTTAAGTCATGGGCAGGCATGGGTGACAGAATGCCCAGAACCCCAGCACTGGGAAGTCACACACAGAAAGATGGGTGCAGGTTCACGGCAAGTTTGTTTTACTTACTGAGCTGAAGATGATCTTGGGCCTTATCCAAAAACTAAAAGAAGTTACTTATTATTCTAGTCATTTTGACATTTGTTCCTTCTCTTAATGTACATTTTCCAGTGCCTTTTCCAACACACACACACACATACACACAGTCCTTCCTAGTACCCAGAAGTGTGTTCAGTTACAAACACCATCTATCATCAAAGTATAGCTTCTAAAACCTAGGCAAACCCACTGGTCAGTTGGATGAGATGACCATAGCATGCCCAGGGAAGTCTGAAATATCCCTGTCCCTTATATTTCCATGAGTAAACTGGTAGGTGTCTAATAGCTCTAAACTCACAAACACCAAACTGAAAAGGGTGAGGACACAGCTCTGGCATGTGTACAGCCAAATATAGAAAGCTTAAAAATGCTATAGCAACCTCTGTTAATTGGTCACTGTAGGACAATACCAAAGACAGGCTAGATTATAAACAATGGTCAATCATTTGTCATTGTTCAAAGAAGTAAGACATCCTGAAGCAAGGCAATGGCAATCCCAGCATGCCGTAGGGTGCTATATCAAGGTGTATTAATGACACCTTTTTGCTAAATCCACATGCAGTAGAAAAGGCAAGTGAACTCCATCCTGTCTCTTCATATATGGTCACTAACTCCACTGATGATGACTCCTTCCTCATTGCCTAATCATATCCCAAGGTCCTGGTCTCATAGTACCATCATGTTGAGAGTTATGACATCCACATTTGTTTTAGAGAGACATATATATATCACTGTTTATACCCTCCATCTAGACTCAGAGTGCCTGAGAACTTTAACAACCAAATACATATATACTGAAGACTTGCACAACATCAGACTAGACAAAAATCTCAGCATGAAATGGGGATGGAGGCTCATGGTGTCCCACTGCTAGCTGAAGAGCTATTTGCGATTCATGGTTTCTAGGGGAGAGTGTTAGTTTTCTTCAGGTATGTGGTCTCTGGGTGTCTAACCATGCTCCAGTAGGAGACCTACACCTGTTGCCATACAGGCAGCACTAAATGAATTCAGTGGCATAAAATATAGAATATTGATGGAGCTGGACAGATGGCTTAGCAATTAAGAGCACTGAATGCTCTTCCAGAGGATTTGGGTACAATTCCTAAAACACCCACATGACAGCTCAAACCTGTCTGTAACTCCAGGATCTGACACCCTCACACAGACATACACACAGGTAAAATACCTATGCACATTAAATGAATGAATGAATGAATGAATAAAATATTGAGTTAGGAGGAGAAGGTGATAGAGCGACATAGTAGAAATTGAAGATGAGGGAATGGGATAGATTTGGTGAAAACACATTGTAAATATATGACTGAAGTTTTCAAAAAATTAAAAAGTAAAGAAAAATTAAAACATTGGTCACTTGGTCCAAAACTGTACATATAAATAAATACAATATTCTCTACATAATTTCTTATGTGACTTCTCTAAGCTTATCATTTTTCTGCATGCTAGGAGACCAAAGTGTGGAGAAATCTCTAAAACTTTCACTGTGATTTTCATTGTTTGAGATGGGGAATTGTGTTTATATTTTTAATTACTATTCTAAGTTTCTCAGAATTCTGAAACTGTGTGACGCTTCCCTTAAGCACTTTCTGTTTGAAAATCACAGTAAGCAAACTTGGTCTGCGATCCACTAAGATCTATTTCTCCATGTGGAAATCACGAGAAAAGGCTGGTTTGCTTAACAAGATGGCCACATCCCTCAATAAACAAGGAGAAAATGAACATTCATATAATGAATCAGATTTTAATTGCAGTGGGAATTGTTTTCACCAACAATGAGTCCTGTAGCTAAATATTTATCAAATGAAGCTCTACTCTCATTTTTTTCTTTGGTATCAGTGTGTATTTTTTTAAGTTTATTAAGAAACACTGTGCTCCTTCTCTGCAATATATCTGTAGGTCTCTAAATCATAAGAGTATTGTTTATAGAGTCAGATATTATGCAGACAAAATATCCCTGACAGACTAGTGGATTTGCAACCCTAGGTACAGTTGTACAAAGAGACAAGCGAAGTGTTTTGATTCAAGTGTTTTTACAAATGATGTAGAGTAAGAATTAAGCCAAGCTCTCTTATCTATTGTCATTTGCCAAGTGTAATCTGGAAAATTCCCTTCCTTTTGATTTTTTTTAAGAATCCAATTTAAGCACAAAATGAGACATCACTGTTTCAAAATTATGAAAGCCCACTACTCATATAGAAAGCAGTAATCTCAATCTCCTTTGCTTGGTAATTCAGCCAGGGGATATGTGAGAACATGCATGTTTTCTTTCCCACTTGTAGAACCATACTTCCCAACAAGGTACTGCCCTGTCAGGTACAAGATCAGACTGTTTCTGCAAATGTGCACAGTCCCACTGATCATATACAGAAGGGCTGATTCATGTGCTAACCCAGGGGATAAAAATGAGGCCCTGCCTGCTTGGAAGGGAACAAAAGGAAATCTTGACAATTTCATTGTTAACTGCCAGGAGTGCAGAAGCAAGCACTAAACTGCCCGAGTGACACTGGTGGATGTCTCTGCATTTTCACTGCAGGAACGCTCAAGTGGAGAATTACCTAGTTAGGTTCAGGAGCTAGCCTGCTGGATCCTTCTCACCCGGCCATCACTGGGAAAAATTATAAAACCACACCGGAACCAGCACGCCTCTCCTCTTCCAATCTCCTTGGGAATGGAAAGAGACCATCATCACATTTCTTGTCACCATGATTTATGAGGTCCCAGATCTTGGCAGGGGAAAAAAGCACTTCTGAGAATTTGCTTTCTTTCTTTCTTTAACCAGAGTTGGAGGCAAAGTCAACACAGACCAATAGGAGTTTGGACAGCTACACAGCATGCAAGGATAAAAATGGTACCCATTGTAAAGTCAGAATGTAATGTGGGACTACAAGACTATGGAAATATGTTGGGATGAAAGTTTTATGGCTTGCTTCCAGTTAAGCTCTTATAGCTATAAGAAACCCCCCCTCTCTGTGTCACTGTCTCTGCAGATAGATAGATAGATAGATAGATAGATAGATAGATAGATAGATATAGTGTGTGTGTGTTTGTATATGTTTATGTATATTATATATACTTTGTCCAGAAAAAAAGCCAAACTCAAAAGAATGAAGGCAAATGTTAAGCCGAATAGCCCTAATCTACTTGCCCAGTCATGACCATTAGGATGCAACCTAGATGTCCTTCAGCTGATAAAGGGATAACAAACATGTAGTAAATACATACTATGGAATAATACTATTCATTTATGAAAAATGAAAACTTTAAGTAAAAGAATAGAACTACAAAAGATAATATCAATGAGGTAACCCAGACACAGAAAGACAGAAATACCATGTTCTCTCTCGTCCATGTTCAGATGGACGTCACTCCACGTCTTCAGATGTGAGCATATAATTGGGAGTAACTGCAGAAGCCAGGAAAGTCAGAGAGAACTGAGAGGAGAGTAGCATAGTATGAATGATCTGAAGGATGCCTTAAGAAGAGCAGAGGGGAGACAAACAGAAGAGAGTAGGAAGTGAGTAATACAACAGTAAGGATGTCTGAAAAACTTACAAAGAATCATTATTACCTAAAATTATTGATAATGCATATAATTCTGTATGTACAAACAGATATATTGTATATGAAAATTTCCCATTTGGGCTGACAGTCCTTCCTCCAAAGATCCACAAACTATCTAACAAAAACCTCAACAGCAGGCATGAGAAGGCATCTTTCGAGTTGCACATCAGAGTTTTTCAAGGGACTCCTCATACTTTATTTGCTATTGAGCACCACCACAGCGGGTAGACAGCAAGTTCCCATTGCTGCAGACAACATAGAGTTCAGACACAGGGACTAGAGAACCTGAGCTGGATCTAACCTGAAATCCTTCTCACAAGGAATTAGGTTCCATAGTACCAGAAGGTACCATGAAAGCTTCCAAGAGAGGGAAGAAAATAATAGCCCTACCTAGTTAGAATGCCTGTGAACTGTCACAACAACAACCAGCATGGCACAAGAACCCTGAGGATGCAATAGTATGCATTCTTTGGCCATAAAAACAGTTCTCTAATTGGTCTTAAGGCCTAATTAATAAGAGAAAAGGAAAGTCTGCTACTGCAAACCTAGCCAACTAACCATGGCTACTGTAGTCATAGACCTGGGTGGAGAACATACAACTGCCACATTACTAAACCACCGTAATACCTAACTACATTCTAAATATTGATAATTATTCCTTCAGATAAGTGTAGTTCTCCCTCCTCCCTAGTTGGAGTCTATCTTAGTTAAAGTCTCTATTGCTGTGATGAACTACCTTGACCAGAAGCAACTTAGAGAATTGATTGACTGCATATCCAAAGTCACAGTCCACTGAAGGAAGTCAAGGTAGGAACACAGGCCAGGAGTAAACCTGGAGGTAGAAGCTGATGCAAAGTCTATGAAAGAGTGCTGCTTGCACTCTTAGTCTCCTCTCAGTGACTCTGGTTGTATCAAGTTGACATAAAACCAGCCTGCACAAAGACCCCTCCTAAATTTTCTATTTACTGCTTCATAAAACCTATATCCTGTTATTACCATCTCAAGCCCTCAGCCTCACCACTTGTCCCTATATTCTTTCCTGTTTTCTGTGGTTACTTACATCTGAAGATTTGGGGCTGGGAACCACAAATTAGAAAGAAAATACAGAAATGGGGGGGTTCACTCAGTAAAATCATTTTATATGCCCATGCATTTACTGTAAATTTCATTTTCTCTTAAAGTTGGATAGCATTTCATTGTATATATGTATAATGTTTTCATTATACATTCATCTGCTGAAAGGCATCTAAGTTGTTTCAATTTCCTGGCTATTGTGAATAGGGCAGTGATGAACATTGCTGAACATGTATTTAAAAGTAGGAGGTTCAGTTCTTTGGGAATATGCCAAGGAGTGGTATAGCTGGTTTATATGGTAGATTTAAGAAAGAATTTGAGAAAGACATTTGCAGACACGTTGTTAAACTCCAAGAATATAACAGACACTGCTTCAGTGGTATCTAAGAAAATACATATACACAGCTCAATGAAGTGTCAAAAGATAATTGAAAGGTTTAAAACTGAGTTAATAAAAAGTAGAACTGCAAACTGTAATGAAGATGGAATCAAAAAAATCCCATATCCCCATTAGAAAGCCTTATAAGTAGAAAGAATCCAGAAGAAGATAGAATATCAGAATTAAATGATAAAATAGAGGAAGCAAGCAACGCTGAAGCAAAGAAAACAAATTTTAAAATGAAAAAAAATTAAAGCACAGAAAAGAGATATACATTCAATGTGGGAAACCATCAAGAGATCAAATGTTTGACTTATAAGAATAGATTGGAGCTTCCAGTTTTCACCTGTGGGTCGAGACCTCTGCCTGGGCCGCCAGAAGTCCGTAGCCAACGAGCACAGGAGAGGGGTGGCCTCCCAGGAGCTTGGAAAGGCTGTGAGTGGGGTTAAGGGGAGCAACACCTCTCACGCAGACCTGCCCGGATCTGCCGGGATCCAGGGCCTGAGAACCTGGTGACAGAAAAACCCTGAAACTTCCAGTTTTCACCTGTGGGTGGAGACCTCTGCCTGGGCCACCAGGGGCCTGTGCCTGGGGACCTCAGCCTGGGCTACAAGGCTCCACGAGAGATCGGGGAATCCCAGGAGTGCTGACACACCTTTGAGCACAGGCAAAATCACCACTTCTGTTCAAACTCACTGGATCAAGAGGGACCCTTACACAGCCTTCAGGGCATAGGAACCAAGGGACAGCTGGGGACAAGATCCTTCTGATTCCATTCTGCACCCCAGAGATGACCCTGTGCGACAGCCCTCCAAACCCAAACACCTCTCAGAGAGGACTGGTCTTCAAGGACTACTGACACAGAGGCCTGCAGGAGGGGCAAGCCACAACCAGACAGAGTAAGATCAGCTAACATCAGAGTCAACAAGATGGCAAAAGGCAAGGGAAAGAACATAAAGAACAGAAACCAAGAGTACTCGGCACCATCAGAACCCAGCTCCCCCACCACAGCAAGCCCTAGATACCCCAACACACCAGAAAAGCAAGACTCAGATCTTAAATCATTTCTCATGATGATGATAGAAGACGTGAA
>CM052712.1:39668585-39744051 GCA_028551405.1 Uromys caudimaculatus | reverse complement strand
TCCATTGTGTAGATGTACCACATTTTCTGTATCCATTCCTCTGATGAGGGACATCTGGGTTGTTTCCAGCTTCTGGCTATTATAAATATGGCTGCTATGAACATAGTGGAGCATGTGTCTTTATTACATGTTGGAGCATCTTCTGGGTATATGCCCAGGAGAGGTATAGCTGGGTCCTCAGGTGGTATTATGTCCATTTTTCATAGGGTCTGCCAAACTGATTTCCAGAGTGGTTATACCAGCTTGCAGTCCCACCAACAGTGGAGGAGTGTTCCTCTTTCTCCACATTCTCGCTGGCATCTGCTGTCACCTGAGTTTTTGATCTTAGCCATTCTGACTGGTGTGAGGTGGAATCTCAGACTTGTTTTGATTTGCATTTCCCTGATGACTAGGGATGTTGAGCATTTCTTTAGGTGCTTCTCAGCCCTGCGAATTTCCTCAGTTGAGAGTTCTCTGTTTAGCTCTGTTCCCTATTTTTTGATGGGGTTATTTGGTTTTTTTGGAGTCTAACTTCTTGAGTTCTTTGTATATACTGGATATTAGCCCTCTATCAGACATAGGATTGGTTAAGATCTTTTCCCAATCTGTTGGTTGCTGTTTTGTCCTATTGACAGTGTCCTTTGCCTTACAGGAGCTTTGCAATTTCATGAGGTCCCATTTGTCTATTCTTGATCTTAGAGCATAAGCCACTGGTGTTCCAGTGACTTGTTGTTCATCTTAATGAGTAGATGAGTGACTCTTGTGATTAAAAGAGACTTTATCTTTTTATCTTCAAAATATAACACTATATAAATAGTTCTTCACTCTACAGTGTAGATGATGAATGAGCACTTGTTGAGAGGAACATAAATAAAAGAAGAAAGAGAAATGGAAAGGGGAGAAGAATGAGGAGGATAAAATGGGAAGATAGGGAACATATGGAGAGAGAAATGAGGAATGAAGGAATGAAGGATTGTCTTGACGTGATCTCAAAAACCTCTGGTTTCGTCATCCCCATAATAGTCTTAGAATCTCAGCATCTCCGGACTAAACAACCCAGTTTTTATACCCAGTAACCACTGATTTCAGGTCTCCTCCTCATAAGTGAATCTACTTTATCTCATTGGTACTGTCTTCCATGGCAACCAACCTCTGATTCCAGTCCCAATGTGTCTATCCTACTTGTTTACCTATTCGTTCCTGAGTGTACTGGTACTTCCCTGGAGTTTCCCAGTTTGTGATATTTCAACAAAGCTTCCTTACTACCTTAGTATCTGCTACTGTACATCTATCTCTAGTCCTCAGTATATATCAAAGAACCTCTGTGTGTCCCTTGGAAGTGGTTCTTGGAATTACTCGTGAATGGTTTCCCATGATAATTCTAACGTTTCTTAATGTTGTAGAACAGGGTCACTGCCCCCTCCTAGGCCAAGTATTAAACTTGAATGTTAACACTTTGTCCTTTGGAGTCCAAAGTAGAGTCCCTGGAGAAAGCAACTTTCATCATATGCTCTTATCACTTACCTAAAGTACGCACCTTAGAATTGCTATAATTATATAGTCTATACAAATATTGATCTATCTGCAGATAAAAAATAGCTCCCCAACCAACAATAGCACCTAAAGTAGTCTTTAAATTTAGTAGCCTTTAAAGAAAGCATTTGGTACCCCCACATAGAAATATTAGTCAGATATTTCCACATTCATGTGAAAGGCTTAGTTCTAGATTCCATGGTTGTAGAAAAGTAATATTGATAACATAGTAAATGCTAAAATCAGGACAACCCTTAACATAGGTGCAAACAAAAATAAGTAGCTTACCCTAAGTGACTTATGTCTTACAAATTATATCTTCCCAAATCACAAGCAGAATGGATGGGTAAATCTTAACATTTAACTGTTTCTTCCACTTCTCCTTTGATACAATTAGCTTCCATTTTGTTATATAAGTAAGATTACTTGTTTAAGGTCTATCTTGTACTCCAGACTCTGTGCCCCAGAAAGTCAGGAAGGACCTGGAT
Organism: Uromys caudimaculatus; assembly: GCA_028551405.1. NCBI lineage: Eukaryota > Metazoa > Chordata > Mammalia > Rodentia > Muridae > Uromys > Uromys caudimaculatus. The sequence goes on along the minus strand of CM052712.1, from coordinate 39,742,051 downwards.
CCTATATCCCTGTGCTCAATTTACACTGCTTAGAATGAATAGCTGTAAGCAGATATTATATTGGACATTTCATCAGTAATATAAGAGTGTAAAGAAAGCAGTTATTAAAAAGTATAATGACTTTTTGACCAAAGTGACAGAATTCATTTCCATGTTCAGCTTTTTGGAGTAATCAGGAGAAGATGTAGAACTTACTATTCCTCCACTCAGATAAACACATTTTGCATGTTGAGAACCAGAATGCATTGTTGTGCCTTAATTTCTAGACCAAGTCTCTCTTCAGTTACCAGTGTCCCTATATGTATACAACAAATGCCAAATAAATCATAGCTGATGGTCCTTAAGAAGCCATTGTCAGAAATGCCAATGCCACCTTCTGTCACTAACAAAGGAAGAACAAGCTCACCATACGGCCACTAAAATACTCAGAGTGCCTGGGTGCAGCAGCCATTATAATTGCTTAGAGCTAAGAGGCACAAGAAGACGAGCAACAAAGAGCAGAGAAGAAAGAACACTGACACTTCTTTAAAATGCACCTGTATATGTTTCAGTTTTCACATTGCTGGCACCAAGTTCCAGCCCAGGTGGGCAACACCTCACCCAGACTGCCCATCCTGGCCTAATGCACAAGTCTCGCCAGTCTGGTTTTTAAGGACAAGGAAGGACATTGCTTGGTGATGTGGGCACAAGCTGTTCAGGGAAGAGACTTCGCTCAGCACATTTCAGCTCTGGAGAAAGGCTGGGCTTATTTCTGAGAGCCACGTAAAATAAATAATCAGGCAACTGCAGATTCATTCTGATAGGGCTTCTGACAGCTGCTGTGAGAGGTGGGCCCTTGCAAGCCCATCTTTCAACAGTGAACTGACCCAAAGATCCAGGAAAGCTCCAGACAGGACCATATGGCCGGGAATAAAAACATATTTCAAACTCTGTTTATTATGCATATATTTCAAGGGTTCACTACTCTGTGATGAAACATTGCACCTGCAAGGCTTTAATAAGCTTCCCAAGCAAGTACAATTATAAAATCACAGACACCTGAAGACTTTGGCTTCTCTGCTACTCAGACAAGCACTGCCCACTGATGGCTGGTCTCATTCTTTTTAATTATATGGGCTCATAGTGTTTTGTAAGCTGTGATCAATACTTACTCAGAAAATAAAACTCCTTGTAGACTACAGAGTGAGAGCCATAAAATATTGTTCTGCCTAAATTTTGGGAACACCAACATTATTGCACACAAAGCTCACCAGTCTACCCAAAATTCAAAGAACCAGTCCCCATAGTGAGGAACGGCTTTTCTTGACAATTGGGTCCTAGAATCCACATCTGTTCCAAGTCTTTGAGAAGCACAAATGTTCATGATTTCCTCAATGAATATCCACTGAAAGACTATGGTGTGCTACACTCCAGCCTATGTGTGCAGTATCAGGAGTTGGTTTTCTCATTGGGAAGATGGATTCAATAAATACTGGCTTGAGAATACACAAAAACATGGGCTATAAAAAACGCTGGGCATACACAGACATAAGCATCCAGTGAAGGCTAGGTAAGAATCTAGAAGGGAATGGGCAGTTCGAATGGAAACTTGAACATCACTTGAGTTCTCCAGTTAGTCATACAAGTGATGGTGTGTAGCATATCAGGCTTAGAAGATTGTTCTTGTGCCATCATCACTGGGCCAGGCAGTATGACACCTCTCAGGGCTCTAATTTCTATTTCTGCTCTAGCCTGAGAGTGAGCAAAAGAGTATGTTCAAGACTGTTCTCACAACTTAGTGGCTGGCATGGAATGTATGATCATTATATGTCTACCACACTGCAATCTCTCTCTCTCTCTCTCTCTCTCTCTCTCTCTCTCTCTCTCTCTCCCTCCCTCCCTCCCTCCCTCCCTCCCACTATCTCCTTCCCTCCCTCTTACCCTCTCTTCCCCCTCCTTCGGTGTCTCCTTTTCTCCTTCCCTCTCTCCTTCCTTCACTCCCTTCCTTCTCTAAACTAATAGTCTAGGTGAAATTTGGAAGCTGTGTATCTTTCTGCTCAAACAATGCCTAGAAGTCCCAATCTTTATTTTAAGAACTGTTTAGCCTAAATTAGGTTGGTTGAGCCTAGTTATTATATAGATTAAGAAATAAATGTGTCTTGCCTACTGAGATTTCATCTTATCCTCTTTCAGTTCATGTTTCAAAAGTAAAGGATCCTTGAGAGTAACAGAATGATTGTGTCCTGCTGAGGGAGTAAAAGAGAAACTAGTCTGTTTCTTGTAAGCTTTGAAAGACTTCTGACGACTACATTACAGGAGGACATAGGACACAGACTGACACTCGAACTCTGAACCAATGCCTCATATGGAACACGTGACTGACCGCAGTATGGCCAAGCAGAGCCTATTCCTATTCAACTCACAGACTTTCATATATCCACGATGGGGTTTTGGTTGATGCACTTAAAAAGACACAAATGTTCCCATGAGGCATAAGCAGAAAAGGGAGAGAGATTAGAGAACGTGCAACGGGCTGTATTTCTCTTTGAAGTACAGAGAGAACCATCCGGCAAATGGAAAGGAGGCTCTGCAGAACTTTAGTTTCCTCTGGCTCATGGCAGGAGACTTCAGGTCTTTATATTCCACCCTTTCACTAACTAAGCACTGCCATGGTATCAATTGCAATACATATACTCAATGGTGAGGCACGTAACTGCAGTAGTGGAAACCCACAGACCACCTCTCCCTGCTACTGATTACAGCTGAGAGCAGCTTTCACAAATGAGCAGTGGGATGAATTTGTTAGCTCCCCTTTGGAGCTAATAAAATAGCAAAATTCCCATTTGCAAGGCGTTTACAGGATGCCAAGCTCAGTTTGAAGCTTCCCATGCACGAAGTACTTGCTCTTTCCTACAGCCCTATAATATAGATCCTATTACTGTTCCCATTTTACCCAATGAGATACCTGAGGCACTGTGAAGCCATTCCATTTGCCCAAGGCCTTGAATTTGGAGAGAAACTCTAGCATAGTCTCCTCTTGCAGAATGGAGTGGATTAGCAATTTGAAGAGAATGCTTGAAGGACAGCTATCTCACCCTATTTTCATTAAGTATAAAAGTTAGTCTTGCATTCAATCAATATCTATTGCTTTTCTCCCAAGCTACAGGGAATATAGGAACAAATAGGGTGATAACCCTTCCTGTCTTCAAGGGCTCCTCTAGGAAAGAAGAGACATGTCAAGGAGCAGCTGTAGTGCAGTGATCTGATGAAAACACTGTGGACTACAAGGGCAAAACAAGAAATTTCTAGTTTAGAAAAAGGTTTGGGGAAAAGGAATAACAAAGAATGCTTTTTAATCTATTTAATTTTTTGAGAATTTAATATATGAATTTACATTATTTCCCTCTCTCCCCTTCCACTTCTCTCGTGTCTTGTCCACTCCTCCTAAAATTAATGAGCTCTTCTTTATTTATTATTAATACAAATACATTTACATATATTTATGCCACATGTAAATATATATACATATATATATATGGATATATATATATATATCCAATGTGCTGAGTCTACTTAGTTTTGCTTATATGTATATGCATTTAGAGTTGACTATTTGGGAATGGACATATTATCAGGGGTTTCCTTTCTCATAAGTTATTATTTGGCTGTAGTTCTTCATCTGTGGATAGGACCATGTGAGATTCCTCTTATCCATGCTGGTATGTCAACTGGTTGTCATTGTGCAGGTCTTGTTTTTTGTTTTTTGTTTTAATTGGATATTTTATTTATTTACATTTCAAATGTTATTCCCTTTCCCAGTTTCCCCTCTGCAAACCCCCATCCTCTCCCCTCTCCCCCTGCTTCTATGAGGGTGCTCCCCAACCCACCCACCTACTCCTACCTCTCCGCCCTGGCATTCTACTACACTGGGTCATTGAGCCTTCAGTCTTGTTTAGACAGCATATTGTTAAGATTTCATAGGTGCAGCTTCCCTATCTTATTCAGAAGACACTATTTCACAGCAGATGTCCTAATCCTCTAACTCTTACATTCTTTCTGCTCCCCTCCCCCCCCCCATTCCTAGACATACACTGTGCCATAAACATTGGAGTTGTGCTGTAGATATATCAGCTAGGGTTGAACATGCCACCAGCAGCTGCTCTCTGTATTTTGATAGTATGTGATATTGGAGTAGCCTGAAGGGACAGATAGATGGGTTGGGGGGTTGGTTTTAAGCAATTGGCTCAAGTGTTTAGAGAGGGTGAACATTTCTGAGGTATGTGGTATATAAACTTAAAACTTGGGGAAGTGGACAAGTACCAAGTCCAAGTCTGAGTCTAGGAAAAGCCAGTGCTACTTCCTCTTTACTGGGTCCTTCACCTATTCCTTTTGAAATGCACTTCTGTCCTCAATAAATTAGATGAATGCTTTTCCTCACCATCACTGAAAAAGCAGTCCACTTCACTCGGTCTATAATCCTCATAGTAATTTTACCCAGGAACATCCTCACCCACAAACTCGGTGTACCTAACCACATATCTAAGTACCTCATTGGCTAGTCAAATTGAGACAGAATTAACGGTCTTAAAAACATCTAATGTGAACTTGGTCCAGGGCAGAGCTGGTGCTCCAGAACCCCTTCCACACCCACAGACAGCTTGACTCCCAGGAGGTCCAATCAGGCTCACAGGTGAGACATTCCCCACCCCCACTCCAATACCTGGTCTAACTGGGATCCCTACAGGGCCCAGCGGAGGAGGGCTCTATCCACCCTGCCCTGCCAGAGACACATTTTCATTCTAGCCCACAACTCAGTCCAGGGAAGAGCTGGCATTCCAGACTCCTCCCACACCCAGAGACACCTTGACTACCAGGAGGCCCTTCATAACCATGCTCCCAGAGACAGCCTGACTCAAGGAGCTCCATCATAGCCAAGCTCATAGGAAGGACAGGATCCAGTCAGAGACAGCAAGGCCAGTTAAGACCTGAGATAACCAAATGACTAGAGGCAAGCACAAGAACATAAGCAACAGAAACCAATTCCACTTAGCAACATCAGAACACAGTTCTCCTACCACAGCAAGCCCTAGATATCCTAACACACCTGAGAAGCAAGATTCCAACCTAAAATCCCATCTCATGAAGACCTTTAGGGGGACATAAATAACTTCCTTAAAGAAATACAGAACACAAGTAAACAGGTAGAAGCCCCTAAAGAGGAAACACATGAATCCCTTAATGAAATACAGGAAAACATAATCAAACAGGTGACAGAATTGAACAAAACTGTACAGGATCTAAAAATGGAAATAGAAACAATAAAGAAATCACAAATGGAGGCAACCCTAGAAATGGAAAACCTAAAAAAGAATCGGAAGTTACAGATGTAAGCATCATCATCAGAATATAAGAGATAGAAAAGACAATCTCAGACATAGATGATACCATAGAAGATACTGATAAAACAGTCAACAAAAATACAAAGTGCAAAAAGCTCCTAACCCAAAACATCCAGGAAATTCAGGACACAATGAAAAGACCAAACCTAAGAATAATAGGAATAGAAGAGAGTGAAGATTCCTAGCTCAAAGGGCTAGGAAACATCTTCAACAAAATCATAGAAGAAAACTTCCCTAACCTAAAGAAAGAGATGGTCATAAATGTAGAAGAATCACACAGAACACCAAATAGATTGGACCAAAAAAGAAAGATCTCAATTCACATAATAATGCCAACACTAAATGCACAGAACAAAAAAGAATATTAAAAAGTGGTGAGAGAAAAAGACCAAGTAACATATAAAGGCAGACTTATCAGAATTACACTAGACTTCTCAACAGAGATTCTAAAGGCCAGAAGATCTTAGACAGATATCATACAGACTCTAAGAGAACACAGTTGCCAGCCCAGGCTACTGTACCCAGCAAAACTTTCAACCACCATAGATGGAGAAACGAAGATATTTTATAACAAAACAAAATTTAAACAGTATCTTTCCACTAATCCAGCCTTACAGAAGATAATAGAAGGAAAACTCCAATACATGGAGGGAAACAAGAAAAAAAACAAGAAATTAATCATCTCACAACAAATCCAAAAGAAGAGAATCACACAAACATAATATCACAACTAACAACAAAAATAACAGGAACCAACAATCATCAATCTTTAATATCTCTCAACATCAATGGACTAAATTCCCCAATAAAGACACATAGGCTAACAGGCTGGATACATAAATAGGACCCAGCATTTTGTTGTATACAGGAAACACACATCAGTGACAAAGACAGACTCTACCTCAGACTAAAGAGCTGGAAAAATTTTTCCAAGCAAATGGTCCCAAGAAACATGGTGGAGTAGCCATTCTCGTATCCAGTAAAATAGACTTTCAACCAAAAGTTATCAAAAGATATGGAGAAGGTCACCTGATACTCATTAAAGGAAAAATCCACCAAAATAAACTCTCAGTTCTGAACATTGACACTCCAAATGAAAGGATACCCACATTTGTAAAGGAAACATTAATAAAGCTCAAAACACACATTAATCCATACACAATAATAGTTGGAGACTTCAACACCCCTCTCTCACCAATGGAAAGATCATGGAAACAAAAACTAACCAGAGACACAGTGAAACTAACAGGAGTTATGAACCAAATGGATTTAACATATATCTACAGAACATTTCACCATAAAACAAAAGAATATACCTTCTTCTCAGCACCTCATGGTACCTTCTCCAAAACTGATCATATAATCAGACAAAAAAACAAGCCTCAACAGATAAAGAAGATTGAAATAATCCCATGCATCCTATCAGATCACCACAGACTAAGGCAAGAACAACAACACCAAAACAAACAAACAAAAAAACAAAAAAACAGAAATCCCACATACACATGGAAGCTGAACAATGCTCTACTCAATGGGATACAATGAAAGCAGTGCTAAGAGGAAAATTTATAGCACTGAGTGCCTTCATAAAGAAATTGAAAAGATCCAACACTAGCAACTTAACAGCACATCTGAAAGCTCTAGAACAGAAAGAAGCCAACACACCCAAAAGGAGTAGATGGCAGGACACAGTCAAACTCAGGGCCAAAATCAACCAATTAGAAACAAAGAAAAGTATACGAAGAATCAACAAAACTAAGAGCTGGTTCTTTGAGAAAATAACAAGATAAATAAACCCTTAGCCAAACTAACTAAAGGGCACAGAGACAATATTCAAATTAACAAAATCAGAAATGAAAAGGGAGACATAATAGAAACTGAGGAAATTTAAAAAAAAAAATCATCAGATCCTACTACAAATGCTTATACTCAATGCTATCCAAACACAACTGCATGACCTAATACAGCAATTTAAGATGCTGATCATATACTGGAGAGATGGCTCAGAGGTTAAGAGCACAGACTGCTCTTCTAAAAGGTCTTGAGTTCAATTCCCAGCAACTACATGGCGGCTCACAACCACCTATAAGGAGATCTGGTGCCCTCTTTTGGCCTGCAGGCATACATGCAAGCAGAACACTGTATACATAATAAATAAATATTTTTAAAAAGACGCTGATCACTGAACAATAGGACACAGAAAATACAAAATATGTAGTAATGTCCAAGGTAAAAATGAGAAACTGCATACTACAGTTTCCTTTGTGAGAAACTACATCGACACTTAGTAGTTAGCCTGAGTGACTGGCATGATTGGATAAACATGAGGTTCCTTGTTGGAAGACCCTTCCTTCAAAGGCTGTGAAGTGAAGAAAAACAACCAGAGAGAGACCCCAATTATTTAACTCTGGTGTGAATGGTGAGGACCATTTACCCTGCCTCACCCCCAACTTGAGTGCTCCCATGGGTGACCAATCTGGACATTCTCTCTGGGCTCTTCCTGCTATGTTCGAAAGATGGAGCCAGGACATTCATCCATTTTGAGTTTTCAAATTAGGGGCTATTTTCCAGCAGCATTAGTGTGCTGGTCTGTGCAATCCTGGAGAGGAATGACCAGGGAAGGTCTGACTGCCCAGTGCATCAAGCTGTGAAACAGCTCTCCTGGGGACACTATTCACCCCAACCCCAGCAGCCAATTACTCAGAGCCCATTTAGTAAATGAGATCATTCAATATGCTAATTGGAACCTCTGAAAGTAAAGTTGCAGGGAGAAGCTAACTCCCTATGGCTAGTTCTCCCTTTCTGGTATATCCTAGGATGGACAGTGATCCTGGGCTGCCTCACTAAAGTACCAAAACTTGTACTTACAAGCTATAAGGATTCAACCAGGTATTCTTGTCTAAGTTTCCTCATCTGAGAAATGGGAATAACAGTGCTTATTCATGAGGTTGAGAGTCCTATACTGTCAGGCCGTGATTGGAAGTCTGTGTTTCTGGTCAAGCTAAGGTTTGAACATTGCAGGCCCAATGGGCTGTCCTCAGCCTACAAGGGATGGCAACTGTTTGCCTAAGCTCCTAGAATACAGCTTCTAACACGTGGCTACATCTCTCCATAGGTCTGTGACATTTGGTCACGTAAAAAAGGTCACACCCCCAGCCCCTCCTCAGGTAGAGGCGTGATCACGTGCCCAAGCCTCACCAAAGGTAGAGGTGTGGCCATGCAGCCCCAAGCCATCCCCAGGTTAATGAGACACCTGGAGACTTAACCATGCCCCTTCTGAGTTACTATATCTGCCTTGTCTCTCCCAGAAAGGCGGGGGTACAATTCCATCCACACCACTCCACACGAGGAAAGTAAACATCTTAGAATTATGGACTGTCTCTTCATCTGTACCCGCCATGGGAAGCTGGGAAGCGAGGGATCCGGCCCTCGATTAAGGAGCCGAGTCTAATCTCTCACCGAGGGATTCCCAGCACTCCCAGACAGTACCCATTCACCCAGCCCTAAGCAGCTAGCCTGGTGCCCCAAGCCACCGAAATCAGTCTCAGCGGGAACCCTAGCTGCACTTTGCTAGTCCATCTGCAGCACCCTGCAGCGACTGAGGTGCTCCGGGCTAGAGAACCCACGGAGACAGCTGCCACGCGTTCCCCGAGAATGGCCCCCTCCCCAACCCATGGGCAGGGCCCCCCAGAAGGCTTCCCACAGCCCCCACCTCCCCATCGGACTGTGTGGGAAGACTCATGGCCACTTCCCAAGTGTCTCCTGTCCCACCCAGGGCCACAGAGCCTGGAACAGACATGTGGGGCTTCATCCCACAGTGTCAGGCTTGTTCCCACACACATTGACATTACTTACTGTCTCCCTTGTATGCCACAAACAATCTTGAGGGAAATATGGTTGTGGTTGCATGGAAAATGTCCCCATGGGCTTGTGTGTTTGAAGACTTGTACATAGCTAGTGGTACTATTTCTGAAGGTGTGGAACTTTTGAAGTCAAACTTAAGGAGGTGGCTTCCTGATAATAGGCCCTGAGATTTACAGTTCAGCCACACTTTCTGCTGGTTTTCAGGTTCATGACTAAAGAAGCAATGTTACCATCCATGCTCTCTTTCTGCTGCTATGCCTTCTGGCATGATGGACTGTGTTCTCTAGAGATTTAAACCAAAATAAGCCTTTCCTCATTTAGGTTGCTTCTTGTCTGGCATTTAGTCATTGCAATGAGAAAATTACTAATACAGAAGTATGTTGTTAATGTTTGCAAATGAAGAAAAAATTTACTCAGATTGATTACTTAGGTCTAAATAGATAAGTTCACTCAAGGTTGGTATACATAATGTCTCCAAGAGGGCTGTTTCAATGTTAATAATGAAAATAATAAATTTACGATGTGATAAAAGCCAACCATGGGCTAGGCATAATGTCTTTAATACCATCACTTAAGAAGCAGAGGCAGGCAAATTTCTGTGAGTTTAAGACTATATAATGAATTCCAGGGCACTGAGAGCTACATAATCAGACCCTGTTTTTAAGAAAAAAAGGAAAGAAAATAAAAAATTCAACCTAACAACTTTATTGTTTAATATCATTCTTATTGATACTTCTATTATTTGGGAGGGTTATAATTATATCATTGTCCCCTCCCCTTTTTCTCCTCCCTCTAACCTTTTCCATGTACCCCTTGTTGCTTTCTTTCTAATTTATGGCCTCTTCTTTTATTACATGCATCTCTGTATATGTATAAACATAGACACATATATAAAACATATATACATATATAAAAGAGTAAATTTGAATTTTGTCTAAAAGCAAAGCCTTCTCCACCTGGTATATGCCTTAGTTGAATGAAATGCCAGAAGTGTATATTTCTAAGCTGTCATTCCAACAGACTATGGGAAGGAATGAAGTGACTCCTCATTGCCAGGTCACTGTGGAATTAATTTTGTATTTGAAAAGCAGAAGAAACCCTTGAAATAGCTTTTCTGCTTGAGCTTGGCCATTAACACGCTTCTGAAAATAGAAGCAAATGTAACATGAATGGCGAATTCCCAGCTGCAGGAAGATTTAAATCCATGGCTGAAGACTGGACAATCAAATGAGGTAGGAGCACAGCAGCCAGAAATAACCCTGGACCTAAATGCAGTTTATTCAACATTATTAACACAAATAAAATTTATGCCTATAGTTCTGTGCAATAAGAACAACTTCCCACATCAAAGAGCAATATTTTATGGTGCCAATCAAATTAAACCACCAGAAGCATATGGAAAGAAATCAATTCTGCAACAAAACTTAGAAAACTATGGTATTCATCATGTTTAAGACAGGTTCATTCCAGGTCCAAGTAAACTTTCTTCTTCAAAGGAAGGGGTGTTTTGCTTTGCTTTGCTTTGTTATGCTTTTACTCAACACAAGAGTCCTTCAACCTTTCTTTCTTCAACCCTACATTAATAAACAGAGTAAAGTCCAACACACACACACACACACACACACACACACACGCACGCCACACAAATTCAGATTCAGACAAGTTTAACTATATTTATTTAGGCAAAAATAAAGCTAAATTCTTATTCAAAAGGCACTGAAAATTGTGGTGAGAAGCATTTTTAGACAAAGCTCAGTCCCCTTGTTCTCACTCAGGAGCTTCAGAGACTAATTACACAATTGCCTCAGCGACTCTCCTGTACAACAGTGCCATTTGAATAGCTTTCATGGCTCTAAACTCCACATATCTCTCAGATGACAGATAGTAGTCTCCAGTACAATCTTACTCTGACCAGTACACATATCAACAGCACTACCTGGATTATACTCCTGAATTAGGAGCCTCTGCTACCAATAAGTCACATTTGAGAGACATAGTCAAAATCAGTCCTGCAAATCATGGACCACAATAGCTTCATCTGAGAGTTATAAGCCAGTGAGCAATGCAGATGACGCAAAGAGAAAAAATACAAAAGTGCATATAGAGTAGTAATGGAAGGGGAAATGCATGAGGTATACAATTTAGAACCAAAGGACAATTTTAGTTTCCTAGTCTGGTCTTGTAGCATCCAGGACCACAGCATGTGGGAGTAAAAATGTGGAATGCAAAAATAGCCCCACTGTCAAAAAAAAAGACTAACTGTATAGTGCCAAATGCTCACAGGGCTTCTCTTCATTTGTATAGCTCCATGGTTATTCTTATCAAAAATGGAAACAGTCAAAACTATTGTGTCAAAGTTGAGTGAAGTCTTGACTTTTTTAATAGGGATTTAAAATTTGCATTCAGTTAAAACCAGTCAACTGAAACTTGGAAGTTTCTTTGTTTTGTTTCAATTGTATCATATGATCCTTCATTCAGTCATTCCCTCACTCATTCATTCATTCATTATGCATTCACCAACTCAACAAATATTGTCCAAGAGCCACCAAGTCCAAAGCAATGCCTTGGTAACAGGGATCTGTCAGTGAACTACAGAGAGCCCTTGGAAATAACTGGCAATAAACCAGTATAGGTGTGTTTACTGCATGGGTGAACAAAGTGATAATGGAAAATAAGTCAAGGGCACAATAGATTGTTAGATGATGTAATGAGCAAAGAAAGCTTAGCTAACAAACTCTCCTGAGATAATGGTTATAAAAGAAACAACATATATAAATATATAGTTTTAAAAAGAGGAATAGAAAACATCCCAGGAAGAATGAACCACAAGCACAAAGGCTCTTGGGTAGAAGCATTTATATGTGGACAAAAGGATGGCCAGACTAGATTGAATTAGCAGATGACAGAGATAGGTAGATAGATAGGGGTATTGATAAACAATGGAGACTAGATCAAGCAAAGTTCTTTTAGGCTGCAGCAAGGATGTGGATTCTGAGTAACAAATGCTATTCTGAGTAAGATGCAAAGGCTTTAGTATTTTTCATTTTTGAGAAGAGAAATGACAGAGCCTGACTTTGCTGGTGTGAAATCTACATACCTAGGGAGCAAACAAAATGCAGACGTATTACTTAGGAGGCCATTTTTGTTGATGATAATGAGACAGACTTGTGTAATAGAATGGAGACAATGGGGATCCTTAGCATATTTGTCACTTATTGGAATGGATAAGATGACTATAACTCTTCACATTCACATTCCTTAAGTGTACACTTATATTTAAAATTTCTATAAAGAATTTATATTTGTCAGCACATCTCTAGAGGAATAGGTGTATAAGGGTGTGTGTGTGTGTGTGTGTGTGTGTGTGTGTGTGTTTTAAGTAGATTCTTAAACTGACTTACACAATATGGTTAAAATAGCCCAATAACAGATATCTAACACTTAAGTGGCCAAAACCCAGTAGCTACTTAGTCCAAGAGCCTAAGCACCTCAGCAGAGAAGCCCAGCAATGGCTACCTAACACCAGTAGACTGCTCCATCCACAAAGTTGGATGCTTCAACAATCCTAATCTGGCAACAAAGACCTGGAGGGTTCTGGAAATGAATTAGTCCTCAACCCAGTTTGGAAGCCTAGAATCTCTGGTTCTGATATCAGCAAATGAATCAGCTGCAGCAATAGGGTATATTAACTCAGTGAAGACTGGGAAGGTCAAGCTAGCAAGAGGTAATGATCTTCTTCCCTTGTGTCCCTTTTTATCTAGGCTGCTACCAAAAGGTGTCACCCATGTTTGAAGTAGGTATTCCCACATCAACTTCGGCAGTCAATATAATCCTTCAGTTGAGTATTCCTGTTCAGATGATTCAAAGTTGGGGCAAGTTGACATTTAAAAGCAACTATTACAATAACCAAATGGAAATATAAGAAATAACCTATCATGGTCTGTTTTCAGTATAAGGTACATTAAAAGCTCATCAATGAATTACAGATAAAGGGTATTAAGCCTCTGTCCTGTCTAGGTAGCAACTGACTTCTTAAGTGCTCTTGGTTAATTTCGGAATAGAATAGTTGTAGACAGTCAGCTATTGACCAAGCCCATAATCATAAAAGTAGGGACTCTCAGGCCTCAGGATTTACATTAGATGAGACTTTGTGTCCTTAACCATCAAGATGAGGACTCTAAGGAAGAGCTCTATTAGGTGAGAATGAAAACTATAATTCTCCAGAGTCCCCACATACAGTGGAAAAAAAAAACAAAGAGAGCAAGAATTTCCCATGTTCTTGGACTTTAAAAATTAGTTTAGCCAAACTGACACCTGTTTCAGTAGAAAAGCTTGCTTCACTGTCACTCTTGAATTTATTAGAGTGAGGGTCTTGCTTCTCACAGAGAAGTTTGATAGAGAGTAAAACAGACAAATTTGGCGTTCTGAGAAGAATTTGCAATGGCAGTACAAATGTGTGCTGTCTATTCCACGGAGTTCATGAAAGCTATGATACAATCATCCAGGAAGTGATCCCATGAGATAGAGTTCTGGTCAGTTCTGAAGTTACAGGTCAGGACAATGAAGAAAATGCCATGAAGAAGCTGAGAAGAAACTTCTGTGATATGGAAAAAGAAAAAAGAGATAACAAAGTAAACCTTGGAGCCCAACGGAACAGTATGTTTCAAGGTAAAAAAAATAAATAAAAGGGAACAGAAGGAGTATTCATTGCTGTAAATAGATAAAGTACAATGAGGATTCAGGAATCACCATTTATTAGGAAACATGAGGTTATTGGTATTCTAGAAAAAAGCTATTTTATTACAAAAGTAAAGGCAAATGCTGCAATAGGTAAGTTCAAGAGAAAATAAGAGAGGACTAGAGTATCTAGGTGTTTTAAGAAGTGTTCCCAAGCCACCATAACTAAACCAAGATGAAAATTCCTAGATATCCCATAGGTAGAACAACAATATCAATCAACCAGACCCCCCAGAGCTCCCAGGGACTAAACCACCAACCAAAGAGTACACATGGAGAGACCCATGGCTTCAGCTACATATGTAGCAAAGGATTGCCTTATCTGGCATCAATGGGAGAGGAGGCCCTTAGTCCTGTGAAGCATAGGGGAATGCTTGGTGGTGAGATCCCAGTGGGTAGGTGGGGAGCATCCTCATAGAAGCAGGAGGGAGGGGGATGGGGTAGGGTGTTGCAGAAGGGAAACTGGGAAGGAGAATAACATTTACAACGTAAATAAATAAAATAACCAATAAAAAATTAAAGAAGAAAACTCCTGGATACACATTTAATCAATTTGTTCAAAAACATCTCACTCACACACACACACACACACACACACACACACACACACACACACACACACACACTCACACCATGATAAGAGCTGAACTTAGCAATATAGTTGTAGAAACTTTAATGGTTGTTATGGGAGATATCAGTACATGGATTCCATGCTGGAATTTTGATTGTCTTGATCTTGTGCAGGTAACTACTACTGCTATGAGTTGATATATATAATCTTCATACTACGCCTTTAAGTCATGACTTCCCAACTCTTCCGTTCATCTACCAACTCCTATATTCTTTTTCATATCCTTTTTCATGATAGCCTTTGAGCCATAGATGAGATAAAATTGACTAAGACGGTTCGTCTACAGCTAAGTATTCGCAGTTGTTCATGATCAGCACGTTGATCAAATGAAAATAAGAACTGCTGGCAAAACTTAGAGTAACACAAACCTATGGGCATAAACATTTAAAAGGCAGTTTAATGGCATGTCTACATAGCAGAACAACAAAAGTAAGTTCCCCCAACAACTCAGGGTGTCCAATCAGAAATCAATTAGCTCCCAAACCATCATACCACTATTCCAACAGTGGACACATTTTGCCGAACAAGCCACTATCTCAGCATGCAGAATCTAGCATCAGGTGAGACCATTGATTTCTTTTCTCTCCTACCAGCCTGCATAGCACCATTTAGCACTGTTTAAGCTAGCCAGCAGGGAGAGACTTTCCTGGTCAATTGCAATTGATTTCTCAATGACACATATTCAAAATAAGCAGTGTCTTCAGGACTAAGGTCTTACCATCTAGTTATGGTGAACAAACCAGGGCAATGGCAATATTCTGCGTTGTTTGGGGGGGGGGGGTTCTCTAACCAACTAGTAATATGGAAGTATTCCATTCCTAGAATAGAGATTTTCATATAATAGCCCATGTATTCTGGGAGCAGCATTTTCAAATCATGCAGAGCAATTCTGTTCAATCTCCTCTTTAAACACAATATGTTCTTAGTTATCTTACAAATTAGTACAGGTCTTCACACATGTAACTCAACACCCACCTTCTCCTCTCCTAATTCTCCCATCCCACCTTAAACTCTTAATCCAGAGCACCCCCTTCCTTTTGTGGCACCTATATTGGTTATTGAAATAGTAACAGGAAAGATATATTGACTATGAGACTACTTCTTGAGACATAATTTGGAGAGAACATTGAATCCTATGAAAAACCAGTCAGTAAAAGCTAAGCTTTCTCCTTCCCAGATGCATGAGAAATGAGTCAAGAACTGGATCACTGTTCATGAGCCTATCTTTATCCTGCTTCTAGCTACTTCTCTTTCTATCAAAATAAAACACCACCCAATGCCCTTCCACTTGGAAGGACTGCCCCAATCTCCCCACAGTATCTTTTAGCACCTGTATCAGGTTTTCAGAATTACAGCCAGTTTACTCACTATGTGTTCTGAAGCCTTTTCTCAGGCTCTGCATCTAGGAAGTCTAAGACAGGAACCATGCTCAAATTTGAGAGACTTCCTCTGGGAAACTATCGTTAGTAAATAAATAGGATTTCATACCCTGTCAATACCTCTTTAAAGCATTCTGAGATTACAGTATAGCAAATAAGCCTGTGCCTTTGTTTGACCACTTAATAACAAATTCACGAGGTGGTGATAAGGCTTGTATCTGTTATTCATAGTTTTTAATAATGCCACAATAATTTAAGAGTTATATGTGGAGAAGAGTGCTGTGGCACTCTGTCTTCTGGACATTGCATGAGCTTTGTCTTCATGAACTCATAGCAGCTGTAGTGCCTGCAAAGGGCCTTTCAACATTACATCAAAAGATGGAGAGGGCTCATTGGGCCCCACTTTTCTTTGAGGAGCTATTATGAGTCAAAGGTTGCTACTGGAGCTATATCTTTAGTGATATAGCCAGTGGCAAGTTACCTATGCCATAACAGATAACTTCCAACCCATGAGCATAGAAAAAACTAATTAAATTCATTGGGTCATTTGAAAAGACATGAGAGTAGAAGGATGAGTTGATGGACGGAAGAAGGGTCCAAGGGAAAGAGCAAGAGAAATGAGAGAGATGAATGGTGAATGAATAAGATCAAAATATATTATATAAATTGACAGAGAAAGAAGGGAGTGGTGGGAAAGAAAGGGCGGAAGAGGCAAGGATGGAAAAGAAAGAATTTCAGTAGTAACAGTTACACTGCCATGGGTCTGACTCCCAAATTTGTTGGCTACAAAGCCTTCCAGAACTTATTAAACTTCTTTATGCTTACATTTTGAATTAGAAAAGATGCTATTCATCTGCACCGATACTCTTAAAGCTCATGCACATACTATGATACTCTATAGAAGGCATGTTGGAAAGACTAATCATCCCCACTATTATTTGAATCTGAAGAAATTAGTCCAGTACTTGGTGCTTAGGTTACAAACAGAAATTAATGTTTACAACACTAGCTCTGAAGTTATGGGTCATAGCCCCTTTCACAGGGGTCGTATATCAGATATCCTGCATATCAGATAATTTACATTATAATTCAAAACAGTAGCAATTTACAGTTATGTAGTAGCAACAAACATAATTATATGGTTGGGGTCACCACACATGAGGAACTGTATGAAAGGATCACAGCATTAAGAAGGTTGAGAACCACTAGTTAACAACATTAAATTACGAGAAAGACAGAATGGTTGAGATTTAATTGATAACACAGTTATCACCATAACAGATTTTAGACATTTTATGTTTATCCCAATTGGGGTGTATGTGATAGTAAGTAAGAAGCAGGATCCTAAAATTTCAGCAACCATTGTTAATGCTAAGCAATAGTTAGTGTTAAGCGGATGATCTAGTAGTCAAAGGCAGCTACTTCTGTACAGAAGCTTCTTTATTCAGGACCATACAGTTTGTGACCTATATAATAAATGTCAGTACCTCTATCCACCCCAGTAGACCTCCCCACAATTAGGAGAGGAAAGGGGTCATCTTATAATTTGGGTAGCAGTGTGCATTGCTTTCTCTTCAACATCTGTACCATCGTCTTCTATAATATTGATAAGATTCAGATGCTTCCATCAATAATCCCACAGGATGCTTGATGACCATTTCTAGTCTAATGTATGGAGTAATAGTCTTGTAGAATTTTCAGCACTGAGACAAATAGAACAAAGGACAGAAGTGGATAGTAGAGGGAGGTAAGAAATACCAGCAATAGTGTGCAACCAGCTCACACTGCCACAATGGACTATCACAAAGATTGAACAGATGTCAGTAGATGGATGGATATAGAACTTCCCAAGAACTATATATAACTGGGTATCTCTCCAGGCAAAGTAATGGTGAAAGCCACTGTGTGAACTAAAGCAAGTTACAAAGACATCAAAAAGCCATGTGGATCAAGTGTGAAGAAGTCTCTTCATGAGCACTCATAGGAAGCAGTCACACAAAAGAATGACAGCCAGTCAGGACTACAAGGATCTAAGATATCCTGCTGAAAACTCATTACCCTCTAACTATTGTGGTTGTGTAATGATAGTACAATTCTAGTGATAGTTTATGGAGGAATGTAAAAATATAGTTTTCTGGGAACACAGCTTAAATTATGAATGTATCCCAGTGAAAACTTTCTTCGTGAAGAGATGCCTCTATGAAAGATTTTGACTAAATAACCTGATTTATATTTTCATGTTTAAGAATTAAATTCTCAATAATTCAACAGAGAACCTTCATAGACAAATTCTATACAGATAAAAAAGAAGATTATTCACTTGCTTAATAATGTTCTAAGTTTTTAAATCATTTTCAGGACCTGCTGGTATTAGCCCAAAATTCTAGGAGGAAGATCAGAAGGGTAGGTCTAGCATACACTACAGAGTGAGTTCAAGGCCAGACTCAGCAACTGAATGAGGCTCTATCCCAAGATAAAAGGTAAATAGAGGGCTAGGGTGTGTGCATCTCAATGGTAAAGTACTTGCCAAGCATGTATGAGGATTTTCATTCAAACCCCAGTTCTGCCAAAATCTTTGCTTCAGATAGTGCCATTTTACATTGTTATCTCATGCATAATTAAAAAAAATCTTCTTGTCCGGTAGGAGAGCTTTTGAATGGTGTTGAACTGTATTTATCATTTCAACTGGATTCCAAAGACATACCACTGCTTTTCTAAGACCTACCATCCTTACCAATCTGTAATTCACACTGTGTTCTATGGACTCCTGCAGGTCCAGTAATACCTCCTCTCCATTCTGTTACTGCCACAGTGTTACCTGGAATCATCCTGTAAACTTCTTTTGGGGTTTTGCCTATTTTCCATGCATCTAGCTCCTACCAACAACTTCAATTCCTGAGGAGAAGTCATTATCCAGATTGAATATGGGCACCAGTTTATATGAGCTAGGCTTCCTCCCCAATCCCCACTGTGGATGCAGACAACTGTCATCTTGCTGAACTAAAGCTACACTGCTTGATGCAAATATTAGCTCCTGATTTGATTTACCTGTTCAGAGCTAAGCCAAGCATTAGCTGGAAAAATTGTCTTCTTTTCTCTCATCTTCTCATCTTTAACCTAATGTGTACAAGTCTGAGATGTGCTAGTGAATACAAGAAGACCGGTTGTATATGGATGGTAGTCTGCATATGTGCATAGGCAAGAAGAGAGAAGAAATCAAACCCTGTGAGCATTTCAATTCCACTAATGTAGAGTGAACTTTCTGCTACTTGATCAAATAAACTTTGTTGTGACTTAAACCCATTTCTGTTCATTTCTTTGTAACTGAATAAGATGAATCTGATACTCACAGATGATCCCAGGATGTCCTGTTGGTTGAATAATTATTCAAGGTAAGATATAGCTTAATATTCTTTATGTAGATACATGACAGATAGATAAATATAGACAGATAAATGGATAGATGGATAGATGGATGGATAGATAGATAGATAGATAGATAGATAGATAGATAGATAGATAGATAGATAGATAGAAGTCATTGTGAAAGTTTTCTAAGTGTATGTTATTATTTATTTATGTGTTTATCTTTTTTGGTATGTAGGACAATGTCTCCTATAACCCAGGTTGGTCTTGAACTCCTTGTGTAGATAAAGATAACTGGGAACTTCTGATCCCTCTGCCTTTACCTCACAAGTACTGAGATAACAGGCAAGCACAACCATCACACTTGGTTTTATGCCATGTTGGGATTCAAACCTGGGCATTGTAAAGCAGTCTAACAACAGCTACATCCCGGTCCTCTCTATTCATTTGGTTTTAATTGGAATCTTTTCAACCAACATAGAGTGAAGGTACTAAGCTCTGTCTAAGGGCATCCACACTATACAAACCAAGTGTAAATCTCTATGCATAGTAAAGCAGAGGATATTTGTTCCGGGAGAAGAATCAATGCATTGCTGGATTCCCTGACCTGGTCTTGTAGAATGTGGTCTGAGACAGTGATGGTATTTGGTGGGGTTTTTAGACTACAGACATAGTAATAGGGTTGGGAATTTGGAATAAGAAAAAAAAAATCCCAAAAGCTGCCTTTCTTTGGATCCTTCCTCTAATCCCAGTGGCTATTTCACACTGGGTAATACAAATCATCAATGTGCTAATTAAGCTGTGTTTCTCACTGTACAGTCTTTTTGGCTTCCTTGGAAGTGATAACAAATGGATCATCATTTTCCTTAGATCTGAGATCACAAAATGTCCACAAGCAATATACAGTCATAGTGATATAATAGATGGCCCAAAAAATAAATACATAATGCTTTAAATATCACCCACCATAGAACCTTGAATACAGAATGTGAAATTTTCAGAGGCATGACTAATGGGGTGATTTCTATTTTTCCAGCAACTGAACGCCCAGTCCATGAACTGAGTACATATAACACTTAGACAACAGTCTCAGAGAAAACTGACAGGTATATAGGGCATTTTATCTCACATTATGTGATTTGTGGAAGCAATCTCAACTGGAGGCACTTCAAAGGAAGGCATTAAACAAGTGTAAAATAACTAATCTACAAGTATTTATTAAGTGTTTGCTGTGTAGCTAGCCGAGTACAGGATGCCTTGGAAGAAGGAAGAATGTGAAACCTGCCGACCTAACTGAAAACATCCAACTAACCATGCCTCCCCTTTTTCATGCTTCTAAGCCACCATACAGGAGGTTCCTAGGTTAACTAGTTCAAAGCATGGTTAAATTCTTTTTACTCTCAAGGTGTTTTCACCACCTACTGCAGGCATTTTGAATCTCTCTAGGGATGGACTCCTTGTCCCAACACAGTTTCAGTGACAATAGGTGCTGCTTGCCATGACAAGGTTAATAGAAAAGGAGATGAGGAGAAGAGGAGGGAGTAGAAGAAAAAGAATAGGGAGGGGAAGGGGAACACAAAGAGGGAGGGAGACATGGAGGAGCAAACTAACCTTCTACAATACGTGAGGCTTAGTGGAGGAACTGAGGTTATCAGAGGAGATGGTTGGGAAAGAAGTTGTTAGCTTTCTCACATAGAGAGGACTCTGTTATGTCTTTGGCTTCTTGTCTGATGATATAAGTTCTTCCTTCAGTCAACACTCCTACATCTAGAGTACCATCCACCATTAGCTCTTCATAAGAACTAAACCAACTATACCAACTATACCAACGATACTCTCTGAAGCCTCAAGAGTGGGAAATAAATGACCTTCATTTATCTACAATGTTGCCTAGCTATAATGGGCAGTATTGTATACAATTTTTTTTTAATCTAGCTATATTTACTATTAACTGTATATAACATATACACACAAAAGATTCATGTCCTAAAAGTTTGGTCAATATCTTGTGGTACTGGGGTCATATAAACATTGGCACCATCAATGGATGAATCCACTGATGTTCAGAGCTAGATTATCTGTGACTGGGTAGAACCTGTTTGGGAAAAAAAATGAGTCATGACTCACCAGGACCAGACTTTGAAGGGTGTATATTGTTTCATGCTTCTCTCTCTCTCTCTCTCTCTCTCTCTCTCTCTCTCTCTCTCTCTCTCTCTCTGAGTTTACTTGATGGGTATTAATGACAACTTGTCTCTGAAGCAAAAGGTAGAGTCATTCTTGCAGAAATAAAGTGAATGAAGTGGGACAAGTTGAATTATTCAAAAGAAAAGGTATGATGATGTCAGAAGAGGTGAAAGGTCACTAGAAAAGGAGAAGGCCAAAAGCCAAGTGAAGTTTTCAACATTTCATTTAGCTACTAGTATACGCACTGGCCACAAACCATGTGGTAGAGAGTACACAGGAGAGGTCATTCTAACACAAGTTGCTCAGTGGCACACTAACCTGCTAGGTTGGGCAACTGGTGGAGTTGGAAGATGTAAGGAGGAAAGTGGAAGTCAGCAGGAACAGCCAGGAGAGAAAGAGAAAGTTTTAAAAAAAAGAATTAAAAGAGATTTTGCCCACTTGACAATTCTACCTTCCTTATGAGACATGCTGTAGGATGAGCAGGGTAGAAAATGAGCAGAGATAGACTCTGCAAAAATAAGGATACATTAGAGCATCCTCAGAGGGGATGATCCTCCTGGGAATATTTTTATGTCCTAGCTAATTAGTCAAATAGATAATTCATTTTACTCTGGAGAATCCCGTGTTCCCTAGGGGAGAAAATAGTCAAGGTCTGAAAAAAGAGTCCCCGACAACTGTGAGCATTCCTAGATACTGAACACACATCAGCCAGGGCTGAACCCAACAAATCCAAAGCAAAGACAAATTATCCCATTTGGGGAGAAGCTCCATGACCCCTGACCCTAGTCTTCCCTTATCCACTTCCAGCTAATTTCTCTATGCCTTCCCCCATCATTTATGCTAGAGACAACTACTGCTGTGGGAATACAGGTCCTCAGCAGAAACCTCTGTTGTTATCAGAATATCAAGAGAGATAAATACAGTCTGATGGTGGCAGAATAGAGAAAGGGGGAACAAATGACGATATCAAAAGAGGTGAGTGAAAAGAACTGAACCCATGTATAAGAGGGTAGTACAAACAAGAGAGGGAAATTTTCCATAAGCTCACCCTCTCCCAAGACACAACATGATTTAAGGAACAAGAGTGCATTGGAAGTTTTTAGATATATGCCCAGACTATCCCAGGGACTGGGACAGCTATGCAGTTCTTCTGCAAGCAAGAGCAACCATTGTAACAGAGCTGGATTCAGCAGACTGCAACATCACAAAGCTGTTTAGGCCTCACCATGCCAGAGCCATCTGGATACATTTTAAGCTTTACTTGTGCTTTCTGTCGGTTGGTTTCTTCAAAAAGACAAATATGCCACCTAAAGGATATCAATATTCTGTGCCCTTGGCAATTGTATTTCAAGCCATATATTAGTTAACTGACATTTAGTTCTTATATCAGTGTCTTGCACGTTGCTGGATATAACCATTTCACAAGAAATTATATATTTAAGAAAGCTAGTAATTCTTTATTTTCCAAATAGACATGACTATCGATCATGGCAGTGGCTGGCCACATCCTCCAAGGGGCAATTCCAATGGACAGTCTGGAATCCAGGACTCATCCCTTTCATTTATAACCCTTCTAACTATAGTAACAGTGCTGGATATCAAGGTCAATTTCAAGGCAAACCATCAGCCTCCCCTCTAATTATGAGCCCAGAAGAGATCGTTGTGTGTTGAAAGAGTATAGCTTCTTCAATCTTAATACCTGTAAGCCAAAACCTCTTGCAGCATACAGAAACTGATATGACCCACATTTCCCAGGTAATGACAGAGGCTTAGATGATTTGTCATGTAGTCTGGTTGAAAATGGAGCCCAGGATTCTTGTTAAGATTAAAGTTATTTCCACCTTGCCATAACAACTATCACTACATGTTCAAAAGTCCTCCACTTTATTCTACACTTGGTTGTTTTGGGTCCTAGCCCATAATTCTCCTAATACCAAGGAGCATACAGATTTCTACAGCTTTTCAAGAACAGAACACTTGAATATGCCTCTAACTTAACTGTCTTTGCTGGTATGGGTTCTCTGTTTTCTTACTGTGGAACTCTAGGATTGAGCATAGGCTAAGTGTGATCTTAATAATAGTTCATATGACTTTTCATCTTTACATGGTACACAGTAAGCTTGTAATAAATCCATGGAACATTATATATACATATCAAGAAGTTTTACTATATATGCTATATATATTTATATATGTATGTGTGTATACATACATATCATTATCGCTAAAACAAGGATGGACCCAGTGGTTTCCATGGTTTCTTCTAGTACCAAGAGCTCTTCATTTTAAAATGTGGGTGGCTTCCTTTCATCAAAGTTACAAACATTTTTATTTCTTAAGATAGAATACTATATAACACAATTCTCATCTTTATACAAAGCTATTTGAAGCCAGACTAAATTGTGCTTGTATCCTTATAGCTCACCCGTTTTGAAGTAGAAAGAACATTAAGGGTGAAAGAATAGAAGGGTGAAGAAAGGTAATGAGAAAAGGAAGATAGCATACTAAGGAAATAAAAACTTTGTCATGAAATAAACATGAGAAACAAAAGGGAGGCTTAAAAAACAATCATTTTCCCAAAGATCTGAGAAAATTGGTACTTAAATATCCTAATAGTTTACTAAAAAGTTCAATGAAAACTAGAAAAGTATCTTGAATGTTAATTTTCATAGTCCTTCTTTGTCTGTATCTTGGCTTATAATATCACACCTTCAATGTATCTCAACTGCAAAATCCAGAAAACATATTTTCACCCAGAGATAAGAGTTGCAAAAAGTCAGAAACACAGAGCAAGATGCTTATCTTTTCTTGGGACATGGAAGAAAAGGTTACATTTTTACCTATGTTGAAGGAAGCATAAAGCAGCATGGGATTTAGTTAGAATGGAGCAAGTCTTGTCTTTCCATCATCATACTTTCACTTAAAATGGGTGTTGATGATAGACATACCAGGGTACCACACTCCTGTAATCCTAGCATGGAAGAGTGAATGTAGAAGGATTCCTAGGATTTTCTGTTTAACTTCTCTAGCCTGATTTGTGAGCTCCAGCTTCTGTGAGAGACCATA
The DNA here is from genome assembly GCA_028551405.1 of Uromys caudimaculatus. Classification (NCBI taxonomy): domain Eukaryota; kingdom Metazoa; phylum Chordata; class Mammalia; order Rodentia; family Muridae; genus Uromys; species Uromys caudimaculatus. The sequence goes on along the minus strand of CM052712.1, from coordinate 39,717,446 downwards.
CCTCAAAAAACGAAAACAAAAGACCAACAACGACAACAACCACAGAAGGCTTGCCAACAGCATAGGCAAGGTGCTTGCTTAGCATTTTCAAGGCCTTGATTTGATCCTCAGCAAGACAATTCAAAACAAAAAGTGAGGGAAAGAGAGAAATTCAGGACGACATTCAAAGTCAACCCCACGTCCTCACACCTACACAGACACACATGCACACGCACACTTGTACGTACATGTGCGTATAAATGTATGCACATGTACATTCATAAAAACACAAAAGCACAACAATATGTAAACACTGCATTCAATATCCCGGTAAGATGCCATCCCATTCATAAGAATCATTTTGTCTCTAAATAACTTCCTGGAGAGTGCTGGAAAATGAGGCATCTATTTATTATCATATCTATCATTTTCTTAAAAAATATGCCAAACATAAAACCCACCCAGAAATAATCACAGGATATAAGCACACACCCAACAAAAGGAATTAATATAAAATATTTAGCCTTCTTGGTGATTGATATAAATGAAAACTACAAAACCAGAGATGCAAATAAATGCATCATATCAAATTAATCAAACGCATGCTTTGTATATGTTTGTTTTTTAAAAGAAAACATTCAATATTAATAAAAATATAACAAAGTTGTTATCCTTGCAACTGTTAAAAAAAAAGACTAATTTCTAGAAAATAATGCTTTTAGACACAAACATTCTTTGACTCTATTTTCTTTCTGGAACTGCATGTATCCTAAGGACATCAGCAGCATCTGAGCATTAAAAACAAAATTCCAAAGATCTGTAATGGTTTTAAATTGTTAGTGTGACCACAAGCATTTAGTTCTTGCCATTCCCCTATCTATACAGAATATTTCAAAACACACACTACAGAGAACCTACATTCACCCTGGAACTCATGAAGAATTTGGTTGACTTGTCATGAGAGCTTGCTCTGCCCTCTTCTCAGCTTTCTGGTCCCTGTGCTTCTGATCAAACGAATTCAGAGAAGACAGAAGCATAGCAGAGAAGATAGAGTTCGCTTTGGAGGAGCATCAGTATACTGTCTAGGGTGATGGCAGGCAATGGCCAGAGTGATACTGTCCCAATTTATAATGAAAAGAAACAGAATTTACACTGTTTTAAAGTTTCTGAAACAGTTCCTAGAAGAACATTTTTTTGGGTGATTGTCAGGTTCATTTGGCTTAACAATTAAAGAAAAGGACAATAATATAGCTTTATATGTCTTTACTAGAAAGCCATGTCTCCACCCATGGTCAGTGATATGACTGCTTTCCAGGTAAAAGTCAGGAAATATAATATTCTATTTGTTAATTATATATATATATGTAAAATATATATTAGTATATTATAAATAAGTATAGAGAGAGACTTTCTTTGGAGACAATGGGATAGCAGAGGTAAGTCTTATTAATAAAGATTAAATTATATGAATTTTTAAGGCCTTACTGACAGAGAAAAGAGAAGAGTCATCCTATAAGAACAAGTATTCTCCTAAGCATCTACACAGCTGCTTGCTCACTAACAAGGAAGCATGAAAATGCTCTTTATACAGACAACTCTCTCCCAATGCTAAAGTCCAAGAGAAACAAATCCATCCTTAGTTAGAAGAAATAGGATGAAGAACAATAGAGGAAGGAGGTGTTTTACATAAAGAACACTAAATTTTCTGAATCTATTTTTAATGTCATTTGGTTTTGTCTTTGTGTGTGTGTGTGTGTGTGTGTGTGTGTGTGTGTGTGTGTGTGTGTGCGCGCGCTCCTGTGAGGAAAATGACACAGAAGAATTTGAAAGTCACACAAGTTGTTCTCCACATAGAGTGCAATAGAGATGTACTCTCAAATAAGTCAGTTCACAAATGATCTAGAAGCATTATACTGGCTGTAAAAAATAATAACATCTTTCTCAAGGGGTTATCTACCTTTAATAACAACCCAATAGAAGTGAGAGTGGCGACTTGAAGTTTTGCTTAGAAGCTGGTTCCTTTGTTCCAACTTTCAGACTGACAAGTAGTCTATGTTCCAGACCAACAACCCTGCACAAACAACCGCATGCAAGGTTTCTAGCTTTCCCTGTAACACTCGCTGATCAAAGCCTTAGCCCAGTGATCCTCAGCATTATCTGCACATTAGACTCCCCTGGGAACTCGTAAAACCCCCCAATGCTCAGACAGTGCTTCAGACATATAAATTAACATCCCTGAGGATGGAACTCAGGTGTCAGTAGTGTTTAAATCTCCCCAGGTGATTTCAGTGCGAAGCTAAAATTAAGAAGCAGTGCTTCAAATCTTCGCTTTACCTGGAACAGAAAACAAACAAAAAAAAATCTAAAAAAGGAGCCATAGGAGGGTGATATTTTCTCCCCAGATCATGTAGGTTTCCACTTCACTATTCTTAATTTGCCAAATGTATTGCTTTCTCATGTAATAACCTTTTAAGTTTTTTGGTGTAGAGAGGTGGCTCAGTGGATAAACCATGTGTTACCCAAGTGTGAGGATCATAGTAAGCTCCACAAAACCCACATAAAAGGCAGGCAGGTGTAACAGCCACCTATGATTCCAGTACTTAGGAGCCGAACAGGGCATCCCGGGGCAAACCGGCTAATTAGACTAGCCAGGATCAGTGAGCTCCAGGCTCAGAGACCCCGCTCAATAAGTAAATATAGAGTCACTGAAGAAAGACACCCGGTATCAACTTGAGACAACTACATGCATACAGACATATGTGCATGAGCACCAGAACCACATATCTATGCGTGCCCACATTCACATTGTGTGCACGCACACATGCACACACACATGCACACACACACACTTACATGCCATAATAGACATTTTGGACTTTGGTGACTTATCAGCCTTAATAACTACAAAGCAATCGCTTGGCAAAGCTGACTCCATCAAAAACTTTTTCAGCAGAATTTTTCTCCTTCTGAACAGACCATCTCAAGTCTATCTGAAGAGCAAGATTCTTAGCTCGATTAATTACAAGGACAACAACTTAAAAGTCACACACAAAGACAAATTTTCCAGAAGAACACACACTCCACAGAAAAACCTCACAAACCATGCAAGGAGCCAGCGCTATGGGTCAGTGGGTAACGATACTTGCTGCCAAGGGTGCCAACCTGAGTTGTACACACAGAGCCTACATGTGGAAGAGGAGAACCCACCTCAGTAAGTAGTGCTCTAACCTTTGGTGCTATGGTACATGTGCCTCCTCCAGATTAAAAAACAAAAAAGTAAGTGAATGAACAAATATAGTTTTTAAAAGTTAAAAAAAGACAAGTCAGGTATTTTATGTTTTAATAAATTAATAAAAGCAAATATGAAATATGTAAGGCTAGAGACCACTCAGAGTCCAAATAGCTAAGTAGTCTAAGAGTGCAATGAATTCCTTTAGGTTGTGACTGTGCTTGAACCAGTCACCAGCAGGAGGCACTACAGGATTAGTGGGATTCTAGCACACATCTAAAGAGCATCTGTCCATCCACAGTCACTGTCATGCATATGCACAGAACATTGAATTTAGACAAAAGTTTAGAATCATAGTGCAGCATCCAGTTGATGTATTCCGGCATGATGTTTGTTTATTAATCTTCTGAATTGGGTTTCCATGTCAAACGCTATATGATTGATTGGTACAGGCTTGACTTTCAAGAATTATGTGAGCTTACTTTAATTCATGCCTCTGTCATCCATGGGAATTAGAGAAGAGGTTCAACCCTAATGCAAAAATATTTACCTTGACAGACTTTCACTAAATAAAGCCAGCACACATCATTTCAAGCTCAGAAATCATATTAACTCTTATCAAAACCAGAAGAAAGGTGAGCAGAAACAAAGAAACCAAGGTTTTATATGCTGTGATCTCTCATGTCACAAAAGCTAAGCTAAAACTTAGACTAGATGAACAAAAGCAGGAAGCAGGCATGTAGGAGCCTAACTATTACCATCCTGTTGGACCTCAGGTCAATGACTACTGCTTTTGTGGTGAGTGTGAGGAGACCCCCATTGATCCACACTGTTCCAATTTAGAATCTGTGATTATTTCATCAGGACCTTGGCTGAAGCATCCACATATTCATTAAAATTAGAAGCCAGAGGTGATCACATCCAGACAGCAGCTGTGCCTTATATATTTCCATATCCCCCACAGAAGCAAGCATGCTGTGGGTACTCAATAAATATTAAGTGATTGCACACACTTGTGGAATGACCCTCCCCTGTGGGCCCGACATCTTTGCTACAGCATGTTTGACAGATGAGTGTCTGACATCTGCTTCCATGTCATCTATTGACAGATATATAATGACCTCCTAAAGCAGTTTCTTCTCTTACTCTGTCTCTCTAATGTTTAGAAAGTTTTGTCTTATATTAAGCCAAAACCTGACTTTTATAATGGGCTCCCACTCACGCGAATTCTATCCTTCAGAAAACTCAAATGAATCTTTTGGATCTTCTTTCTCTTCTTCTTACACAATTGTAACAAGCTAGAGCCTGCCAGGTTCCCCTCCACCAGAGATCACTTATGACCCAACATATTGTTTTGTCACTATGATTTCAAATTTGAATACTAATAATAGGGCTCAATGAGTCCTGGAATTGAAGACAAGATTCCAGATATTAAAAAGTGCCAATATCACATATTAATTTAGGAAACCTTTAAAACAACCACATATATCTTTGCCTTCATGTCACATACATACATACACATACACACACACACACACACACACACACACACACACACACACACACACACACACACACATTCCTCCTGTATTATTGTCTTCTGCCCATCCAAATTCATCTGTAAGCTTGGAATCAGATCAAGCCAGTGCCTTTCTCTGTATTCCTCAGTACTGCCCACCATACTTTCATGATGTCAACAAACATGCAATAAATTCTTGATATGGGCCAGAAAACAGTCTATGTCCTTGTCTGCTTCCTGTGGTTGCAGATGTGAACCCTTAGCTCGTTCAGTCAAAATGCTCCAGTCAAAATGTCCGCTTGCTGCCATACTCCCTGCTGTGATGATGAGGGACTCTCATCCCTCTCAGACTGTAAGCCTAAATAAAACCTTCCTTTGATTGCTGGGAATTGAACTCAGGACCTCTGAAAGAGCAGTCGGTGCTCTTAACCGCTGAGCCATCGCTCCAGGCCTAAAATCTTTCTTTGGTACATTACCTCAATCATGATGTTTTATCACAGCAATAAAAAATTAACGAGTACACTCACTACATTCCACAGTCAGAAACAAAGAAGGCACAAAACCTCTTTTCTCATTTGGTTTATAATCCACAGAGGTATGCAAGAGAACCAATTAATACACTAAGAATATGATTTCAGATATACGGGCAGACATTGATTATAAATAAGGCTTGTACACAGAGGTTCTTTAAGACAATAAAATTTACTGTCTATTTGAGAAAAATAAACCATAGAAAACTCAACAGCTACCATGTTTTAGATCTTTCTCTCTCATTGAGGTATTAGACATCTACAAGTAGTGTCGTCTGGAAATTTTAAATGCATCTTCTCCACTCTTCTCCCACATCATTAATTAAGGTATCATGTGGAACATGATTAAGAAAAAAACATTTCAAGTACCTAGAGATCCTTTTCTACACTGTTTTATGCATCATCTAGTCACAAGGCTTTTGCCAATAGCATAATAATTTCCCAAACAGGTAAAAATGTATCCCCTACTGTAGTAGTTTGAATATGATCATCTCCCATAGGCTCTGGCATTTGAATCCTAGGTCCAAAGCTGGTGGCGCTGGTTGGGAAGGTTCAGAATATGTGACCTTGCTAGAGGAAGGATCTCATTGGGAGCAGGCTTTTAGAGTTTAGAGACCAGCACCATTCCAACCACACCCACTCTGCATGCTTTGGTTGCAGATGTGAACCCTCAGCTCGTTCGGTCAAAATGCTCCAGTCAAAATGCCTGCTTGCTGCCATACTCCTCTGTTGTGATGGGGAGGCACTCTTGTCCTTCTGGAACTGTAAGCCTAAAGAAAATCTTCTTTTGGTACATTGCCTCAAACATGGTGTTTTATCTCAGTGATAAAAAATTAACTAGTACACCCACTAAATTTCCATAATCAACAGTAAAGGCATTCTCTTACCTGCTGTGGGAATTGTTTCCTCCTGGGAAAAATTGCCTTGTGAGAATACGTAAATGATTGCCTTTTGGGGGACTGGACTTGAAGCATTAGCCCCTGGAAAATGGCCACAGATCATTACTTGAGCGAGATGAAGTTCAGATTCCTATACTAAGGGTAAATATACCTTCCTTGAGATTCTTCCATTTCTTGGTTATATACTTACATTACCACATGAAGTCAGAAAAAGGCCTGTATTGTTCATGTCTATCTTGAAGAAGCTTTGTCTATAATGGGACAACACTGATAGATGATATTTCTAATACCATATGGCCCTACCCATGATCCACATGCTCTTGTCTTCTCCAAATGGAGGATGTATAATTTTCCTTGGGCCCTACATTAACTAGTAAAATCTTCATATGAGAGATGAGAACTCTTTTTTGAGACAGGGTCTCATATCAAAGACTGGCCTCCAATTCACTATATAGCTAAAAATAACCTTGTATTTATGACCCTCCTGCCTCTACCTCCTTAGGGCTGATATTAAAGGTCTGTGTCACTCTGCCTGAATTATGTGGTTCTGGGGGAGCTGGAGCTCACTGTATGCGGGGCAAGCATTCTACCAACTGAACTACATCTCCGGGCCACAGATCAAACCTTTGTTTTGGCTTAGCCTCTAGGCTAAGGATACAATAATCCACCAAAACTCTGTCCTATTCATTTTCACACTGCATAGTCACCTACATGAAGAATGTCAGCTTGTGGTTATGTAGGGTTTACCCACTACAACTCTAGAAGATATCCTTGATAGAAAGTCTTCACAGATTTTCATAATCTCTATAATCTTTTTCTAGAAATTATTGCACACTGTTTCTGAGAAAGGGGGCTTCATTGTATCACAAGGATATCATGTGGTTAAGAAGTAGGCCTGGTTCATAATCCCCAGGTAAAGCATGTAAAGCAAATGAGCTACCTAAAGACATGAAGTACACTCCTGTGCATAAAAGTGAAGAAATAAAAGGACCTCAAATATTCATCAGCAGCAAATGAGTAAATATGATCTGATCACACATTAGAATACTAAACATCTCTTAGAAAGAATCCACTGATGTTCTAAGTACTACCATGAACAGACTTCAAAGAACATAATGCAGAAAATTGAGTGTATAGGGGGTTATCATTTATGTAACAGCACAAAGTAGAACCAACTTCAGGGTAAAGGTTACCCCTTGATACAGATGGAATAAAGGAAAGAGATTTAGGAAGGCACAAAAGCACGTCAATAATAACTTATTAATTGTAAAATACTGACATAAATAAAATATGAGCCACTGATACATGGGTACCTGTATTTCTCTGTGTGTGTGTGTGTGTGTGTGTGTGTGTGTGTGTGTGTGTGTGTGTGTGTGTGTGTGTTTAAATAACTCATTTTTAAGTTAAATGGAACAGAAGTTCATCTCCCCAAAGGATCCATGGTATTCTTCTTCTCTGGTAATGAGGTCCCAATTACTCAGTGGTTTTCTACTTTTTCTTTTTTTAGCAAGAATCTTACTTTCAATGAATTTTTTCTGAATTCCTAATATATACAACCAATAAGAACTGAGGTGCCCTGGGGCCCTGCTTTCTCATACTCCCTCTATGCACCCTAACAGGGTCCCCAAAGGTATTATAGAACACAATACACCACGGAGTACAATGCGAAAGCTTGAGTGACAGCTAATCCCCCTGGGCCCATGTCAACAACTGTGGTATAGACCCTGTGTTATTCTCCTCTTTTTCCTTTCCTGTGCTGGCCAAGCATTCTACCAACTGAGCTGCATCTCCAGCCACAGCACATTGCTCTCTAGTACTTCTTTTTACCAAGAACCTAAATATACAACAATGGCACATCTTCAATAACTTACAAAATTAATAACTCTCAGCATATTTAAGCTGTCATTTCAGAGCTGCCCTACTTATCATTATCTAAATAAGAAAGTTTAACCCTGCTTCTCTTAGCAATATAAAATTTAACAAAAAATATAAAATGAAGATATTTTAAAGAAAACAAGCTTCCATTCAATAAAGGAAAACATTAAGTTGTTAAGGTTGAATATACTTGCATGCATTTATATATGAATCTGGTATTAGAAGTATTAATAGCTAAAGAAACATAAAGTACTCCTCAAAGATTGCCCAACATTCATGTTTAATATGGTATCTTCATGACTAATATGTCATGAAGCAGGGTTAAACTTTCTTATTTAGATAATGATAAATAGGGCAGCTCTGAAATGACAGCTTAAATATGCTGAGAGTTATTAATTTTGTAAGTTATTGAAGATGTGCCATTGTTGTATACTTAGGTTCTTGGTAAAAAGAAGTACTAGAGAGCAATGTGCTGTGGCTGGAGATGTAGCTCAGTTGGTATGAAAAAACAATGCAAATAGCTTCAATTTTATGAACAGCCATGAATTTTCACATTGTATATTAACAAAATTTAATTTGTTCTGCTAGGTGACCTTAAGCCACACTTAAATGTCGTACTTAAAAAAAAAAAAAAAAAAAAAAGCTTATTTGATAAAATATTGCAATTGACTACTTAAATACACCAAAATCAAGGTTTCAAGAGAATTCAGTTCATCCTACAATGTAAATGTAGTTTATCAAATACAAAACTTGTCTGCAGGAGTTAAAGAGCTACACTTTGTCTAGAAAAGTAGTATAGTGGTTTGAATATGCTTGACTCAGGAAGTAGCACAATTAGGAGGTGTGGCCTTGTTGGAGTGGGTGTAGCCTTGTTGGTGAAGGTGTGGCCTTGTTGGAGGGAGTATATCACTTTGAGGGTGGGCTTTAAGAACCTTCTTCTAGCTATCTGGAGGCCAGTCTTATCCTGGTCCCCAGTGGAACAAGATGTAGAATTCTCAGCTCCTCCAGCACCATATCTATCTGGAAGCTACCATGCCTCCAACCACAATGATAATGGACTGAATTTCAGAACTTATCAGCCAATCCCAATTAAATGTTGTTCTTTGTAAGTGTTGCCTTAGTCCTGGTGTCTCTTCACAGAAATGGAAACCCTAAGACAGAAGGTGGTACCCGGAGTGGGGTATGCATAAAACAGGCCTGCCCATGTTTTTAGTTGGAGGAATGAAGATTTGGGGACTTTGGATTTGGAAAGCAGTGGATTGCTTTAAGTGGGGCTTAATGGGACATCCTAGTAGGAATATAGCAGACATTGTTGCTGAAGGTGATTTAAACTGTGGGTGCCTGGCTCAAGAGTTTTCAAAGGAGAAGAATATTAGTATGTGGCCTAGAGTCTGTTCTTGTGATATTTTGGTGAAGAACATGGTTGCTTTTTGCCCTGTCTGAAGAGTCTCCCTGAGGCTAAAATGAAAAGATTCAGATTAATTACATTGACAAAAGAAGTCTCACAAAAACCTAGTTTAGACTTTATCCTGTGATGTTGGAGGTAAATGACCTGCTTTTTTATTTTCATTTTATAGGGGATTACAGTTAAAAGGTTGCATGAATCTCGGAAGAAACTTTGAGTTTTGAACACTCAACATTGTTGAAACTGTTACAGATTATGGGACTTTTGCAGCTGGGCTAAATGTATTTTGCATTATGCTATGGCTAGGTATGGCCTCCATAGTGTCATGTGTTTGAACAAGCCTATGGGGTCCAAGGAGCAGAATGTGGTACTTTGAACATGCTTGGCCTAGAGAGTGGCACTATTAGGAAGTGTGGCCTTGTTGGAGTAGGCGTGGCCTTGTTGGAGGAACTGTGTTACTTTAGGGGTGGGCTTTGAGAGCCTTTTTCTAGCTGCCTGGAAGCCAGTCTTATCCTGATTACCTTTAGAATAGGGTGTAGATCTCTCAATTCCTCCAGTACTGTGTCTGTCTGGAAGCTACCTTGCTTCCCACCATGATGATAATGAACTGAACCTCAGAACCTGTAAGGCAGCTCCAATTAAATGTTGTCCTTTATAAGAGTTGCCTTGGTCATGGTGTCTCTTCACAGCAATGGAAACCCTAATTAAGACAAGCAGTAAGAGCTATATCACTATTATGTCAGACTAAACACTTCATGAAGACAACCTGCAACATCCTTCATAATGGTAAAAGTAGATGAAACCCTGATAGATTGATTGGGTGTTAAGATGCCTACCTTCAGAAAGTCACAGAGAGAGAACAGACAACCTTTAGGCTGGAAGGTTTACTTCCATATCAGATTTCAATCAGAAGAGATGGCCAGGAATAAGACTTATGATCAGAGCAATATGCACAGAGGACATTGTGCAGACTCTATGTCTCTTGTTCAAGTTATCAAAGATTAATTCTAGAATTCCTAACAGTCAATAAGTCAATACATTGGTTCTGAGAATAGATAACAGACCAATGTTAAATGTACCCATCCACCAAAGGCTTCAGTTCTCCGAGGATAGAGCGTGCATCCAACAATATACAATAACTCTTTATTCATCAGATAGGAAATGCCATGTTCTAGCTAATCAAATATTTTTTGTTAATTGTTGCCACATGTAGAAGGATTACAAATTTTTAAAAGAATGAGAATAAATTAAAATACACTTAACACTGCAACTAAACTGATTATAATTTAATCTTTCTCTAATTATTCAGAATGCATTTCAGGGTCATCAGGAGGAGCATAAATTATCAGTGCTTGATGACTATGCAGGAAGTCACAGTTTTTCTAAGATCTTGGTTAATAGAGGCTGGGTAACAAATAATTCAGAGCAAAAGTTAGTATTTGGAGAATTTATGTGCTAAGCATTTTTCTGAGATATGAAGTATATCATCAGTCCTCATCAAAAGCAAATTTTGAGAGATGATGTACTGTTGTCAATGGAAACAGAGTAACTTGCCCAGCATGACAGGGTACCAAAGCTTTTGAACACCAATCTGTCTTTAAAGGATAGGCTTGAGTAAGCAATTCTTTGTTATAAAAAAGTTATTTGTGGAGGTCTCAGCCTGGACACTCAGAATGAACACACAATTATGGGGCCATGCTGTTTATTTATGTTGAAGGGTTGAAGAATATTTTTAGCCATAATCCACATAGCAGCCATAAATTTAGCAAGACAATACATGTGGGCTAAGAAGTGTGTGTGTGTGTGTGTGTGTGTGTGTGTATGTGTGTGTGTGTGTGTGTGTGTGTGTGTCTTTGTCTATATCTTGTCTATGTCTGTCTATTTACTGTTTATAGGAAATGCTCTTGGCTGGGGTGAGGGTGCTCTCCTGTGTGTACATGTGATGTATACAATATAAAGGTCAGCATCCAGAGTCTTTCCTCTATCTCTCATTACCTTATTTTTCAGACAAGGTCTCTCACTGATCCTGGAACTCATAACTTGGATAGACTAGCTAGCCAGCAAGAGGCCCAGGGATTCTTCTCTATTCTGCCACCACCTAGGGCTAGTGTTATAGATATGCACATCTTTCACAGGGGACTTGGGAATTGAACTCAGATCATGCCATGTAGCAAGCACTTTACCCATGGAGCCAATCCCAAACCTCATGAAATTTTGAAGGTGTTTATAGTCAAAATGAGAAATGTTAATATAAAGGATCATAACCTGAACATCTTAGAAAGTTATTTTTCAGAAACTAGCTTAATATTGCCCCCATCCAACTTATTTGCTGGTTAATGTATACGCTAAAATAGACTTGTTTATTCATCTTTATGTGGTGGTCCAACTCTCATATTACTGTTCATTTTAAACTATGAAACACATTTGACTGAACTATTATTCACAGAACATGGTCAATAACAATTACTTAAGATTTGGGGCTGAGCTTAAATTCGTTTTTAAAAATGGATTCCAATTATGTGAACAGAGAAGTTAGCTCACACATATTATTCCTCTTATCCATTCCCATTATCTACTTTCTAATTCTTGAATCGTTCTTTTTTTTTTTTTTTTTTTCACCTGAAACTGTTATGGCTTCTGATTCGCTTTTACTTGCCAGCTCTGATAAAATCCCTCATGATTCAAATGCTTTCTCTTCCCCTAACCATGATGGTTTTGCTTAAGTCTAAAATGTCAGTGTCTGTAAACACTGTAACTTTTATTTCCTCAGTTGAAGAGATGAGATGAGAGCCATACCCAAGCTGTGCAAATATATGACCTAGGTTGAACCCAGAGTATTTCTTTCTCTGTTCTATCTATCCCTTGCACTAGGCCTAGAAGCTTCTAGCCTCTGTACAATCTAATCTTCTGATAACCAGGATCGTGAATGCTTCAGCTTCTAGCCTCTGCCTAGTAACCTAGGCCTATAATGTTTCAGCCTCCTTATGCTTGCTCTTTCTGAACTCTCACTGACTGGTTCAACTCAACTGTTCTGGTCCAAACTCCTCTCTGAGTTCACTGATTCAAACTGGCTTCTCACTAAATTGCTCTTCTTGGCCTCAAACTTTGGCAATCTGTTCTAGTCTTCTGACTCCTTATTCTCTGTACTCAACTGCCTCTGCTGACATGCACTGCACAAACTGCAAAAACTGAACAACAAACTGAACTGCCCTGAACTGCACTGACTGAATTTATTCAACTCTGCACTCTCTCTCTCTCTCTCTCTCTCTCTCTCTCTCTCTCTCTCTCTCTCTCTCTCCCTCTCAGAACTGCTTTTAAGTAGCCTCTATTTACTGTGCTATCTTCCTAAGAGTTGGGCATATTCTATCTGACTCTGTCAGATCTTTCTCCAATTCATCACTTTGTCTGCCTCTGAATTAGATGTCACTTTCAAATATGGATGCTTCCTTCTACAAACTAAATTTGCTTTCATTGTTTGGGATTAAAAGTGTATGCTAGGAGTATGTCTGTATTCTAGTCAGAGGGATTAAAGGTGTATAGCATGTCTGCTTTCAGGCAGATCACACAGACCTGGGTCTTTGGATATGATCCTTTGCCAGAGCACCCATGTTGCTGGATTAAAATTCCTCTACAAGTGATTGTTATAAAGGTCTTTCCTCAATAAGAAGCGAAGTGGAACTGAACTTAAGAATAGCAAAAAGAAATCCCAGGATTTGATATTTCTTTAACCCATGAGGGACACTTTACTGGTGAGAAATCAACCTTATCCAAGGAGATGAATATCCTTCCCCTACCTCTTCTCAAAACATTTACAGATATCCTCTATGGGTGATTTTCTCTTCTAAAATGGACTATTTAAATCCACAGAACCATGCAGCTAGGTTTGTTGTATTGAAGAAAAAGCTGCATAGATGATAACTTGAGGCAAAAGCAGCCTTGGCTGTAATGAACTGTGTTTGAAATAAAGAATAGAAAGACACACTTTCGCTATGCAAAGCTTGCACAGAATGGTGGCAGAGTGGTTGTTCTGATTGCTGCAGCTTGATCCTTCCTTCTAATTCAGGATCTAGCCCAGGGACAAAAGTTTCCTGGTCACATTAAACTTATGGGAAGTTAATAGAACTGCACTGCCTAGCTGAATTAAATTAGGCACTAGTAGCAAAGTTTGACAAATCATACATAACTGTCTTAAAACTTGACAGATAGATGGCAATGGCCTTGAGGATGTCTGAAGGATGATGTCACCCTATACAGTGTCTCAGGTAGAGTTTTCAGGATTTAGACACTGATGCTCTCTGCTGAAATCCATCTGATTGCCTTTGTGGAACTCTATGGTCTTCACAGTGATTGTATGGATTGAATGCAAGGTCAACTACTACCTCTACAGACCTAGAAGGATAACTTTCTAAGGGAGGAAAGGAGGTTCATTTCAGTATCAGGGATTGAGAAAACATGAAGATTGAAGGTGGAGAACGTGTTAACTGGAACCAAAATCAGTATCAATAGAAACAGTACATTGAAAAGCAAGGTCTAATTTTATGTTCAAATGAGAATGATGTTAAAATTCAGAATGGCTGAATACAAAGAATGATGACCTTTTTTTTTTGAAGACCATTAATTATAATTTCTTAGGCTTAATTGCATTGCTTTAAAAATTATCAAGAATCCTAATAAAGGTATATCTCTTCAGAAAAAATATTTAGAGGGTCATGGGCTTCTTGATCAGGCAGGATTTCCAAAGCAATCATCTAATTCAACTCTTCTATTCAAATGGAGAAACTGAGGCACAGAGCAAGTAACCATATGTATACAAAGATAATCTAAAAGTTTGGCATGTAATTAAGTAATCTATTCTTCTCATAAGAGCTTACCTGGGCTTGTGCCTCAGTCTTCATCCCAGCTACTTGAGAAGCTGAAATATGAGAATCACAAATTGAAGTCTTCCCTGAGTTATAAACTGAGTAAGAAATATGAGCAAAGTAAGAAGTCACCATCTCAAAATCAAAACTTAGGAAATCAGAGAGAGAGCTCATTGGTGGAACTCTTGTTCCATGTGCAAAGTCCACCAACGCAAGAAAAGGTGACGAGAAGGATATAATTAACACCCATGTGTAATCCCGGTGTTTGAAATATATTTTATGGAAATCAAAATAACTATCATATACTTAAAATATTTTAATAAACCACAATGGTGATGTCATTCGAATATTTTACTGAAATTCCCAAAACTGATTCAGTTTTCCCACTAATCTAGACCCTATCCTCTTGCTAATCAAATATTTACTGAGTGCTTACTGAATAATAAGTATGTAACTCAAAATTCAAAAATGTTTTTCTGGTCAAAATTTCACCTTCCAAAATGATAAATAAAATGTTTATGTATACCACTTCTGACTACACATGCACATTCCTTTTAATAACTTACATTTTCTTCTGAAAATGGTTTTCTTCCTCCCTCTCAAGGTCTATAATAAGTATTACCTTCAGGAATCAAAGTGTCTCTCAACTTCCATCTGAACAACTGTCTTATACAATACGCATCTAATTGTGACAAGGCTGCAGGTAAGCAAGAAGCCCAGGAAGCAGTTATGCTGCCAGCTGTAGATGGCTTTATTTGAAATACTGCTGATTTTCTTCTACACAATGTCAGGTGCACAGCTGAAAAGGTAGGGCATGGTTAGCCAGCAATGCACATGATGGAGGGTCTGTGAAAGTGTGACAGAAATAGCACTTAGGTCCCTGTGAAATGATAGAGCAGCATGCACAACGTGGGAGTTGTAAAAAGACAAGGCTATAGAGATGATGGCCATGGGGCCATTAAGAACAACACTGAATACCACTGTCAACTAGCACCATGAGCCCAGAAGCTTATTTCCATGCTCTGTCCGGAGCTGACTTAAAGGTGCCGGTGTATTCTGAGGAATGCTTCTCTTTAGACACTAGAAATTTTGGTAAGCTTCCTAGGCAAGATAGCTACCACCTGGATATCCATGATTCCCCATTCTCTCCATGAACATACAGTGGCCCAAACACAGTTACCAGGCAGCCCCTGTCAACCAAACTAAGAGAAAACCTCCCACTTCTCTCCAAAGTAGGCTTATTCACGCCCACCTGAAAGACCAGAATGCTTAGGTCACTTTGAGATCTAGAAAGAAGAGACAACATAGACAAATGTTTTGCTGGAGAGTTTGCTAAGGAATTAAGCTGACCTCAAGCTGAATTACAGAGCAATAGTGAAAAACTGCATGGTATTGGTACAGTTACAGTCAGGTAGATCATTGGAATAGAATTGAAGACCCAGAAATAAAACCACATAACTATGGTCACTTGATCTTTGATAAAGAAGCTAAAACCAAACAGTGGAAAAAAGACAGCACTTTCAACAAATGGTGTTGGTTCAACTGGCAGTCAACACGTAGAAGAATGCACATCGATCCATTCTTATCTTTTGTACCAAGCTCAAGTCCAAGTGGACCAAGCACCTCCACAAAAAACCAGATACACTGAAACTAAAAGAAGAGAAAATGGTGAAGAGCCTTAAACACATGGGTACAGGGGAAAATTTCCTGAACAGAACACCAATGGCTTATGCTCTAAGATCAACAACAGACAAATAAAATTCATAAAATTACAAAGCTTCTGTAAGGCAAAGGACACTGTCAACAGGACAAAATGACAACCAACAGATTGGGAAAAGATCTTTACTAATCCTACATCCAATAGAGGGCTAATATCCAATATATACAAAGAACTCAAGAACTTAGATTCCAGACAATCAAATAACCCTATTAAAAATGGGGTACAGAGCTAAACAAAAAATTCTCAGCTGAGGAATATCAAATGGCTGAGAAGTACCTAAAGAAATGTTCAACATTCTTACTCATCAGGGAAATGCAAATCAAAACAATCTTGAGATTCCACCCTACACCAGTCAGAATGGCTAAGATCAAAACCTCAGGTAACAACACATGTTGTCTAGGATGTGGAGAAACAGGAACATTCCTCCATTGTTGATGGGATTGCAAGCTGGTACAACCACTCTAGAAATCAGTCTGGTGGTTCCTCAGAATATTGGACATAGTATTACCTGAGGACCCAGCTATACCACTTCTGGGCATATATCCAAAAGATGCTCCAACATATAGCAAAGACACACGCTCCACTAACAGCCTTATATATAATAGCCAGAAGCTGGAAAGAACCCAGATGTCCTTCAACAGAGGAATGTATACAGAAAATGCAGTACATTTACACAATGGAGTACTCCTCAGCCATTAAAAACAATGACTTCATGAAATTCTTAGGCAAATGGATAGAACTAGAAAATATCATCCTGAGCGAGGTAACCCAGTCACAAAAAGAACACACATGGTATGCACTCACTGATAAGTGAATATTAGCCCAAAAGCTTGGAATACCCAAGATACAATTCACAGACCACATGAAGCTCAAGAAGGAAGACCAAAATGTGGATGCTTCAGTCCTTCTTAGAAGGGGAAACAAAATATTCATGGGAGGTAGAGTATGGGAGGGACTTGGGAGAAAGAGAGGAGGGGGAAGAGGAAAAGAGGGCTGGATCAGGTATGGGAGGAGACGGGGATGATATCTAGAGGGTTAGGAATTTGAACAAAGGTGTGTAGCAATGGGGGATGGGGAACTGGGGGTAGCCACCAGCAAGTCTCAGATACCAGGAAAGCAAGAGGCTCCCAGGACCTAACAAGGATGAGATTCGCTGAAATGCCCAACAAATGGGAAGGAAGAACCTATAGAGACCATATCCAGAGGCTAGGCAAGACCTGGTTGGGGGAAGAGGCCACCCACTCATCTCCAAATTTTTAACCAAGAATGGCTCCTGTCTAAAGGAAATACAGGGACAAAGTGTGGAACAAAGACTGAAGGAAAGGCCATCCAGAGCCTGCCCCACCTGGGGATCCATCCCATATCCAGACACCAAACCCAGACTCTATTGTGGATGCCAGGAAGTTCTTGCTGACAGGAGCCTGATACAGCTGTCTCCTAAGAGGCTCTGCCAGAGCCTGAAAAATATGGAGGCTTGCAGCCAACCATTGGACTGAGTGTGTAGTCCCCAATGGAAGAGTTAGAGAAAGGACTGAAGGAGCTGAAGGGGTTTGTAACCCATAGGAAGAACGTTAATATCAACCAACCTGACCCCCCTGAGCTCCCAGTTACTAAACCACCAACCAAAGAGTACACATGGAGGGACCCATGGCTCCAGCCGCATATGTAGCAGAGGATAGCATTGTCTGGCATCAGTGGGAGTATATGCCCTTGTTCCTGTGAAGGCTTGATTCCCAGGGGAATCAAGGGCAGTGAGGGGAGTGTAGGGGAATGCCAGGGCAGTGAGGTGGGAGTGGGTGGGTAGGTGGGGGAGTATCCTCTATGGAAGCAGGGGGAGGGGAGATGGGATAGGGGGTTTTCAGAGGGAAAACCAGGAAAGGGGATAGCATTTCAAATGTAAATATATCCAATTAACAACAACAAAAAAAAAAAAAAAAAAAATTTGTTGCTTTTCCAGAGGAATGGGGTTCAATTCCCAGCATCCATATAGTAGCCCCCAATGATCTGTAACTGTAGTCCCAGAGCATCTGCTGCCCTCTTCTGGCCTCTGTGAGCACTTCAAGCAAACAGGTTGTGCACAGACTTCAAAACTCTAAATTTCACTTAAAATAAATACTTTTATGAAAAAAATAAAGGTAATTTAAAATCTACAATAAAATAAAGATACTTAATAGTCATTTTAAAATTCACTGGTTCTGGACTGGCAAAGGCTTTTATTACCACGTCAGAGCAACTGAAACTTGATTAAAAACCTTAATTAAAACCGAAGTTCACTTCAGTCTCAAGCTCTGGTTCCTGCCCACAAAAAGGTCCACCAGCCAGTGCATAGCATAGACTTGGGTGTCAAGCTAGAACGGGTCATGTCCGCCATGAACAATCCAGCTGTTCTTTCCCTAGGCAGTTTGAGACCATTTGCTCCATGAGGCAATGTGCCAGACCCTCTGTGTCTCAGAAAATGGGCCGGCAAGAAGCATACCTGACACTACTGTCCATGGGAACCATACCTCTACAAGTCTGGTGAAGTATGTCATGAAGAGTGTGTGTGTGTGTGTGTGTGTGTGTGTGTGTGTGTGTGTGTGTGTGTGCGCGCGTGCACAGGTGTGCACATGTGTGTATGTGGATATGTTTGTTTATGTAGCTAAGGTGCTTATATGTATGTATGCATGTGGATATGTGTATTTGTGTGTATGTGTCTGTATATATGTGTATGTACATGTGCATATGTATGTATATATGCATATGAATATGTGTGGGTGCATGCATGTGTGTGAATGTGTGGATGCTACATGTAAATCTGAACATTACTAGACACTACTGAAGTATCTTTTGGTTACAGTACACATTCTCTAAGATTATTTTAAAATATAGTTGAAGATAAAATCATAGAAGCTGACAGACATAGATCTTGCAACTATATCAGTACAAATCACTGACTTGCATTTCTAATGAATAACACTGGGGCAGAAATTATACATCTTGACCAGAGCAATGAATAGCCTTAACTGAAGTATACAGCAGGGGGCTGGGGAGATGACTCAGTTAACAAAGTACTTGCTGCACAAGCATGGGGCCTGAATTTCATCCCTAGCACCCACACAAACACTCAGGTATGGTGGCACACACTTGTAAACCAGTGCTGGAAAGGCTAAAGCAAGTGGATCCCTGAGACTCACAGACCATCTAATCTGGATGAATCAGTGAGCCCCAGGACCCAGTGAGAGACTCTGTCTCAAAACACAAGGTAGACAACCAAAAGATGGATACATGTGATTGGCTTTTGAAAATACGTATGCATGCATGCACATCTGCAGAAACATACATACCCCCTCACACATGGGCTCACATACATATTCACTAACACAATAACAACAATAAGGTATGAAGTACCCATGTCAGAAAAGAGAACATAAAATGTTTTAAAGACATCAGTGTATTTATAGATATAAATGATCTTTTGTTTTTGTGTCTGACTGTAGGCTAAGCAGGTAGCAGTTGCTTTTTTCCCAGTTCCCAGAGGAAGGTGCTTCAGGAGGTTAAAACCCTGATTTCCACAAGGCACAACAATAGAACACAATGAGGCCCTATGCTCCTTCTCAAATACTGCAGAGTTCTGTTCATGATTTCTGAAGTTAAATAACAAATCTGTCATAAGATCCAGAAATAAATATCAACCTTGGGTACATATTAACAGGACATGCAAACAGAATAGGGAAAAGCTCCACATGCTCCTATGGTCACTGAAGCAATATTCTCTACAGTCAAGAAGAATAATCACCTCAACAAATGTGTAAGCAGGGGCTGGAAAAATGGTCCAATAATTAAAAGCACTTGCTGCTTTTAAAGAGGACCAAGGTACAGTTCCCAGCACCCATTTTGTGACTCACAAATTTCTGAAATTACAGTTCTAAAGGATTTGATGCCTTCTCCTCTTTTGGCTTCCTTGGACACTATACACACATGGTACAGTTACATATATTCAGGCAAAGTCTCACACACATAAATAAAAATTGAATCTTTTTTAAATGCATAAGGAAAAACATAGCACATATGCACGATGGAATACTACTCAGCTTTAAAATAATATATGATTTGTAACTACAGAACGTGAGAACACTCAGTAAAATCCTGCAACAGAAAGGCCAACTGCATGAGCTCACTTACATGTACAGACCAAGACAATTGATCTGATAAAAGGAGAAACATAACTAGTTGTTTCCAGGGATGAGGCAGTAAGAGAGCTTACGAAGATGTCAGTCAAGGGTGAAAATCTCAATTAGCAAAAAGAAGGGGACTCCTGTTATGCAGTGTGGTGATTGTGGTCAATAACAGTGTGGAATCCCTGAAAACTGAGAAGGTAGGTTCTCATCACAAAAAGATGGCAAGTTTGTAAGATAATGCATTCGCTAATCAATTTGGTTGAGCCTTTCCTTGAAAGACAAATATTTTTAAAATGTTACAGTCAATAATAAATTTTATACAACCTTTATGTATATTTGTTAAAATCTGTCAAAATTTCTAACTATATGTTAGCACGCATGAGAAAATCATATGTACCATTTGTGACTCTCTATTTTCTCTCCTGACCTGGCTCCTGTTTGCCAGCAGCCATAAAAGGGAACCAAGAGCAGGTTTGCTAACATTATAAAGCCAATCTAACATGCCACCAGCATGCCCCTCAAAGCCATGAAAACATATCTCCCACGAACCCTCTGTGCACCATGACATGGATTATTTCATGGGGCTAAAAAGTGACATCATCCTCATTCAAGAAGTAATAAAACAATAGCCACTGTATGGGAATCTACATTCAGGTACTGGAATCCCTGTTCTGAGCTGACAATGGATTTTTAATTGGTTGGTGCTTCTGAAAGGTCAATGTATTAACTTTTCAGATCTTTCCTTAATCCTTAGGACGTTTGTGCACATTTAGAAAAATGCAGGTGCTTAACACATTTTGTCCAGTTAAATGGGCCTCTGTGGTCTGAAATTGGCATAGGCAGGTGGCTGCCAGGTCTGAGCTACCTTGGGAAATGGATGTATTTCTCCGCTATGAGCTCTCGGTGGGAAGGGAAAGAGGACGGGGGAGGGAGAATACTGACAGCCAACAGCAGGGGGACTCTGTGCTCAGCATCTTGTCTTGGTGGTATATCCAACTGCAAGATTTATAACCTTCTTGTTACCATGCATCAGCTTCAACACTTTCCGTGAAGTCTTCAATAACTTCGATGACATCTTGCTGAGGGGTTTTGTCATTAAAAGCCTAAAGCTGGTCATTAACAAACCTTCTCTGCAATCATCCACCGCTGTGCTAGCTCAGGCGTGGATCTAACTGGAAAGTTGGGCTGCCTTGGAAACTTTCTAGAAGAATGCATTTTTATTGTGCAGAGTATATTTCTTTAGGGGAAGAATCCCAATCATTTCATCATTTATTTCTCATTATCTATGGACTAACCCTTCCCTCATAGACACAATCAAATTCAACAAACATGTGTAGCACACTACTATATAATAGGCACACTGCTTGGGGCTAAAGATATAATTAGGAAAAACACAGCTCAGCCTTCAGAGGACCATGCCCACCCACCCCAAAAAAATTAGCCATCATTAGTACAGCCTTTTGTAATATGGTGAGAACCAATGCAGGCGTTATAAGCATCATCTTGTTCATTTGTCACTGTCTCTTGGAAAATGCATGTGCTTAATAAGCTCATCTTTGTGATTAAATGACTAGTGCTTTGCCTGCTGGGAAAATCAACCAACCTGGGTTGAAGGTATGGTACACATACATAGTGAAATTTTATCTGGCCATAAAGAATGAAATGATATTTTCAGGAAATAGATAGTATTGGGGATCATTATGTTAAGCAAAATAAGCCAGAACCATAAAAACAAGTAGTAAATTTTAGCTTATACTCAGATTCTAGATGGAGAACATGAAGATAGACAGGGGACAGTAAGAAGGGACTGAAGAATTCTAAAAAGAGATGGAGAGGGGTATGAGACAGAGTAATGGTGTATCTGAGAGGAAAGTGAGAAGGAGGGTGATTTGGGGGAAGAAGGGAACCAGCAACGAGAGTGGGAGGAGGGAGAGGGAGGACAGTAGGGGGTAGGGATGCACTAGAGCAAAGCATAATGATACCCATGTATGAAGAGGGAGTGTTAAACATGACAGCACCCAGCACCCAGCACCCAGGGATGCAGGTAGGAGGATTAGAAACTCAAATCCAACCTTGGCCCTATGAGACCTTGTCTCAAAAATTAAATAAAATTTTAAAAATCTATTACTGCTTATTTAAAAAATTTTTTTCTCAGAGTTAACAACCGCCTAGCTGGCATATCCAGATTGCAAAGAAAGGCTTTGCATAACTTCACACATTTACCTGTTCTACACAACCACACAAGATCAGGCCATTAAAAAGTATGGAAAGGACCTACAGTCTCAGCCTGAAAAAAGACAACCAAGCTGGATGCAGAAAAAAAATTAAGCAAATATGAAGAAGAACATGAGAGAAGACTAAAACCACAATTCATGAGAATTAGTTCGTGCTAGAGTCTTGCCATGGGCAGTCTGTCTCCTGATCTCCCTCTTCCTCATATTCATTTGCACACAGCACTGAGAATGGAAAATTTCCACCCAGGAGCATTTGTACAGGGAATTTTGAAATTGCCCACTGGTTTTGAGCATTCACCACTGGTGCTAAACTTATGAAGAGAATAAAGACTCATATGTCATATGAAACACAAGCATTTCTAGATCACTGAACTCCAAACATACAAAAATTCATCTAAATGAATTTTCTTGCGAACAATTTGGTTTTTCACCTAATCTTGTGCCCTGTCAGAAGGAAATAATGAGAGGAGTTTTGCCTCTCTACTGATTTCAGGAAGGAAATAGTCAAATGGTCAATGCTTCACAGAGTAATAAAACATGCAGGCATGAGAGACTTCTCTGCTACAATGTGAAAGCAGGGTACAGGGGTTTGAATACGCTTGGACCATAGAAAATATCACTATTAGAAAGTGTGGCCTTATTGGAGGAGGTGTAGGCTTGTTAGAGGAAGTACGTCACCATGGAGACGGGGCTTTGTGATCTTATATGTATGTTCAAGTCTGGCCAATGTGGTCTAGACCCTCCTCCTGGCTGCCTGCAGAAGACAGTTTCCTTGCTGCCTTCAGAGCACGATGTAGAACTCTTGTCCTCTAGAAGCATGACTCCCTGCGGGCTGCCAGGCTCCCTGCCATGATGATAATGGAGTGAACCTCTGAAACTGTAAGCCAGCCACAACTAAATGTTTTCTTCTATAAGAGTTGCCTTGGTCATAGTGAGTCTTCACAGGGGAAAGAACAGGCAATAGTGGCTGCACTAATGGTATTTCTTATTTTAAAAATATGTTATACTATTTGTTGTAGGCAGCGGAGGTCAGAGAACAAACTGTGTGGGTCAGTTCTTTTCTATCATGTTGGTCCAAGGGTTTGAACTCAGGTCTGGAGGTTTGATGACAGGTACCTTTGCCAACCGAGCCATGCCACAGACCCTACAATGTTACATTCTTATATCTTTTAGCTTTGAGATTATATAAGTCATTTCCCTCTTCCCTTTCCTCCTTCTAAACTCTCCCATATACCCACCTACCTTTGCTCTTTTTCAAATACATGGCCTCTTTTTTCATTTATATATATATATATACACACATATATATACACATATATATATGTATATGTATATATATATGTGTATATATATATATTCCTAAATACATAAGAACAACTGCACAATATGTATAAAGTTATTCATATGTATGTTTTCATTTGGGATTAGATAATCAATTGATGTACTCTTCCCTGGAGATTACTTCTGTGCTCAGTATCCACTAGTTGACTATGGTTCTTTGTATACAGTTGAAGCCTTGTGATCTTTCTCTCATCCACTTTTGGCATGTCTGTGGTTGGTCTTTGCGCAGTCATGTAGGTTAGACTTTAAATAGCAAGAAAAATAACCTGTGATAAGAATATTTTAATAGAGCACATCTTGTAACCATAATTAACACTGGCTAAGGCCCTCCAATGTGCCTGACAATTGCTTGGAGAGGTTTATGCTGTAAATTATTAGTTGGAATCTTTGTAACACCTCTGCCACTGAAACTATTCTTTCCACATTTACCCATGAACAAATCAGGGACCTCTAGGTTAAGCTATTTGCCAAAGGCCCTGCACTGAGGAATTTACAAAGCTGAAATATAAGCTTAGTTTTGTCAAGATTGGAGTGTAGCTTTACTTTTGCCTGTATCTATGTTAATTAAAGTATGGCCTATTTAAAGACGTTTAGAATTAAACAATACAAAAATAATGAATTTCTCTCTCTCCCCCATCTCTGTCTCTCTCCCTTTCCTTTTCCCTCTCCCTCTCTTCTTCCTTCTTCCTCTCCCTGTTTCCTCTTTTTCTTTTTTTCTCCTTCCCAGAAATGAACCAGAAACATTACCTTGCATTTAGTGCTCAATAAATGATGTGGGATTTTACCTGGGGAGCTCAGTAAACCCTTCAGTCAGATATCATAGATACAACTATAGTGTCACTATGTGCCTGTCCGTATGCATGATGCTGGGGGTGGCAGGTGGTTCACAGGCCATCTGACCCCTTTGGTTGTTGTTGGGCTCTCATTTGCAGAGCTTCCTACAAATGTCTTCCTTGAACTGTTATTGTTTTTAATTTTTCACCAGATGCTTCTTACTGGGAAAGTTCTTGCCAACTGTGATCATCAGCACTGCCTCCAAGAAGTCTCAGAGAATCCACCAGGAGCTTCTGCTCAGCTATTCAGGTAACAGGCCAAATACGTGCACCTAAGATACCTCCAACATCACAGAACCAATTGACCCTTTCAGAGACATGAAGAATAGCTGCAGAGGACCTAGGTAAACCCTGAAGAGCAATCTTAAGAAAAAGGCTTTGTGCTAGGAAAACAAGCTTCACTGTGTCTCAGAAAATACAAAAAAAAAATTGATAATCATATTAATAACACATTCTGCTCTGTCCCAGGAAAAGTTGCTTAGTAGCTTTTTTAGTTTTTTAATTTTTTATTTATTTATTTTTTTATGTAAGCAAGTAACTTGGACTCCTTGCAAGTTAGTTTCCTCATCTGTAAGAAGGCATTAATTACCCAAATCACTGTTTGGGATTTAACTGGCATAACGGCATGAATAAATCTCTTTTTGCTCCAATCAGAATGGAGTTAAGAAGACAGTGCTTAGTAATAACTTTTATGGAAGTAAAATTAAAGCCTCTTGAGGAAATGAATGCAACCAGATTTCATGAAAAGCTGGAATAAAAAACTCAAGCTCTCCCTGCCTCTAGGACCCACTTCCCTTTCTACACAGTCTCTCCCTCCTGTTTCTAAGGTCATAAGGCAGAATGAAGTGAAAAATGACCCAGGAAGTTACTTTCCTACTCCCTTAAATCTAAGGAAAAAACATATCCATTCATGTTCAAACTCCAGTGAGAGACTGGGATTGGCTCAGTTCACATCATGTGAGTTCATGTAAAACAACCCATTATTTGTTGACAGGTACAGTTATCTCTCCAGTGTTCCAAGCTGATCTTCTGCTAATCATACAAAAAGGGACCATGACCATCTCACAGAACGGGGCTTGTTACCAGAAAAACAATCCCACACAGAATGAATTACTGACATTTGATACAGAAACATAATAAAAATATTTCACTGATACCATCCTAATAAAAATACAATATAAATACATTCATGTTTGGATATTTGTCTGAAATAAATACATATCGAGATAAAAGTTGTGTCAATGCATACATTTCTGAAGACATTAAGGGTTCATATCTTTTTAAAGCCCAAAGAAAAATGGTATTATATGCCTGGCATGGTAGTACTTGCCTATGGAGGTAGTAGTATCTGGAGTTCAAGGCCAACTTTAACTAGCAGTGACTCTAAAGCCAGCCTTGGATAGATGAGACCTTGTCTAATAAAGACAACAAATCAGAATACAAAAACAGCATCATGTATTAGTTATAATGAAAATACATAGTATGTTGTAAAATAAAAGGATAAAACATACTAAAAATAAATGATCTTTTAAATATATAACACAAGCAGTATGCAACCTATCATGGGGCCAGGTCTCTGTAACCCCACTGTTAAGTTAAAAATGTAAGTGCCACCCCCAAGCTACTTGTTATCAGGTGAACAACACTGAGACAGTGACAGTGTTCTAAACAACAAAATTCCAAGAAAATCTGAAGGAGGGAAGACAGGTAGCAGACTAATTAGTAATGTATGCCATTGTCTTGATTGTTCTGCCTTGAGACAGGAACTCACTGAGAGACATGGTTCTCAGACCTGGTATCAGAATAGAACATGGTACCATAGACCATCATCCCAGGAAAAACATGAAAATTCAACATTCCAGGTTCCCTTTTTACTGAGACAGTATCATTTTCTTCTTTATAAAATCCCAAGTTGAGGTGGTATCATCTGGATATAGTCTGCTTCTTTTCCATCCAAAAAGACACAAGAAAAAGTCAACATGCTGCTGACTAGGATTTTGCTTGTGAGCATTGTTTCTTTCTCCTGCTCCTTAGAAACCCAAATTAACTCACAGTTTCTTTTCTCATGCTCCGTTACAAACCACACCTCTAGATGATGGCATTTATGGGCCTGTCACTGAGTCTATAGCATGAGAAATCTTAGGGACTGTATCAAGCACTTAAAACCATTTCAAAAAACCAACAAGATGCATTTCTATAATCAGCAATAAAAAGTATACCAAATTGAAGATGAAAAAAGTTAATTCCTATTTTTGTTTATTTTCCCAATCATACATAGACTAATTTTAAAGGAGTCAATCAGGATTTCTGTATTCTTCTGTGATGGATAATCTTCATTATTAACTTGACTTCTTTAGATTAATTGAGGCATCTGAGGCACACCTCTGGGTGTGCCCGTAAGGGAATTATCCAAGGGTTCATTAAGAAAGAAGGCCCAGTTTAAATGGGGTGAGGGAACCACCTCATAGGCCAGGGACTGTGGTGGAATAATATCTGAAGAAAGTATAAAGGTGAGTGCACCAGCAATTCCTGGTTGGTCATGGAGAGGACAACACTCCTTGCTGACACAAACTCATTGTCACCACATCTGGGTCAAAAACAAGAACAAACAAACACAGACTGAAGCCTGTGAAACCCTAGGCCAAACTGTAAGTTAAAATAAACTCTCCCTTTTCAAAAGTCTTTCTGGTATTTCATCATAACAATGTGAGAATAACTAATAAACCAGCCATAAAGCTACTTGACAAGCCTACCTCTCCTTCAGCAAGAAACCTCACATCAGCAGGATGACAATATACCAGACTCATTCACAGACAGGAGTGCAGAGGAATCTCAGGGAAGCAGAGATTTTCCTTTATTTTCACAAGTAAATTCTCACTCAAAACACACACACACACTTGCACACACACACACTTGCACACACACTTGCGCGCACACACACACACACACACACTTACAAACACACACAGGTTTTGAGTGTCATTTTTAAAAGTAAACCTTTGCTTTGGTTAGGTTTTAGGAATCTGATTGTTGTCTGCCAAGAAGCTCCAGGCCTCAGTGAAGGATCACTCAAAAACTGTCAGGTTTTAGACATATACCCCTTTGCATCATGTTCTAGAATTCGTTTTGGGGTTTGCTGAGCAATTCTGTAAAGAATAACTCCTGGACTTTTCAATAAAATGACAATAAACAAATATGGCTGTTAAGATTGAAAAAAGGAAATTGCAGTCTCATTTTGTGGTAGATTGTCCAGCTGTGACTCCTTTATAGGAATAAGAAATAAAACCAAGGCAGTAACAATGTAAAACAGTGGTGTTTTAAGAAAATCTGAAGAAGAGAAGGAGGCAGACTAATTCATAATGAATATTATCAATTAATAACTATGACTCATCATTTGTAATCAAATATTAAACGAATTGTTTTAGAAGAGTTGACGTCATCGTCATCATCATTACCATCATCCTGTGAAGGCAATTCACGTATCTCTGTTTCTAACCAGGCTGCTTAGTCACAGCTCAAATGCTACACTGAGATGCTTGCAAATCCTGTCAACTCATTTTTGATAGTTAGGACATCAAAATATGCAAATGAATTTGCTATAGCTGAGCAGTGTTGATGTTTTATGATATTTAATGATTTCCCCACCGTTCTATTCTTACCACCTTCACCTATGATTCAGAAAACGCTGAAGACAGCTGCTTTTTCCTTGACTCAGTTTCAGCAGAGTGGAATCTGGGCCTAATCCTCACCTTCCTCTTCTCTAAATACCTGCTCTAGCCCCTCTCCTAATTACATTGCTTTACGCTAATTTACATGAATTTCAGCTTTCAAAATCAATGGTCTTTGTGGAATGCAAATAAGCACATGGCAAAATTATATTAAGTTTGCACAATTGATCTTCCATCATTTCAAATGGTACCTTTGAATAGTTCCTGAAATGTCTGTCTGAAATACTCCCAACGCTGAGTGTCATCAAGAGATGGGGGGTCACACTGGGGAAACCCATTCTCGGTGATGTAAATTACAGGGTTATTATATGTATCCTAGAACAAGAGAGCAGAAGTTTCATTGCAAACAGATGTTAAAAAAAAAAAATAGATAGCTCATAAAATCAGGTGCATTATCCTCTATCTTCTGGAAGCTACAACCCCAAAACTAGTTTTCATCAAATTGCACTGACCCTATTAACTTAATTTTCCACACACTGACCTTTTATGACTAACAATGGAAAAGCAAAACTGTGCAAATGTCCATGAAGACAGTCAAATGACTCTTAACATAATGAGAAGACAGAAATATCTTTCTGCCCATCAGCATCTGCTGATTGTCACTGCTCCTTAACCCCTTGGTCCTGCTAGCAGGTACATTTTCTATCCCCGACAGAAGGGGTCCAGAAAACTGGTACCTTGAAATTGTAATTTCAGCTGCCAGCAAATAGGGGAGACTCAGAAAGTATTCAGTTCTCTTTCTTTTAAATGCCTTTTCTAACCACAGCAGTGGCATCAACTTGAAAACTATGTCCACGCTGTTCATATAGCCACAACAGAATTTAACAACAAATTTTCATATAAAAGCCAGCTACTTAACTTTAACTCAAATCTTAGTCTTTTCTTCCCAGCCAACAGCTGAACATACTAACCTCTAAAATCATCCCTTTTTGTGTTCATGCATCTGAATACATTTGATTCTCTGGTGTCCTTCTGTACTTGGGTACCCATAGACACAAACAAATCATTAATTTTGTTTTTGTTTTTGTTTTGTTTTTCAAGACAGGGTTTCTCTGTGTAGCCCTGGCTGTCCTGGAACTCACTCTGTAGACCAGGCTGGCCTCGAACTCAGAAATCCACCTGCCTCTGCCTCCCAAGTGCTGGGATTAAAGGCGTGCGCCACCACTGCCCGGCCAAATCATTAATTTACCTTAATATATTTCAGTAGTTTACGTATTCCCCAAGGCACCACATAGATCCAACCCACATTTTTCCAAGATGGATTGGGAAAAAATTCAATCTCCACATCATGAAGGAAGCTCAGTTCTCTCTTCTTATTCTCCTGATGCCTGACTAAGCGAGTTGTATAATATTGAACAGCAAAGAAATCAGCAGTGCCTTTGATCAGTTTCTTCTCTTCATCTGTGAATTCTGGAAGCCTTGATGATGGATAGCCTTGTTTTTTGCTCATGGAGGCAACCTGGGACTTGACAATGTCTGGATAATCACCATCAATAAATATGGGTTTAGCAAAGAAATCCAAGTGGAAATTGATGGCCCTCTTAGTAGCTTCCTGGTCAATCTCTGAGTTAGGATCTGCTGGTTCTAGCCAGCAAAAAAATAATGATAGGGACACAAAGCCCTTCTGTTTTTCTCGGAATAAAGAATCATAGCTGTGCCAGGATCTGGCATGAGCCTTAATCAAATTATGAGCTGCTTGATAACCCCCAGTCCCAACATGAGGCACACCAGGAGCGAAGATACCCATGTCATAGGCCAAAAGAGCAAGAATATTAGGCTCATTTATGGTAAGCCACTGTTTCACTCGGTCTCCAAAGGTGCTGAAGCAAAACTGAGCATATTTGTCAAAGGCTTCAACAATTGCTTCTGACAGCCAACCTCCTAGGTCTTCCAAAGCCTGAGGCAAATCAAAGTGATAGATGGCCACTATGGGCGTCACCCCATTCCTTAACAAATCATCTATGATCTTGTTGTAATAGTCGATTCCTGGGAAGAAAAAAAAAATGTGAGAAACAAAATGTTATTTTTAGTATATTGTCAACACGTTTTAGAAGACGGGTATCAGAATGAGTCAAAATAAAGTGTATTATGTATTCAAGTTGATCAATGAAACATTATGAAGAAGCATGGAAAACACCAGAGAAGACAGCATAATCAGAAAATGATGATGAGGTGTGTTGGCAGAATGAGAAGATAGTTGCTCCAGAACAGATTCTTCTGAGAATGTTGTTGTCACATAACAATATGCTGGTTTTGGTTTTGTTGAAATCCACTCCATAAGAACACAACCTCTATGTGAGGTGGAACGTGTGATTTGCCTCTAAATTCTCAAACCCTGGAATCCTATCAGAAGTTCAGGGAGTACTAAAGATCAGTTCAGTTAACGGATCTCTGTAGTATTTTTAAAAGGAAAGAAAGAAAGAAAGCAAAGCAAATGGCTGCCTCAGTTCCTTGCCAAGCCTAATTGTCTTACAAGCCTAGGGAAAGAAACCCACTGAGTACACACAAAAGTTTAGCATCAAAGACAAGTGTAGTCGACATGCCTATGGTCCCAAATACTTGGATCTATATGAGTCAGGTACATTTAGGCCAGTCTCAGAAACACTAGATAGCCTTTTTCAGAAATCTAAAAGTTCTGTATGTATCTTAGAATGTGGATAAAAGATACCAAGAGTCCTCATGCAGTACACCTCCCTGGTTGGAGTTCACACTATAATTCTGACCCTCTACAGGAATATCAAGCGAGCCCTTCCTCTCAGTTGATTCTTCCACAATGGCAAGAACTGAGGAGTGTAGTGGGAACAACTGTTGCAGAATTCAGAAGAATTGTATTAAGTTGAAGAGACTCTGCCTCAGAAAGAAGATATTGGCACTAGTCTCACACAATGACTCTTGCCTTGAAAGGGACTCTTTAAGGAGAAGGTAGTATACTGCATCAGGCTTTATACTTATAAGAATTAAAGAAAGCAGTGCTTGGGGAAGAAAAGCTATCCTGGGTTAAGAGGTTTAGTGAGATGGTGTAAAATCATGAGTAGAATTGTACTATGTAGATGCACTAAATGCAGTAGAAAGGCATACTGACAAGGACGATCTCCTTCTTTTCTACCTTAGTGAATATAAAAACAGACACCTGTACTATTTCACCCGTTCTGTCATCCCCTTGCTCATTGCTTAAGGGTATATTGAGAGAAAAGCAATAATATGGTGGGCATAGAAACTTAGGTAAGCATGTTTAGTTTAACAATTGATTATATCCTAACATAATAACTCACTTAACATATAATAAGGGCTCAGTACAGGTCATTTATCATTTTATTAATTAATATTATTGTTATTGTTGGATGGATATAGATGATCATCATAAGGCAATAAGAACAAAGTGTTCCTTAAAGAGAAAACAAAGAGAAGCAAATGTCTAAAACATCCAAGGAGAGACAGACATGAAGACCATCCAAAGAAGGAAACAGAGGATTTACTCAGTTTGCTAGAGTATGGAAGTCAACTACCATCACAAGAATTTGCCAAGTACTCAAGGACAGTCAGGAGAAACAAACAGCATAAGCAGAAGACTTCAGGCGTGCTGTAACTAGAGTCGCTGGCACAGGCAGTTGGAAGAGAGCTGAGTAGACCTGAGTGTCTACTGTGATTGGTTTGTGGGTCATATTTAGCTTTCTCCAGTTGACCTGAGTTGGATGCAGACCTCTGTTGGGAACAAAAACTACGGAAAGTGAAAGTTGTTAGCTAACCCTGACTCTTCTGGGCAGACAGCTACAGAGGTTGTGGTTTAGCTGTCTGGGCTTCTCATGTGGGTCAGAGATTTATTTTGAAATGCCGTCTGGACAGTGTTTATATAGTTACTCTCTTAAAAGAGATGTTCCTTCTGGGAAGTGAGAATTCAGTGTACAGAGTTCATACCTCATCAGAAGAGGAAAGAGAATGGGGAGAAGAAAGCAAGGTAAGCAGAAGCCACATTATGCACCAGGGTAGTAGTGACCTGTCTGAGCATTTTTAACCATGGCTCACTTATTTCAAAAGAGGAAAATAACATGAGTCACGTATAAAAACTCCATGTCTTGGGAACACATTTGTTTGTGACTGTAGCAGAATAATTCCTTCTCTTCTCAAAGATGCCCATGGATTAAATGAGTATGAAATCAATCAGAGCCAAAGGAGACTATGAAACTGCAATTAAGGTAAAGACCTTGATATGGGAAGGTTTCTCTAGACTTTTTAGACTTTTCAAAAGGACTCAATAGAACACATAAAATTTTAGAAGTAAAAGAGTACAGGTAAGAAAAAATGATCAGACTATGTAAGAATAAATCAGAGGTGGTGGCTGTGGTGGAAGATTGACTTGTTGCCAATGGCTTTGAAGGTGAAGAAAGATAGCCACAAGCCAATAGAAACAAGCGAAGGCGGCCCTCAAAAGATTGCCAGCAAGGACCTCAGTACCACATGTCAAGAACACACATGAACCAAGTCAGAGACTACCTTATACACTTTAGAAAAAACACAGCCCTATAAATTCCTCCATTCCAGTTAACAGAGCTCTGAGGACACAGAGTTGTGTTGGTTTAAGCAGCTGAGTCAGTGGTGGTTGATTTTGGTAACAATGGAAAACGCAACACAATTTCCAAAAATATATAAAGCTGTCCTTTCCTCTCTCCATAAAAAAATGTCCCAAACCCATCTCTGGGCCAATATCAATCCACATTTTCCAGTATGTAAATGGGATGCCTAAATTGATGTGCTATACTAACCTTGGTATTGGTAAGCTTCAAGCTCCTCCTAGTGAACTCTTTTCATTGGCTTGCCTTGCATATGAGTTTTTTCCACTGACTTCACACACACACACACACACACACACACATATATATATACATATATATACACATATATATATATACATACATATATGAGATGACATTCACTTTTGCTTAATTTTAGCATTAAGCCCAAGAGGAGAGCAATTTTATTCCTATTACACACATGGAAATTGGTATCAAGGGAGCCTGGGTGTTGTCAAATGAAATTGACAATATTTAGTCCCACGCTGAGCCTGAGTTTCCCCCCCACTATAACATATCATCTCTCCTGTTTACAAATGTTCCAGAACCAGAAAAATGTGACTTTTCAATAACCTCAACTTCTGCCTACTGAGACCTGGTCATAATATCAGTTCTTTTTTATTATTCGTTTATGAGGAATCTTTAAGGGTAGCCAATCAACTTTAATTTAAGCAACATAATAATCATGAGTTGGCATTAAATACATTTTCTGTGTTTAGGAATTCATGCTCTGCTGCATAATTTATATGTAATATTCCAGAATGAAATACCTTTCTTATTTCAGCTTTATACAGTTTACTTGATGATATAATAAAACATTTAAAACTTTTCAGTGAGATGGTAGAGGGGTGTGTGTGTGTGTATGTATGTGTGTGTGTGTGTGTGTGTGTGTGTGTGTGTGTGTGTGTGTGTGTGTTAATAAGGAGGGATTAAATCTTAAGTTTTATGAACAATAGGAAATCCCTCTGCCATTGAGCTGCATCCCCAGCAGGAATGAGATCCTAAGGGCAGAGTACCATAGTAACATAACTTAGTGAAAGGAACTTAGATGAATCCCTTGACCTCTGTATGCCTACACTCGCTTGTGAAAGAGAGATGCTAACAGTGCCACCTTGCGGCTATTATAAGAATTGGATAAGATCATATTGTTGAAAGTGTTTAGTTTGGTTTATGAATAAGACTTGTAAGGTTCAGTGACAACTAACCCTCTATGTTCTCATGTGACTGCCTCTTATAAATCTGAGGGTCTTGGAATTGAAAGATCATTTGGTTCCTGTCTCTTGAGATACTCAGGACACTACTGACTCTTTGAAGAAGTAAAACTTCTACAAGTTTTTCTCATAGTTGATATCACATTTCTGCTTCTTTTATGATTTATTTCTTTTTATTTTATGTGCTTTGTTGTTTTCCCTGCATTACGATTGTGTGAGGGTGCTGAGTCCCCTGGAACTAGAATTATAGACAGTTGTGAGCTGCCATGAGGGTGCTGGGAATTGAACCCAGGTCCTCTGGAAGAGCAACCAGTGTGCTTAATCAGCAAGCCATCTCTCCAGGCCCCACATTTCTGTTTTATTTAAGCCCATTTCTGTTTAATTGGTCTTTGAAAACTTGGAGTAAATTTGAGATTTAGGAAAAATAAACCTTCTAAGACTAACTCACATGCAAAGGCAGCATAGGATAGTTGGGTGGCGGGGCTGGTGTGGTAAAGTAGGTATTACTTGAAATACTATGAACATATCAGACACCTATTGACAAGAATTAACTACAACTGGAATTCAATTGAAGTCTGAGATGCTTTGTCTCAGAGGACTCTCATATGTAGGCTTAGCTCATCTTAATACATCAAGTCCTTTCCTCCGTTTCAGAACAAGCTTCCTCTATGTGGCCTATTTACCATGGTCTCTCAACGGCCATCATATCTGTCAACACTACCTCAGATCTCTGCACAATATACCAGCCAAATCAGTTCTCTCAGTTGATCAAATCCAGACTTCCCTGAGAGAGAAAAACAACAGGGCAAGGCCATCTTTTTTAACAAGGCCACAGAAGTTATTCAATACAGGAGATGGGTGTTTTCCTTTGTCTCATCAGCAGTAACTGGGAATGGAGCAGGATGATGGAGAACAAAGAAATAGGGAAACTCTGTGATAAGAGAAAATGACTAGAACCTTCAGAAAGCATGCTTCCAGTAAGACAGAAAGGGGGAGGAAGAGAAAAGGAAGAAAGGAAGGAAGGAAGGAAGAAGGAAGAAGGAAAAGAAAGAGGAAGAGGGAAGGGAGAAGAGAAGGAGGCTGAGAAGTAGACAGGATAAATTAGCCAACTATGAAATTATAACAGAATTGTTTTGATCACATGTCCAACCTGTGTCAGATATGTGCTAACTCGTTTTGATTCACACCTCTAGTCTAACCCAGTTTATTTAGTGGTCCAAGACCTGTTTCAATTCTCTGCTGCTCATGCTGCTGCTGCTGCTGCTGCTGCTGCTGCTGCTGCTGCTGCTGCTGCTGCTGCTGCTGCTGCTATAACAAATTACACATAAATTGTCCCACAGATCTGGAGGCCAGAAATCCAAATAGTTTTCAAGAGGGTTAGGTCAAGATGGCAATAGAGTCAGTATCTTCTGGCAATCTCTCAATTACAATCCATTTCTTTGTCTTTTCTGGGTGATAGGGGTTTCCTGAATGCCTATGTTACAGTCTCTTCTTTGTCTTCACCTCATCTCTCTCAATCTGCTGCAGTTCTTATATTCCCTTCAATTCTGATCATCCATCTTCCCTCCTTTAATAATCTATGTGACTACAGTGGTCCCACACAGATCATACAAGATAACCTCATCTCCATATCCTTAACTTAATGACATCTGTAAAGTTTCTCTTGCCGGTTAAGGTAATGTCTTCACAATGTCTAAAATTTAATACATGGACATGTTTGGCATGAAAGGAGACATTATTCAATCTACAGTTAGGCTGGATGTGAAATACAAGGTAAATGTGAGTTAGTCAACTTATTTAAGTCATTCCTACTAAGTACCCTTATACTTGAAGTCTTAAAGTGAACATGAATTTCTACATGTATATTCACATTTTTTCTTTCTTTCTAAGACTTGTGTCTCCTAGTAATCCCATAAAACCTACATTTGTGGCAGATATGAAAATGCACTTAGACAGCTAAAAAATACAAAGCTATGTGATTTCAGTCGCCAACTCATTCTTTTCTTGTTAAACCTTGAAAACTTGACATTTGGAAAGAAAAGCTATGCCACAATCTTGCATTGTAAAATATTCTGCCAGTTTGAGAACATAGAATTTTACAAGGTTCCAAATGTCCCATAATCAAACTTTGGAATGGGTAGTCAAGCATACACACACATACACAGATAGAGAGAGAGAGAGAGACAGAGAGACAGAGAGACAGAGAGACAGACACAGACAGAGACAGAGACAATAGAGACAGAAATACAGAGAGATACAGAGACACTAAGAGAAATCCACAGAGACAAAGACACATATAGAGACAGAGACAAACAAAGAAACAGAGACAGAGAGTGTTCCTGGACAAAGGCAGTAAGAGAGGTTTTTAAATTTTTTTTACATGTTTTTTAAGAAAATATTTAAATTTGGGGGAGGGAGACACACCAGCCTTTCTGAGTCTAAACCATTTCAATCTCTTCAACAATTCACTGCACAAGAATGAGCAACTGCCTGCAGAAATCCACCTATTGTAAGCACCTCTTGTGCCCTTTGGTTCAGAGAATGTCTGTACTATTAATCATTTATGGCTGATGCCAAACACACACAAAAAATCTCTGTGTGGTGGCCAGGTGATCACCGTGTGTGCAAGGCTTTCCTCACCACTCCCAGATCTCCTAACTGACTCCAGCAACCTTTGTACCTCTGCTTTCTATTTCTGTTTCTCTGTCTCTGATCTCTTGGCTCACTAACTCACACTGTGTACACAAACTTCTGGACATGTTAATCTGACTCTCAACATCTGATATACTGGTAGAGCTCCATAGGTCTTTAATTAAAACTTTGGCAAATGGCAGGAGAACCTGGAGAGATGGCTCAATCCGTACAAGACTTACCTTACATGTCTGAGGACCTGAGTTCAGTCCCCAGAAACATTATTTTTAAAAGTTCAATGTGATAGAATAGCCTTGTACTATATGGCTGATAAGACAGAAACAGGAAGACCCATGAAGTTCACTGGCCAACCAGTCAGGACTACTTGGCAAGTTCTGGGTCAAAGGGGGACCCTATCTCAAAAAATGGAAAGAGCCTGAAGATCCCTTCTGGCCTCTACAAGCATGTACATAGATGTGTGCTCGCACATGCGTGCACGCACACACACACACACACATACTTTTGTCTTTGCAAAAAAAACAGGAAATGTAAATAAGTAAATAAATCTTGAGAGAGAGTATCTTCAGGATTTATGTTTTAGAAAGGAAAAGTAAAGCACACATCATATGATAAGTTAACACCCACACAAAATAGGTCTGGTTCTATTTTATCTGCAATAAAACACATAAATATCTTCAGCAGATATGATAAACCAAAATGATGAGAGAAATTTTCACAGGCATCCCCTCCACTTACAATGACAGTTTAGTTGTAGGAAGTCCTCAATAAGAGCCGTTGGATCCTAGAGCTTCAGAGAGGAAATCCCGGAGCTGTCTTATAAGTCTGGTGGTGGTCACAGTTCTGAGGATTATTATCATTTTGTTCTTTACCATCAAATGGAAGCTTATTGAAATTCCATGGAAACTTTAATGAAAAGTCTTGGGAACATGGAACTTCTACTTCATTGATAGACATAATTACAGCAGACTTCAAGTGGTTTTGCATAACTTTTGGCACTTAATACTGAGCACTGGGATTTTGATGTCAAATCTAGGTTCAAGTCAGTCATAACCGACTTGGTCATCTCAGAATTTTGCATCCAGATTTATGCCTGTAGTCCATGACAGTGACACCTCTTACTCATGGACCTAATAGGAACATGAAATTGCAAAATCAAGTTCTGTTTGGCACAGTGCCTGGCACGTACTACATGCCCAATAAAAAGAGATCATCACTGAAATCAATGATTTTTATGATTGATATTGACCTAAATAAATTAAGGAACTATTTACTGAATCCCTCTCTGGAAGGCAGTAGACTAGATTACAAGGTTCTGCAGACATAATTATGTGTCCTTCACACTGTAAGCAGTTCAAGGGACTGCCTTCCATCCGTGCTGTGAGTACACAGAACAGTTCTTTAGGCATAAGTCATACTCAATATACTCTGAGTGGAATTAAATGCAAAGTGCTCACAATACTAACAGTAAAGAGTGTAAGAAATACTCCATGAGCTTTTCAACATGCTGAGATGATAGAGGATAGATAGATGACAGATAGATAGATAGATAGATAGATAGATAGATAGATAGATAGATAGGAATTTAGGAGGCTTCAGAAGTGAACTCAAACTAAGCCAAATACAACCTAGAATGATATAGAAAGAAGACAGCTCCTTATTGAGCCTTGAAAGAATGAGATGTTTTTTCAATCTTTCTCTGTTTTAGCAGATGACCCAGCCTGCTATGAGTTAGACCAAATTTTATGAAAGTGATTTGGTGGTATTTATAGGAATTTATATGGAAGACTAGAGGGCAGACAAGGAGAAAACAGGCAGATCTGTCCATGTGTGTGTCAAAATGTCCTTGTTGAGAATAATAAACAGGCGAGAGCTGGGTGGATGATGATCAAGGTAGAAAGCTAATATCTGCAAAGACACAAGGACAGTCGACTACAAGTGGTGAACAGCGCGAGGGAAGAAGCAACACACTGAGCTCACTCAAAGTCCACTGTCAGAACTTAAAGTAGTATGATACAAAGAAAAAAAGAAGGTAGAGGTATTGGGTCAGGAAGATAGAAAATTATGGACTCACCTTTCAATTGAACAATACATCATTTCTTGTTCAAAGTCAAAACTAAAAGTACTCAATGGTGTGCAATAATTCCATATTTAAACGATAGCCCACATTTTGGCTAATATTTCCTGAATTCAGTAATGAGCTTGCTTATCTTGAGTTGTTCCTATTGGGGGGGGGGGGTATAACCTTAAAGTGTAGACTCTCATGTACACTTCTGTGTTGTAGATACATTTCACAAGGAAGAGATCAGCCAGCCTTCTTTAAGACACACACTGCGAATGGCCAAGCACACACAGGCACTAGCATAACGGGGCTTTGCATACAAGGATTTGTACAGCTTACTCATGTGAATCCCACACCATCGTGAAGGCTCCTGGTGACAGAGGGAAAAGAGCCACTTTTGGGTCACACCATTGCTCATCCTGCATTTAGGAAACATTCCTTAAATTTTACACTCATTGCACTTCATTGACTTCATCTAGTAATTCTATGAATTATACAAACTCTTTTCCAGACCAAGTAATAATAAAGAGTGTGTATTTAGAAGCCATATGTTGTAGAATATGGGGTTGGCAAACTTTTCCTGCAAAGAACCAGATCATTAATATTTTGGGCTTTGTAGGCCATATGGTCTCCACCCCAACTACTAACTTTTGCCATTACAGTAGGGAAGCCACCATAGATGATGTGTGATAATGGTCATGGCTGTGTTCCAGTAAAACTTTATTTACAAAAAAACAGGTGGCAGACCAGATTTGGTCCCTAGGCCAAGTTTTCAAGTCTGTGTAAAATGTAGCTAGATCTTCAGTTTAGATTTCAGATCTATTTACCGAATGTGTTAACTTAGACATCCACATCTATAAAATATGATCATGATGTCTTCCGTATTGGTTTGAGGGTGGGAGAAAATATGTGCTAAAGTGTGCAAGTATCCAATAGAGAAGTGAATGTTTCTTTTATTTATGTGTTTTAAGAACAGTTAGCATTTAATAAGTGTTTATCATAAGTCAGGTACTATGAGAAGCACAAAATTATTCCACGTAATTTTTAATACTTCTCTGAAGTGTAAACTTTTATAGCATTCCTTTCTACTCATGGAGAGACTGAGTGAATGAGTGACATCAAGACAAACTGTTACAGTGTACAATACAGCTGATGCTTCCCACTTCCTCTCAATGAATTGAGCTCCAGAAACACAGGGACTAAGCCCTAGGCTGCCACTGGGAGCTCAATGCCGCTGAAATTACCCAGCCCTTTTGGCTTCTTCGGGGTTTTATAATTCCTCGTGGATGCAACAACTTAAAAAGTATTTTATACAGCAGCTTTTGAAAATTCACCTTCACTGAGATAGCATCTTATATCAACAGAACCCTTATTCCAGCCTTCTTCATACCCACATATCCCTCCTTTCCTCCAAAGAGGAGCTCAACACCCTGGGCAAATCAAAATATTACTGAGAAAGCTAATGCAAACCCATTTCAAAAATTTTATCCTATAATCAGTCTGAAAACTTTGTGATCTCAAAGCTACCCTGCAGAACAGCATGCTGGATTAATTATGCCAGACTGCAGCAATAACCTTGAATTAAAGCTGCAACCTTCTA
Organism: Uromys caudimaculatus; assembly: GCA_028551405.1. Classification (NCBI taxonomy): domain Eukaryota; kingdom Metazoa; phylum Chordata; class Mammalia; order Rodentia; family Muridae; genus Uromys; species Uromys caudimaculatus. Next base: position 39,677,048 of record CM052712.1, on the reverse strand, counting down.
TTTTTAAGAAACACTTGCCTTTCTGGTTGATGAAACCTGTCGTCCCATCAGGTAACAGACGTGACCAGGAAAGAGAGAAACGGTAATGAGTCAATCCAAGCTGTTTGATACATTTCAAATCTTCTTCCCACAGAGTGTAGCTGCCACAAGCTACATCACCAGTCTGGTTCTCAAAAACTCGCTCTCCTCCCTGATGAGTGAATGTGTCCCAGACACAAGGGCCTCTTCCATCTGCATCCCAGCCTCCTGAGAGAAGGAAGAAAATGAAACAGTTACAGTCTTGACATCAAGAGGCATATGTGAATGTAAATATTTGTCACCAAAAGAACATACCTCATTAACTCAATGTACCATATTTATAACTTTAAAATGTGCCTTTAAAATAACATGCATGAGTGGGTTATGTGTTTTACTGTCCTTGATCCCTGAAGCTGACTAGTAGCAAATGAAAACTTATTGCATAGTGCTGTTGCATAGCAGGCTTTCATGGTTCATTATCCAAAGTGCTCTCAGGTGGTAAACAGAGGCAGTCCCGGCTTACAAATGTCTGAATTTTGAGCATTGCTGTCTTGAGTACATTACTCCTGGTGGTGACTGACAATCTTGCCTTTGCCTATCAGAGTCTGAAGACCATATCTCCCCTGGCTACACTTGAACCCTTTCTCCTTTTTTCTGACAGAGAGACCTTTAGTGGTCCAGGTTGTTATTTGTGGAAAGACACAAAAAGCTTCCACTGTTGATGCTAGCATTTCAAATGCATTTGTCTGTATGTCTATTAATTCAACAGATGTTTCGTATCAAACACCATGCCTAGTGAAGGAGAGACTCAGGGGGACAAGGCTATGCACATTGCTGAAGAACTTACCCAAATTCAATTACCAGTTGTAAAACTGCCAATGTAAAGGCCCTGCCTTCACAGACATACAGGAAAGATGAATGAAGAATTATTATCCAATTGTAAGCTAAACTCAGAAGAGGTTTCTTTCTACTTGATAATTTATTTTATGTATATGACCACACTGTCCTTGATACACCAGAAGAGGGCATCAGATCCAATTATAGATGGTCGTGAGCCAGCATGTGGTTGCTGGGAATTGAACTCAGGACCTTCAGAAGAGCACCCAATGCTCTTAATCACTGAGCCATCTCTCCAGCCTATTTGGTAATTTTATAAACCTAAAACTGATCTAAACTATGAAGTCTATTGATTTAAGAACATATATATATATATATATATATATATATATATATATATATATATATATATATATATATATATATATCAGGGTTGTTATGTTTTGTATATTTAAGAGTATGTAAAACAATCTATGAAGCCCAAATCTAGCGGTATAATCTGGGAATGATGGGTGTAGGCTAGTGTTTATATTTGGAGAGAAAGGGGGAATGGAATTAAAGAAGAATACAAGGGTCTTCTCAAGGGTATTCCCTATGTGTTTCTCCTTAAATAAGATAGAAGATATACAGGGGGATGCCTAGTACATAACTTATAATCCTCTTATAATCCTAAAATATTTCAGCATTATCTCTCTGTAAGAAAGAGTTCATTGTAAGAGCCAGAGTATTGTCATCAACAATAGTGGCAAGGACCCTCTGGTCCTCAGTGAGCATCTGTAGACTCATATTTTGTGAATAACTCTAACAGGATCAACTGTGGCCTCCACCCTGGTGAATGGAAGGCATTGTTAGTAAAAACAGAAAATGATTGGATGTGACTAAGAGTACATGAAAGAAGTGCTGAGACGGGAGCGTGACAAAAGCAAAAGTGACTGCACATCAAGGTAGGAGATGAATAACTATGCAGAGACATAGTGACACCCCTGTTGTGTCTATCTGTGGGCTTAGAGAGAAAGGAGAAGGCTTCTGGTGATTTCCTCTAATGTGGAATAGGCACAAACATGAAAATATAGTTTTCTAGTATTGTTCTAATGGATCGAATGCTTTGCTTAATAAATGGAGATTCTTTTTTTTTTTTTTTTTTTTTTTTTTTTGGTTTTTCGAGACAGGGTTTCTCAGTGTAGCCCTGGCTGTCCTGGAACTCACTCTGTAGACCAGGCTGGCCTCGAACTCAGAAATCCACCTGCCTCTGCCTCCCAAGTGCTGGGATTAAAGGCGTGCACCACCACTGCCCGGCTAAATGGAGATTCTTAATCTGAAAGAATTTAAGTGGTGTAGGGCGGGCTGATATTTTACTGCTGGCTGTGTTTAAAAACACAAGGAAGTATATAATGAATAAATGTGTGAGTACACTTCACAAGAATAATCCACAGTGGCCCCTACAGTAAGTTCCTTGTCACCAACATATTTTAATAGAATGTTTTCATTTTGTCAAGTTCCTATATCTATAGCCATCTGACGCTTGTAACCTGGCAAACTGTGAGTTCTCTCATGACTATTGATGGATATTTTTAGTTGAAAGAACAAACAAAAATGAAAGAAATATAAGAAAGAAATTTCGGAATGTGACTGTGAAGTGTCTGTGACACCGGCACTTTTTTACTGAGTTACATAAGCATTTATTTTTCACAGCAGACTACTATTTCCACAGTGTTATGTGCTATTCACAAGGAACCAGACAGATATGAAGGACTTTACTTCCAGCTGCATTATTAACATTCTCTGCATCACTTACTTAGGCCTATACCACATATAACATGTTAAATCAAATACTGAGTCGTAGCACATGCCAAGACCTGTGGTGCAAATAACCTCACTCTAGGTAGGTAAAAGCAACCTCTGTGATGCCATGCAATGGAGGATTGAGAAAAACAAGGAGTAGGGTACTTCTCCAGTCACAGGAAACTACATAATCTCCATAGCATAAGTAACAGCAAAATATAAGTGATGATTTTCTGTGCTTATTAGTTTTAGCTTTACTGTGAATTATATGCTTATAAGTTTATATAACTTTACTTTTAATAATAACTGTCTAACCAGCGGCTCATAACTCAAAAGTAAGAGCACAATTTGTATCTATATCTTTAAAGGATAAGTCCTTCCTTTAGGCCATACTGATCTTAGTCATAGTGCTTCACAATGAAGGAGCAAGAGTGCCCCATGGCACACTACTCAATGTATAAAGTCTAAAGGAACAGTTTTGAGACATACACCATCTAAAATGACTCAAAGAAGTTTTGACAATCACATAGTAGGAAAAATCCTTATGAGGACCACCTCATTCTATACACATTACCCAGATGGGACATGTTCCAACATAATAAATCTATAAGAAACTAAGCAATGAATTGAGACAACAATTACAATGGAAACTTTGGTAAAAACATAGAATACATAGCACTTACCAGTGCTCCAACACAGATGCTGCTGATCAGATGACATCAATAATCCAGTTTTTAATAACTACAGTATGTCTAGTCTGAAACTGCTTGGACATTAATGACAAAGAAGACTAATACTCCCATGTGAGCCATATATTCTGAACCATATTCTAAATATCTATAATTCTTGGATTAAATTAGGAAATATATTTCAGATGAATTATTAATCTCACAGGAAGTGAGGTGACAATGTGAGAGGGGTAATTTAAAGGCACGAGTGAATAATGGTTCAGGTTTTTGTGAAGATTTTTAACATATGTAGGTGTAAGCTGTATTTCCATATTAGCATGAAACCCAGGGGAGACGAAATAGGCACTGACTATAGTTAAGAAACTTGAATTATATACAAAGTGGTATACTATCATTTGATGGTGACAGGCCAAAAGATATGTGCTGTAAAAATCCCTAAAGGAAACACTAAAGTAACAACATAAGGAATTATAGCTCACACATCTACAAAGAATGGAAAATGGGACCATAAAATGAAACCTAAAAATATCAAAAAATAGGAGGAAAAATCCAAGAGGGATGGAACAAGTGAAAAGGAAATAGTAAGATATTTAATTGGTCTCTAATCATGTCAATAATATTATTATATATAAATGAGTCTAAGCAACCTACTTGAAAAGGGAAAATTATCTATCATGTTGATAGAAAATGTTAAACACAACCATGGAATACCCACAGGACATCCACTTTAAAGAGAAGGATGAAAGAACAATTAAGGTGACATGATAGTGTAACCATACTCTGTTATCATTAACCTTAGAACAGGTATCATGTTATTAATATCAGTGTAGATTTCCAGTCAAGAATCACCAGGTATAACATTGATATTATAGAGGTTAGTTTATATCAGAGAATATAACAGCGATAAAAGTAAATGAACCAATAATTATTTCAAAATACTTAAGTCAAAAACAGTACTACCCCAAAATGGCAATTCCACAATTATATTTGAATATTTTTTAAAAAATATAGAAAAGTAGGCAAAATATGTTAATAGGTCTCTTCCTAAAAGGGAAAACACATATTTATTAAGGTTTTTTTTATATGTAAAAGAAGCAAGTAGGGCAGAAAGCAGGTAGGTGAGCTTCAGATCTTTAGTCTACCCCCTTACTTCAAATCCAGTCTCTCAGCTTTGTCCCCAAGTCTGTCAGTCTGAGACAACTACCTGTTGTGACCTTTCTTCACTTTCTGTTTCCATTCCCAGGGGATTAAGCAGATCCTGGTAGAAAATTCTGCTTTCCTTCTTCCTGTGAACTCTTTCTCCAAACCCACTCCCAGCCCATCCCCATTTCTAAGAATTAACTCCCCATACTTAGAAACCTATTTTACTTAACAAACTACTGGCCACACCTAGAAGAATCCCAGAAGAATTCCCTAACAGGCAATTACCACACCCTGCTAAGAACCAAAGAGGGCAACAGAAGCCAAGGAACAAAACACCCAACCAACAAAGAAAAGGACCAGATATCAGTGCCTAGAATTACAAACACCCCAAACCAAGATGCCTAGATGCCAAAGTAAAAAGGCAATCAATACCTAACAGAAAAATATGTCTGTACTAGAGCCCAACAATCTTACTATAGAAGGCCATAAGTATTGCAACATAGCTGAAGTACAAGATAAGACCTTGAAATAGCTTTATGAATATGACAGTGGTGTGAATATACTCTAGCCAACCCAAGCATGGCATACATGACTCTGGCAGGCCTTGCCCTGCATTTCCTCTACCTTGTTAAACTGTTAGATTATACTCCTAAAGTGAGCCACCAAGGTCTGTATTTGCCTATTTGTCGACTTCCCCCCCACCACACCCTCTAGGCCTACTACTGAGGTCCAGCTATCAAAGTATTGAAGTCCAGCAATCAAAACTCCCCTTTGGCTCACCTAACTCATCAGCTCAATAAAAATTCAACACCTCATCTGAACACAAGGTTTCCCCTTTTACCTTTATAAACTGTTGTTTCCTATGGGTCACATCTGTCTCCTCTCTATCCAGTGACAGTCCTTTGTTTCACTACCTCCAGTACAAATACCCCTTTCCCATCTCCTTTGCTCCCTTCCCCTTCTCCCTTGTCCTCTGTCTCCTGTCTTTGTCACTTATTCCTTACCCTTTCTCCCTCTGGAGAGAATAAATCTCCCTTGTGTTGAGAACTTCATCTTGGGGGCCCTGAGCCAATATTGATCTTTTTATGATCCTTAAAGAGCAAATGAATAAATCCCTTAAAGAAATCTATGAAAACACAAAGAGTGAAAGGAGATGAATAAAGTAGCTTAAAACCTGAAAGTGGATCAGAATCAATTTAAAAAAAAAAATACTGAGGGAAATATGGAAATGAATAATGTAAGAACTTCAGAGACAATTCTCACTAACAGAATGCAAAGGGTGGTAGAGAGAATCTCAGGCATTCAGGACCCAATAGAAGAAATGGGTGTCTTAGTCACAGAAAATGTTAACTCTAAAGAGTCCTGACAAAATACATCCAGGAAATCTGGGACACTATAAAAAAAACTAAACCTGAAAATAAGGGGACTAGAGGGAAGAGGGAAAAAAAGTAAAAATCACATAAAATGTTTTCAAGAAAATCATAGAAGAAAATTTCTCTAACCTGAAGGAGATGCCTATCAAGGTCCAAGAAGCATATAGAAACCAAGTAGACTGGACCAAGAAAGAAATTCCCCTCAAGACATAATAATCAATACACTAAATGCATAGGTTAAAAAATATATCAATAGCTACTAGATAAAATGATCAAGTAACATATAAATCCAGGCCTGTTATAATAACACCTGACTTCTCAATGGAAACTCAAAAAGCAAGAAGATCCTGGAGATATGTTCTATAAACTCTGAGACAGCACAAATGTCAACCTAAAATTGTATATGCAACAAAACTTTCAATCACCATAGATAGAGAGATTAAGACAGTCCATGATAAAACCAAATTTAAGCAGTTTCTAACTACAAATCTAAACCTGCAGAAGGTGCTAGAAGAAAAACTCTGATATAAGGAGGTTAATCACACCCAAACACAGGAATAAATAACTCCAGACCTACATATTAAAAGAGGGAAAACACACACATACCAACAACAACAACAACAACAGCAACAAAATAACAGGAATAAACAACACAAACAAAAATTTGATAACTTTTGACATCAATGATTTTCCAATTCCTAGATAAAAAGACACAAATTAACAGAATGAATGTGAAAACAAGATTCATCCTTCTGCTGCATCCCAGAAACACACCTCAAGATCAAGAATTGATGTCATCTCAGGGGAAAAGGACGGAAGAAGATACTACAAGAAAATATACCCAAGAGGCAAGTTGATATATCCATTTTACTATCTCATAAAACAGACTTCAAAACAAAAGTAATTGGAAAAGATAAGGAAAGACACTACTATTTACTCACCAAAAGAAACAAGCCACCAAGAGGGCATTGCAATTCTTTTCTTTTTCTTTTTTTTTTTTTTTCTTTTCTAAAGAACTTTTTTTTCTTTTCTTTTCTTTCTTTTCTTTTTTTTTTTTTTTTGATACTTTATTTACATTTCCAATGTTTCCCCCTTTCTAGGTCTCCTCTTTAGAAACCACCTACCTCCTCCCCCTCCCCCACCTTCACAAGGGAATTCCACCCCCCAGCCACCCGCCTACCCATTCCCATAGTCCCACCTTGACATTCCCCCTTATTGGGGACTCTCCTCCTCCTGATGGCCAACAAGGTCCTCCTCTGCCACATATGTGGTCAAAACCATGGATCCCTCCATGTGTATTCTTTGGTTGGTGGTCCAGCCTCCATGAGGACCAGGGGTGGAAGTCAGGCCAGTTGACACTGTTGTTCCCTCCATGGGACTGCAGACTCCCTCAGCTCCTTCAGTCCTTTCTCCAACTCCTCCATCTGGGACCTCACTCTCAGTCCAGCAGTTACTGTAAAGTGAAACTTGGGTATGCCAAACGTTTCAGGTAAAATCCACTTATCAGTGAGTACATACCATGTTCATTCTTTTGTGACTGAGTTACCTCGCTCAGGATAATATTTTCAAGTTCCAACCATTTGCCTGCAAATTTCATGAAGTCATTGTTTTTAATAGCTGAGTAGTACTCCATTGTATAAATGTAGCACATTTTCTGTATCCGTTCCTCTGCTGAGGGACATCTGGGTTGTTTCCAGCTTCTGGCTATTATAAATATGGCTGCTATGAACATAGTGGAGCATGTGTCTTTATTACATGTTGGAGCATCTTCTGGGTATATGCCCAGGAGTGGTATAGCTGGGTCCTCAGGTAGTATTATGTCCATTTTTCTGAGGGTCCGCCATACTGATTTCCAGAGTGGTTTTACCAGCTTGCAATCCCACCAACAATGGAGGAATGTTCCTCTTTCTCCACATCCTCACCAGCATCTGCTGTCACCTGACATTTTGATCTTAGCCATTCTGACTGGTGTGAGGTGGAATCTCAGACTTGTTTTGATTTGCATTTCCCTGATGACTAAGGATGTTGAGCATTTCTTTAGGTGCTTCTCAGCCCTGTGAATTTCCTCAGTTGAGAATTCTGTTTAGCTCGGTTCCCCATCTTTTGATGGAGTTACTTGGTTTTCTGGAATATAACTTCTTGAGTTCTTTGTATATACTGGATATTAGCCCTCTACCGGATGTAGGATTGGTAAAGATCTTTTCCCAATCTGTTGGTTGCCATTTTGTACTATTGACCGTGTCCTTTGCCTTACAGAAGCTTTAAATTTTATGAGGTCCCATTTGTCCATTCTTGGTCTTAGAGCATAAGCCATTGATGTTCTGTTCAGGAACATTTCCCCTGTACCCATGTGTTCAAGACTTTTCCCCACTTTCTCTTCTATTAGATTCAGTGTATCTGGTTTTATGTGGAGGTCCTTGATCCACTTGGACTTGAGCTTTGTACAGGGAGATAGGAATGGATCAATTTGCATTCTTCGGCATGTAGACCACCAGGTGAACCAGCACCATTTGTTGAAAATGCTGTCTTTTTTGGACTGGATGGTTTTAGCTCCTTTGTCGAAAATCAAGTGACCATAGGTGTGTGGGTTCATTTCTGGGTCTTCAATTCTATTCCATTGA
>CM052712.1:39632365-39668485 GCA_028551405.1 Uromys caudimaculatus | reverse complement strand
TCATACAGATCTTTCACTTGTTTGTTAGAGTCACACCAAGATACTATATATTGTTTGTGACAATTGTGAAGGGTGTCATTTCCCTAATTTCTTTCTCAGCCTGTTTATCCTTCCAGTATAGGAAGGCTACTGATTTGTTTGAGTTAATTTTATATCCGGCCACTTTGCTGAAGTTATTTATCAGCTGCAGCAGTTCTCTGGTGGAGGTTTTTGGGTCATTTAAGTATATGGTCATATCATCTGCAAAGAGTGATATTTTGATTTCTTCCTTTGCAATTTGTATCCCTTTGACCTCCTTTTGTTGGTTAATTGCTCTAGCTAGAACTTCAATTACTAGATTGAATAGATAGGGAGAGAGGGGGCAGTCTTGCCTAGTCCCTGATTTTAGTGGGATTGCTTCGAGTTTCTCTCCATTTAGTTTGATGTTGGCTATTGGTTTGCTGTATATTGCTTTTACTATGTTTAGGTATGGGCCTTGAATTCCTGATCTTTCCAAGGGTTTTATCATGAAGGGATGCTAAATTTTGTCAAATTCTTTTTCAGCATCTAATGAAATGACCATGTGGTTTTTTTCTTTGAGTTTGTTTATGTAGTGGATTACATTGATGGATTTCCGGGTATTGAACCATCCCTGCATCTCTACTTGATCGTGATGAATGATCGTTTTGATGTGTTCTTGGATTCTTTTTGTGAGAATTTTATTGAGTATTTTTGCATCGGTATTCATAAGGGAAATTGGTCTGAAGTTTTCTTTCTTTGTTGGGTCTTTCTGAGGTTTTGGTATCAGTGTAACTGTGGCCTCATAGAAGGAATTGAGCAGTGTTCCTTCGGTTTCTATTTTATGGAATAAATTGAAGAGTATTGGTAGTAGGTCTTCTTTGAAGGTCTGATAGAATTCTGCAGTGAACCCATCTGGTCCTGGGCTTTTTTTGGTTGGGAGACTTTTAATGACTGCTTCAATTTTCTTAGGCATTATGGGACTGTTTACATGGTTTATCTGATCCTGACTTAACTTTGGTATTTGGTATCTGTCTAGAAAATTGTGTATTTCATCCAAATTTTGCAATTTTGTTGAGTATAGGCTTTTGTAGTAAGATCTGATGACTTTTTTTATTTTCCTCAGAATCTTTTGTTATGTCTCCCTTTTCATTTCTAATTTTGTTAATTTGGATCCTGTCTCTGTGCCATCTGGTTAGTCTGGCTAAGGGTTTATCTATCTTGTTGATTTTCTCAAAGAACCAACTCTTGGTTTTGTTGATTCTTTGTGTAGTTCTTTTTGTTTCTACTTGGTTGATTTCAGCCCTGAGTTTGATTATTTCTTGCCTTCTACTCCTCTTGGATGCATTAGCTTCTTTTTGTTCTAGAGCATTCAGGTGTGTTGTTAAGTTGCTAGTGTATGCTCTCTCCAGTTTCTTTTTGGAGGCCCTCAAAGCTATGAGTTTTCCTCTTAACACTGCTTTCATTGCGTCCTATAAGTTTGGGTATGTTGTACTTTCATTTTCATTAAATTCTAGGAAGTCTTTAATTTCTTTCTTTATTTCTTCCTTGACCAAGTTATCATAGAGTAGAGCATTGTTCAGCTGACATTGCAATTCTTAACATGTACCAAACAGAGTAGTACCTAAGTTTATAAAAGAAACACTACTATAATTAAGTCACATACTAGTGTGTGTGGGATAGTGGAAGACATCAATATGACATTCTCGCCAATCAATTGACAAGTCATCCAGACAAAACTAAATAGAAATATCAGAGATAATTAAAAAAAATGGAGCTAACAGATATTTACAGAACATTTTCCCCAAACACAAAAGAATATACATTCTTCTCAGCATCTCATCAAACTCTCTCCAAAACTGACCACATATTCAAAAACAGAGCAAGTCTCAATAGATAAAAGAAAATTGAAATAACACCTTGCATCCTATCAGACCACCATAAATTAAAACTGGATATCAACAGCAACTGAAACAGCAGGAAGTTTACAAAGTCATGGAAACTAAACAGCTTTCTACTGAATGAAAAATGGGTCAAATATAAATTTAAAAAGAAATGAAAGACTTTCTAGAATTGAATAAAAAATAAATTCACAAGAGACCCGAACTTATGGCACACCAATGAAAGTGGTTCTAAGAGAGAGGCATGGTCCTAACACTAAGTGCCTACATAAAAGAATGGGGACAATCTCACACCAGTAATATAACAGCATATCAGAAAGCTCTAGAACAAAAAGAAATCACATTCATAGAGGAGACAGTGAGAAATATCAAATTCAAGTCTGAAATCAATAAAATAGAAACAAAAAAATTAAAGAGAATCAATGACACAAAGGAGTTAGTTCTTTGAAAAAATCATTAAGATGGACAACCCTTACCCAAATTAACTAAAAGGCAGAGAGAGAAGATACATATAAACAAAATTAGAAATGAAAGGGAAGACATAATAACAGACACTGAGAAGTTCCAGTGAATCATAAGGACATACTTTAAAATTCTGTGCTCAACCAAATTGGAAAATCTAAAGGAAATAGATAATGTTCTCAGTACACTTACCAAAATTAAATCAAGATCATATAAGCAATTTAAACAGACCTATAACATCTAGTGAGATTAAAAAAAAAACAGTCATAAAAATAGCAATTAAAGTCTACAGCCAAAAAAGCCCAAGATCTGATGGTTTTAGCACAGAATTCTATAAGGCTTTCAAAGGAGAATTGTTGCCAATACTCCTCAAATTATTTCACAAAATAGAAACAGAAAAGACATTGCCCATTTCATTTTACAAAACTACAGTTACCCTGAAACCCAAGTCACCACACATAAGGAGCCAACAAAGAAAGAGAATTACAGACCAGTTTCCCTTATGAACAAAAATGCAAAACTGCTAAATAAAATGCTTGCAAAAATCTAAGAACACATCAAAAAAATCATCAACCATAATCAACTGGGCTTCATCTCAGAGATGTAGGGATGAATTAGCATATCTAAATCAATAAATTCAATTCACTATATAAACAAATGCAAAGAAAAAAATGACATACTAATCTTATTACATGTAGAAAAGGCATTTGATGAAATCCAACATGCATTCATGATAAAAGTCCTGGAGACATAAAAGACTCAAAGTACTTACCTCAACATAATACAGGCAGCTTACAGGAAACCCACAGCCAATTTCACCTTAAATTGAAAGAAACTCAAAGCAATTCCACCAAAATCAGGAACAAGATAAGGCTTTCTAATCTTTCCATAACTTTTCAATATAGCACATTAAATCTTAGCAAGAGTAATAAGACAACTGACAGAGATCAAGGCGATAAAAACTGGAAAGGAAGAAGTCAAAATATCTTTATTTGCAGATGATATGACAGTACACATAAGTGACCCAAAAATTTCACTAGGGACCTCCTTTAATGATAAGCGCTTTCACCAAAATAGTTGGATACCTTATTAGCTCACAAAAATAGTAGTTTTTCTATATACAAATGACAAATGAAAGAAAAAAAGAAAGAAAGCAGGAAAATAACACCACTGTCAAAAGCCTCAAGTATAAAATATCTTGGGGTAACTCAAACCAAGCAAGTAACAGAGTTGTGAGATAAAAAGTTTGAGACGTTGAGGAAAAAAAATGAAGAAGATATCAGAAGATGGAAAGAGTGGCCATCCAACAGAAGAAGCAAATCAAATTGCAATACTCATCAAAATGTCAACTCAGATATCCACAGATTTTGGAATGAAATTTCCCAACTTTATATGGAAACACAAAAAAATGAGGATAGCTATTTTTTTAATTCCTGAATAATAAAACATCACCTGGAAGTACCACCATTCCCAAACTCAAATTGTACTACAGAGTTATGATGATAAAAATGGCATGATATTAGCACAAAAACAGACACAATGATCAATAAAATCAAGTTGAAGATCCAGATATAAGTCCACATACAGACACCTAATTTTTGTTAAGAAGTCAGAAATACTGGGGAAAAAGACAGCATCTTCAACAAATGGTGCTGCTAAAGATGGATGGTGTCTTAGTCAGGGTTTCTATTGCTGCACAAACATCATGACCAAGAAGTAAGTAGGGGAGGAAAGGGTTCATTCAGCTTACATTTCCACATTTCTGTTCATCACTAAAGGAAGTCAGGACTGGAACTCAAGCAGGGCAGGAAGCAGGAGCTGATGCAGAGGTCATGGAGGGATGTTTCTTACTGGCTTGCTTCCCTTGGCTTGCTCAGATTGCTTTCTTATAGAACCCAGGACTACCAGCCCAGGGATGGCACCACCCATAATGGGCTGGGCCCTCTCTGCTTGATCACTAATTAAGAAAATGTCTTACAGCTGGATCGAATGAAGGCATTTTCTCAAGGTAGGCTCCTTTCTTTGTGATAACTCCAGCTTGTGTCAAGTTGACACACAAAACCAGCCAGTACAGTCCTTGAACTTATTGGCACAAGAAGCAGAATATCATTAGTGCAGGAACTAAAACCAACAATTAATAAATGGGACCTCATGAAACTTTAAAGCTTCTGTATGGCAAGGAAACCATCATTAGGTGTCCTAGCAGCCTACATGAATGGGAAGAGATTTTACACACTCCACATTTAAAATAGGGCGGCTAATATCCAAAGTATGTAAAGAACTTAAAAAAACTAGACATCAAGAAAATAAACCAATTTAAAAGTGGGGTACAGATCTAAACAGAGATTCTCAACAAAGGAAATTCAAATGGCTGAAAAACTATTGAAGAAATGTTCAACACATTTAGTCATCAGAAAAAGGCAAATCAGAACTATTTTGAGATTTTATGTTAACACCCATTAGAATGGCTAAAGTCAATAAAACAAATGACAGCTCATGCTGGTGAGGAGTACAGAGTAAGGAGAACACTTGTCTCCTGCTGGTGAGAGTATAAACTCATACAGCCATTATGGAAATCAGTCTGGTGGTTCCTTAAGAATATAGAAGATGATCTACCTCATGATCCAGCTATACCACTCTTAGGCATATACCCAAGGGATGCTTCATCCAACCACAGGGACATTTCCTCAACCATGTCCATTGCTTCTCTATTCATAATAGCTAGAAATTGAAAACAACCTAGATGTCCCTCAAAAGATGAATGGCTAAAGAAAATATGATACATTTACACAATGGAATATTGTCATTTAATACTCAGTCATTGTCCTAGTTAGGATTTGTGAAGAGACACCATAACAAAGACAACTCTTATAAAGGACAATATTTAATTGGGGCTGGCTTACAGGTTCAGAGTTTCAGTCCATTATCATCATGGCAGGAAGGACAGCAGTGTCAGGCAGGCATGGAACCGGAGGAACTAAAAGTTCTACATGTTCATCCAAAACAAGCCAGGAGCAGAGTGGCTCCCACGTGGCTCAGAGGAGGGTCTCAAACCCACGCCCACAATGACACACATTCTCCAACAAGACCACACCTACTCCAATAAGGCCATACCACCTAATAATGCCACTCTCTGGGACAAGCATAAACAAACCATCACAGACATTAAAAAATGAAATCATGAAATTCCCAGGTAGATGGATGGAAGAAAAAAATCATCGTGAGTGAAGTAACCCATACTCAGAAAGACAAATATGGTATGTATTCACTTATATGTGGATATTAGCTGTTAAGTTAATAATATGCAGAAGGAGCTGCTCCTAAATCTATTTCCTGTCTGTGAAATCTGTTCTACAACTGGGCTGCTTTGTCTGGCCTCAGTAGGTGAGGATGCCACTCACCCTGCAGAGACTTGATGTGTCAGGATAAGGAAATACCCAAGGGGTCCACACCCTCTCAGAGGAGAAGGAGAGGGTGGATTGGGAGGAATTCTGTAAGGGGGCAGCAATCGGGATGAATAGATAAATTAATGGAGAAAAAAGTCAGTGATATGCGAGATACAATCTGTAGAACAACAGAGGTTAGGTCTGACATAAGGAATGGGGAACAGATAGCTCTCCCTAGGAAATAGAATAGATAGTTATGAACGGATGTGGGTGGGGACTGGAATGGGAGGATAAAGTGGAGGGAGTGACAGATAAGAGGACAAGGAATATGGTGAAGACTGAAAATTAATGGTCATCTGGTGGGATGGAAACCTAATACAGTAGTCGCTCCCTAACATATATACATATATAAAACTGATGTAAATAAAATTGTCAAATAATGGTCGAGACAGAACCCAAACTGGACATACTTTGTCACTTAATATTGAAGCTTCCAGTACCAAGGATGTACATCTAATTGAATTGTTAACCAAAAGGGTCCTATGGGAACACCAAAGAAACCTAGGAAGTTGCCAAGATTATACACTGTTCTCCACAAACAGACTGCAAGGCCCTCTTGCTGCAGACAACATTGCACAACTCATTGAACATAGAGAAGTCAAGCTGGTGACTACATAAAGTTCATCCCTACATGATAGCACCTTTGGTACAGGAAGGTACTCTGCATGCTACTAAAGGAGAAACATAGACACCAACCCTTTGATTTACAAAGGTATAGAGGCTGCAAAATACACTAGCACAATGATGGCACAAAGCTTGTGAAATTAACCAATCAATATCTGATTTGACTTAAAGTTCATTTCACAAGATGGAACCCCTACCCAGCACTGTTTGAGTGACCAAGAACCTGAGACTAGATATCCCAAGGACCTAGGGCTATATAAAACCAAAAACTACTATTCTGAACATAGAAATAAAATGACTCCTAATTCCATTCAGCTACACTCATAGATCAGTGCCTTGCTCAACCATCAACAGAGAAACTTCCTCCTGCAGCAGACGGGAACAAACACAGAGACCCACAGTCAGATGATGTGCAGAGAGTACGAGATCATGGAACACTCAGTCCTAAATTGAATGTCTCCATCAACTCCTCACCTTAGGGCTCAGGGACCTCTAAGGAAAAAGAGGTGGAGAGACTGTAAGAATCAGAAAGGACAGAGTACATAAAAAACAAAAAGCCCTCTAAGTCAGCAGGACTGAAGCACATACGAGCTCACAGAGACTGAGGCAACATGTACAGGGTCTGCACGGCTCTGCAGAAAATTGGATCCTAGAGCTGAAACGACAACTGAACTCATGAACCCATCCATCCCTAACCCAGAAACTACTTCAACTGCTAACCATTTGCAAATGAAAACTTCATTTTCTACAGAAGACTCTCACCAGAGAAACAGAGTACTGTTTAGTATAGGCTTCATGTTCAGCAGTAGATGGCCTATGCAAAATGAACCCAATGGCATCTTTGGAGGTCCCTTGTCTTATAATGTCATGCCATGGCTTTAAAAAATCCCCCTTCTCTCTCTCTCTCTCTCTCTCTCTCTCTCTCTCTCTCTCTCTCTCTCTCTCTCTCTCTCTCTGTGTGTGTGTGTGTGTGTGTGTGTGTATGTGTATGTATATGTATGTATACAGAGAGAGAGAGAGAGAGAGACTCCCTAATGGTGCAAGTGAGTGGGTCCCTGCACCTGCGTGTGTTTCTTGTGCCTTTTCTTAGGCTCTTTCCTTGTTTGTTGCTTTGTTTTGTTTGTCCTATTGTAATGTATTAGTTTTTGGTCTATCTTATCTTTTATTTTATGTCATTTTATTATTATCACTTAGAAACCTGTTCATTTTCTAATTCGAGTCAGAAAGGGAGTGGAGCCAGTTATGAGGGAAGGTGAGTAAGAACAGCGAGGAGGAGGAGAAGGGGAAATTGTTTTCAGGATATAGTATGTGAGAGAAAAAATCTGGTCTCAATAAAAAAGGGAAAGAAGAAAGAAAGAAATCTGGCCAATCCTATCCCACATCCCTACCCCACCCCCACCTCACCCCACTCCACACCCATAAGCATTACATGCCTCAGGAGAGCAGTTTCCCAAGCCTTCTCACTCTGGCTGGGAGCTGGAGATGCGGCATCTCTCTCTACCCAGAGTGGAAATGTCTCCCCCACCATCACTTCCTCTGAGTTTCAGAATCGAAAGGCACCTGAAGGGCCAGGCCATTAGTGGTGTTAACCTGACCCTCATTTTAGAGTAAGAAAGCAGTAAGCAGTCAGGCAGAGGGAGGTAAAAGCGAACCCAGGGCAGCAGCGGGAGGGGGGTGGAGGGGAGGGTTGGACCTCTTTAGATATGGAGTGTTTAATAAGGCACACATCTGATCCTTGTTCTTTCTCTTCCTCTCTATGTCCATAAAACACTGCTAGTCTGGGATTTGTGCAGTCACGACTGTCAAGTGGGAGTTTCTAGAAAGTTTCTGATGAGCTTCCAGAGCCCATCAAGCTGGGCAGTAAAGCCTAGGCAGCCGGCCAAAGTTGACCTCTCCTTGGGGATGTAGATTCAGTGACCAGCCCTAGGTGTGGCCAGAGCATGGAGGACAGGAAGCTGAAGTTGTTTGCTTTCAAATGAGCGTTTCCAGCCCAAGCCCAGCAGTGGGCATCTGTAAGTCCTGAAGTGTGAATCCAGCCCTGAGAGCCAAGGCCTTCCCACATCTAGCTCTGCGCAGTAGCTACCACCTAGGCACACTTTCTCCTCTTCCACAGTCACCCTGCTAGAGGCTCAGTTGGGTTCTCCAAAATTCACGGGTTGCAGCCCTAGTCCTTAAGCATGTGACTAAGTTTGGAGACATTTTAAAGTCATGTCCCCGTTAAATGATACTCCTGGAGTGGGTTCTCCTCCAGTCTAACTTGTATCAAATTTGACAAGGAAACTTGGAGAGTCAAAAAGATACCAAGGAGACACACACACACAACACACACACACACACACACACACACACACACACACGCAAGCATGCACTCATGAGTGCGCACACACTAGACCACAAAAGACACAGTGAAAATAAATCAGGTGCCTGGAAATCAAATTGGGGGGGGGGGGGGCAAAGAAATTCAAACTACTGACACCTTGTTCTTAAACTCCCAACTTTCAGAGTCACAAGGAAATTAGTTTCTATTTAGTCTGGGGCATTTTGTTATAGCATCCCTAACAATGGAATACAATCCAGGCCTTCTGTAAATTACACATTTTACTCCCAACCTCTATATAAGCTGAATCCCCTAGAAGAGCTCTTTCCTCCCTCCTCCTGTGACCTAATGTCTAACTCCATACCAGGCCTTTCTTGCTAACTGCTCAGCTCCAAACCCTTCATGCACCATAAATCAGACAGTTGCTCTGATTAGCCATATATAGTACAATAATCCCCCCCAACCCCTTATTCATTAGAATATATTTCAGGCCATTAGTGGGTGCCTGAAACTACAAATACTACTGACATCTGTATTTTTCATATATGTACAATTAAATAAAACTTAATCTATAGGTCAATAATAAATAAATGTATGAGATCATTAAATCTGGAAAATAGAGATGAATATCAAAATGAGATAGCATTCTACACCCATACAGTTGATTGGGTATAGAATACATATGTAAAAGCTGGGTACTATAAGACACTGGCAAAGCTGTTGCTAGGTAGGAATGTGCAAACAGTATCCATTGGAGAGAAATATATAAACATCTAGAAATCTGAAAAAAAAAAAAAAAAAACCAGTATGGTACAAATTAGTAATTTCCTACCACCATATGTCTACCAGTATGGACCAGAGGTGCACATAGCCATGGTTGCAACTTCAAAAGATGACTAAATGCAAAGTAAGAACAAAAGCAACATTGGATACAATCCAAACTTCCCTTGTCCAGACAATAAATAAATGAAATATAGAATCTCTATACAATAGAATACCGCACAGTAGTAAGAATAAATGAACTTCATCTAGACAAGCCAACCTGTCTCCACAAAACCCCCAAAATTATAGTAAGACAAAAAATAGCAAATCTTGAATAGTATGTAGGCTATATCTTCTCTGTAGAAGATTAGTGGTAAGTAGCTACAGTTTCCTGTGGTAAAATCACAAAGAAATCAAACACTTAACAAATGCAAATCTCATTTGAGTGAATACCTGAGAAGGAGAAAATAACTTATAGGATTATGAAAATATGGTATTGGAACATGATTTTATTTAATACATTATAATTTCAACTAAAGTGAATCTAATGAAGCCTACTTTATAACATATTTCATTGTTCATAGCAGAAATCTTTTGTTAAGCATTAACTTTGAGTCAACCTTGTATTGATATCATTTTAATTCCATTCTTTTATTCTTCATAACAAGCCTTACAGGTATGAATAGTCTTCAAAATAAGTATTATTGTTCCAAAGAGGAAAACAAGGACACATAGAGACTGAATGAGTTTCCACAAATGGCAGAGCAGGTACCAATGAGTCCCACAATGTGAAATGCCAATCTGCCCATAGTAATACCAGCAGAGCAAACTTCTGGCTCCATTACTTATTACTTGGGTAAGAATAAAAAATATAAAATCTTCCTTCATGAATTAGTTTCATTCAGCATTTATACATTTAATAAATATTATATATCCATGTATTATATATCTAAGAAATTCATAGTTGTATGTCTATTATAGAAACAAATATCAGCTACATGAAGACAGAGTTGTAAGATTGTGTGAAAACATGAGAAAAATATCAAAAGTGCATGCTCAATAATTGATACTGTCATCGGGAGTCAGGTGACTTACAAGAGGAGGGCCTCTCCTCTCATTGATGCCAGACAATACCATCCTCTGCTACATATGCGGCTGGAGCCATGGGTCCCTCCATGTGTATTCTTTGGTTGGTGGTTTAGTCCCTGGGAACTCTGGGGGGTCTGGTTGGGTGATATTGTTGTTCTTTCTACAGGGTTGCAAACCCCTTCAGCTCCTTCAGTTCTTTCTTTAACTCTTCCATTGAGGTCTCCATTCTCAGTCCAGTGGTCCGCTGTGAGCATCCTGCTCTGTATTTGTCAGTCTCTGGCAAAGCCTCTTTGGAGACAGCTATAGCAGGCTCCTGTCAGCAAGCTCTTAAGAAATACAAGGGATTTCAACAAAAGTGTAACATATTGAGTCTCAGAGATGGTAAATGCACTCACTGCCAAACCTGAAAACATAAGTTCGATCCCCAGGACTCACATGAGAGAAAAAAACTAACCCCTGTCCACACACAGACACAACGAGAGTGTCTCTCATGGCTTCAGGCATTTGACACTTGGTCCTAGCTTGATGACACTGTTTGGGAAGATTAGGAGGTATGACATTTGGAGAAGTATGTCACTGGAGGTGAGCTTTGAGAGGTTAAAGACTCTTGCCATTCTGAGTTTGCTCTCTGTGTATCGTGCTTGCATTTCATGACGTGAGTTCTCTCTGGTATCTGCTTTAGCAACCTCCTGCATTTGATCCACCATCATGGACTCCGTCTTTTGGAACTGTATCCCCCTCCCCCCAAAAAAATCCCTTTCTCCTATAACTTTCCTTGGTCATGGTGTGATAGAAAAGTAACTAATAGCATATGTGTGCAAACAATAAATTAATAAACTGTAATAAAACTGTTATTTAAAATTTTGATATTTAGCAACATCAATGGCATTCAAGGCTACAAGGCATTACAGAACTTGCAGCTGTTCCACAGCTGGGTATGGATGAGCCTCTGTGCATTCTCTGGCTTATGAGTCACATAACTTCTCTGTATTAATTGTGGCAGCACATGGACTACCTTACATAGACTTTTGAGTTAGTCTCCCATGGTCAAAACACCCCTGACCGTGATGGGCCTCGATATGTGCTGCAGTTATGAGCTCTCCTCTCCTCTCCAGGGTCAAGGCAATTAGCAGTCATGACATTTCCACAAGACATGACCAGTTTGGAGTTTTAGCTTCTTTCTGACACATGCTTTTTATACCATAGTGTACATGTATGAAATACTCTAAACATCAATACTTTCAGATACCTGTATAACTAAGAATGCACGTTGTGGCTAGGAGGGCTGGCAAGATGAGGCCGGTGGCTTCCTGACTTATATGATGGCAGATGGCACTACGTTGCTGTTCTTATTGCTACAACAACATCCTTTCAGAAGTCACAGCTCTGGGTGTACATCTGTCCCAAGCACAAAGGAAATTATCTCAGGTAAAAACCAAATGAGATGTAGTCCTAGGTACATGTGCACCATCTGGATCTTCTTCCTCCAACATCCAAAGGCGGCCTCACCAGACTGCTCTTTTCAAAAAATACCTCCTTGTTCCCATAATTATGCCCTCCACTAGACACCTATGAGACAAAGAACACATAGGATCAGAGTTATTTTTTAAGATATTTAAAAAATATCCTTTGCTTTGAGATCCAGGCAAGGTCCACATTTCGCTGATTCATCTGTCTCTCCAGGAACCAGAATGCTATATGGCAATGCCATGTGCTGGGTAAAGATGCTCCCCACGTGTCAAACTTCACACAAAATAGGAATGTTGATATTTACTGCTTTATTGCTTCAAGAATGTGCAGAAGTTAACTTCATATTTGTAAGCTACTTACAATTTAGTTTAAAGATGAAAACATGTCTGAAAATCCAGCTAATTGCCACTATAAGTTATTCACTTGAAGAAAATATTTAACATTAAAAATAACATCTTTTAAGTGTATTAGGCAAACTGTTTTGTGGTAAAACTCCAAGGCAGTGGTTATTAAACATCACTTGATCTAAAAGCAGGACTTGGCAACCCAAGCTGACCCAGAAGGACAAGTGTGTTCAGAGGCACAGGGTCAATCACCATACCACACAGAACATACTTCTTTTTCACATTATAAGAGGATGGAAAATTCTAGAAGGAATGTTTCCAAGAGCAAGGTTTAAAAAAAGTAAATTGATAAAGTATGTAATGTATTTGAAAATATTGAGATGCAATCAGCATTTCTGTCAGGTAGAGTGGAAATTAATTCCTGGAAAGATTATACAAAAGGAAGCTAACAGTAACAGCAGAGAATTATCAACTCTCAGACAAAGCAAAAGCTATTTTTAAAATGTAACCATAGAACATTGGCAACTCAGCTTGCACAGTTAGGTAAAAATGAAGCAACAATTTAAACACAATATATTCTTTAACCAAATTAGAAAAATAGACATGTTGGCCTTGTACACAAACTAACAAGCAAAAAAATCTCAGCTTGTATAATAAAAAGTTAATGCTGTACAATCAACTAATAATTAAGTAATAGTTATAAATATATGCTATTTAGCAACATAGATGTAAATACTACTAAAATAGTAGTGAAGAATTAAAATGCATGGGCCTTGGTCCACGAATAAAAACTAGACAAACATGGTGTAAAAACCCTTTTCTTGTTGTTGAGCAGTTTCCAGTTTTCACTGCACCTTGCAGTATTGTGTACATACAATCAAAGATTAAAAACAAAAGGTAACATTGGAAATAATGATAGCAACTAAACAAGACAAATTAAAAGAATAGGTTTCAACTGATGAATACTGTTTGTTGTTGAGGACAGTATCACACTCCTGGCAGGCAAAGCAAAATGTGCAAACGAGCTACTGGGCTCCCAAACAACTGGCATCTTACTGATATTGAGTGGCAGAGGCAATGAAGAGGCTTGCCAAAATGAAGCAGGTACCATAAACTTGAGCCTAGCCAGGTATGATACCAACAGCACCTCTATGGGGAAACGCCTCTCTAGATGAGAAAATATTAAAGGAAAATATAAATGAAAGAGAAAAGAAACTATGGCATCTGAAAATGTAAGAAAGGAATTTACCAAGCAAAGTTGAAACAATGGTTGTGAATAAACTATCATTTTGATATAGAGTTCAGTTTGAACAAAGATAGACATTAAGAAAAAATGTAGCAAATTGTAACAAAAATAAAGTAGGTTAGGTAACATTAAAAATATTTTATAACAAATACAAAGGCCATTAAGTTTTATATATAGTAATATTTTATATGAATAAGTTATAGTCCATCAAACAACACAGAAGGCAAGAACTTTTATGCATCTAACAATAGAGTTTTGAAATACAGTGATAGTTTGAAAGTTCTATTAACACACAAGAGGGTCATATAGAAACCAATAGAGATTTGATTGTTATTCTCTGTGGTATATACCACCCCTCTGTGTGTGTGTGTGTGTGTGTGTGTGTGTGTGTGTGTGTGTGTGTGTGTGTGTGTGAGAGAGAGAGAGAGAGAGAGAGAGAGAGAGAGAGAGAGAGAGAGAGATCACTCATGCACACACTCATGGGTGTGGGTCTTGGGGAAGTGTATACATGCAATTTAGAGACATGAACTAGTATGCAACAACACATTTTCAAATAAGAGTCATAGATAATGATAAGGAAACAAAACTGAACAAAGAGAATGGAAAAGAAAGGAAAAAACAAGAAATAGAAGTAAGCCTGCATACCACCTTCTTCCACTAAGAACACTCAATAGAACACTATTTTATATAATTTAAAGTTATATAAAATCTAACATTATAAATCTAACAATATAAATGTTAGAACTATTGAAAGTTCTAACTAAATTGTACATTAAAAAGGAAATTAAGAGAAGATACTTTTAACTGAACTGTACACTGAAACTGTCTTAAGGAAATGCAAAACCTTGAAAACTAACTACCATAGGGATATATGTGCTTTAGAATGAACTCTCTGGCCAGAGACGGTGACTTATGCCTGTAATCTCAGTACCTGGGAGACTAATGCAGGAGAACGGCAAGGATTTCTGGCCAAGCTTGGGTGACACCACTGAATAAACACTTCGGGCAGGGCTATATAGAAAAATGTGTCTCAAAAGTAAATAAATAAGGTCTGGGGAGATCACTGAGTGGGTAAGATCTCTTGCTACACAATCATGAGGCCCTGAGATCAGGTCCCTAAATCTATATTTTAAAAAATGAACTCATAAGCCAGGCTTGAAAAAAATTATTTCTGGTTTAGTGAGAGAGCTTGCCTCAAGAAATAACGTGGAGAGTGACAGAGTGGGACACCCAGCATCATCCACTGGCTGATTCAACATGAACACACAGGCATATGCACTCTTCCACATGCATGTGTATACACGTAAGCCACACACATGCTGAACATCCACACAAAGTAAATAAGTAAAATGGAGCTTTCTGCAATTAGAGAGTTCACTGTGCAGATTTTTAGAAGTCTCTATTTTAAATGACTGATAGGGTTTGTCCATGTCTCACACTGTTGTTGAGAGATAGGTACATTCCAAGATACAGCACTGCAGTGGTGCAATCAACCCACCCTTTCAAGAACCCTCAGAACCAGGAGTAGACCGAGACAAGTGGACCCTTCATGGAGTTTTGCTAAGAAATGAAGTTCTTCAGTCTTCCCATGACCAGACTCTAACATGTGTGCAGAAATCAATTTGCTCATAAAAGCCTCAAGCTCAGTCATCCTTGTTTCATATCACTGTGGAATTCAGTAGATTGGGAGGGGTACAGTTCAGTTTTGTCCTTACTCTGAGATACAGGTAATCTCCTGCAAAACAAGACAATTCTAAAGCATTACTTTGTGATATATGATATCCCAAGCAAACTCTTCTCAAATATTTTGTAAGCAAAGATTGGATGGGGTGACTATTGACCCAAAATTTGTCATTTTCCTTCTATGTGCCCAACAAACACACAAGCACAGATATACAAACAGCTATAACCAAGTCTATTTACAATGTTCTCCATTTAAAACAATCACTAAAATTGATAAAATTACAATAGGTGTTTATTGAGTTCAGAGATTATGTTAGCAAATTATAGGATAGTAAATCCTTAATATCTCTTAACATCAATGGACTCAATTTCCCCCCAAAAAAAGACATAGACTGACAGACTGGATCCATAAAGAGGACCCAGCATTTTGCTGCATTCAGGAAACACACCTCCGTAATAAAGACAAACACTACTTCAGAGTAAAGGACTGGAAAACAATTTTCCAGGCAAATGGTTCCAAGAAACAGGCTGGAGTAGCCATTCTAATACCGGATAAAATAGACTTTCACCCAAAAGTCATCAAAAAAAGAAAAGGAAGGACACTCCATACTCATTAAAGGAAAAATCTACCAAGAAGAACTCTCAATCCTAAACATCTATACTCCAAATGCAAGGGCACCCACATTCATAAAAGAAACTTTACTAAAGCTCAAAGCACACATTGCACCTCACACAATAATAGAAGACGACTTCAACACCCCATTATCATCAATGGACAGATCTTGGAAACAAAAACTAAACAGAGACACAGTGAAACTAACAGATGTTATGAACCAAATGGATTTAACAGATACCTATAGAACATTTCATCCTAAATCAAAAGAATATACCTTCTTCTCAGCACCTCATGATACCTTCTCAAAAATTAACCATATAATCGGTCATAATACAAACCTCAACAGATATAAGAAGATTGAATTAATCCCATGCCTATCAGATCACTACAGATTAAGGCTGGTCTTCAATGGAACATCAACAAGAGAAAGCCCACATACACATGGAAGCTGAACAATTATCTACTTAGTGACAACTTGGTCAAGGAAGAAATAAAGAAAGAAATTAAAGACTTCCTTGAATTTAATGAAAATGAAAGTACAACATACCCAAACTTATGGGACACATTGAAAGCAGTGTTAAGAGGAAAACTCATAGCTTTGAGGGCCTCCAAAAAGAAACTGGAGAGAGCATACACTAGCAGCTTAACAGCACACCTGAAAGCTCTAGAACAAAAAGAAGCTAATAAACCATGAGGAGTAGAAGGCAAGAAGTAATCAAACTCAGGACTGAAATCAACCAAGTAGACACAAAAAGAACTATACAAAGAATCAACAAAACCAGGAGTTGGTTCTTTGACAAATTGACAAGATAGATAAACCCTTAGCCAGACTAACCAGAGGGCATAGAAACAGTATCCAAATTAACAAAATTAGAAATGAAAATGGAGACATAACAACAGATTCTGAGGAAATTAAAAAAATCATCGATCCTACTACAAAAGCCTATACTCGACAAAACTGCAAAATCTGGATGAAATGGACAATTTTCTAGACAGATATCAAATATCAAAGTTAAGTCAGGATCAGATAAACCATCTAAACAGTCCCATAATGCCTAAAGAAATAGAAGTAGTCTTTAAAAGTCTCCCAACCAAAAAAAGCCCAGGAACAGATGGGTTCACTGCAGAATTCTATCAGACCTTCAAAGAAGACCTAATACCAATATTCTTCAATCTATTCCACAAAATAGAAACAGAAGGAACACTGCCCAATTCCATCTATGAGGCCAAAGTTACACTGATACCAAAACCTCACAGAGACCCAGCAAAGAAACAAAACTTCGGACCAATTTCCCTTATGAATATCGATACAAAAATACTCAATAGAATTCTTGTAAACTGAATCCAAGAACGCATCAAAAAGATCATTCATAATGATCAAGTAGGCTTCATCCCAGGGATGCAGGGATGATTCAATATCCGGAAATCCATCAATGTAATCCACTACATAAACAAACTCAAAGAAAAAAAACCACATGGTCATTTCAGTAGATGCTGAAAAAGCATTTGACAAAATTCAACATCCCTTCATGATAAAAGCCTTGGAAAGATCAGGAATTCAAAGCCCATACCCAAACATAGTAAAAGCAATATACAGCAAACCAGTAGCCAACATCAAACTAAATGGAGAGAAACTCAAAGCAATCCCACTACAATCAGGGACTAGACAAGGCTACCCTCTCTCTCCCTATCTATTCATTCTAGTAATAGAAGTTCTAGATGGAGCAATTAGACAACAAAAGGAGGTCAAAGGGATACAAATTGGAAAGGAAGAAATCAAAATATCACTATTTGCAGATGATATGACCATATACTTAAATGACCCGAAAAATTCCACCAGAGAATTGCTGCAGCTGATAAACAACTTCAGCAAAGTGGCCGGATATAAAATTAACTCAAACAAATCAGTAGATTTCCTATACTCAAAGGATAAACAGGCTGAGAAAGAAATTAGGGAAATGATACCCATCACAATAGTCACAAACAATATAAAGTATCTTAGTGTGACTCTAACCAAGCGCGTGAAAAATCTGTATGACAAGAACTTCAAGTCTCTGGAAAAAGAAATCAAAGAAGACCTCAGAAGATACAAAGATCTCCCATGCTCATGGATTGGAAGGATAAATATAGTAAAAATGGCCATCCTGCCAAAAGCAATCTACAGATTCAATGCAATCCCCATCAAACTTCCAACTCAGTTCTTCATAGACTTAGAAAGAGCAATTCTCAAATTCATATGGAATAACAAAAACCCAAGATTTCAAAAACTATTCTCAACAACAAAATAACTTCTGGGGGAATCAGAATTCCTGACCTCAAGCTGTACTACAGAGCAGCAGTGATAAAAACTGCATGGTATTGGTACAGCGACAGGCAGGTAGATCAATGGAATAGAATTGAAGACCCAGAAATGAACCTACACACCTATGGTCACTTGATTTTCAACAAAGGAGCTAAAACCATCCAGTCGAAAAAAGACAGCATCTTCAACAAATGGTGCTGGTTCACCTGGCAGTCTATATGCAGAAGAATGCAAATTGATCCATTCCTATCTCCCTGTACAAAGCTCAAGTCCAAGTGGATCAAGGACCTCCACATAAAACCAGATACACTGAATCTAATAGAAGAGAAACTGGGGGAAGTCTCAAACACATGGGTACAGGGGAAAAGTTCCTGAACAGAACACCAATGGCTTATGCTCTAAGATCAAGAATCGACAAATGGGACCTCATGAAATTGCAAAGCTTCTGTAAGGCAAAGGACACTCTCAATAGGACAAAAGGGCAACCAATAGATTGGGAAAAGATCTTAACCAATCCTACATCTGATAGAAGGGGTAATATCCAATATATACAAAGAACTCAAGAAGTTAGACTCCAAAAAACCAAATAACCCTATCAAAAAATGGGTAACAGAGCTAAACAGAGAATTCTCAACTGAGAAATTTGTAGGGCTGAGAAGCACTTAAAGAAATGTTCAACGTCCTTAGTCATCAGGGAAATGCAAATCAAAACAAGTCTGAGATTCCACCTCACACCAGTCAGAATGGCTAAGATGAAAAACTCAGGTGACAGCAGATGCTGGCAAGGATGTGGAGAAAGAGGAACACTCCTCCATTGCTGGTGGGATTGCAAGCTGGTAAAACCACTCTGGAAATCAGTTTGGCGGACCCTCAGAAAATTGGACATAATACTACCTGAGGACCCAGCTATACCATTCCTGGGCATATACCCAGAAGATGCCCCAACATGTAATAAAGACACATGCTCCACTATGTTCATAGCAGCCATATTTATAATAGCCAGAAGCTGGAAACAACCCAGATGTCCCTCAGCAGAGGAATGGATACAGAAAATGGGGTACATCTACACAATGGAGTACTACTCAGCTATTAAAAACAATGACTTCATGAAATTTTCAGGCAAATGAATGGAACTTGAAAATATCATCCTGAGCAAGGTAACTCAGTCACAAAAGAATGAACATGGTATGTACTCACTGATAAGTGGATATTAGCCCAAAAGTTCAGAATACCCAAGTTTCACTTTACAGTAACCGTTGGACTGAGTGTGAGGTCCCAGATGGAGGAGTTGGAGAAGGGACTGAAGGAGCTGAGGGAGCTTGCAGCCCCATGGAGGGAGCAACAGTATCAACTGGCCTGACCCCCTGGTGTTCCTGAAGACTGAACCACCAACCAAAGAATACAGATGGAGGGACCTATGGTTCGGATCACATATGTGGCAGAGGAGAGCCTTGTTGGCCATCAGGGGAGGAGAGGCCCTTGGGCCTGAGGGTGTTCGATGCCCCAGTATAGGGGAATGCCAAGGTGGGAAGATGGGAGTGGGTGGGCGGGTGGGTGAGTGGGGGAATACCCTCATAGAGGCAGAGGAGGGAGAGGGGTTAGGGGGTTTCCAAAGTGGAGACCTGGAAAGGGGGGAAACATTTGAAATGTAAATAAAGTATCAAAAAATTAAAATAAAAAAAAAAGAGTTCTCTCTTTCTACCATGTAGGTCACAGGTATGTAACTTGAGTCATCAAACTTGATGGCAGGTGCCCTTACCCACGGAACCCTAAGGGTATATTCCCTATGTCTTAGTCAGGGTTTCTATTCCTGCACAAACATCATGACCAAGAGGCAAGTTGGGGAGGAAAGGGTTTATTCAGCTTATACTTCCATGCTGCTGTTCATCAGGAAAGGAAGTCAGGACTGGAACTCAAGGAGGTCAAGGAGCAGGAGCTGATGCAGAGGCCATGGAGGAATGCTGCTTACTGGCTTGCTTGCTCCGGCTTGCTCAGCTGGCTTTCTTATAGAGCCCAAGACTACCTGCCCACAGATGGTACCACTCACAAGGGGCCCTTCCCCCTTGATCACTAATTGAGAAAATGTCTTACACCTGTATCTCATGGAGGCATTTTCTCAACTGAAACTCCTTTCTCTGTGATAACTCCAGCTTGTGTCAAGTTGACACGTAAAACTAGCCAGTACACTCTAATGATCTATTCTTATACTGTTTTGGGCAACATGGGCACCAATCCTTTTGATAACAGGGTGTTTGACTTTAACTCCAGGCTTTTACCAATAACTACCTCTACTATTCTGGGTGGCCATATGGATATTGTCACTATGTGCTTATATTATAGATAGATTGTCTCTATTGGTGGCAGCTGGGATCCTGTTGTTCTTCTTTCCTTACTCCTTGTTGTCCCTTTCCTTGGAGTGCCTGGAACCAGCTCAGCAGATCTGTCTTGATTTTGCATCTTTCTCAAGGGGTCAGTTCTTCCTTTCATTAATGTAGATAATCAGAGTTTGATTTTAAAGTATGCCTGGGCCAAATACAAGGGCTTTTTAAAATTGTCTGCTGTTTTAGATTATCCAGGCCACTGATCCCCCCTTCCTTAGCATAGATAATTGAGAGTGAACTGGGCTGAAGACTTTTAAGCGGAACCAATTGACAAAATAAATGAGATCTAAAAATCATTTCAATTACCATTAAAAGGTATTTCTTTTAATTTAAAAAAACAATTTTATATTTCAAAACTGTAAATATATTTGGTTTTAAATTGCTTCAAGATGGAAAAATATTTTCAATGATGCATGCATTTACAGAATCCTAGTGATAATATACATTTAAGGAAGTAATGAGAAGAATTGAAAATAAAGATAAGAGGTCAGACAGCTTCAGGTTCAATGTCAAACCTTACAACCAAGCCTATGTTTCATCTTGGTAACAGTCAGTATATGAGACACTTCAAATTCAGAAAACCTCTCTCTATAGTACAGGCTACAATTGTTTACTCCTAATAAACAATGGTCATTTAGAGAAGGTCATTTCTGGAATGTATATTTAAGAATAAAAAGTTTACTTCTTGTGCTCAGCTTCATATTTTTCCCATGCACCACTGAATGCAAGCAGAAATGTATCTACATGCCACTAGACTGGGAATTTAGGTGACAATTCCTCAAAGGAACAATGTTGTAAATGGGAGTCAGTGTCACAAAATACCCTTCAGGTGCATAATGAGATAAATAGATTTCAGAGGTTGGCTTGGGAATTAGAAGCATAATGTAAGAGGCAATGATGAGTTTCTGGGCAGGTGACACATAAACAAGGCATATGAAACATTACCCATTTTACAGTGGGATTTGCCAAGCCAAAGCTTTAAGTTTCCCATAGCACCTATGAATAATCATTTAAATATAGGCTTTGAGACTTGGGGAAAAAAGTGCATTATTTACTCTAAAGACAAAAATCTTTCTTGGAGTTATTGCAGTCCATCATGCAGATGCATAACTGGGGAACTTAGAAAATGCAACATTTTCTCTTGATAGCCCATTACTTTATATGTTTCATAAATTATTATCCAGGGCTAGGGAGTAGTCACAGTTAGGGGCTCACACCAGAGATGATGAAACCGAGTGTGGGGCACTCCTGATCTTTCAAGGGTGAAATTCTGCAGATTGTTTTCTTGGCTTTTTGCCTCTGGTGTAGTGTGAAGAAGTGGGAGGAGTAAGTGATGAGTAGTATACATAGTCTTTGCTTCGACTCTGGCTTAGGATTTGGACAATTTTGGCCTACAGAAATCCCTGCCACCCAGCTGGCTTGCTGAAGGGAGAACTGAGCAGTCTTCAACACAGACATTATGTTGTTGAGGTTAAGCATCTTCTTAGTATACTCCTAGGGTTCTCTCCATGGCTCGAATACTAAAGCTCTGGTTGGCTTGTTGTTGAATAATGATTTTTCTCTTATTTGGAGAGAAAAGATACAAAATGATACCAAAAATGTTTGTCTCCATGTGGAATTAGAGACCTGGTTTCCTTGGCAAGGGATGAGTAATTAAATTAAATTATGACTACTTATTCAAATTGATGATGTATCATTATTAGTTTATGCCAATTAAGCATATTTTATGGAGATTATAGCTTAGTTATAGACAGGTGAATAGAAAGATCATTTGAATAAAACCTAAGGGGCTCAGGCAGGCACATAACTATGATATGAAATGACAGTGTTTCACAATAAACATACAATTGGGGAAGACTGGAAGAGTGTCGATGCAAGAGTAAAATGAGTGATTAATTGTGGTGTCTAAATGGCATCTGAAGGATAAAGGCTTTTAGTTTTAGATTAGTTTAGTTTTCAGGGAATGACATAAGAGGTGAGTATCAGCAAACTAAACATTTTGGAGAGAAGGCACAGAAGTATGAATCTTTGAACAGCCTTTGGGGAAAGATACAGTCATGGCCCTGGAAGTAGGCCCATGGTTTTGAATTGAAACACTTTAAATTTATGTAAATTACTTGGAGTTCTTCTAATTGTTTGGAACGTTATTAAAGACTACATAAGGAGAATATTTGCAAAGAGCATCTGGGAATAGATGCTTCGAGAACTATCCTAGGTGACATTTTGCACTTG
Source organism: Uromys caudimaculatus (assembly GCA_028551405.1). Lineage (NCBI taxonomy): Eukaryota > Metazoa > Chordata > Mammalia > Rodentia > Muridae > Uromys > Uromys caudimaculatus. The sequence goes on along the minus strand of CM052712.1, from coordinate 39,645,613 downwards.
GATTATGCTTGGATGACTGGGTGGATGTTGGGATCTGAAGCTGAGTGCGTGGAATACATACACTGATGATCATCACCCCTGGCTGATGAGTTAGTGTGAGCGTCATGTGCAGTAGCTACTTGGTACAGTACTCATAAAGCAGAGGAAATAACAGGATCAGGCCTAAGTATTAGAAAAATAGAGGCCTGGAAACAGATGTCAGGGTATTGCAGTAGATGAGGTAGATGCTAACGATGAGCACTTGAAGTTGAGTTGATAAGAGAAAAAGGACACAACAAAAGAATAGAGACATCACTGATGGAGAACCAAAAAGACATATTCAGGATGCAATTTGGGCCATAGAGGAAACAGGAAAAGACTAATATATATCTTGTGATGATTTTTATGATATTTGCTTGGCTGATGAGGCTAACTAGGGGTAAATGCACTAAGGAAGCATGCTTGATGTTGGAAAGATGATAAATATGTTATAGGTTCACCTTGGCTTTAACAATCCCTCTGGGGGGGGGGGGGTTTCTCAGTGTTTAGGAGGGAGTTGAGGATTCCTGTCTCCGTTTCAGGTTAGAGTTGCACCTAGTCATTGTGTAAAGCACATGACTGACACGTCATGATGACATGATAACTGAAAGTGAATGCTTGTAATGAGGTTGTGTAGATAAAAAAGTGGAGAAAAGTTGTGATGTTTATAATAAATGATACAGAAAGTTAGGCAAACTTACAAAGCACACTTAGAATAGATAAAAAGAATGTTAAGAATATTCTAGTCCAGTGGCTAATATGTTTTAAGACAGCAGCAAGTCTTTTCCAGATTTACTTCAGAATTCTTATAGTTGAGGGACCCAGAAGGCACTACTCTAGTTGAAGAGGGAGCTGGAGAATATTTAGGCCCATCCACTTAGAGTTTCCTTCTTCATTTCTCCCTCCCATCATGGTAACATTCCTCATTTCTATGAAGCATGGTTTTAAATCATCAGTGTACTTATAGAAGCTTGATAGAATCAATGTTGCACAAGGAATTAGGGACAGGAAGAAGGAAGTGATGTGATGAGTCGTTCAAGTAATAGGCAATGGAAGGCAATGTGGTCTTACAATACAGTTATTCAGACATGTGAGCTCAAGGACAAATGAACCTTTGCAGCTGAAATAGTCAAGAAAGGAATTACAGAGGTGGCGGACTTAGAGAAGGTAAGACAACATGAGAATCTAATACAACGCAGGTTCTTGCCTATTTAAAACTCAGAGCTAACACAGCCCACGGAATCAATTAAGCAGAACTCTTAGGGGCTCACACAGTCTGAACCAACAATCTGAGAACCTGTATGGGTTTGAACTAGGTCCTCTGCATATATACTATGGTTGTGTAGCTTGGTGTTCTTATGGGACTCCCAACAGCAGTAGTGGGGCCATCTCTGATTTTGACTGATCTTTCGACCCTTTTCTTCCTACTAGATAGCGTTGATCATCCTTGATATGAGGGTATGTGCCTAGTCTTTGTTACTTGTTATGCCGTGTTTGGTTGATATCCCTAGAAGACATGCTTTTTGTTTCTTCAGGACAACAGAGGAGGAGTAGATCAGGGGGAGAAGAGAGGGGGAGGGGGCTGGGAAGAGTAGAGGGAAGGGAAACTGTTTATATGGGAGAAAACCTCACAAAACAATCAAATAAAAAAAATCCAAACAAACAAACAACCAAACAACAAAACCCCCAGAGCTAAAGTTTATACAGCTTGGACAAAGTTATAAAATGTATCTTTCTAATATCTTCAAAACAAACTCACTTAGAATATATGTCACAGTACAATTACTTCTTAAATCCCATCTTAATTCCCATAGTGGTTGAATTTTGAGTGGGCCAAGTTGACAAGTCAATGCAAAGAACATTAAGTAGTACCCTTCATTTCGCTATAGGGGGTGCTTTAGTACACTGTACTTTGCTATAGCAATTTGCTAAAGGGATGATGTCATGTAAGGTCATCTCTGCAAAGCATGCACAGTCTTCTTGTTCTCATGCATACTTATCTAAAACAAGACTTTTAAAGGTTGCCCATAAAATACTCATTTATACTGCCAATTGCCCATATGGTAGAAATGATCTGTACCTACCACAACTGGTGTCCAACATGAACAAACCTCAGAAAATTCTGTCTTTAGGAAGTCATTTGAAGGCATTGGCAGAAGTCTATCAAGACTGAAGACTAACCCAGTGATTCCAGGGAGTCTTCAGAAATTGACAGCTGGCTTATAAACCAAAGGAATTCCAAGTTATTTCAAGTACCATTGTTGTCACCAGGCTGTCCGGTTCTTGGATCTGCATGCTGATAAAAGGTTCAAGCCAGGATTCATTCTTTAAAAGATACTTATGGGATATACATATTTTAAAGTTCAATTTATTACGCTATCTCCTTCGTTTAGAGAAAACCCATTGGCTTGGTATTAAGTGATCTATTTAATAGTGTCAATAAATTCTAAGATTGGAGGCTTGGTATTATAATTTTGGATGTTTTAATGGCCTGAGTTATCTAGTTCCTTGACCTTGACTCACTTTTTGCCCTTTGTTTGTTTTAATAGCCAAAAACCACTTTGCAATCAGCCAGAGTTAATGTATTGTCTATGTATTGGCTCATGACATGTGTGGTACAAATGTCATGAAAAGTACTTTATTAGGATAACTTATCAAATAATATTTGGATGAATAGATTAGCCCTCTTCAACATAACAAAAAGTGGACAGTTTCAAATTTATTAGGGGCTTCAAGCAAAATTCATTTCCTTTTAGTCCCAGTGGATTCAGCTGCCATGTTTACCAGGCTGGTCTCAGACTCACAGAGCTTTGCCTGTTTTTGTCTTTCAACTGCTGGGATTAAAGGTGTGCACCACTATGCTGGGCTAAATTTAATTTCTTACAAAAGGCTTGACATCATACACTTATTCCTTTAAGCTAACCGTAACTATATAACTCTCCAGAAAAAAAGATAAGATGAAACTGCAAACTCTTAACATAAACAGATGGAATGGGGGCTGGGAGGATTACTCAGTGCATAATGTGCCTGCCATGAGGATATGAATTCATATCCCTAGCACTCAAACAAAAAGTAGAGCATAGCAGGTTCAGATCCTGGGGGCTCAGTGGACACCCAGTATAGTTGAAATAGGGAGTTCTAGATTTAGTGACAGATGTTATTTTACAAAATCAGGTGGAAAGGCAGGTCAGGATTACACTTGACATTGTCCTCCTCAATTTCTTGAAAGGATAAGCATACAACTGCATATTTGTAGTGTATGTACAACACACACACACACACACACATGCACGCATGCACAGGGGGCTTTCAACATGCAAGTATTTTGAAAAATAGGAAAACTAATGGTTACTGGCATCACTGCTTCTGTTTCTATAGGCATAAGAAAGCTAAAAGTCAATATTACTTTTTTACACTCATGAGCAATGTAGTCTTATTTTAAAGAGACTTTTAAAGATTTACTTCTCTCAGTTGAGTCACAGAAATCTTTGTGTTTGCTCTGCCTTAGTTCACCTTCTACCACTGGTATTGGCTGGGACGAATCTGTGCACTCAATGTAAATACTGTGATTTTTTTTCCATAGGCTCATGGCTGGTGCATTGGTCAATGTTGAGCCCAGAGTTCTGCTAAGTGTGTACTCACATACATCACAGAGAGGATTATGGGATTTCAAAAGAACTTCCCAGTTTTGATAGTTTATTCATGTTCTTACATTTAACTAACATTACTTAGCATTCTGAGGAAGAGGTTAAAAAAATAACTAGAAAACATTTCCCTCTGCTTGGGTAGCATGAACTGCTGTGGCTTCTCTGAGTCTTACGAGTACTTGGCCATCTTTTCATTTGCTTGAATGTTCTCGCACGGCTGTGCTATTGCTTCAAGTGGACCTTTCCATGAAAAGTTTTATTTCTCTGCTCTAACTCCAATTTCTATTTAGAAACCTGATTTGATTAGAGTGTGAAAGTTTAAGTGTTTGTAACAGGATTCAATTAAAATAGGTCATTCTTGGGGCTTGGAAAATGGTAACTGGCCCTGGGCAAAATGGAGCGAAAGTTATAAAATTCAATTGGATGCATCACAACATTTAACATCTTTAAGGAAGACATTTTGCCTAATAGATTCAATTTAGAAATATTTAGTGTAGGTCATCAGCTTAAGGACCTAAAAATGTGTGTGTTTGTTTGTTTCTCTGCTTAGTTATAACCAGGATCAGGACACCTGGGCTTTGATTGACAAAATAAACAATTAGCGGTGGGACCTTGAAGAAAGTCAGTTAGTTTCTGTGACTTTATCGGTAGGTTAAAAAGGAGACTTTAATATTGGAGAATAATGTGCTTAGCGATGTTTGCATAAAGGATGCTTTGTCATTGTAAAGTATTATTGAATATTTATGGTCTAGCAGACTGAGCCAAATGGCCAGAGGGAAAAAACAGTCAGATTTATGTAAACCTTGTTCAGGGCTCCCGATTCTTCAGGATGGGTGCTCTCTATATATGAGTGAATAAATAAATGGTACAAACATTATTTTAAATCTTGAAAGAACATCAATAGCATCTGGGGTATTAGCCAGCACACCTGACCTATGCCGTTGAAATGAAATGTCCTCCTCTGGATAACGATTTCAATCTCATAAATATTTTCAAAGCCAGAGGCAGTGATGGTAAGTGATGTGTTCTTAGAGTTTTGTGTCTCCAAATAAATGTAAATGATATCTTTACCTAAAAACTACAAGAAATGATTATCTCTCATTCACAAGCTTGCTCTGAGCACTCTTAGACTGAAGCTACATATATTATATATCTCTTTTTCTGTTCTTAAAAAGGTGTTTTACTTACCTTCTTCCTAGTAGTTTTCTATCACTTTATTGGAAGAAATAATAGTGATAATAATAATTAATAATAATAATAAATAATAATAATAAGATGTAAAGAGTGCCAAAGGACTTAATGGATCTTACTGAGTCTTGCAATGTTTTAGAACACAAGTAGGTAATGCAACACGAGATAAGAGGAGCGTAAGTGACTTCTTTAGATTGAGTCACTGGGAATCTAAATTACTTCAGCCAAAGAATTCATGAAACAATGGGCAGGAAGGAACTTGCTGTGACATTTTCGGTCCCCCCCACCTCTTCTAATTAAGCAGTTGTAGTGCATCTTCCAGCATATACAGACCTGGAGCCCCATCCTTACCAAGCTCAGAGCTGTGTGTGGAATGATGGCTGCCACACTCCTTAGGCAATGGACTGTGACTCAGTGCTACCTCAAGTTGGGCTATTAATTTCTATGATCCGTTGATTCTGAAAAGTATTATTTTCTGTGGGACAAAAATGATACCACAATTGCCTGATATAGGCTATCATTAAGTGCATTTTAACATTTGGTCATGGTGTAAATATATTAATGATGGATTTGAGAACCTAATACACACACAGACACACACACAGACACACACAATGCACACACACACACACACACACACACACACAGGGACACATAAACACACATGCACAGACACCACACCACACACCACATCAGTAATAGCTGTCTTTAAATATAAATAACAGCTATAGTGTCAGATATTTCATTCCCATCCTTATAAAATCTTTCAAAGAAATATAATTGCTCTTTATACAGAAATCTACATAGACTCAAAGAACTTAAATTATCCAGAATGAATTTGTGTTTCATTGTTATAACTATACACTCCTGTTTAGACAGATCAGGAATTCCTGACTTCCGGTGTAATATCTAGCATGAGCCATCTCTGTTCATGTCAGGCTCTTCAGATACTCACTCCCTCACTAACTCCATTAGCCTTTATTATTTCTCATGGGAAATGGGAGCTAGGATTTAAACCCAGAGTTCTGCTCAAATGTGGAGCATGTACTATGGTACTTCATTAGTGATAACAGAAGGAACTAGTGGCCCCCGAATGCTATAATTTTTCACAGGCAAACAAACAAAAGAAAAACAAACAAAATCCCCAACCTTTCCCCCAAGTAAATAATAAAATCACTATTAGCCTGAATTATGACAGTTAAATTACGTCAGTAACCCAGAAAGCCAATGTCAACATAAAAGTTTTTAAAACAAGATGGTGAATAAAAGAATTAATCTGTTCTGCCCAATTCTTAGAACAGATTCAGAGTCATGCTTGGGTTTAATTGTATCACACAGTGAAAATCTGTGATTCGTGACTGATAAGAAGACAGTTGCTTATACAGTTTTGAAGTTGATTTGGTTTTGGAATTGAGCCAGGCAAGTTCCTAGGAGTTGAGGTTTCTAACAGTGTTTTAGCTGCAGATCACAAACATGTTGTGGTTTTTCAAGTGGCAGGGGAGGAGAGAGTTAAAGGGCTTAATTGAGTTTTGTGGAGGGCAGCAGAGGGCTGAATGTAGAGCACCCTTTGCATTGATACGTTTTCCTTATCTTGAGGTTATATAAAAGGAGAAGAGGAGTCTCCCTCCACACCCCCATGTGTCTATGTATTTTTTTTTTCTAAGAAATAAAATAAAGGTCACTGAACCAAGTATTTGCTGCTTTCTGGGAGAACTTTATATTGTATTTTGTACTGGGGCCATTTTACCTGCCCCAAAGCTCTGGAGCAGAAAATATATCCCTCTCAAAGTGAGGAGAGGTCAGAGATGGAGAAGTACTGATATTAGAGGAGTCCAGGCATGTTTGAGCAGGATGCAATGGGCATATCTAACAGGTCTGGTTGGTTACCAAGACTCCAGGAATGCTATCCTTGACTCTTCAAGATAAGTAAGAGGATACTCCCAAATATCCATGACAATTATATTCTGCATCCTTTCAGGTTAGTTTATCGATTCTAGACATACATCAAGTAAATTCATAGTCTAGTTAATTAGGAAGACCAGGAATGATGAACACTCTCTTTATGTCAACGAGGAAACTGAGATAGGGTTATAGAGGGTAGACTTGATATATAGATAATACTAACTGAAAGGGCACAGAGAGGCCTTTGCTCAGTCACATATGGCTTAGAATTTTAGCTAGCTCTGTGACCATTTCCAAGTCCTTGAACTCAAGGAAATCCTGGGTTCTTCATATTTCAAAGATGGGGGGCACGGAATCATTGTTATTATAAAAGCATGTGACTCAGTTACAAAAGTGCATGCCTATTATGAGAGCTCAATAAGTGATATGTGCTACTGTTATCTGGGTGTTTTCCCACTTTGACATTCTGTCCTTCCAAATGAGGGCAACAGCTATCAGATCCGGAAGCCAGCGTAGGGGAATGTGTCTTAATGGGTACAAGGAAGAGTGGAAGGTTCTTTGCAAAGGCATAGAAAAAAGTCTCTGACTACTTAATCTGAATGCAGAGATTTAATTGAAACTTAGAAGAATAACTAAGAGAGATCAACACAGACCAAAGCAGTTAAGACAAAGAGCTTCATATATTACACAGGACTAATGGCAATGACAAAGAGGCCATGAAAGTCTTTGGAGTTAAGACCTTCCAGCCATCAGAAAGCAAACAATGCAAGTACAGGGGTAGAGGGCAGAGGGTTGAGTCCAGCAGGTTTGAAACATTTCCTCTCGCTGCTTATCTCCTTAAGATGGTATTCCTCTTCTGAATTATTTAATTAGCTGTTGTAATAGTTAATATGATCACGACTCTAGGAATGGAGAATCACCTGGGAGACATACCTCTGTCTGTGGCTGTGAATGTGTTCTGAGAGAGGATTAACTGAATGTAGGCAGACACTGGTATTGTCACAGGTAGAACTCTCAGGACACAATCATGAAAGGAACCTTGTTTTGTTTCCAATGTCCTTCCACATTGGCTTTTCCATCCACTTCAGGAAGAAACACAGATGGTGATTATTCCTCTGTTTCTTTGATCCTAAGAGGTTTATAACTAAGATATCCAGACACATTCCCCATTCTATCTTGCTCTGGGCCCTGGAAGGGCCACAGATGTGGTTGGGATTGGACTTTTACCCTTCTGCATGGTCTGTTTGTACTTGATGAATGGAGATCTAACAAAATCGGAGAGGAAGTGGGAAGGACAGACAAGTCAAAGACTCTGGACTTCTGTTTCTATTCTTCTTCAGCAGGGGTTTGGAGGGGCCCTCTGCTGAAGGCCTCTTCTTCAGCCAGGCAGCCATTGACAAACTGCTATTTTCCAAAGGTTTAGAAACCAGTTCTGCATTTGACCCTTTTATCTGTATCTTTCATGGCTTCCTCCTGGACAAAATGCACTTGTTGTTTTCAGCAAACTCTTGGAAATAGTCTATTCCTCCTCCTCCTCCTCCTCCTCCTCCTCCTCCTCCTCCTCCTCCTCCTCCTCCTCCTCCTCCTCTGCCTTCTCTTTCCCTTCTCCCTCCCTTAATATCTCTTTCTCCTTTCCTTCTCTACTTCTCTCTTTTTATTAAACTCTCCTCGATTATCCAGCTAGAGTGGCATTTGTTTTCTCCTGACACCTTGACTGATACATATTGTAGGTAGCAAAGGTCAATTCTCTTTTTGAGAGTTAAAATAACCAAACCACAAAAATAGTTAATCATCCAAAATAGATTTTGGGTTAAATCTCTCTCAGTCCCTTTGGAGGAGGGCTCCCTGTTCCTTTTATTTTTTATTGCAGACTATGGTTTCCTACGAGTTTAAAGGTCAGATACCAAGAAAGATGCTGCAACACAGGTCTAGGCTGCCTTTTGAAGCTGACCTTCCTCTTTTGGGAATTTTTGTTCTCTAAAGTTGGGGGACCATCCTAGTCCCTGAGATGCACATTAAACCATAGTCTCTACCTTGTACTTTCTCTATCCACAGGAATTTAGTCACCTACAAAAGATAGCTACTTAGATAGGTCTGACCCAGTCATTGGCTTACCAATGCTACCATGTCTTGAAGCAGATTTTACTGGTGCTATTGAGCTTCTTCTCTTGAGATAAGATCATTATAGATTTAGGCTTGGCACACAAATCCCATCCTTATAAAAAACTGAACATAAAGTCAGTCATGGTTGCCCATGCTGGTTACACTAAACATTCTAAAAGGGGAAGGAAGGAACATTGCCATGAATTTGAGGACATCTTGGGCTACACAGTGAATTTGAGGTTGGCCTTGCATACATTTCAAAACAGTATTTTTTTTTTAAATCTAAGAAATTGGGACAATAAGGAAACCCATAAAGGGGAAGGTAAAAACACATGGAGAAATCGGCATGAACAGAAGGGAAGGCAAGGAATGTAACCATCATATAGAAGTTAGGGCAGTGCCATGGGTACGTCCTTCATGGTCGCAGAAGATACCAACCCTTCCTATCCCTTTATCTCAAATTTCTGATTTTGAGAGCAGTGGGAATATAAATTTCAGTTGTTTTAAGCAACCAACATGATTTGTTACATTGGGTTCAGAAAACAAGTACAAAATCTATTTACCATCTTGGGCATCCCTAGATGCTGTAACATCACCATGTTTGATTCATTATCTGGGCCTATTCTTGGGTGTGAAAGAAATGAAAGCACAGGATCCATATTCAGCTTCTGTGCCTGTCGGGCCCTGACCCAGCTGCAGCTTCTCTCCTCTTCTTCTCCTTCCTGACCTTCCCTTTGCACAGCATGACTCCATGGTTACATTTGAACTCTGGATTTATTTGTGATTGCTACCTTAGCAAATTCCATAGACTGAGAGCCTTTAGCAGCAGAAATTTGCTTCCTTGTAGTTTTAGGAGCTAAAAGTTCAAGATCAAGGTGCTAGTGGAACATGTGTCTTTATTACATGTTGGAGCATCTTCTGGGTTTATGCCCAGGAGTGGTATAGCTGGGTCCTCAGGTAGTATTATGTCCAATTTTCTGAGGGTCCGTCAAACTGATTTCCAAAGTGGTTGTACCAGTTTGCAATCCCACCAGTAATGGAGGAGTGAGAACTAACTCTTACAAGTTGTCCTCTGACTTCCAAGACATGAACATGTGTGTTTGTGCACACACACACACAACACAACACATACACACACACATACATGCACTCATGTAGGCATGCATACATGCACGCCAAATAAATAAAATATAACTTTTTAAAAAGGACTCCATTATGTGGTTAAAATGCTACTTTTGAGGGATTTCTTAGTACCAGAACCAAGTTGCTCCCATCACTACTAAGTTCCCAGTGACACTCTTGAAATAGTAATACAGAGGACAAACCAGAAAGAGGCTGTTTGACAGAGCAGAAAATCCAAGGCTTGAAAATGAGAACACCTGAACCTTTGTCCTCTACATCTCTTTATTCATGCCAAAGTGAGGTGTGCATTCAAGCAAAAAGAACAGCATGTGCAAAGGTACAGAGGCATGAAGGTCATAACATTAAAAAAATACACATGCTGCATTTTGGTTAAAGAATAAAGTACCAATAAAGAATAAACAGAGTGGGGGGAGGTAATCTGAGAAAAGATTACAAATTTTATCTGCTACTTAAAGTTCAGATCCTATACAAAATAAAATAAAAAATAAAAGTATAAATAAACAAACAAACAAACAAACAAACAAGGAAAGAGGGGCTTCCAAAGTTTAGATATTACCCAAGATTCCACAACTGGTAAGTGGTTGAGGTAGGGTACAAATGTAATATTTGTGCCATCAGAGCTCATGAAAGTAGATGGTAGATAAGAGGAAGGTAGATTTGTAAGAGAGTGGTGGAGGCAATGTCCTGAAGAGATCAGAGGGGCGTGAGAAGGAAAGAAGGAGACTAAGACGAGACTGTATATTTTTAAATTAATGGGAAAATAAAAATAATGAAGAAAGGGGTGTGATAAAATGGTTTGCAAGAGCCAGAAAAAAAAAGGAGTAATGTGGGCGTAAGAGGAAACATTTTTGCATGCACTCCATGCTGCTGGCTCTGGGATCTACTGATGCTCTAATAAAGGTTGCAGCATCACATTATCTTGTGCATCTATGAACTTAGCTGGACAGCAAGCCCAAGATGGGGAAGCCCAGGAAGGGACAAAACAACTGATACCCTTCTCTCTCCAATCAATGCTGGAGTGTATCCATTCAAATAAGCAAATGCAAGTCTTAACTGAAGGATTTATTGCTGACGAAAAATTCATGAGCAAACGTGGGCCAATATATAGAACCCATACTTCAAATAAATTACGGAGATACCATGACTGGTTTCTTGTTTCTCAAGGTTAAATACATTGACTCTCATTTAGCTTTCTATATAACATCCTTGCTACTACTATAAAAGATAAACAAGGAAACGCGGACATGGGAAGAGTAAAAATGCAGAAAATACTGTATCTTATCCAGAAAAAAAAATGTTGTATGTTATGAAAGCTATCTATAAATATCTTTTAAAAACTAAACCCATTTTTAGACCACTGCTATAGTGGTACAAAAACAAAACTGTGTGTGCCTATACTTCTGTGAATGTTATGGAGAGACTGAAAATGTATACTCCAAATTTTAAGATCCTTGCCTGGCAAATATTCAACTGAGTTTTTGCTATATGTTCTACAGTTATATTCTTTGTAGAATATAATTTTTCTGGAAACATATATGATAAGCATTCAATTCAGATCCTTGTTAATACAAAAGATGTATTTAAAAATGTACAAGCAGAAAGATGGGACTTTATCAATAAATACCGTATAACCAGTAGTTTTGGCCATGGTTACTTTTCAGCACTCCTAGGAAGCCAACTAAGGAACAGGAAGAGTCAGTACATGAAGATTCTGTGCATTCAGAAATAAAGGAGGTTAAGAGATTATGACAGATGTAATGACCAAGTAACTGATCCCAGAAGCAAATCCAAAGATTGGTGGGCTCTTTCAGACTAGAAACCGTCACCACCTCCGAGTGGGTGTCTTCACAGTGAACATTTTGCCTTCTAGACTGCCTGAAGTCCCATTGATTTTGTATTTTCTCATCTTAGTTCCTTCAGGATGCTGGAATAGAACACCACAATCTGAGTGCCTTAAAAGTCTGAGGCCAGGATACCAGCTTTGTCAGACTAGAGACAGGATTTCCTCCTGGTTGAAGGGTGGGATCTTCAGGCTGTCCTCATACAAAATGGGAAAAAGTAGTCAGGCCTCTGGATTTCTTTTACAAGTCAGGGAGTCCATCAGTGAAAGACTGACACTGAGGATTCGAGTCTCTAACTACAAATTTAGTGGAGAGGCTGGAAACACACCGTCTGCAATACTCCTCGTCACCCCAGAAGCCTGGGTCTAGAGATTTCTCAGAAGTGGGTGCCCTAGTATTCACAGGAGAATAGAACAGCAAAAAAGAAGAGAGAATTCATTCAGTTCATTAATTTTGAATAATACCTCAACACTTATGAGGTGCTCCCATATGTTAATGCATGTTAATAAAGACTTATACATAAATGAATATTATATTAAGGTCTGTATTTATGTTAATAAAGATTTCAAGTTCAAAACAGAGTGGAACATACATATTTAATTCTTTCCCCTCTCGCACTCCATTGAAATGACAGTAAATAAGAGATCCACAACTGAGCTTACATCAAAAAGGTCCCAATAGAACATCACATTTACTCAAGTAGTTTTAGAAAATAAAAGTAAAATAGGACCTATTTGTCAGATAATCTAAGACAAAGTACTCAAATACAGACTCTAGAGAAAGCCTGAGAAGACTAGGAAGCTTCTGCTTGTCAACCTCTGAGGTAGCCATCACAGGGGAAAGCAGACATGGCTGTCCTGACAAATAATCTAGGGACCATCTGTGTCACTGATGGTCGGCTGGGCTCATCTCCTCCATCAACAAGACAATGCTACCTTTACCCCGAGTTAATGTTAAGAGATGCGTCATGAGAGTGACAAATGTGACCAGAAAAGATTCTAACATACATAATTGGGCAGGAAAGGGAAAAGGAGAGGGAGAGAGACAGAGACAGAAAGAGACAGAGATAGAGGCAGAGAGAGGGTGACAGAGGGAGAGAGAGGGCACCACAAAGGTAAACACAAATGTTTTAAGCCTTTGCATCTGGTGACTTGCAATTGAAATCTTGGCTAGTTCTGCCATATAAATTTTCCAGTCTGTAAGGACTGACTCTTGATCCCTTCAACTAACAAACAGCACTCTGTGCCTTTGCAGGCATCCGAGTTTCAGTTGATGAGACCATTCTAGTTTAAAGGAAGTCTGAATATGTCCTGCTATTAATCAGCACTAGTTCAACTTAGGATCTTCAGGCACTGGATGAAAACAAACAATATCAAAGAGAAGAACAAAAATAAGTAAAAATA
>CM052712.1:39565987-39630987 GCA_028551405.1 Uromys caudimaculatus | reverse complement strand
ATTTGAGATCTTTGTGGATCTCAAGTTTAAGAACAGAAGGATGAAATAGCATTATGTCATTGTGTGAATCTGAAGCATGACCCACAGGCTCATGATTTGAACTCCCAGTCCCCAGCTACTGGTGGTTTGTTCTTTTCTTAAAGGTTGTGGAATATTTAGGAGGTGGGGTTTGACTGGTAGAATCACAATCCCTAGTGATAAGCCTTTGGAAGTAATGCATGCCTATGATTCCAGCTCTCTCTGATTCCTGGCTAACAGCCATATGAACGTATCTCCACTGTAACTGCTGCTACATACTTTCTCCACCAGGACATACTGAAATCCCTCTGAAACCGTGATCCAAAAGAAAGCTTTCCCAACTTTGGTTGCTTATGTCAGGTATTTAATTACAGAAAAGTGAAAATTGATATAACAGAAACAATCTATTTCTTAAACTATGGTAGATTTCAAGGGAAAATTCTTCTCTTCTTCTTTTGACTGATATAAGAGGTAAATACTCTAAATTTGTTTCCCTTTTTCTTTCTTGGGTGATCTTAACAAAGAACAAATCTATCTGAATTGTTTCAGATCAAAAACAAAAACAAAAAACAAAAACAAAAACAAACAAACAAAACACAAGGGTAGCCATTCACCTAACCCCAAACAGGATATTTAATCTAAACTAATAGACCGTGGGCAACAAGAGAAATAGTTGAATTTGGTTGAACAGAAACAGCAAAGAGAAAGAGGTCTGTGCTGGCATTTACAATAGACAAGTGAAATGTGCTTGTTGTATGGACTCGGCTGAGTTTGTAAAAGGAGAGAAAAAGATACAGTCAGTATAGAACCGTTGTAAACTTGGCCTAAATCCTACTCATATAACTGCCCTACTCATTCTCCTGCTTTTAAAATGTAAACATAACTCTTCAGATCTCTGGACTGTAGAATTCTAGCTTTGATAAATCAGACCAAAAATTGTCAAATATCAACCCCTGTTTCTGCAGTCATGAAGCCAAAGTCACTGTTAAATCAAACGTAAGTACAACATGGATTCCAGCTCAGAATGGAAGGCTCACAATGACATTCATAAACCAGCATCCTTTGCCTCCTTTAGAACCACACACCTCAGATCCATTAGGAGGCCGAAATGGAGTAGTTTGGACTCTGCTCAGGACTTGTGGGTTTTACAGATCACGTTTACTCCTTAAGAGCCTTCTCCAAAATCCCCTGCAGTTACAAGCTTCTAAAAGCCATAGACTCGGGTTCTAAATGTTGTTTTCATAGTTCTTCTGTGGCATGCAAAGCAAATGAACACTGAGCTGCCCCCCGGCTTTGTTCCTTACCTGCAGTCTAGCCCAAAAGAGTACACAGAGTCAGCTTCCTGAAGGGATAAAAATCTTGGGGAGTTGTCCATGCATGAAATGATGCAAGCCTCCCTTCTGTATGTAAAATGATTGTCTGCATTTTCCTCCGTGTCTCTTTACTCCAACAAATACATTTTATAGGTCGTGCAACGTTCTTTACAACTCACCTAAAATGCATAATTTCTCTCCTGCTTATACCACTTATTTATTATTTATTTATGAGATTTATATTGTACCTTCCTCCAAGAGGCCCAAGGCACTGCACAGCGAACCATTATATAATAAACATTAAACTCTTCTTCAGAACCATAAACAGTGAAGTGGCCAGAAGAGAAGCAGAAAGAGTAAGAGGCACGGGAGGAAGGCTATAGTTCTGGTGAAATGTATAATCAGGTCAGGATCTAATGAGAAGGGTGATCAGAAGGCCAGGCCCTGGGCTTCTCCATTGGCCCCACTTGCCAAGATTCTGACACTGCCCACTGTTCCACGCCAAAGCTCTATAATATCTCAATTTTGAATGCAGGAACTCTACAGAGCTCCCAAAACAATGAAAACAAATACACCTACACAGATAATCATGCTTTGGAAATTGGTGAAAAGACATACATGACAATGTTTCAGATCGAAGTCACTGAATTGCTAAATTGTTTTTCCAAATCCCATTCTTGTTCAGCCCTCCTTTTTTGCTCAATGGCTGTGACTTTCAAAGGACCCATAGACTGAGGTATAACCCAAATTCAAAGATTTTCCAAACGAAAAAGTGTCAAGCTGACCTCAACTTTTAAACCCCGGCCATGTTGATCTGACTAAGCCGCATTTGAACTTCCTGCATCTGTAATTGAAACAATGGTAGACATGAAGGAGAAACACCCCCTTAGCACCTGCTCAAAGAAATAGTCGAGAACAAGAAAGGAATTGGTAGTGTGTAACTTATAGTCAGAGCAAGAAATGAGTATTTCCACTAAATGAAGCAGATAATGTTGCTCTGCTCTCAAGTACAAGTTGGGGTGAGCATAGCCCAAGGAGAAAGATAATGATAGTATCGGTGCTAATAGGAGCATTTGTGGTAGTGTTCCTGAGAGCCATGGACCAGGCATTCTAGTGCTCCAATTACATAAGTTCGCCAGACCACGTCTATAGGGTGAACGTGGCTACTTCATATTCTATAATTAAGGAAACTGAGAAATGCATATTTCATCTGCCCTTGTTATGCTAAAAGTGTTTATAATAAAACTCAAACCCAGCACTTCTAAGGTAGAACAAGCAAGCACAGAGAAATCATTCGGTGAGTTGATAAAGGTAACAGGCTGAGGATTGAACATAGTACATCCGTCAAGGTCCCCAGTCTAGAAGCTATTGATAGAGAGTTAACATACAACAGCCAGGTAGGGGCCACAAAAAAAGACTTTAACATAAAACAGATCCAAGCCCAGTGCAGAAGAGCAAGAGAAAGATTGCCTCCAGACAGACAAGAGAACAGGAGAGTCTGGCTAAGGTAGACCCTGGTCCTCAATAGAACTGTATGTTGGTGACTGAAACCCACTGTACACATAAAAAACTAATTGTGTACTTACACCAAGTTATCTATAAAGTTCTATAGTGGGTGATCCTCAGTAATCCTTCTGTCCCTGCCCCTAAATATGATTATACCTAGAAGACATATTAGCACAGAACACTTACAATACATGACTGTTCTCTAGTATATGCTATAATTATCCCCCATTTTACAAAGTGCAGAATGCTAATAGAACTTGGTCTGAAACTTTTCATATACATAGAAAATTTTAATCTTATTTAATATGTAAATATATGCAAAGCTAAGGAAGGAGTGTGTACTTATGACAACTACCTGAGGCTTGGACAATCATAGCAGTCAAGAACTTAAGTCACAAGCCGTTACTACTCAGACATACCCAAATTAGGCAAATGTTGAGTGTTACTAGGCTATTTCTGTATGTCACTTCCTTTTTCTGTCTTTAAATACTGACTATCCACATCACTAAGTGGAGTTTTTAAATCTTAGCTGGATTGGGGAATGACCCAATTTATAAATCATTTCTTTGCTCAAAGACACTCTGCTAAAATTGATTTGTCTAAAATTTCCCCCTTAAGAGCTTGTCATGAGAGGTGAAATCTGAAGTACACATTCAGGAAGCCCAGAAACATCAAACACAGTTTTGAAGGACCCATCCTATCCATTGATATTTGCAGCTTGTGGGGTCATGGGTGAGTTCTCTATCAAAATTGAGCTCCATAGACTTGTTTGTTTGACACCTTTCACCTTGTTTGAACAACTTTTTCCTAGACAGAGTCTAGGGAAGGATTAAATAAAAATAACTCGGTAACTAGATTCCTCATTCATCTTTTGGGGCTGGAGAAATTGCCTAATCATTAAGAATACTCACTTCTCTTCCCAAGGACCTGGGCTCAATTCCCAGCACCCACATGGCAGCTCATAACTGTTTGTAACTCCAGTTCCAGGGGATCTGATGCCCTGTTTTGGCCTCCATGAGCACCAAGGACACATGCAGTATACTGACAAAAAAGTGGACCAAACATCCATACACATAAAATAACAAAAACTAATTTAAAGAGGTATTTTTGAGATAAACAAGTTTGAGAACATATTTTTAGGAGTTCTCTAAGTAGACTACAGCTGTATTGCCAGGGTAACTACAAAAATGGATAACTTTTTAAAATAAGTTAATTTTGTAGTGACTCTAAGTCTTAATTACCATCATGCCCCAAACACCAAGACCAGATGGACTTTTATACTGATGGACTATCTTTATTGCCTAAACTTTTAATTGTTTCAGTTTGATAAGTTTTTCTCATAGGTATCCTCGTTAAGGAGAGTACTTTCATTTCTTATCACATTTTCCTAACGTCAACCATAAAATTCTCCCTAATAGATTAGATCCACTCAAGAGTCTCAAATATAGTATCCTTGGTACATCAAGTGGCCTCACTGTGGTTACAGTAGGAAAAATGTAGGAAGGAGAGCATAGAGGAGCTGGAGAGATGATTCATTGGTTAACAGCACTTGCTGTTCTTGTAGATGATGGGGTTAAATGCCCAGCATCCACATGGTTGCCACAAACGTCTGTAACTCAAGTTCTGGGGATCCAAAAGCCCTCTTATTACCTCCGGGCACCAGGCATGCATATGATTGCTACACATACCCCCTCCAGGCATAACGTTCATATATGTAAGATAAAATAAATAAGTCTAAAACTTTTAAGATATAAAGAATCATCTAATTAATTTGACGCAGTCTGAAGCTAACACTGAAACCAAGCGAGCTTATTATAGTGATGACCAGGTAGGCATGCCAAGGTTTCAGTTAGCTTTCAACACTAATAGGCTCACTAAGAAGGAAGACTTGAAATCAATAAAATTTCACCCAAAGCTCTTTCTAAACAAAGTGAATTGAAATCTAGCTGAAATGTAAATAAACTACAACCTAACTTAAGAGTGATTTGCTTAAAAATGGTATATATAAGATATATATACAGTTCCTGCTGAGTCCAATCAGTGTCAGTCATAGATACATGGGCAACCTTTCAGGTGGCTTATCTTCTGAAGAAAACGGATTCTTCCTCTCTTTGAAGCTTCTGACTCCATGTAGTCTGTCAACTAGGATGGGTCTTGTGAGCCCTTGCCCATCCCTGCTGGAATGCTGACCAGTTTGGCCTTAGGCTGGTTATGTGCAGTAACCAAAGCCGTTGAGAGATCTGTGAGTGTAACATTCCTGTCCAAAGACAAAGTTTCCGGCAATCTTAGAAGCCAAGCTGTCAGTCAATTAGAGGCTCCAAACTGTATGCCATGTTCTAGTAAGGTAACCATTGATCTATGCCCATCCAGCGATTGCTCTATCACTTCCTACATCTACCTATAATCGTTGTCTGCTCACATTGTTAGGTGGAACTTTCTGAATATGTACTCCGTGTGATACTACCTTTACTCAGATAAATTCTGTTAAATTTCAGTTGTTGAAATTCTATTCCTGTCCTCTTAACAACAAGAGGAAAGGGACAGGACAAATAGATCAGTGGACAAAAATAATAGCCACTGTTATGGAAGACCTGGCTTTAGTTCCCAGGATCCACATGATGGTTCACAGCTGTCTGGAGCTCCAGTTCCAGATCTACAGGTGGAGGCATGCAAATGGTGCCTAGACATGTCTGTAGGCAAAGCACCCACATACATAAAACATGAAGGCTTAAAAGGGGTGAGTAAATAATTTGCCAAATTCACCAAGGTAGGAAGAAGTAGATGTGGGTCTGCATCTATGAAGTCTAGCTCCAGAGCGCATCGTCATAACCACAATGTTCTGTGCTTCTAGAACCTAGCCCTACTCACTCTGTTCCAAAGAAATGACACTTCCTTCCTGAGCTGGTAGACATCCCTTCCAAAAAAAAAAAGAACTGAGATCATTTCCTTTGCTCTGAGAGAGGGACACCATTTCTGTAATCCACCTGACCAGGTGGAAATTATCTAGAAGTGAAGGCCATTCAGTGGAGATTGGTGCAGAATCCCCGCAGGCCAAAGCATTCTCAGACATCCTTTCAAAGGATGCCTTTGCATCATGGCACTCATCCTCCCATGGAGATGTCTTGCACATGGCCCTCATAGCAAGAGCAGCAGAGGTTCCTGTTCTCCTTTGCAGGTCTGGAGTTAAAAGATGGAGACCAATGCAGCCTTGGCTATGCAGAGGTGAACCGGTCCTCTGTCACTCTTCCTAGAAAATGTCCACCATTCAAATGGCTCCCTTCTCATTCTTTAAGCTTTAGGTGAAATGACACCAATTCTGGTGTCCTGTGTAGCTTTCCAGCCTTCCACATAACTCCTCACGGTAACTGATGGTCAGTCCGGCCTTTATACAATCAGACATTATTCCACTGACTGATCTGTTTCCATTTATGTGTTAGTTCCTGTAAGAAAATCCCATGCAATGAGCAGGAATCACAGAAATCTGATCTCTGTATCTTCTTCTAAAAGAGCAGCTCAAGCTCGCTTTTTGGCCTCTTCTCACTGTCTCCTGGTGGTGGACACCTAACCTTGGGGTTTCTTCACTTACAGCTATGTCACTCCAATTTACATACTTATTGTCACATGGTGTTCTCATGTGTCCATTTCTGTGTCCAAACTTCCTTCTTTGTATGAGGACATCAGATACTACCTGATCAGAGTCCTACCCTATCCCAGTACAACTTAGGTAACTGCATCATCAACTAGTGCTAGCCTCTGTGACAATCAGAGAACAAATTTTAGTTGGGTAAACCTCACAGCTTGGCGGCATATTTTCACTGTGGAGGCTGTTAAGAATTCTTCATTGCAAACCAACAGAATAAACTAAACAAGGCTCACAGAAGCTCACAGAGACTGAAATGTCAACCAGGGAGCCTTCATGACTCTGATCTGGGCCCTCTGTAGCTTGGTTTGGTGAGACTCCTAAAACTGGAAGCAGGGGCTGTCTCTGACTCGTGCCTACTCTGGAGATCCTTTTTAGCCTACTGGGTTGTCTCATCCACCCTTTATATGAGGAGAGGTGCCTAGTCTTATTCCAACTTGTTATGCCATGTTTGGTTGATATTCCTGGGAGCCCTGCTCTTTTCTGAAGGAAAAGGAAGACGAGTGGATTTGGGGAAGAGAGGGTTGGGGGCAGGGAACTGGGAGGAAAGGAAAGAGGGCAAACTGAGATTGGGTGCAATATATACGTTAAGAATAAACAAACAAATAAAGAAGAAAAGAATTCTTCATTGTATCTCAGGACAAGAGGATACATGTGTTTTAGAAAAGTAAATCCAAGTTTTCTGTTTTGCAGATAACAGATTATGTGTGGGTGGCGAGTGGGGCATATCATCGCTTCATGTGTTCATCTGCAGAGGACAGATACTGGAGCTAAGACATGAAGCTCACCTGTACTTACCTGAAAGTTTATTTGTATCTGATAGTTAATTATCCCTCTCTTATGAACCACCCAGGAAATGGGTGACATGTTCAAGATAGTGGTAAGCTCTGGCTCACTTGGAACAGAGCAGAGCTCGTTTCCCAAGTAATGAAGAGCTCCTGAGAGGAATTTACTCAACACCTTTCTAGCCCAGGGGAGCATCTTTTTTAAACACTTGGCGAATTTGTTCAAGAACCCAATCATGAAAACAGCTTATCTGACCTAAACTTAACTGAGTGGAAGGCAGCTGCATCCCGTCCTCACCCCTCACCCACCACTTCTTGTGCCAGAGGAAGGAGAGAAAAGGATGTGGCTTCTAAAAAGAGAAAGTTTCCTGTATAGGCTTTAGCGTTTTTCTTGTAGTTTTGCCTATTCACTTCACCCTCCTCCCTAGGAATACACAACCCACCAGCATCCATTCCAACCCCAGTGTGGGAGAATCATCTTCTCCTACCTTCTACTTGATACGCAGCAGTGGCTGCTCCCCATCCGAACCCCACAGGGAAAGCCATGGCTACAGAGGTAGAATCATCAACTCCACTAACAGGAGCTAACTGGAGTTCCTGGACTTTAGCCAGAGGAGCTTAGTAGCTGTGAAGACTGGTGACCTCTGACCCCAGACCAGAGCCACAGAGAGCAAACAAGTGAAAAAAAAAGAGCTGAAGGCTGGAGGATCCCCTCTCAAGTGGTCACTGTTGTGACAAGACTCCGGGTCATGTTGTCTAAGATAAGGATTGGGCTTTCTTCACCCAGCTCTCTCTACTGTTCTTAACAGACTTGGATCACCCTACATTACGACCAAGTTAATCTTTTCTTAGAAGCATATGGGCGTGGCTTGTAAGTTACATAATTCTTCTAGAGTATTCCCCTAACCAATCCCTCCCATTTCTGTATGTGCTTGTGTGTGTTTGAGGAGGAGGGTGTTGAAGGCATTGGTTTATGGTTTTCTGGCTTCTGGTATAACTGTGGATGGGTATGATGACAACTCAAGCTCTAAGCTTTTATACAGTCTGTCTTGTCTTGTTCTCCTAGGCCTCTCTTGCTGCTCCTAGGCCTCTATTTCTGAAAGTGCACAGTCACCTGTCTAAGTGTAGGTTATTTCTACCAATGGACAGACCTTGGATAGGTGCAACACAGAGATGTACATTGCTACTGACAGGGAGACAGGATGGGAGGGGTGTCCTTCGGGACTCTCCTAACACTGCAGCTTTTCTTTAAGACAAACACAATCCGCAATCAAAAATTTATTTTAAAACATTCTTGTGTTGAAACGAATTGAGCAATGAAAAGTTACTTGTTCCTTTTCTGCAACTCTGAACTTAGTTGCTACCTGTTCAGAGACAAGGGCATAAAGAGGGGACAAGGGATTGCTAACCCTAAGAAGAAAGAAGTGCTTAACTATGCACAGAAAATGAGGAGACCCTTAAGACATTTAAAATTACATACTTGGAGATAGAAACATCAGCAAAGCAGGTGGAGCTATTTAATCCAAAAAATATTCAGTTCTGGAACTATCTGTATAAACCAAATTGGGGGTGGGGATGTTAAATTTTTTCATTAGGGAGCACTAGATGGCAGTGTTGCAATTATTTAGGCTCACAAATGGGTTAAAAACGGAAAATTGAATATCCCAGGGTTTCCTGTGTGTAGCAGTCCCTCCTGGCTCCTTAGGCTATTCCAGGTTCCTCTCCAGATAGACCAACACCCTTCTCCATGCTCTCCACCAGTCTCTAAAGTTATTTTCCCCATAAATGTATAGTTATTCTTCCACAGTTCTGGGGAGATCATCCTGCAGATCAGTCTCCGGCTTTTCAGAATCAACAACTCTTTATACTCACAAATGTAACTGTGGTCTCAGGGCGCCTTTGTCACTAAAGTGTGATATATATGAATATATACTGAATTAGAAATTGAACCTGAGTTTTTTTAAAAAACTGTTTTGTTGACTTCATTTACAATAATGAAAACTGGAAAAAGTGGCTGATACTACAATCCCAGCACTCAGGAGACTAAAGCAAAAGGATGGAATGCTTCGAGCCAGTCAGAGCTACATGGTGAGTTCCTGGCCAGCCTGTGCTACCTATTGAGACTCTATCTCAAAATATATAGTAATAAAAAACTGTTAATATAAATCATATATTTATTTGAAAAACATATAATTCAAAAATATAGTAAGAAAAGTACACATTTTACATTTTTCCAAGGCTCATCATGCCTGTCTGGTTGAAACAGTTAAATGCATGTTTGCTTCTTGTTCAGTGTGCTACCTTTTGAAAAATCTACATATCCTACCAGAAGCATGAGAGGTAAGAATGAAAGAAAATCATGTTACTATAATTACAAAAGTGGTTTTGACCTTGTGGACCGTTAAATGGTCTTAAGGACCCCAAGAAGCCCAGGGACCATTGTAGGCTTAGATTTTTCAAAACCTACTTTAATAACAGTTCTCAAAAACTTCAATTCCCCCTTCTATCCCACTGTCCACAGTTAGAGGAGAAAAGAAGGGTAATAGGACAATGGGGATGTAGACCTGTTTAAAAGTAGTTCTTTGGGGGAGAATCCAATCTTCGTTGTTAAGATACCAGCGGTCCAGTTTAGTAATGCCTGCAAACACAAACCAGCAACAGCAGCATGATCCAGCAGAAACAGCCAGGCCTCTACCCAATTGGCACAAGTCAGAAGGGGCCATGAGAGCCAGCTGGAATGTCATAAGTTCTCTGCTGTGCCTCTGTAAATGAAGTGAAGATCAGAGAAAACACAAAACCAAGTCAGCATTACATGGCTGGCCATGCAAGCGCACCATCACTGTCTGTTGGGTCCTACTTATACTCTCTCCAAACACTGCATGTCCTCTCAGGAGTCTGCTTCAGCAAAACATCATGCAAGTCTGCTTCAGGAAAGCATCACCTGGCACAACCAGAAATTTCCACTTCAGACCATACTTTAAGAAATGTAGACCTGGGGAGCTGGCTCAGTTGGAAGGTGTTCACTTTGCAAGCATGAGGCCCTGAGTTTTAATTTCCAGCACCCAAAGAGTATATTTCCAATGGCCACTATATTCTACTACAGGGATACTTGCAAGATCAAGATTTAGTGAGAGACCATGTCTCAAAAGGGAAGATGTAAGCATAGAAAGTTATCGAACGCTAACTTCTGACTTGCACACAAGTACTCATAGGAAAGCATACCTACACACACACACACACACACACACACACACACATATCTTAGGTATCCTAGCTCTTTCTTCCTGCCTGTCTCCCAGTACCTTCCATTACTACCCACAGCATCTCTCTCCTTCTTGCCTTTAGAGACTTCACTGCACTAGTGATTACTGAGCTATGGCTTCTGTCTCTAAAACATAAATTTTCAGCCACATCTCAGAGAAGCAAGAATTGCTTACTTCCTCTACTCTCTATTTTTGTTTTTAACCTTCATTCTTTGTAATAGAAATGATTAAAAATAAAAATAAGTCACACATTGAAATTAACCACACTCAAAGAGTATACAACTCCATGGACATCTGAGGTTAGAGTAGCCATTGGAAACAGAAGCTCTGGAGTTTGCTTTGGGTTTTCACTGTCTAATATAACTTCATGAACTTACCTAAAGCAGAAAATGAAAAACACATAACAGACTTAGAACTAGAAAAGCCATCAGCTCTCTAGCGTCTTTCACAGCTCTTGTCCATTGCCTGCCTTTGGTTAGTCCTCATCCCTTTGTATGTAGCCTTTCTGGTTCCCTTCTCCACACTTTACACTGCATCCACATGTGTATTTGCTTATGTACATATACAAATGTCATTGCCTAGATTCTGCGTATGAGACAGAACATACTTTTTTTTCCTTTCTGAGATTATGTGACCTCATTCAATATTATACATGCTAAGTCCATCCATTTTCCTATAGTTTTTATGATTATGTTTTTCTTTAGCACTGAGTAGTATTTACATATATATGAATAATATTCACTCTAAAGTCATTATATATAAAATTCTCACTATTCATTCATTTATATATGGACAACCATTTTGTTCCTAATTCTTTGCTTTAGAGAATAAAGTAGAAATAAATGTGGAGGGCAAATATCTCTATGGTAGGGCATGGGGTACTGTCTATATGCCCAGGAGTAAAATAGTTGGGTCTCATAGCAGTTCTGTTTTTAATATTTTGAGAAATTTTCAAATGGATTTATTCACCACTGGATTAATTGTCCATCCCTACCAGTAGTGAGTAATAAATGGTACCTTTAGTTCCACATCCTCTCCAAAATTTATTGTTAGATTTTTTTTTTTTTTTTATGGCAGCCCTACTGACTGGAGTAGGGTCATGCCTCAAAGAATTTTTAATTTGCATCTCCTTTAGTTAGGAATATTGAACACTTTTATAATAATTACTGGCCACTTCTGTTTCTTTTTTTTTTTTTTTAATCAACTATCTGTTCAGTTCATTTTTCTACTTACTGGTTGGCAGTTTTATTTTCAGTGTTTAATTTCTGCAATATTTAATTTCTAGACATCAGCCCCTTATTTGATGCGTGGTGGGTGTTAGAGATCTTCACTCATTCTGTGGGTTGTCTATTAACCCTGGTGATTTGCTGTACAGAAACTTCGGATTTCCATGTCATCCCATCTGTTGATACTCAGAGTTGGTTCCTGTGCTATTGATGCTCTATCAGAAATTTCTTTTCTTACTTAGTATCTTAAAAGATGTCCCCTATATTTAAGATTCAGGTTTTAAATTATGGTCTTTCATCCATATTGAACTGGTTTTTGTAGAAGGTAAGATATAAGAATCTACATCATTCTCCTGCCCGCAGAAACCTTGCTTTGTAGCAGCATGTGTAAAAAGGCTTTTTCTAATATGTGTTTTTGCCCCCTTTTCAAAAATTAAACAGAAATAGCTTTGTTATTTTGTTTCCTGGTCCTCTATAATATTGATCTTCTTGTCTATTTTTATGCCAGTACCAGGCTGTCTTTATGACTAGAGTTCTGTAAGTGTAATTAAATGTTGGGTAATGTCTCCAGTAGTGTCCTTAGAACTGCTTTGGCTATTCATGATCTTTTTTTGGCTCCATATGAATCCTTGTATTGTTTTTCTGAACTTGTGAAATATGATATTAGAATTTTCATAGGTACTACATGAAATTCATAACTCAATTTTGGTAGTGTGGCCATTTTCACAATATTAATTCTGTCAATCACTGAGCATTGAATATCTTTCTATTGCTCCTGTTCACACAGAGCCAAGCCAAGATCACTTCAACTACTCATTCAGTAATCAACATCAAGTTTTACCAGTACCCCTAGATAAATTTCATGCAGACATTCCTCTAGGAAGAGTTACAGACAGTACAATATCCCATAGCCTTGGAAGAAGAGGAATCTAAAACAAACCCATGTCAACGGATGCGTAAAACATGACAAAGCAGCACAAAACATATGGCACAACCTCAGTCCATACCGCAGCACCAATTCCTTAGAATGGAATCCAATATTACAGAGAGAGCTGAAATGTCTGAGAAAAAACTTGAGTCTCCCTATTCAAAAGAATTAAATGAATATATGTGAAAGTCAAACAAATGGATGTACTAATTACAGAAATCTATACCAGAGCTTGAAAACCATTCTCTACAATGAATGTAACAGTTGGTGAATGGGAAGCCAAAGTGGAGCAAGCCAGCAAGCACTCCTCTGCTTTCTTTACAAGAAAAGAATTCAAACTCCATTACTTCATCCAGAAACAGTGACTGCAGTTGACTGGCCTGTAGATTCCCTCCACTTGACTTCAAGATTTGGGCTTTATGAAGAGCGTTTTTTTTAAATGACCCTGTTTTCTACTTCCCAGTTTTACTCCCTACTGGATAATAACAAGATATCCACACTCTGAGCCCACCATAGCTCAATAGTTTTGGGGTGTGGAATTTAAGCCATTTTTTGGTTTGTTTCATTTTGTTTTGTTTGTTTGAGGTTGAGTTGAATTTTTATAGTGCAAACTCGGCCTTGCAGTGCTCCACCACTGGGCTACAATGCTAACCTACTGACCGACTCACAATCTCACATCAGTCTTTCTAGGGTCCTGCTCTCATCCCTTCTGCTCACAAGAGTCACCAACCGCTGCCTACTTTGCAGGCTGGAGACAAATCAGTTATTTGCATTATCAGTAACTAAAAGCACTCTGTGCCCTGGGAAATGTTAAAAACTTTTGTGTTTCTTTTCTCATTGCTGTGCCCAAACACCTGGCAGAAGCGACTTAGGGGGGAAGGGTTGATTTTGGTTCATGGAGTACAGGGATACAGTCCTCATGACAGCTGGGTTGGAGGAAGCATGGGCTATCAGGATAGTTTATACTCATCTCTGTAGATTAATGACCAGACAGAAATCTGTCTGGAGCCTGGGCTGGCAAAGCGTCATAACCCTTGAGACTTGTCCCCTATATCCCTTCTTTTGTTGGGTACATTCTATATCTAAAAGTTTCTAAAACCTTCCAAAACAGGAGCACCATCTTGGGACCAAATATTCAAGCATGTTGACCTGTGGAGGACACTTTACACTCAGCTCATAGCAGAGCTATAAATTCTCTACCTGCTAAGGTTAAAAGAAATTTAAGTACATTTTAATTGCCTTTAAATTGTTTTGTTTTTTTTTTGTAGAATATATCTTGATGATATTCTTTCCCCTTCCCCAAAAATTCTGTTTCCTGAACTATAAAACAAACTCTCTTGTTTTAAAGTCAAGATTTGACTTCATAAATGTTGACCTCTTCAGCCTGAGTCTGAGGAAGCAGCAAGAAAGCAAAGCACATCACCGGAAGTTTTTTGGTTCATTTCTTTCTATGGAGTCCTGACAAATGCAGCTCAACTATGCAGTGTAAGGTGGACCAATCGTGCTTGCTGTTAGCAGAACATCCTTTCATTTGTGTCTGCTTCAGCTAAACATTCCTTCATGAGTCTGCCTTAGCCTTTCACCTGTGCCCACTTTAGCTAAACATTCCTTCATGTGTTTGCCCCAGCAGAACACCTTCCAACCGACTTTCCAAAGAACCATTAAGTTTCCACTTCACAAGAAACACGAGTACTGTCCTGTGAATAGGAATATGTTTTCACCTCATTAAACCTCACTAGTCAGAGAGCAGCTAATAAATACCCTCAACAATAACTAGATTTCACACACACACACACACACACACACACACACACACACACACGGGAAAGGGGGGCTGAGAGGGCACTTAAGGTCCCAGATACTTTCCCCAGCAGTGGGTCAATTGAGAAAAGTGGAAATGAAGAAGAAAGTGGAAGAGAACACAGTGAGGTGAGAAGTCAGCTAGGGCCACTTTACAGCTGTTGCTACAGCGGGTTATTCATCCTGATATTCTGGACAAGCACATCAACTCTGACCTAAGAAGACACTGGCATCAAGGTGCTTTCTAAGCATCTCCAGCAACTCCTGTGAACCATGTGCTATTTCTCATTTTTCAATAATTCTAATTGCAACAGTGAATCTATTTTCAATAAGGTCTTCCAGGCTATCTCAAGCATCGACTTTATTGCTTTAGGCTGGAATTACATAAACTTATTGTGATAATACCAGTTTCTCATGCATGAAAATGCATGACCAAATTAGTTATAACGATATTCTTGGTTTCTTAGTAGACAGGGTCTGTCAAAATATGGCTGCAGGAAGGAAACCAATAATGGTAATCCTCAATTATGAGAATTCTATTTATTGTGATGCCTGGAGGTTCATTTCTGGGACAGGAGGCAGAGACATTTGCTCAGCTGAGCTACCCAGGGTGCAGTTCACCTGCCTCTAGGTAAGAGAATCTGACTTTTGCTTGCTCTCTACAGCCTAAATGCTTCTGGCAAAGCTGACACAGAGTCCCACCCAATAACTCACTAGCTCCAGGGACTCGTTTCTGTTCATCTCCATAGCTCATCTCATTGGTTATGAAAATTGGATCAGACTTGGGCTTGACGTCCAGTTCAAACCTAGAGATGCCAGAGAAAGTCCACCTGTTTCTGCATGATGTTTCCCCTTCCACTGAAGCTATATATATTTTAAGCCATACCTCCTGCTATGCTTCAGGGAAGAGTTCCACTGGCATTTCATAGACATAAAGAGAATTGGCTTTAGGGCATGCAGGACAAACAGAAGAGAGATGTTTGGAGGACCTGTCAATTCCCTTTCTGGTTCAGAAAGTTGGGCTTCTTGTTTCTTACAAACAAAATTTTCAAACTCGTGTGTGTGTGTGTGTGTGTGTGTGTGTGTCTGTGTGTGTCTGTGTGTGTCTGTGTGTGTGTCTGTGTGTGTCTGTGTGTGTGTGCGTGTGTTCGTGTGTGTGTGTGTGTGTGTGTATGTACTTTATATTTTAGTTAACCATGAACAACATGAATTTGAATGCCATAGTTTTACTTGGATGTGAATACCTTTTGCTTTAGGACTATTGGTTTTATTTGGAGAGATTTCCTATAATTTGAAAATGCTTACAGATGAATTGCACAGTTTGAAACACTGGAAAAAGGTAAGCAAAACATAAAGCATAAAAAATCCTGTGTAGACAAAATCTACTTTATCACCATTACCATATAATTTATATTGATCAATTATAAAAGGTGAAAATCCACCACCAATATAATCATGGCTCTCATTGTCTGTATTACAGACTGAGGTCCAGCTACTCTAACAATGGCTGTCTATCAATGGAAAGTCCAAGAATCCAGTAGGTAGTTGCTTAGTTCAAAAGTCTAGAAGCCTTCATATACTAGAGCCTAGAGGTCTTCAGTATATGCCAGAATCCTGAAGAATTAGGCTCTAATGAACTTGCCACCAAGAATGAAGGCAAGCAGGCAAAGAGAGATTCTTTTTTCCATGTCTTTTATATAGACTGCTACTAGATGTAGTGTCTCAGATAAAGATGGATCTTCCTACCTCAAAAGATCCAGATTAAAGTTGAGTTGATCACTTCAAATGATTTCACTAAAAAATTTCCTCACAGGTGTACTCAGTCACTTGAGTTTTAGTTAGTTCCAAGACAGACTCATGTTGATAACCAAGAATAGCTGTCACAACCCACCTATAGAAATACAGGCACCATCACAATCAAAGAAATGTGAGCAGAAGTACAAATGTAGCAATAAATCACAGCAGCATAAAACTAACTCCAGCATGTACTATACCTGTGCGATCATTTCTGTTTCATCCTGTTGCTGCTGCAGAGGCAGCACAAGTCATGAGTGTCCACTGAAAACACCCTGTGACATAAATTCCCTCCACACAAGCCAGTCTTCTCCCAAGAAACTGCGAATCACAGCAAAAAGCAGTTTATCACAGACTTTGCACAATTTTCAGATAGACACTATACCTAATCACAGACTGGTTTTTGTTGTTGTTGTTGTTATTGTTGTTGTTGTTGTTGTTGTTGTTGAAAGTAAAGCTTTTGGTTAAAAGCAGACTACTTGGTTAAGTTCCTAGAGAGGCAGAGATTATAATTAAATTTTCTGCTACTTTAAGCAATTGGCAAACCTAACCCCCAAGTCATTTAAGGGTCAACTGAACACATGTAAGACATTCACTGTCTGCCCAAGCCTGTGTTTCAGTAGATGTTCACAAGTGAGCACAGATACATAAAAGGAGGTGTGTATGTGCTCGTATGTGTGTGTGCATATGATTCTTGTAGAACGGGCAGGGAGTGTATCATAGTATCATACGTTCCTTCAGTTTCAATGAAAGAAGTCAGGGCAGGAACTCAAGCAGAAAGTTGGGGGCAGGCCTGTTTCTTCTTTCACACAGCATTGCCTCTGACTAAGAACTCTCTTCATAGCTAAAGACTTATAAGAGGAACCTCTGGGGATGTTGCTGAATAACTAGCTCACAAGCACATGCTTCTCTGGCTTTCTTATACAGCCCAGTCCCACCTGCCCAGGGAATGGTACCACCCACAGTAGGTTGGCCCTTCCAACATCAATTAACAAGTTAGGCCATCACTACACAGAAAGATGGGCAATCCCTCAGGGCAAAATCTAATTGCTGGTTACAACTAACTAGGACAGGGGCTGGAGAGATGACTCAGCAGTTAAGAGCACTGGTTTCTCTTTTCAGAGACCCTGAGTTTAGTTCCCAGCACCTATATGATAGGTCACAACTGTTTGAAACTCCAGATACAGATCCCTCTTTTTGCTTCCCCGGGTACCAGACATATAAATTGTACACAGACATACATGCAGGCAAAACGCTGATAAAATAAAAAATATAAAAAGTTTATACCCTTCCAGTAAAGGAACTTCGGGGTTTATTTCTACCTTTCTTAAATTCTGGGCCTGATTATTATCCTGGAAGTGAAGGTCCATGTGAGCTAACAGGTGGCAGGCTCGGGGAGATTCAGTTAGATTATTTACATTTGTTTATTGAAGACTGCACATACCCTAAGACCCAGCATAAGAAAAACACAAACAATAGCATGATATCACTCAACATTTCACATAAGAAACAATGACAAAGACAATAGTGCTGTATAATTAAGGATTTACTAGGGAATCATTTTCAAACAAACAACAACTGGTCTACCCTTGAAGATGGAGACAGGCTGATCCTCACAATGGCGTACAAACAATCACAAAAAACGACTTCAATAGCAACTGCAGTCTTAGAACTCTCCTTCTAAAAGGCAGTGAGTGGAGACAGGGCATAGAATTCCTTTTGGGGACCTTCCAACAAACACCCACAGCTGTGCTATCAAGTTCTAACAGTAGGACAGTGCAGGACATTATTCACAGTGCAGCTGCCAGGGACTCGGTCTCCTTATCTCTGTGCTTCAGATT
The DNA here is from genome assembly GCA_028551405.1 of Uromys caudimaculatus. Taxonomy (NCBI): domain Eukaryota; kingdom Metazoa; phylum Chordata; class Mammalia; order Rodentia; family Muridae; genus Uromys; species Uromys caudimaculatus. The sequence goes on along the minus strand of CM052712.1, from coordinate 39,612,873 downwards.
CATCAGATATCATTTCCACACACAGAGCTGGAAACTCAGGTCACCCTCTTAGTAATACTCTTTTCTCAATACACTCCACGTCTTATATTTCTACAGAGTATCTGAAGACATGCTAAACTGAGCTGGGATTAGGGTGAGGCAAGTAGGCGCCTAGGGGGCAAAATGTAAGGAGGTAACCTTCTCCAAGCACTAAATCCTGGAAGAAAAACAAATGCTCCAGTTCAAAGGCCTAGCTCAAGAGGACAAACTGGTTTTATTTCCAGACTGTTTGTGACAATAGCAGGTGTGTTATATGCCCCAGGACTAGACTGTTGCTAATCTGCTTAAATCCCACAGTGTTTACACATTGAGAGCATCTTTGATTATTAATCTCACATAGAGTTTAGGACTTCAAAAGGGTTTTCCGCTCACAGTAAACAAAGCAGTGTTTCCGGAGGCCCATGATCTGGAAAGGAAACACTGAAAGTGTGGACTGGAGAAAATACAATGTAAAGCCAGAATGAAAAGGAACAATTTTGCAAATAATAAAATAGATTTATTTTATAAGGGTCTCTTATACCCCTTGAAATCACTAGAAAGATGGGGGTGACCTCCAGTTACTGACACTCTTTGCCTTCACCTTCTCAGTGCTGGGGTCACTGGTGTGAGCCACCACACCTAGTTTTACAAGGTATGGGGGATTGAACCCAGGACTCTGTAAAATAGGCAAGCACTCTCCCAGCTGAGCTACATCCCTGGCAAATAAAACAATGCAAACAAAGCAGACTGGAAATCACTATAGCTTTGAGGCTTGTGGAAACCGAGGAGACCCTGCCCTGAATTTTCCATCTCGCATCCATACTCAGAGACTGTCCCAGGTCTGTGATGATATCCAAATCCCTCTCTACCTGCCATAGGCTGCCCACCTCTAAACTGAGCTGACTTTAGTTCCTTCGTGTGTCATGTAGATTTTAATTTACCTCCATTCCGGTGAACTCTCCTCTATTCCCAGTCAATAGAAATCCATCCAGGCCTAAAAGCTCCAGATGGGTTCCTATTTCCAGCCTTGTTTCCATCCAATATAATTTTTCTGTAGTGTGTTCCCTGTATTTAAACCACAGATTGTCAAGCTTCCAGAGGTCAGCGGAGATGGCCCCAGCTTGTCCCCTCTGCCCTCTGTTCACCGTGGGGTTCCAGCAAACAAGCTTTTTCCAGTTTGGGGACCTTATTTTGTTCTTCATCTTTCTCATCCTCCAAGTTCTTTTTCAGCTCTGTTTCAAACTTGCTTCCCTCTCAGTTTGGTTAACTTCTATCTTACCTTCCATGAATGACTGAACTTACTCTTAAGTTCAAATTTCCCGAGTGAGTGGGACCCCTTGCCTTATGTCTCCATTCTCTTGGTTAAGCCTCTTGGTTAAACCTTAGCAGTCCTTTAAAATGTGTTTAGTTGGCTGTCTTCTCCATGCCTTTACAACGTCTCTGAACATGCATGCTCAGTTGAAATGTTAAAAGTTGCTCCTCTGCCTCCCGTCCCCTAACTTCATCAGTTCATTATCCACATGGCGGATATGCCCATGAGAAATGCCAGAAAAATAACAAGGAGCCAAGAAAAGCAACAACCCTGAGCTTGTGGTCTAGGTCCAAATCTTCTTCCAGTCTACTAATTAAAGCTCCCCAATGCCACAGTCGGAAATGCCTTATCCTTCAAGGGTTCATGTGTTAGAGACTTGGTTGGTGACAGTGTTGAGATCAATGAAAAACTTTAAAAAAATGTGGCTTGTCAGCTGGGCAATTGAAGTCAAAACTTAAGGGTTCTTTGGAAAGTCAATTATGTTGGATGGTGTTTTGTTGGCACAAACACATGAAGGAGTGTTTTCCTAAAGTGGACACAAGTGAAAGATTAAGACAGACAGAAAATAAATATTATCTCTGTTTTTGTATCATCTCATAAATTTCCTCAGATTTACTGAGGAAGAATATGAGAGCAGATAGAGGGGTACCTAGCTTTACTGAATGTTTTATTGCCATTTCTTTTGCTAACACTTTCTAAGACCAAAGTTATCTGAGCAATAGTATTTTTGTAATGAAAAAATGTCTGTTACAAAATAAACTTTTTTTAAAAAAGTCAATAGGAGGGAACATGTGACAAATTAAGATTATCCTGAAAGTTTTGCTTTGTGACTTTTGGTTCCTGTTGTTAGAATTTCATTGAATAGGCAGTTGTTATTTATACGTGCAAAAAGAAACCACAAAGAACATGATCAGAGCTAGGTATGGCGCAACGAAGGTTCCGGTGACAGCATAAAACTTATAGTAATGGCAGATGTATGCTTCGAGAGCTGCAATGGTCAGCACTAAACATGGTGTGAGAAACAAGCTTTTGAAGGGCCAGGAGATCAATCCTAGAAATGTGGGAGGAAGTGGGAGATGTTTGAAAGCATGAATGGAGTATCTAACTCTAGCAGAAGCCTCTGTCCCACTCGGCAGAGAAGATTAAAGTCTGAGGGAAAAGAGGGTGTTGGAAGCCAGAAAAAATGATGGAGCCACAGAAAGGTAAAAGATAATTGAGTAAAATGGCCTGCTCCCCATGTTTGTTTTTCTGGCTAAGTTTAACTCAGTAAATGATGCCAGTTCTCTATCCACCACCATGATAGAGATTTTCCTTTGTAAATACATTTTCAAGCAAACATATAATACATTACTATATAATAATGATTCAAAGTAAAGTTGTAACATGGGTACCACAAAAACCATGGCAAGATTTCAAAGGTAGAATCCGAATGTCTGAAATTTGTGGCTGCTCTTAGCTAAGTCTTCAGTTTTCATCCCTTAAAATCCTGGGTCTACTGTTCTCCATCTATCTTACTGGTACTCAGACAGCAAGGGGAATGCTCACTAACTTTGTCCTGGCCATTTTGATTGGAAAGGCAACTGAAATACTGTTTTCCACCTGCAAGTGGTACCTTTCTTTTCTGGAAGTGTAAGAGGCAGGGACTTTGCTTTGAGTATCAACCACAAACAGGTAGCTAAGTGCTTTGTTTGTGGTTCTAGGGATAGAACTCTGGGTCTTGTGTGCAGGCTAAGCAAGCATTCTACCTCTGCTTCTGAGATAAAACCACTCCTTTCCTCTGGATATGGGCACTGAGGTGCAGGCATCATTCAAATGAGGACCCTACAAGTTGCCATGGGAAGAACAGAGGTCAGAGAGGCCATCCTAGGTTTGATGATGCCCATAAGCGGCGAAAGATTTGGGTTAGAAGATAAGTCTAAGGCTTTGGCCTCTGCTATTTTGTGAAATGTCAAGCTATCAAATGTGGGGTTAGTATGTTCTCAACCACATCATGATCTTAAAATAAAACAAGCGCCAAAGCCTTGAATTCAACCATTTTCATATTCCAAAGAGTATTTGCTGCTACAGGCTATCTGAAGCCACATCAAACAGACCACTGTGACATGAGGACTATTTGGAGCTGAGGCATTTTAAGAACGGCAGAAACAAAAAGGATGCCCTGGCCTCTCTGCAGCACGAGAAAAGAGGCATACTCATCACCACAGGGACTGGGGAAGCACCTATGTAGAAGGAACTTGCCTAACCAATGACGGAAGAAAATTTCTTGTTACAAAAGCCCAGGAGAGAGAAGCTCAGAGAAATCACGCAGAAATGCATAAGTTTGATCTTCTTTTAATTGTCGTGCTTTGTTCAACTTGTTGTAAATGCATGGGGTTTGGTGATGACTTGGGTCTTCATTTCACAGTACCCATATCCACATTTTAAAAACCTGAATGCTTTTCTTTTACTGGTCTATTTTATGTCAATTTAATTTTTGAGCCCAGTAAAAATTCTAGGAAAGTAAGTATTTTAGTTCATTTTTTGCTATAATAAAACCCTTGAAACTGAGTAATAAATAAACCATAGAAATGCATTCGTCTCAAGGTCCTGGAAGCTGGAAAGTCCAAGGGTACAATTCTGGCAAATGGCAAGAAAGGGCAAGAGCCAGAGAGCAGCCTAGAATGGTGCAGAAGTCGGCTCTTTATCCAGAGTGTGCTCCATGATAGCCACCCCACTGTCCTGATAATGTTAGCAATCTATCCACAAGTGCAGCACTCTGGTGACCTAATCACCTACTAAAGATTCCACCTGTTCACACTGTTGGGTTTGGGTTAAATTGCAGTGTGCTTTGGGGACACAGTCAAACCATGGTAAAGGTAAAATTCCAGCCCCCTCCCCATTCCTGTAACTAAACATCCAGTCCCACAGCACAGGGCTAGAGAGATGGCTCAACAATTAAGAGTACTGGGCTGCTTTCCTGGAGGTTCTAAGTTCAATTCCCAGCAACTATAGAATGGCTCACAACCATCTTTGATGGGTTATGATCCTCCTTCTGTTAAATAGTTGTATATGCAGACACAGTACTCTTATACATAAAATGTATTAATAAATCTTGAAACAAAAAAAGGAAAGGAAGGACAGAAGGAAGGAAGGGTGTTTTATGTGGCTTGCCATGAAGCTCTCCTGGGACGCTACAGAGAGACAATTGGAAATGAGAAGGGATAGGAGGGGCTACTGAGGACATCCTGAGCCCCTTCCAATTCAGGGCATACAGATGTTTCTTTTGGAAAGACAAAATACTAGTGAGTGTTGGCGCATCCATTTTTGGATCTCTTTCTCCAGCTTGTGTGCAGCTTTTGTTTTATTTCTGCTTCTGATATTTTGGAAGCCTCAAGACTTCAGCTAAAAATAAGGACTTTCCTTTGGGGCATGCTGGCTAATGAATATGGATAATATCTAGTTTATACTAGCCCCTCCCCTTTTTCTTCTAAATAAACTGATTTCAAAATCAAAAATCAATTGCTTTGCAATAATTACATGATTGATGATTAAATGGCAAACTGTTAAATTCCTCTAACTTCTCTTTATTTCTCTATAGTGCAAGTTCATTCTATTTGCTTCTGGTTTAGTTCAGTGTGGCTATACTAATGTGATTTTTAAAAAAAATTTCTCTCTAGTTTTATTTTCTCCTTCCGTCAATGTAATGTATATCTGGCCTTCCAAGAATTTTGGGATCCTGGATGTTACAGCAAAATGCAACAGTGCCCTCACTAAAGACCTTTTGATTTCTTGCCCGTACAGATGACTATTAAGAATAAAAAGCTTCACGAATTTAAAAAATAGTACAATTTCTTCCCCTGGTTTTGATGGCTTAAGCAGAGCTGTCAGTTTTGTCAGGCTAGGGGATAAAACCATTTTTATTTGCAAGACTCTCACAAATATGCTATGTGGGCTTTTATAGTTAAAAATGCATCATCTCCTCCAAGTGTAAATATTTTCCTGGGATGAGAAATGCAGTAAAACCACGGGTCCCAGCCTTTGTGGTTGGTACAAACAAACCTCGCTTTTTTGAGCTTTTGGTCTTTAAATGTGACAGCCACGGGGTTTTATTTTAAAGGTTATACTTTGCATTTTTCCCCCAAATGTGTTTGCAAGATTTATTCCTGTGTGGTTAAATCTTTCCAGAGCTCTGAAGTCACCTGCTAGGCTTGGCCCCACGGTCCATATGGGAAATCACTTAGAGAAGGGAAACAGTATTCCCTTTGTATCTCTAACTACGCTCTGGCTCAGCTTCCCTGTCACAATTAACTGAGTTTCCAAAATTATTTTCCTGGCCTGCACTATGATCCTTTTCTTCTCTCAGAGAGCAAAATTGCCTTAGCCCAGCTTCATACCTTAGCTTTCAAACGTCCACAATGCTTCTACTCTTCTGCTGTGTGTAGCTGAGCCCCCGGGAATCATGGAGTAATTTAAAAAACCTGCAGACCTAGAAGAAGCTCCTTGCCCATCGTGTTTGCCATATATAGTGCTGTAAGTAAGTACTTCTTCACTTGCATATTTCTCCTAAGATGTATTCCAAATATGTGGTGGCTGAGGTGGTGATACATCCTCATTTACATCCACGTCTTTACAAATGTTCTATGATACATACATATTATATATCAGAAGAGGGAAAGGGTTTTTCCCAAAGTGAGACCACATGAAGAGTATAGCGACTCTTCAGGCCAGCAACAGACCCTGATTCTAGTCACTGCTAGTCTTCAAAGTGGGTTGTATGCATTTCTCTCCATGCAGCCACGAGGCAGGAAGCATAACCCACACAGCCCTACTGTTCAAGCTGAACACTTGCGACCACTGTTGTGAATGGCAGCCAAAATGCAATGAGTAATAATAATGTCACATCGAGGTGCCAATCATTTGAGGCTATATAAAGCGAACATTCCAGAGGCTCATGCCCTTCTTCGGTCTGGCCTTTCCTTGTCTACTTTAATATCTATTTTTTTTTAAAGCAGTATCCCTGTAATGCAGCTCTTCTTTATGTCATGTGGGTTAGCAGTTAATACCCGCAGTCCCTTCCATTCTACTGTGGTCAAGCGGATGCAAGGCTTTCATTCAAAGTCATAAAATGTAGAACTAAAAGGTCCTATTCATGGAGCCTTTGAGAGGACTCCTCAGAGTCACAGAACCTTTTGAAAGTGAATGTGAGACTGGTTTAGGAAGGTGCAGCGTTTGTAAGGAAGAAGAGCCAGGGAGCTGCCTACAGACAATGTCATCCGTCAGCAGAACCGTGATGCAAGTCCAAGTCTTCTCATTACAAGTCCTACCTCTTTTCAGTATTTTCATTCATTTGCACATATAGTCCACTATCACTCCAGTAAGAAGAACACATTTTTATTGTAGAAGCCATCTGCCAAAAGAACTTCCCATGTTTTCCTTTATATTTTAACTTGCCAGGGCATCAGAGAAATCGACATCCCCTTTTCTGGATACCTCCTTGAATTTGCTTGGTAGTTCTGCCTTCTGGTCTTTGTATATAGCACAGTTGCCAAAGGGGCAGAAAATCGTACCCCTGGCCAGACTCTTCACCCTGTACTTTTTAAAAAAAGTCACTTTCTCTATTATTTCCCTTTCTGCTGAGTATAGAAGTAAAAAAAAAAAATTTAAAAAAAATAAAAAGGCACAGAGAGAGACACATCTGGAAATTTGAGTTGCTATGGATTTAGCACTGGGATGAATAACCACTGTGTAGAGGAAGCCCAGAATACGTGGCACACCCAAGAACTATTGGTACTATATTGACTAAGCAATCAGCAAGCCAGGTCTCCAACCAAGAGGTCCATTATAAATAATCAGCATGTTTGGAGCACAAATTTCTTGCCAGGATCAAAATAGAAGCAGATGGCTGGCATTCCACTTTGTGGAACAACACCAGACATTATACTTTAAAACAAATGCTGGATGTGGTGGCACACACTTTAATCCCAGCATTTGTGAGGCAGAAGCAGGCTAATCTCTGTGAGGTTGAAACCAGGCTGGTCTACACAGAGTTCCAGGAAGTCCCAGAGCTATATAAAGAGACCCTCTCTCAGAAACAAATAATATAAAAGGGGAACAAAAAGAACCGCTCTCCCTTTTTCTAAGTTTCCATCATGTAAAGGATCCGATAAAAAAAAGGAGACTAGAAGCCTGGGGAGATAGCTCAGCAGTTATGAACACTGGCTGCTCTTTCAGAGGACCCAAGTTTGACTCCTAGTATGCACATAGTTGCTCACAACCACCCATACCTCCAATTCCAAAAAATCTAACACCCTTTTCTGGGCTCCTCAGACACCATACATGCACATGATGCATAGACATACATGTAGGCAAAATTCCCAGACACATAAAATAAATAAAATTTTAAAGTGAAAAATAGGAGACCAAGCAGACAGGCATGATAGTTCATGACTATAATTCTATTTACTTGGGTAGCTGAGGCAGAAAGACCTCAAGTTCATGGTCCATCTGAGCAATTTAGGAAAACCTTGCCTTAAGATTTAACAAGTGGAGGGCTGGGAATATAGCTCAGTAATAGAGTACTTGTCGTCCAGCATCCACAAAGCTCTGGGTTCCATCCCCAGTGCATCTGCTTCAGATTCTGATTTATATGAATAAGATTAGTATCTTGACGATAGTTTGTCTTTGACAATGTAAGGGTAGGATAGTATCACATTGGTAGAAACAGGAGACAAAGTCTGGTTGTACAACTTCAGGAGCAGAAAGTAAGTACTTCCAGTTTTGTTACCCTAACCAGGCAATGTTCTTGGTTCTGTCCTGGTCTGAGACAGGAATATCAGAAGGGAGATTTAGTTCCCAGTGTGCTTTTTCCTTCTCAGGTACCCTTAATGTGTAGCCCTGTCTGGGTGCTGTACATAGGACAGGACAGAAACTGAAAAGAAGCACATTGACTCCTCATGGCTGGATCAACTTAACGGAGCAGCCTCATCTCCATCCAACTCCACATGTCCCTTGTCTCACTCAAGTCTCTGCTATAAGCCCTGTAGAAAGCCCGAAGACTAGCAGTTTGAAGGTATCCCACTTACAAGCACTGCTCCTGTTACATGAGAGCTATACTGTCTTCCTTTTAAGTCTCACCAATAAGCCTATTGTAAATTCCTTTCGCCACTCATCCTCCCATTGCCTGTGAATCTCATTCTTCTAGTTCAGGAGACCGGAACCCAGAAGCCATTAACTCTGATAACCTGAGGCAAGAGAGAAAACCTCTGAGGAACCTAAAGACACCCAACTTTTCCCATTTCAATATCTTTTCTCATCTATTATAAGGGTCCTATCTGGTGCTCTGACAGATGACAAAAGACAGATTAGGAGAAGAGCATAGCAGATGTATTTAAAGTTTCACATGACAAAGGAAGCTTCTGAAATGAAGACTCTGACACCCAGGTTAAACTTGTTTTGGATCAACAAAAAATGGATGGGAGCTGATGCTACCAGTCTAAGGTGGAACTTGACAAGGCCTGTCTAGAGAGAGGAGAAGGGGACAAAGTAGCAGAGGAGATAAAACCAACCAGCCATGTGAGTTTCCCGGGAAGTGGCCTCTTAGGCCTGGGGTGGGAGAGGAAGATTTAGGAGTGCCCAGTCACTGGGTTAGTCAAGGCATTCTAAGAATATCTAGTGTGTACATGTGTTTTCTATTTGTGGATCCGAAATAGCTCCTAGGCAGGTACACGCATGCAACTGAACACAAAGGAACACAAAGCAGTGTAGACAAAACTAGATGGTACAGGGTAGAAGGTGATGGAGGAAAGATGGGATAAAAGGTTGGGAAGACCGTAGTCTGATGTCAAATTATTGTCTACACCTTAGTGTATTTCAGTACATCATAGGTCATACTTTGGGATACTGAGTTTTACTTACCATAACAGGTAGGGAAAGCCATGCTTCTCTAAGTAAGTAGGAATTAGTTCCCATACTGGTAAGTATCACTGTAGGTCAGGACAATTCCCAATTCCAGAGGCTTGTTCTACCAGATGGAGTTTGTTCAAGAATGTCATGAGTTTACAGATCAGAAATGGACAGTCTGAGGCTCCAGAGATGACTCAGTAGTTAGAACTCTTGATGATCTTCCAGAGAACCATAGTTCAGTTTCCAGTACACACACTGGTTGGTTCACAACCACCTGTAACTCCCACTCCAAAGAATCCAATACTCTCGTGTACTCTCCACAAAGACCTACATGTAAGTGGCATACAAACACAGACACATGACATATACATAAATTTAAAAATACACAAAACAATGTTTAGCAGAACCTTCCCCTAATGAATAAAGATTTCAAGGGACCAATCAATGGGCAGTGGATATAGAAGGTGGGCTGGGAGTTTTAGAGAGGAGAGAGAGAGGAGACAGAGTAGGAGAAAGGAAGATGGAGGAAGAGAAAGATGATCCCGATTCTGTGTGGCTTTAATAGCCACAGGTAGCTATGAATATCTCATAAGGGATGGATAATTACAGGACAATTTGTCTCATTTAGGTGGGCAGCTTATGCCAATATCAATTGGCTCTGAGTTCATTGTGTGGATGTTTTGTGGAGTGAGAATTTACTGATATAAATCTAACTAATAAATTACAAGCCTCTAGAGTTTTGATTTTACTTGGTTACAGGGATTTGTGATGGCTAGGTGTCGCTACATGGGGCTAGCCATGGAGGAGGCAAGACTGCTGGGGCCGTAGAGTAGCCGGTGTTAGTGTGGGATTGTGCCTTTTTATATTTTACGCAACAGCAATGGCCATTTGCAGCCCTTCTTTCTCTCTTCACAGACACTCCACTCACAAACTACAGCTAAGTTGGGAAATATCAGAGAAACAGACCTTCAGCCAGGTTGTTCTCCAAATAATGCTAAAGATACACACATACTTCACTTCACAACACTCAGGCCAAAGACAGGTTTAACCACTGTCTTCTTCTTAAGCGTTTCCTTTTCTGTGAAAATTTGGTAGGAAATAGGATGGGAAGCAATCAAGACAGACTGGGCATTACATGACCCAAACCCCTTTACTAAGCTGGCTTAGCCCTTTCTTACAACAACCACAAAACCACAGTCTCTTGTCTCTTACTAAAGAAAAAAAAAGGGGGAAGTGAGTCAGCTAGATTATGTTAATCCCGTAGGTGTAAGGAGAAAGACCACCAACCTAAGCCATGGCCAAATTAATAAAAGCAAGCTTTTTCTACATACTTGCATTTTCTTTCCCTAAGATGTAGTTCAAGAGATTAGCATCGGATTTAGGAAAAATAGGAATTTATAGCTTAGGAGTAAAGGATTTGCAAACAGGGTTTTGCCAGGCAAGTAGGCAGGGTGATCAACTGAGGCAGAACATAAACATAACAAGTCGGTCAGAACAACCTTCTGAAACGAAGGCATGCTTGCAAGGTATCATAACAAGATGGCCATAACAACCACCGGAAACAAAGGTGTGATTGCCATTTCCTGGAACACATGGTACAGCACTGTCTGCAATTAAAGTTACAGGAAGGGCATAGTCCAATCCTTGACAGAAAGATTTCATTATAGACAGGAATGAACCTAATTTGTCTTTAGTAAATAAAATTTCAAGCCCAAGATGGAGGCAGGCTGGTTTATCAATTAGAAAACTTCTTCAATTCAAACCCAGACTAGAACTGGGTAAATACTTGACAATAATTCCTATTAGTTTGATCCAAATCATGATTCTTCCTTAACTGCTAAACCCTTAATCATAATCTGTAGTGTGTACAGATTTTGGCTCTTCACTTCTCTGAAAGATGACAAATGTTGAGCACCACTCATTCTGACTTTTGGTGTAATTAGATTCCTAGAATAAAGCAAAATTATCACCTCTTCCTCCTCCTCCACCACATCCCCCTCCTCCTCCTCCTCCTCCTCCTCCTCCTCCTCCTCCTCCTCCTCCTCCTCCTCCTCCTCCCCCTCCTCTTCCTCCTCCTCCTCCTTGCTCTTCCTTCATTCAGGCAAAATACAGATATTTCAAAAAACAACAAACAAAACAAAACAAAGGCTAAGGGAAAAAGAAGATGCTTAATACAACATAGAGTTCACTCTCCCCCTCCCTCCTTCTCTTTCCCTTTCTCTCTGTCTTTCTGTTCTTCTCCCCCCCCTTTCTGTTTCTCTGTGTGTCTCTCTGTCTCTCCCTCTTTGTGCTCTCTCTCTCTCTCTCTCTCTCTCTCTCTCTCTCTCTCTCTCTCTCTCCCTCTCTCCCCAATAAATGAAAGTCCAATGAAGTGTTGTTCATCTGCTCATCACCAAGATAAAAGTCTGCCCCTGCCACCAATTCCCCTTATTTACACACCATAGCAGGAGAAATCACCTTTGTTTGAAGTCCTGACTTCTGACTTCCTGAATTTTGGACACTCTCACTTAACAAGTTCCCCTCCTTCAGATACTTCCTTTGCATGAGGAGGCTTGGTTTCTTTCCATTGGTAGGTGTTAAGCTCCTTGAATCTGTGGGCTCCTTCTAACCTGTTATTCACCAAGAACTTAAGCCGGCACTCTGTTTCAATTCTCCATGCATAAGATAAGCTAAACAGGAAGGAAGGGCCAGAGGAAAGAGGATGAGGTTGAGGGAGTTGGGAAGTAAGCCATTACTTTTCACAGCTTTCTCTGCCACAGCTTTCCAATTCAATTTTCAATTTCCTTCTCATCTTGATTCCTCTCCTAATCAAATTTGAACTAGAGATTAGTAGACAAGTGCTCACCTTTAAAACTACTCCATCAACAAAATAGACAAGCCTAGGTCCTAAGACTTCAAGTCTTGTGATCTGTTCAAGATTATAATTACTCTAGAAAAAATAATGCAACAAGCTGGGTCTGAAATTCATGGTTGACTTCATAGAAGTGATCAGGAACACTGTTGGCTGTGATGGCACGAGAGGCACAGAAAGGAGAACCCTAGTTGCTGCTTCCTGTGTACACTAAAGAATGGTGGGAGGCTATTCGGGAATTCATTACTTTCTACTTCCTTTCAATGCACCCAACACTGCACATACACAGTACATAAAAGGATAAAATGGGACAAAGATCCTCTTGACAGCCACTAAGAAACCTGTCAACTTGACTGCTTTCAAAGAAATCACAGTATAGATTGGCACAGTGATTGCTATTACAATCTATTGTTATGGACATTCAGCTAAGCTTCAGATGAGTCTATTGTCTAGAACATGCCACTCCTTTTGCAGCAAGATTAATTGAAAGACAGCTGGGCTGAAAAAACTCCAGTGTCTTGGGTTACTATGCAAAAAATCAATTTGATCTGCACAGCAAAATGAAGCTCGGGTTCAGCCAATTCGATGGCAAAAGCTAACCTTTAAGTAGAGACTATCCCCTAGCTCATACCCAAACAAGCCAAATACCCTGCTCTAGAAGTAATGCCCCAAATTAACCTGCTAGCCCCACCGGCCCAAGGACCAGGCAACCTCCTGGAATTCTGGGAGTTGTAGTTCTTGGAAAATAACAAAGTCTCATGGGAAAGTACAGTGGCCTGTAGGGTTGTCTGTATAAAATCCTGGAACACATGGTTCAGGGCCATTCCAGCTGGGAAACTCCAGAGGGTGGTCCTGACCAAAGTCCATCTCTTGGTCAGTATTTAATATTTAATAAAGCTTGCTTTAAATTTGGCTCCAAATGGAATTGGTTTTTCTCCAGTGAATGTCAAGATTAACAGTAGTCAAATAGGTCATTACTGGGTTTCCATACTCTGCCTGTGAAAGTCCACTACGCAAAACACTACTACTGTCCACCTCATAACCTCTTCTGCTTCCTGCTGTTGCTTCCCTGCTGAGCTCATTACTCAATCTTTGGCCCTGTTTATGTTTTCTTTTAAAATAAGAAAGTACCCCAACCATGAGGATCTGAGTTCCATCTCAGCCCTCACGTACAATGCCAGAAGTGAAAGCATGTGTCTGCAATCCTAGGGCTGTAAAAGGTGGAGCCAGGTGAGGGCCTGGAGTTCTCAGGCTAGCCAGCCTAGTGGAAGCAGTGAACCTTGTGTTTAGTGAGAATCCATTTGTAAAATAAGGCGGACAGAGCCAGTCTACTGCCTCAGCTGTAAAGGTGCCTTCTGCCAAGGCTGCCCAGCTTGGTAACCTGAGTTTGACTCCGAGGACTCACATTGTTGGAGGAAAACAAAAACAAAATCAAAAACTGTTATCTTCCTACCCCCATGAGTAAGGCAGGTACCCACCTACACACACACACACACACACACACACACACACACACACACACACACACACACACGGGGGTGGGGGGGAGAGGGTGAAACTAAGGCAGATTGTGACTGAGGAAGACACACAGCCTCCACCTACAGCCTCCACACACCCTCCACACATGTGGTCTCACACACATACACTATGTATGTACATGCACATGAAAAGATGATGATGAACTTTGTGTCACTGACAGGAACACAAAGCAGCGAGTGACTCTACTTGGCCCGTCGGATGAATGTTGAAGACGGCTCCACTTCACTCCGGGCCCCAGGGCCTGTGAAAGCGAGCTGTTTCCTAGGATTCCCACCACTAGGAAACTTCCTTAAAATGATATGGATGGACAGATTCTTTGCAGCCACTTCACCTTCTTTATTCTTGCTGTTAAAATGATAATTTTATATTCGCCATTTAAACAATTTGCACTTTATCCTATTGCCCCTAACATTGCCAGTTTTTAAGTGCTTACTACATCAGACACTAATTTTTGTCATCTAATTACTCAAAACAAAACAACTATGTGAGGGGTCCGCTTATTCGCTACACCTCACAAATGAAGAAATAGCAAGGGTGTGCACTGAACCCAGGGCTTTCGGCTGGGAAACAGAAAGATGAGATTGGAACAGGTTCTTTTGCTTCATAGCCAGCTTTTTTTTTTTTTTTTTAATTTCTATGATTCAGCATTTTCCTGATCAGTTTGGCTTATTTTTTCCTAAATCAAATGGAAGCAATGCATTGTTCTAATATGTGTATCTTCTTCCAGCAATACAGTCTTTTGCCTTGCAGCTTTTTGCTAAGTATTTGAAAGGAGGGGGAACTTCAAAGACTGGGTAAGGAAAGAGAGAGGAGCAAGGAAAACAGGAGAACATGATGGGAAGACTGGCATGATTAGGTTGCTCGCTTCTATCAAACCTTTCTGCTACAGCCACAGCACCCACTCCCCATTCCCAGCTTCCTGTTGGGGGTGAGGCTGGGAGGTGAAGCACAATACATTTCTAATTTTCTGCATGGATGCCTTAGTTACTATTAAGATATTGTCAAAGGGAAGTAATTTCAAAGAAGAGAAGCTAGTCTGATTAAGAAGTTCGATTAAGATTGGCTTTTGAGAAAATATTAAAAGTTTGCGGGTGGGGGAGAAAAGATTAAGATCAGAACCTGTTAAAGGGACTCTCTGGTATCACAATAGCTGAAGACACGGGCTCTGCAGCACAGCACAAAGCCCTCATATTCACAGCCCCTTTTGTGATAGCAATCACAACAAGTATGCACTGTCACCCTGTTCAAGGCCACGCACACCCTGGGCGCTCTGGTTCTAATAAGTTTCATGTTGCAGGTCAGAGCCTGGAGGTCCTCTGTTTAATTATGCCATCCACCCCACCTTCTCTTGCTGGACTCTTGCTAAAATGTAATTATAACACAAGGAGTCTAGCCTAGTCTTGCCCCTTGAAGTCTGTAAGTAACTGTTTGTTACAGATTTGCTGAGGCCAATGTAACCACCTGTGATGTGGCTAACCGTTTGTTGACTTGACAGAATCTACAGTCTCTTGGGAAGCTCTGTGGATGTGCCTGTTAGGGAATTTCCATAGGTCTAAGTGAGTTAAAAAGACTCATCTCAAACTTGTGCAATACAAGTCTATGGGTTAGGGTCCTTGGCTAAATGAAAAGGAAAAAGTCAGCTCAATACCACATTCATATCTCTCCTTCCTTACGGTGGAGACCATGTGACCAGATGCTTCAAGCTCCCACCAAGAAGCCTTCCCCCATATGACAGTGTGTAGCCTGGAACTGTAAACCAAAATTATCCTTCTGTATCCATACAACAAAGCCATTCTGTTCTTAGATATTTCCTTGAGATCCCAGTTCGTATCTATGTGGGCAATGCAATGATCATAGCAATCATGGAACCTTCTGACAACTTAGGAGCTGTTACAATTCTCATTAAATATGTCTACCAAAGCATCATTCAGAATAGGCCAAAACTGGAAATAACCCAAACATCCATCAATATTTGCATATCTAAGCAAAATGGGACTTTCCCACATGGAATACTAGTTATTAACCAAAAGTACACCATGGATGAGCCTTTAAATGTGTTAGGCTTAGTGGAAGAAGCTAGACTTAAATGACTGCAAATATAATATTATTTACATAGAATTTCCGGCAAAGCAAACTTATAGGAAGAAAGCAGATCACCAGGGACCAGGGTTGGAGGAGGTGAGAGTCTAGATAGACCCAGGAGAGCTGTTTGTGTTGATAAAGATGCTCACCAGCTGTATTGTGGTGCTGGCTACACTGCTCTGTAAATTTCCTAAAAGTCGGAGTCGAGCAGCTATAATATGCAAGTTTTATGATATGTAAATTGTACCTCAATAAAGCTATTTAAAAAAGAGTTTCATGAGGCATATTAAAAAGGCCAGCAGGACTAGACTCTGATTGCCATCACACACATATTGGTGATAAACACAAAAGGAGAGCTGTGGATGTAATTAGCATCCATTTTTTTCATTTTATGTTTGTCCCAAATTACATTAATGTATACTATCCCATGAGTGAAAAAGATACCATGCTAACAGATGGCCCAAATTTTCTAATTTGAGAACAATCTCCTCCTGTGGGATTTTTCAGTTTCCTGCGAAAGCTTCCACAGTTAATTCTAGAAGACCATGTGGTTGTCTCATTGGGCTTATAAACTGAACTCTGCACCAGAATTTTCTCATAGGCTCAACTTCGTTCATTTCAATTCACTCCATTGTATGCCTGCAAGAGCTTTAGATAACATTACGTCCATGTGGTGATTTGACCTGTGAGGTCAGGATTTTCATAGCCTCTCGAAATTAACAATGAACAATATAAGAAAAATAGTACAAATATAAGCTAATAATTTTAATTTTTATTCCTGTTTTGGCTGAGAATGATATTACATGATATATCACAACCACCACACAATTTCAAGCCTGTAAAACAAACAATGAACACATTATATTTTCATATTGTGACACCATCTACTACAATATAACAAGCTTCTCCAATGAAGGTTGGAAAATATCCTAATTTGTGATATTATTGATATGTCATTAGAAGTCAATAAATACCTATACCCATTTAGCATAGTAACTATAGTAGATTCTCCCTTAGGGCCTATGAGTACTTTAACCGTAGATTCTTGACCCTAGTAACGGTACCAGGTAGGAGTTTCAACTTGTGTAATAGGCCTTAAATCTAGTGAGAAAGTGGGTAGTTACCCTCATGACATTTAAGCCACTATTATACAGGTGGGTATGACTTGCTAGGCTGGCCTCCCTGTAGTTCATCTAGTTCATAGCTGGGTAACAGTGGTGATTTTTTTTTTCTTCTCCAGATAGCATGCATAACACCTTTCAGTCCAGATCCATGAAAGTTAGCCAGCAGGGATAACACTTCCAGGTGAGTTCCAGCTTGACTTTTCCATGTTCTATGATTCAAGTATGTGGCCTTTTCATCAATAAGAAGACCTTTAAGTTTTAGAGAGTAACCAAGATATATCACACCCTCATCTTCTAAGGCTCAGAGACCATTGCAGAAAAGTAAACGAGCCAAGGGCAACAAATGGCAACATGAAAGCAGTGTTTTTCAGACGCAGCAGGATAGCTGCACATCTGAACTCATAGCAGTTGTGACAGCATGCACAAGACCAGCATAAGCTCAAGCCAGACACAAATCTCAACATGAAAAGGCATGTGCGTGAAGTCCTACATCTAAGCCAGATAACTATGGGGAGAGGGAGAATCATTTTTCTGTAACTGTGTAGCTTTTGGTGGACTGGTTGACCAGACTCCAGTAAAGACCATACATTCAAGAGAGTATATGAGCAATGCCAATGCACTTGAAGGGCTTTAAAAAGAAGAAGAAGAAAAAGGCCAAAGTTAGGTGGTCAGAGAAGAGAGGGATGGATCTGGGAGTAATGGTGAGAGGAAATAAACATGATCAAAGTACACTACATGAAATTCCAGAACTAACAACGAATTATTCCTCCATGATAAATGGAAAGCCAGTTTTCAACCTGAGACATTTAAGACTTGGAATTCGGTTCCAAAATCTGAACCTGTGAGGTTGCTGTCCTTGGCCTTTAGTCTCTAGCTGTGACATGGGAATTTTTACTACCACCATTTACTTCATCCTGTTCCAGGAGAGCATGTGTTTAGTATTTGTAAACACCATGCTAGTATACTCATGTTTCCATCTACCTATGACTATCCCTACCCTTTACTGTGCATTTAAACACCAAGAATCTGAATTTACTGACCCTGGCTCAACCAGATATAATAGCTATGCTTTTCTCATAGGCTGCTAGAAAACCAAGATCCTTATCTACAGAAGCTAGCACATGGGGTCTGTCTGCTGTGAGTGAGATTTTCAGAATAGATGGTTCTCCCTAGTGACAACCCAGGAAACCAAACAAGAACCCCAACCATAAGTACAGAAAGTGAGACAATTTCTCTCCTTTTTGTCTCTACTTCCAGCTTAGGACAAACTAAAGAAAACCAAGTATGCTCTCATATTCTATCAGCATTCCCTGCTGCTAGTTAACCCAACTGTAGCTCGCCCACACAAACAGCCTCCATCTGTAACTAACCTGACGCAACCTTTCTTTTTTTTTCCTACTAGGAAACTCTCCACTTCCTCTGCTTTTTCTGATCTCTCAGACAAAAGGCAAGTCACCATTGCTGCCCTCTTTGCTGTTGCAGCTCGAGGTAACTTTGCTTTCTGACTGGGTCAGTATTTTCACTGCACACACTGCAGTTGACCCCCTGACATACTGACAAGGAGGAGGCCTCTGAGGTCTAAATTGAAGAGATACAGGACACACATGGAAAACTGAGTCAATCTGGGTTTCCTGACAAACAACCTCAGCTTCATTATGCTGAGCTATTCAGTAGGCCCTTGAGATTTAAGGCCTGACAGAATGCACCAGAATGAATCTTCCTAAGTCCCATTGAGCAGATCAGTCTCTCTTCCTCATCAGATGTTTTAAGGAGTAGGAGACTGGGTTTCTCATAAAACCAGAAGGCTAGATACCAAAATTAGTTTAACATAAAGATAATAACTATAACTACATGTTAACAGAATTCTTTGGAAAGCTGAAGAATCCTCCCCGTTGTTGTTGGTTTGGTTTGGTTTGGTTTGTGGTTTTCTTGCAATTATCATTCCCTTTGAGCTAGGGACTTCTCCCAGGATTGACTGGTTCTGAGCCTGATGAATACTCCCCACACAACCTCTTGACAGGAGCTGGATCCAGCCTATGCTTGAGTGGAGGGTATATTTTTCTGTAGCATCAAAGGCTGATGCTCTGCACATATTACCCACCCCTCTGTCTCTTGACCACACTTTGGCCCTGTGCACAAAAGGAAGAATTGAGCTAATGGCTTCCCAATTGTGTTCTACTCCCCCCCAGATGCCCTTAGCAACACTCTCCTCAGAGTGGAGCCACCACTGTAGCCACTGATTTGGGGAGTTTTGTTTTTAGCCCCTAAGTTCTATGGGACAATGAGTAGATTAAAGAAGAAACTGCTCTTGCCTTTATCAATGTGGTAAGACAAAGGGGACAACTCAAAGTTGGAGGAGGCTAGGGATTGAGACCGAGCTCAACTCAGAGAATGATGAGGACAGTACAACACTTAAACCAATGTGGAAGCTGAGGGGTTTGTGGCTTGAAAACTACTCAAGAAACAGTAAGATTAAAGGTCTTCTTACCTAACTGACCCAGAAAGATGTGTGCTGACACAGAACTAAATGAACCAAGCTCTGGAACAGAAGCAGGACTCGGAGAAGTCTATCTGGAGTTGGGTCTGGGAAGCAAGGTATTGTCAAGGTGACGTCACAGTCCCTTCACTTCCTGTGTTCTATGCTCAACTGTGCAACCACCCCACTGTCCACTGTCGGTGCAGCCAAGGGCATGCCAGTCCTCTTGGGGATACAGCCAGAGTCCAGGCAGCCAAGGGCATTCCATTCTTCTCCAGTGATACCAGACGATGTGGGTTGTGTGTTAGAACAGAATCTGGCAGTGAGCTTTCACGGACTGCCGCTATAGACCATTGTGCAAGTTGTTTCTATTTGTTCAAACTGTTCAAACTCCATTTCCTCGTATATAACATGAGAACAGTCATATCTGATTAGTGTGCTGCTAGTGGAGATAGTGTAAACAACAAGCCTGGCATAGATTTGTGGCTCCATAAAAGCATCTACTACAGCCTGGGGATGTGGCTTGGTGGCAGAGCTGTTGGCTGGCACATGTGAACCTGGGTTCAGCTTCTACCTAACGAAGCAAACCCAAACCATAACACATGTAACACTGCTGCTGTACTTCTGCGGTGATTACTCTGGCTATGAGTCCTGGTTGGTTGGTTTGTTGTTTGTTTGTTTGTTTGTTTGTTTGTTTGTTTTTGAGAGGGGGTTTATCTGTGTAGCCTTGGCTGTCTTGGAACTCTGTAGACCAGACTGTCCTAGAACTCAGACATCTTTCTTCCTCTCCTTCTAGCGGTCTTCGATTAAGGACATATGCCACACCCAGCTGTGTCCCACTTCTTAATATTGTTATTTTTACTTAAATCAGTGTGAAAGTTTGAACACTTATGTAGCTGAAAGAAAATTCTAAGACGCTCACATGCACACTTCATTTCGAAGCATGTTCTGGCCCTAACAGGAAGACTGATAATGACCCCCAATGGGTCTTTTCCATTTCTAATTTCACTCATTCTATGGTCCTGCGATTACTATAGCCAACTAATCAACTAAACATAATTATGCACAATTCCAAACATATTATGAAGTAATAAGGCCTTTATTTTTCATTGTGCCCTGAATCTTGTATCATTAGAGATGCAGAATCAAAATTTAATTTGGGCTCACCGAACGGAAAGTCAGAAGAGTGAAATGGAAGACAAAGAGGCCTAGAATTTTTCTTTTCAGCTTGTAGAAAACCACCTGTGCCCAATTGTTACTGGGCTCAAAGAGCCTCACACCTGCCTGATCACACATCGGACTTGCCCCGCCCACCTGAGTAGTATAATTGATCCTGAGTCCTTTGAGAACACACACATGTTAGGCCTCTATGATGGAATGAAAACGATCATACAGGAAGCTCTAGGTTCAAGATCCCAATAAAAGAAAGAGGAAATAAATGCTAGTGATCGGTCCTTCTGAAAGAATTGACCACACTTCTGCCCAGACTATCTGGACATGCTCTGATCACCCCCCAGCCTGGCATATGTATCTAAAGCCACTGTTCAGACTTAGAAGTGAAAGTGAGGAAATAATGCCCTAAGTATATTAATGAAACACAAGGAAGAACACAGGCTTTATAAAGCACTGATAAAGTCAGCAGCCTACCATTAGGGGAAGTAATAAATGCACCACATCCTATAATCTATAAAATAACCAGCTAGGATGAATCATTCTTATCTAAGGGTGAAAGGCGGTGTGGTTCACATATTGAACCACAAGGAACTAAGGTATGCATCTTTTCCAACACCCTCGGTCTGTACCCCCAGTGGAGCAGCTGCCAGTATATGCTTTGTGGCAAAAACCAAACAGAACAATAAAGGCTCTCACCAGGAGAAAAGAGCAGAAAATTTCACCGCTGGTTTGGAAATTATTTTAGCAATTCTTTCCTGAATAAGAAACTAAAATATGATAATGTCAAACGCTGTCTCCGAAAATGAACAAAACCGTAAGTCATTTGAAATTCTGGATGCACCTTATTCTACTGTTTCTCCTGCAACCTGCTCTAATTTTAATCAGCACAACACAAGACTATCCTGTGTCGTCCCAGGTATCTTTTTGTATTTGTTATTTAAATATCCTTGGAGAGCAATGTGCATAGCTTCAAGTTCATGGCTCTCTAGATAAAACCACATATGAATGTGGATTCCAAACTTTGTCGCTTCTATTTTACCCTATACGAATATACATTAAATCCTAACTGACTTTATGAGAGTGCTGTTATGAATAAGACAGAACAATTACAAGTATGCAAACCGGCTAGCTGGAGCTGGTCTTTCAGGCTCCAGGAAGAAATTAGCTGTTTTTGCTTTTATGTGTCTCCCTTTTTTAAAAATTTTTTTATGTTTTTGAGATTATAATAAAAATGTTGAGTTTAGCATCAAGGATAGATTACTCTTAAAAGGAACATTTATCAGAGAAAATATTAATTGGCTGCTAGAAAACAGCCACAAGAAGAAAGGGAAATAAATGAAACAAGACATTAAAGCGAGAAAATGCAGCTAAGGAAGATCGGAAATTCCTTTCATGCACGCGGGAGCTTGCATGCATGTGTTCATTTTCCCCAAATATCTAAGATGTTTAGATGAGCGACAGCATGCCATGAGCTTGCCAGGCCTGCTATGAGACCTTTTCACCCTGTGTCCTCCTGACAGAATGTTGCAATTCTGCCCTGAGGGTGCTGGATACAGACTTGGGAAGAGTATAATCCCCTACACATGTGTGAACTGGCTGAGGATGTGTGCATGGAGGCGAGGGGCACGAAGAATGGCACAGCAGGTTTCTGCCAGGGCTGTGGTTGGGTAGGAGAATCTCTGGACAATGAAGCAAAGACATGGGTAGCAGCAATCCTTCTACTTCCTAAATTCTGAACTGTTGCCTAACAAAGCGCTAACAGGAAACCGAGGATCAGAAAACTGGACACAACAGAAGCAATACTTCATTTACTCGCTCTTTCTTTCCCCAAAGCTTCTCTCCTTCATTCTTCTCTGCCCTCTTCACTCTGAACAAACAAGGAAAGCTGAGAACGTTGGAGACACAAAATGTTGTCATCTTGCTAACTCTTCATTACATTTTGCGCATCTGTTTCTCTCAATTTGCAGACTCTCTTATCCATAGGTCCCATCATTAGTATAAACTCCGATATTAAAATAATAATAATAGCCGAAGTTTGTTGAATAGTTATTATATGTCCGGTCCTCTTCTTGTGGCCCTTCACATTTGAAATCACACTATATAATAATAATAATAATAATAATAATAATAATAATTATTATTATTATTATTATTATTATTATTATTATTATTATTGCCGTGATCTAACTGTTTGTACCCACCCCAGACAAAGTTCTTAGGGCAAAATTATAATTCCCAAAGTAATGGTATTTGGAAAATTATGTCTGGGAGAAGATTCAGTTGTATATAAAGTATCTTAGGGTTTCTTTTTTCCTGTTGATGTGATGAATAAAGCACTTTAATAAAAGTAATTTATGGGAAATGGGTCTGTTTCTATTCAAGCATATAACCAACCATGACGAGGAAGTCAAAGCGTTAGGAGCTTGAAGCATCTGGACACATTACACCACAATCAGAAAGTAGAGACGCCATCAAGGCTTGCTATTGCTCAGCTCCATTTCTCTAATTACACAGTCCAGGTCAGTTAGGGAATGGCACCACCCACAGTGGGCAGGACTTCTCACCTCAGTCATGACAATACCACACAGGTATTCCTAGAGGCCACTCTCTCAAGTGACTCTAAGTTCTATTCAGCTAATAACTAATGTAAGTATCATGAGAAGAGACTGGAGGGCTGAGGGACTCAGTCTGCTTTCTTCCTCCTTCTGAGAACATATTGAGAAGGTGAACTAGGAAGGAGCATTCTTACCAGATACTGAATCTGGCTTTACCTTGATCTCGTACTTTGCAGCCTTCAGAACTCGGAGCAAGAAAATTCTGTTGTTTATAATCCATCTACTCTAATATTTTGTGGCAGCAGCCCAAACCAATTAACACAAATACCACCTCCATTTTATCGGAGAAAAAACTGAAGGTTAGACATTCAAAGCATCCAGTCTGACTGTGTAGCTCTTAAGTGGGGAGGCAGAGATTCAAACCCTAATTTTCTGACTCCATGGAGTATTTACTTTGCATCTCTACCTATATTATCAACATTCTTAGCCCCTTTTTCTTCATTGAACTTAATATCCTGTCATGACATTAATGAATCCGGCTATATAAAGCCCTTAGATGGTGGTGACAATGTCAGGTGCTCTATTGATTTCTCTGCCCTTCCTTTCCCCCATTATCAATAGGAGCTTATAATAGGGTCCAGCCTAAATGTCTTGTTCAATTGCTAACTATTAAGAGCACATACCAGTGAGAACAAGGATTTGGAAAAACTCCAAGTGCATAGTCATCTCTAACAGTTATCATTGAATAAAGGAGCTAGTCCTTGCTAAGCCCTGGGCAAGGGGCATCTGTATGTGGACCTAGCCTTTCCCAGGGAACTCTTGGAACATAAACTCACATGCACAATGGCTCACACAACAAATGGATCATGAAAATTCAGAAGTTTTCTGTGTCTTAAGATACTATTAGGCTCAAGGAGAAGCAAGACACAACTGGGAAAGAATATGTAAAATACACAGATCACATAAGAAATTTGTATACAGAACATCTAAAGACTTCTTAAAATTAGAGCCTGCTGAAAGGGTAAATGTGTTGGCGTCTGATAGTGCAATGCTGATGACCAGACTCTCTCCCTGGAACCCACATAAGGGTGGAGGTGACAACCAACTCTACAATTGTCCTCTGACCTGCACCCTGATATTTTGCCATGTGCATACACATGTAAACACCATAAACATAGTAAATAATAAAAACAAGTTATTATTAATTAATAATTAGTGGCAAATATCCTAGTTAATTTTCAACAGGAAACAATGTAAACAAATAATGCTCTAAAGATGATTATTGGAACTGAGAATATAGCTCAGTAGCAGCGGGCTTGACTAGCATGCTCGGAGCCCTGGGTTCAATACTCTTCAATCTTCAGCACTGCTAAAAATGAACATGTGTGTGTGTGTGTCCGTGTGTGTATGTGTGTGTGTGTGTGCTTGTGTGTCTGTGTGTCTCTGTCTGTTTGTGTCTGTGTGTTTGTGTGTGTGTCTATGTATCTCTGTGTATGTCTGTGTGTCTGTGTGTATGTCTGTGTGTCTGTGTGTGTGTCTGTGTGTCTGTGTGTGTGTCTCTGTGTCTGTGTGTGTATCTGTGTCTGTGTGTGTGTCCATGTGTGTGTGTGTGTCCATGTGTGTGTGTGTGTCTGTGTGTATGTCTGTGTGTGTGTGTCTATGTGTTCGTGTGTGTATCTATGTGTCTGTATGTGTGTCTGTGTGTCTGTGTGTGTGTCTATGTGTTTGTGTGTGTGTCTGTGTGTCTGTGTGTGTGTCTGTGTCTGTGTGTTTGTGTGTGTCGGTGTGTCTGTGTGTCTGTGTCTGTGTGTTTGTGTGTGTGTGTCTATGTGTCTGTGTGTCTGTGTATCTGTGTGTGTGTGTGTGTGTGTGTGTGTGTGTGTGTGTGTGTGTGTGTGTGTGTGTGTGTGAGGGCTGATGTTATTAGTCATTATGGAAACAAACACTAATATCCAGTAAAATGCTACTGGTTCCTAACCAGAAGAAAGACCAAACTAAGAAATACTGAGAATCCAAGAACTGACAAAGGAGAAAGCACATTGTTTCTACAAAGAATTATGTAAAAAATACATAAAACCATTTTACAGATAGCAACCTTAAACTAGATACAAGTAAATGTCCATTAATATTTTATCGTAGTTTTTATTCTGAACAATATGTTTTATCTAAAATCCTCATTATAAATAAAAAATTGTCTGGAAAAATATATATACAAATCGAGATTCTACATTATTCAGGAATGAATGTCAGTACTGGTAGCATGGTATGTATGTCATTACACATCACATTGTGGCTAATAGCATCTTAGTTTCAAAGAAACACCCAGGCTCTTTTTTTAACCTGTACTAGTGAAATAAAAGGTGATTGTGGGGAAGGAGAGATGGCTAGATTGGATGAGAGCACCTGATGCTCTTGCAGAGTACCTGGATTCAGTTCCATTACCCACCTTGCAGGTAACAACTACATATAGCTCGAGAACATCCAAAACCCCGCTCTGGCCTCCACAGGCACCAGGTATGAATGTGATGCGTGTATATAACCTACGTACCTGTAGGCTCTCTCACATATACATAAAATAGAAATTAACCACTTTTTTTTAAAGCGATATGTTCAAGTATCATACTCCTGCCAACGAAGGGCAAGAGCAGAATAAGCAAGTCACGGAGCAGAAAAACTGAGCAGAAGTAACTGAATTAATTTATGTGAACAGCCCTCCTCTCCTACAGTTTGAATGCAATAGGTTCTGGCTTCTACTGTGGTGTTTGTTTGCTTTGTTTTGCTTTATCATTTATCCTTTACCTGGCTTTGCTCTGTTCCTACTTTCTTTGCTACTTGGGAACCAGCTCCATGTTTGGAAGAAATATAAATGGCAGGGGAGTCTCAATCTCCCATAATAAAGGAACAGGGTGTGTCTGAATTCATGCAGGAACAAGTCTAGCTGTTGCATCACACACCCGCTTCACATTGCCAACTAGGCAGACATGGAAAAACCAAAATAAACAAGTACATGGAACATATGAAAACAAATTCAATATACATTCAAAGGGATCAAGTGAAAACCATACCTTCATTTAAGTATTTGGGTTTTTTTAAAAATCATTGATTACAATTAAATAAATAAAATGGGTTTCCTCTTAACTTTTCGATTAATTTACTATTTTAGAAATATATAGAAAAAAACAGAGGTCGTTTTAAAGTATTTTTTGTTTTGCATTTCTGATGAAAATATATAAAAATTTCAGGATACACAGTAATGCACACCTATAATTCCAGCTGTCAGGAGGAGGCAGAGACAGGTGGATCTCTGTGAGTTCAAGGCCAGCCTGGTCTATGCAGGGAGTTCTAAGCCAACCAGGGCTACATAGCAAGAACTTTTCTCAAAAGGAAAAAAACCTAAACAAAAACTACAACAAAAACACCCTCCATGGTCATGTTAACAAGATTTCACTGTTACCCAATTATATCCATTTGTTTGTATATTTTTGGCTACTTTAGTGCTATAATAGCAGAATTAAAATTAAGTATCTGCTTCTGTTAATCATTACTGCCAGAGGAACCCAAATTATGTAAAACTTTGATTATGATAATTATAATCAGTGATTTTTTCTGGAAGTAAGGGAAAATGGGGATTATGAAAGAAGCATACAATTTATAAATTATGGATGTCTTTATTATTGACCCATAAATCTTTGACTCATCAACTGAACATCCAGCCATTTGTGAAAATAATGTAATCAATCAGCTTTGATATGTTTTGTCAAATTTAAGTTATCTGAAATCCTAGCTTTATGCAGTTTTTCCATTTGTCATTATGAAGCACTGTTTTTCAAGAAGGAAGTAACAACTACATATCTCATTTAATGGGTTATTATTTGAATTATCTCTTGGGAATAATTAGACAAATGGTATATAGGTCTCCTTATATTTCGGCCATGAGCTCTGTACATGTCAAAGAGAAAGGAGCTCCCACAGATGTGTACCCCAAGAGACTAGTTTCTTTACAATAAGAATCCCTACAGAGGGAATTAGTGGACTGTGCTAGTGCTTGCTTTGTCAGGAGAGGTCTTTCATTTCTCTAAAGAATTACGAGCTGAGAGCATGCCTCTTCACTCTTCCATAAGTGTCCGGGTCTGCGTCCTGCAGTTCACATAGATACTTGTTGAGTGATGATAGAAATGGGACTGGGAAAACATTGTTTGGTTTTTCTTCTTTTTTGTACTCGATAATCCAAGTAAAATAATAAATTTCTGCACGTTAAATACAGGAATTAATGACGTGTGGATGTCCACTGATGGCCCTATCCAGAATGCAAAGACTATTATTGTCTACCATTCTGCAAAGAACTCCAGGTTATGTCTCTTCCTTCTCCTTCTTCAGTACAAGGCCAGGTTTCTTCAAGCACAAGACATCAAGGCAATTAGAATGAGTCTTAGAGAGACTCACTTTTCTTTTTCCAACAGCTGTTCTCTTGTCTTTTATTTTTTAATTTATTTACAAGATATTTTGTCTTTCTTTTCCTTCTCCCAATTCCTCTAAGGTCCTCCCGACTGCCCTACCCACCCATCTTCATGTTCATATTCTCTCTCTCTCTCTCTCTCTCTCTCTCTCTCTCTCTCTCTCTCTCTCTCCAAAAATCAAAGCAAGCAACCCAATAAGACAAAAATAACATAACAAAAAGCATACACACAATAAAAACACAGAGTCTAATTTCTGCTGGCCAACTACTGCTGGTCACTGATCCTGCCCCCGAATGTGATTGATATACTCAGTGACACTCCATTAGAAAACATTGATTTTCCTTTTCACAGCAGGTATCAAGTGTGAACACCTTAGTAGTTATGGATAGGGTTTTGTGCCCATTTCTCCTTTGCCACGCTGAGAGTTTTGTCCAGCTTGAACTTGTCCAGGTTGTATGCAGCTGTCACACTCTCTGAGTTCATATGATGCATCAGCTCTGCTGGGTCTAGAAAACAATGTCTCCTCCTACGTCTCTGGCTCTTAGAGTCTTTCTGCCTCCTCTTCCAGATAGGTCCTTGAGCCTTGAGGGGACATCCCATTTAGATCTGAGTGCTTCAAAGTCTCTTACTCTCTGCACACTATCCAGTTGTGGACTTCTGTGCTAATTTCAACTTCTGCAAGAAGAAGCTTTTCTGATGAGTGTTGGGCAAGGCAATGATCTATGTTTATATCTGTGTGCCATTAGGAGTCATTTTATTGATCTGTCTCTTTAGCAGAATAATAGCATTAGGTTTTCCCCCTAGGGCCTATGACTTATCTACTCTCGGGTTCTTGGCACTTTAATAGTGTCCAGTATGGGTTAAATCTCAGGGAGTGGGCTTTAAATAAACTCAGAGACTGCTTGCTTACTCCCATAACATTTCTCTCTGTGTTGCACCATATCTCTGACAGGTAGGTCACTGTTGTAGGTCACAGGGTTTATGACTGGGTGACAGTAATAATTGCTTTTCTCCTCAGATAGTGTGCAAAGCATGAGCCAGAACCATGAATGTTAGTGAGTTGGGGTAAAGCTTCTAATTGAGCAGCAGCTCCATTTCCCCATGTTCAATGACACAAGTAAGCAGTGTCTTCAGTCATAGCGCCCTCTCTGCCATCAGGTTGTCAATGGCAACCAAGAGCCTTGGCAATAGCATGTTACATTTGAGGAAGGTAAGGGGACCCCCTTTAGCTCACCATTCTTAATTATAAAAAGCCTTAAAAATCAGAAATGTGTTTTCTTTTGTTTTAGTCTACCATCAAATTCGTAGGCTATTTTCAATCTATTAATTTCTTATTTTTAATTAGATGAAGAAAATCAGAGCTGGATAGGTGGCTCAGCAGGCCCAAGTGTCTGTAGCCTGGTGCCCTGTGTTTGATCTCAGTAGCCCCCACACAGTGGGACACAGTGATACACAGATACAGTCCCATCATTCCTGTGGCAAGATGGGAAAGACAGGAGAATCACAGAAAATTTGTGAATGGGCTAGCCTAGAATATTAAGACTGGCAGAAACAAAAGAAAAACCCAACCTCAACGAAGTGGAAAGCTAGAAGCAGCTCCTGAACTTTGTTCTCTGACCTCCACATGTCCAATGGAACACATGTGTGCCTACCATGCACACACACACACACACACATACACACAGACACACACACATATACACATGCACAACCTATGCACTAATAATTAGCAAATAAAATATGGATACCAGAAAGCTTTTCTCAGTTAATAAAAGCAATACAAAGATTTATTTTCTTACTTTGTATTATAAGTTATTGTATATTTTCCCCAGTTCTTTTCAGATTGGAATAATCTGACCAAATACAAAAACTACTGTTTTCCCCCTCTTGCTGCCCACACAGCTAGCTTTCTATTGTTCAGCCTTGTTCACCTTCTTTTCTTGAAGGACAAACAGTGAGTGGAATGGAGTGTATGTCTGACAGATTCATTACTAAGCTAAATTACTGCGAAGCTAATGGCAGTTCCTCCCAACTCCTCCCTTATACAGGGATGGCCCCAAAGCTTGGGAAGTCCTTTAAGAGTGTTCTTGAACCAAGCATAACTTTTCTCTGCAATTAGGCCATGGCTAACTTTCCAGGGAGAGAACATGAGTCCACTGTACAACCACTCCCCACCCAAGAATGCAAACATTAGGGCCAGAGGTTGTGGGTGCCGTGATCCACTGTTTCACTTATTGGCTTGCTTATTTCATCTTCGATACATGAATCTGCGGTCTTTTCCTGAAGATGATCCTCCTGGTTATTTAAACCTGACAGCTTCCTAGGTCAGGGAAGTATGTAGGTCTTTCATAAAATATCTTCATTTCATTAAAAACATAACATATATCCCCTCTGAAACATCGTGTGGTTTATAGAGAAATAACGGAAATGCCTGAATCAAAAAGTTATAGACCTTGGTCTTCCAAGAAGAGATGAACAACCTAAAAATTTCAGACTCAGATAGAAATGGACTTTAACTTCTTGCTCATTGTAAGCTTGTTTAACTTTGGTCATTATGTTGTATCCCCTCTGTACTCCTTTTTACCATCTGTAAAATGACAATAACAATATCTGTTTTGGAAAACGACTCAGAGGATGAGACGGCATGATGGATGTGATAGAATCGGGTTCCTGACTGTGCATATGCTGAGGAAGACAAGCACAGTCTAAGATCAGACTTCCAACTTTAATCTACACTCTGCAGTTAGATGTACGCTCGGGCCCAAAATATGTTTGGTTCAGTATATGTGTGTCTGTGGTGTACATGTGCATGAAGGTGTTCACACCCATGTCTGCAGAGGCCAGAAAGGACATCAGATATTCTCTATCACTCCACTTTATCCCTTTAGGACAGGATCTCTCACAGTACCTGGAACTAGGCTGGCAGCCAGCAAGCCGCAGCAATCCTCTAGTCCCTGGTCTTTATGACTTTGGGGTTGCAGGCACACATGAGTGTCCCTGGCTGTTGATGTGAGTGCTAGAAATTGTGCTGCACTCCTCACATTTGCTGGAGCCTTTACCTGCTGATCCATCTCCCTGCTCTTTTCTTTTCATTGTTTTGTATATGCGGCACAAACCATGAAACTCCCAGTACCTCTGGGTCCTCATCATTAAAGCGAGAGTGAGAACACTACCTGTATTAGATGGAACTTATGAAGATTGCAAAGGGTCACACCACTCCAGTACTAGGAGCATTGCCTTTGGCACCTTGCATGCTATATACGTTTATATTAAATTGTCAGCTATGTATTTATTGAAAATCTTTATTCCACCAGACCAGAACTGTTCTATTAAGTACATGCTGTAGAAGAATAACCAGAGTATTATCTCTGAAAATATGGGAAGTTTATTCTAATTAAATCCACATTTCATTGTTCTCCCTTCTTGTAGCAGTAGATTTATAGTTAACTTTTTAAAAGCCAAAGTTTTGAATTTATGGTAACATGTTCTGCCTTGTTATTGTACATAAAGACCCCAATTATAGTACTCGGTTACTGCCTTCCAAAGTATTTTTGGTAACAGTTGAACAAAAAGCACTTCAACAAAAACACCATTGTTTTCTTTAGGATCCAAGGAAGTTTAATTAAAACGCCAACATGATCAAGCAGGCTAAGAATGTTTTCTCATTATTTCAATTAAGAGTCAGTAGGATTTGATTAATATTATTCTGACTGCTCTGGGCTCTGGCAGAGCTGTATATTTTGATTTAGTTATTCATCTCTAGTATACTCTATTAATTATCTCTCTCCTTCTGCCTTTCGCTTCTTCAGTATAATCCGTTGTTTTTTCAAATGGCCTCCAGAGCCTTTTCCTTAAAATAGTAAGAATTATTTCAAGTTCTACCGTTAATTTTAGTCAAAACTTTAAATACCATTTTGAGTTAATTCATATCTCAGATTCATCTTATAAAAGAAATGTGTGGTTTTTTTAATGGGGCCTTTCCAGGCTTGATATAATTTGCTATGTAATTCAGTGTCTACCAGAGAATTAAAGTGATTATTTATGTTCCCCTGACTCAGAGAGTTGGGAAAACATTGAACTATGCTGATTTTCAAAAAACACACAGTTTAGCAATGCTTTGTTGGTATGCAAAAAACCTACTATGTATTAAAATAGGTGTGTGAGTGTGTTAATTTCAAGGAAATGAGGGAAAGCCGTTTCATCATCAAAGCTTATATATTCAATGCCCCACCTAAAAATTATAGAAACACAGGCTATGTTTGAAATAGTAAATAGACAGAAGTCTAAAATTCAAAGTTATGACTCCCAAAGAATAACTCATTTTTTTTATATGTGGAATATTAAATTCTCCTGGCTTAATGTATAATTTCAAGTCAATGTGTGAAATGGTTTTCTTGGGGGAAAATGCCTAGTTAGTGCTCCTTTTCAGCCCAGTAATTGTGCTGGTATTTTAAAATATGTTATTATACCCAGAGGTTTAGGAAATGGTCATATGTCTTATAAAATGTGAGTAAATGTGAGATAGAATTATGCTGCAATTTTTGTGAAAATCATAATTCTAAATTGAATGCCTCTTGTGTTTTTAAACCTCACCTGCATAAACATGAAAATAGAGTGCGGGCTTTAAAGAGGAGGGCATCTGCAATTATAGCCCAGAGCTCTTAGTCTCCTAGGCCATTAGTTTCATGCCTGTTTCACACACACACACACACACACACACACACACACACACACACACACACACCATCCCACTCCCTATACATATATCATACCCCATATACCCACACACACATTACCATCATGCCACCACACACCACATATCACATCACACTGGATATGCACACAGATACACCATACATACATCACAACACACACACATACAATCATATATACTGTACACAAACACCACTCGCATCACACCACATATGCTTGTGCCACACAGGCCACATATCCCATGTACATCCGCATACTATATACCCATACTACATACATACATACACACACACACATACCATATATGTCACACCACACATACACACACACACACACACACACACACACCACACAATTACTATACACATTATACCACACACACATGCACTACATAGGCAACATACACACACATACTATATACACATACCACACACTACACATATAGCCTACATACTTCATACATACACCACACACACATATACACACACCACATACACACCAAACACATGCATGAACACACAACCTTTTTTTTGTTTCTCTTTGGTGAATATAGGCCCCTGAGAAATTACAATCAAATTAATAGATAATAGCAAGCACAATTGCAAGAAGTATTGCTATTTTACTTTGCATTAATTTGTCTTTGTAAACATGTTTCCTTAGTTAAGAATTCGAAAGAGACAAAACATATCCACTCTTCCCCATATGTCCACCCCATCACAGCTGCAAACCACTGCACATGATTTGTTTCATGCCCCTGAGTAGCAACCGATGCTTAGGACAGCAGTCTTGTCAGGCCCCTTACACACAAAACACTTTTCAAATTCATTTACCACATACACAAAGTCAAAGAAGAAAGGAATTACTATGATTACAAATCATTATGATCTTGCATGATAAAAAGCAATCCTCTATCTTAGCCAGCTCTTTATTGATGGAAGAAAGAGAAGAATCCCAGATGATGGAGCACAGCTTCCAAACGAGAGATGAAAGATGAAAGCCCTCGAATGGCAGTAGTGTCAAGAGAAATTCTTCCACTGGGGAATCAAAGGGAGCATCTGAATTCATATTCAGCAGTACAGAGGAAAATGCCATGCGTATAACAATCTTGTGATCCTTGGATTGCAAAATGGATGAGAATCAGTCACTAACAGTGTTATAATCCAGTCTCGTTTACTATGCTCTGCAGCCTTTACCTCATGTTTCATCTCTAACGTAAAACAAGAAAATATGGGTAATCACTTTTAAGGGTGATGACAGACTTCAATAAAATAATTTACATAAAACATTTAGCTGGAGCCTGATATATGCTAGGTGCTCCGCAAATGATAGCTTCTATTTCTAAACCAAATAGAAATACTTTTCTGCCAGCCAGATATATGTCTATCTTTCTTTTTCAAACCCATACCTTAGCAGCTAATAAAATGAAAAGGCAAAGTATAATCAGGGAGAAATTATTTACAAAACACACATCTAACGTGGGATTGAGTTCAAGATGTACAAGAAACTAAAATATTACAACTCAATAGCCAGAAAATGAATAAGCCAAGTGAAAGACAAGCAGGGGTCCCAACTAGAAATTCTCAAAAGACATGCACACATCATAGGTAGTACATGGGCAAATACTCGGTACTACTCATCTGCGAGCATTAAAACCACAGTGAGGTCTTGCCAACTCAGACCTGTGGGAATGGTTTTCTATGAATAACACAAAAGTTGGTAAACCGCTTGTCTAGCATGCACACATCACAGGGTTTGATCCCTATCAACACCTCAAACCAAATGAGGACGCTCACACCTGCAGTGAAAGTCAAGATCATCTTAGAACACTTAGTGTGTTCAAAGCCAGCCTGGGTTGCATTATATCCTGCCTCAAAAAGGCAAACCAAAGCCACACACCAAAGCTTAAGTTTTGGTAAGGAAGAGGGACCAAAGGAATTCTCTTATACTATAGGTGATGATGTACATTAGCAAAGTGTAGAGGAAAATGGTATGAAGATTCCTTAACAAGCTACAGTTACAACTATTATGAGATCTAGCAACCTCATTGACCCAAAGAACTTAAAACAAATGTGCACAAGGAGTACTTACTCCCCTGTGTTAATTGCCATTGTTCCTAATAGCCAATATGTGGAATTAATCTAAGTGTCCATCAACACATAGATGTGTTAAAAAGCATCAGCAAACACAGGGAAACACAAGTATGCCTTTAAAGTGGGGGAAATACTGTTATTTGCAACAATATATATGAATTTAAAAGATAAAACAATAAGAGAAATGATTTAGGCAAAGAAAGACAAATGCAATGTGAAGTCATTTTCATGTGGAGTCTAAAATGAATCACAGAAGAGAGTGTGATGTAGAGGCTAGGTTAGGAAAGGCCGGTGAATTATTGGTCAGAGTTCAGACTTTCAGATAGATGAGGGGAATGATCGATACAATTTTGAGCCCCATCACATGGCAGAATGACTATAATAAACAAAATATATTATGTATTTCACAATACATTTTCAAACATTTCTCCAGAGAAAAACAAGTAAGCAAGATTATAGATATGCTAATTAGTTTCATTAGTTGACTAGTTGACTAGTTGACTCATTCAATATTTCATACATATGTATATGTACATACATAATAAGTCATTGCATTATACTTCATAAACATAGGTATGGTTTAGATAAACTGCTATGAACTTAACAAACCTCATGTGCCTATAAGCAAAAAATATTACCTTAAATTATCTCATCATTTTTATCATTTATTTAACTGAATTATAAAAAAATGTAGTTGCCCAATTGCCTTTACATTTATAATTATAAAAACATTTCTCATTCAAAAATTACTTATTCTAATATTTATAAATTATTTTTTTTAAATCATGAAGTATTTTACTTGCATTTATGTCTAAACCATCACCATAGGCATGGTGCCTGCAGAGGCCAGAAG
Organism: Uromys caudimaculatus; assembly: GCA_028551405.1. Lineage (NCBI taxonomy): Eukaryota > Metazoa > Chordata > Mammalia > Rodentia > Muridae > Uromys > Uromys caudimaculatus. The sequence goes on along the minus strand of CM052712.1, from coordinate 39,577,749 downwards.
ATGGTTTCAGATTCCCTTAAACTTGAGGCAGTTGTGAGCCATTACACTTGTTCTCTTAAACACAGAGCCACTTCTCTAGCCCTGTATTTGTCTTTTCCTTCCTTTCTTTTTTTTTCACTTTCTTTTTCTTTTTCTTTTTCTTTTTCTTTTTCTTTTTCTTTTTTTGTTTTGTTTTGTTTTGTTTTGTGACAGGATCGCACTATGTAGCACAGGCTAGTCTCAAACTCACAGAAATCCACCTGTCTCTGTTTTCTCAGAGCTGGTACCAAAGGTGTGCACCATGACATTCAACTTCTAAATATCTTTGTACTTTACATATGAAATATTTAACAAGAATAATATTACACTTCCATTTTTCCTTAACCAGGAATTAAGAGCAGATGAAAGTCATATAATTTAAACTTCTTTATACATTCTTCGATTTTATTTCTAAAATATAACTCCCACTAACCATAAGCTCCTGAACACTCAGCAATTAAACTAAAAGTTAGAGTTAGCCATTTTGCAATGAAAATAAAATGTTTGAACTTTAAAGTTACATAGAATTTTAGAAGTAAGAAGGATTTGAATTAACAACAGCTTGAACATTCCTGCATCTCATCTTTGTCCCTTTGTAATGCTGTGTAGGTTTAGCTGCATAAACTGTACTCTAGGCTGCATGAGCTCCTTTATCTAATCACAGCCTGCCAAGAATCTGTTTCGACACTCACCTGGGTTCATATGCATCTTATTGTTCTTCAGTTTGGAAAGTGAAGCTTTGGACAGAATCCATTATGCGTGTATTGGTTTGCCTGAGCAATTGTTTCCCAAGTGCATATTAATTTTGTTAGTATTGTTAGCTCTGCTTTCTGTAAGTGCTTGTGCCCTGAGTCTCAGCCCAGTCTCTGAAGGAAGACAGTTATGACAAGCTGAAAAATAGATTTCAAGAGCCTCAATCTAGAACGCCAGGAGACCCTGACTATCCTGGGAACATGCCTAGGCCACACAGTGAGAAATTCTGGGAAATAATCCCTAAGATCCTCCAAAAGTTTTCTAATTATCCACCATTTCCAACAGGCACTTCAACACCCAGAAATAAGAGGGATCTGTGCTCTAAAACATGGCAAAACTGTATACTGAAGCTCCATTGCAAAGTCAAGTGGGATGTTACTTCAGGGTTCTCTAAAGGATCAGAACCAATAGAATTTTCTTGGCATACACAATATTGGCAGGGTGGTCCAACATGGCTGTCTCCTGCATGGAAAGCTGAGAAACTGGTAGTTGTTCAGTCCACGATGCTGAAGGTCTCTCTGGTCTCAGTCTGGTGCTGAAGGCCGGGGCAATTCTAGATGTGCTTATCCTCCATTCCTTAAAAAGCTGGAGAAGCTGGCTTTCACTTCAGCCTTGGAATCAGCGGTGGCAGCAACAGGGTAAATGAACTCACCAGAAAGAGTGAAGGCAAGCAGGCAAAAAAGACAAAAGGTTTATTATTTATGTCCTTTTATCTGAGCCACCACCAGAAAGTGATACCTTTGTCAATTCAAGATAACCCCTCACATGTATGTCCACAGGACAGCTCAGTGTTGGCAATCTCTCACTGAGACGATCTCAAGTTGACAACTAAAGATGACCATCACTCATGTGAAGAAAAGAATGAAAATGTGCTTTTTTCCTATACTTCCTAGATTTATCTGTGCATGGAATATCACAGAGATGTTTGTTTAACCTAGTTTTGTATTTCAATCAACCACTAATACTAGAAAACAAAGCAGCAAATGAATAGAAAGGGAGAGATGGAAACTTTTATCCTATACACAGACTATAATGAGATCTGGTCCACTGACCTTTCAAGGATTAAAGTCATATCCCCCTTCGTGGGCTCTACAGACCACTCCATCTCAGAGAGGCTGGCAACTATTTTTCACAAAGGACTCCCAGGTCATGGACTAGGGATCTGCAGTATTGTGATTAGACTTGTTAGAACTTTCAGTATTTTAACACACACACACACCAGCCTGTCCCTAAAGATGTGAATTTGATAGATTTCACAAAATTAATTTGACTGAAAGTTATTTTATTAATAATATCTTGAGAGGGTTATTCAAAAAACAAATATTTACATTTTATCTCATAGAATATCTAAAGACACAGAAATGAAACAAATTAGAATGTTAATCAAGAAATGACCACAGACCCTGGCTAATGTATGAGGCCTTGGCATCTTGGAAAATAGATAAAATTTCCAAGTAATTGCCAAATAGCTTAAAAATTAAATGACAAAGTTTGGAAATCAAGCCACTTTGTTTTTTAAATGTTTAAGAGAGACAGATAATAGATGTAGATAGATTATAGATGTAGACAAATAAGATATATCTCTTATCTATTATATAAAATAGGTAAGCATACACTGATATACAGATATTATCATAATAACAATAAATTCTATATGATTTATGTAAAATAATATACAACGACAAAATACATTTCTCTAACTGAACAAAAGAATATGTGTTTCCCACTAGGCAGAGCCAGGGGAAGCCCGCAGAACAGGGCGAATCAGGATTGTGGGAGCCAAGGAGTCGAGAACTCCATGAGAATATGGGCGACAGAATCAACTAAAGAAAGCTTATAGGGGCATGAAGAGACTGAAGCAACAAACCTGAACCCTGTATGGGTCTGAACTAGGACCTCTGCATATAACTTATGGCTGCGGAGCTTAGTGTTCTTGTAGGACACCCAACAACGGTAGTGGAAAGTGTCTCTGCTCTTTTGCCTACACGTGGAACCTTTTCCTCCTACTGACTTACCTCATACATCCATGGTATGAGGGTTTGTGACAGGTCTTTTCATTCATTCATTTGTTTGTTTGTTTGTGATAAGGTTTCTCTGTGTAGCCCTGGGTGTTCTGGAACTAGCTTTGTAGACCAGGCTGGTCTCAAACTCAGAAATCCACCTGCCTCTCCTCCTGAGTGCTGGGATTATTGGTGTACATTACCACCACCCATCTGGGCCATGTCTTATTATTAGGCCAGGGTCAGTAGATATTCCTAGGAAACAGGAGTTGATCTGCAGGTGGGGGGAGGGGGTGGGAGGAGTGGAGCACTGGGAAACTGCAGTTGGGATGTAATATATGAGAGAAGAATAAAAGTTAAAAATAACTTGTGTGTGTGTGTGTGTGTGTGTGTCTTTTATTTGGCCAGCCAATATTCATTGGTCATTAATTCTGTTTTATAATCAGGTGTAGTACTAAATATTTGAAAGTACTTAGATAAAGCCCATTATTTCTGTGAGTTTAGTCTCACTGACCAAGATGCTATGCCAACAAACTCAATACTGTGACAATGCAGGGATAGAGCTACATTTAGAATGCCAAGGACTGAGAGTTGTCAGGGGGAAACAAAACCTTCTTGAAAGGGCAAGTAGATAAGCTGATGCCCATAAGTCTACCCATCCCTCACCACCACTGCCTACACTTGAAGATACTACAAGCATGCACCTCTATCCCATTGGGTTTGTTAATCTCTTGTAACTCTGGGAAGACTTTGACCACAACAGCCATCTCCTCAAATTTGCAATTGAAATCTACCTTTCCCCTTTGATAATAAAATCCTGTCGTTAAACCAATAGATATCATGGCTAAGCTTTAAATAGAATGAGAGGCTATGGCAGTAATGTTGGCTTCAAGATTGAGTTGAAGCTCTCTCTCAGGTCGCCTGTCTTGAAGAAATACTGAAAATCTTCTTTTCGCTAACTGCAATTTCCTCTGGAACTGAACCTTTGAACCACTGATTCACTATTTTTTTTTTTTTTTTTTTTTACAAAAATTGCATTTTGCCAGACAGTTACTCAGCATTCCATGACATGATCTGTGATGTTAAAGGTTTTCAGCTCATTGTATTAATCAATTAAGCACAGAATATAAACAAACAAACAAAAAAAAAAACAACTGTCAGCTGATCTCAACCAATTGCTGATGAACTGCTGTTTAAAACAATTAATAATGAAGTAATGCTTGAAAACTAAGGGCAAAGGCCTAATTGATTTTTCAGAAGTAAGAACACTCTAAATGCTCAATTAGTTAATAATTTGCCTACTAATTGATTTCTTCAAGGTGTCTGACTGGCAAAATCGAGAAGGGTTCTATAATCACTATCCTACTACAGAAAGCTTCTTTCTAGGCACTGGGAAGGTTAGAAGCTCAATTTAGATTCCCATTAGTGGTGCAGAAAACTTTCTCCAAGGGTGAAAACCCAACTATCAAAAACGAAGAAATGAGCAACTAATAAAACTCTGGGGAGACTTTTGTGAGATGAAGCAATGTCCTGAAAATGATGAATATGTTGGAGGAAAAGTCACGAAATGCTGAAAATATCTATCAGAAATAACAGGAATTTGCCAAATGCAGAAGGACAAGTTTGAGAATGAGAGACCTGTGATGAAAATTCTTTTTAACAAGGGTAATGATCTAAATAAAGAGAAATGAGCAGACAGGGATGCCAAGAATTCGACTAATTATGTTTTACTTCTGAATTTCTTATTTTTATTGTACAAGACAAGCTATGTGGCTTTCTGGAAATGGAATCAGGTGGATGGAGTCTAGATAATGTTACAGGGATTTTAAGCGGGCAGGGGCAATCCAAAAGCATCCTGAGGGTGCAGTGCAAAGATAACAGGGAGAAAGTTAGGGGTCTGCAGTTGGCAGTGCTATGGGTCAGCCATTCTCCTAAGGATTGTATGAAAAACAGTTCACTGAATCCCCCAAAACTGCCATCGGAGGTTTTCTCTCCAGCTGGTAAACAATATTTCTATATTTGAATATAAGATGTCTACAAGGCTGATGCCCCCAATTTACACATTGTTCTTTACCAAATTGAAAGAGTTAGGGACCACCACAAGGGAACAAAGGCAAAATAAAACCCAGCCTTTTAATCTATGAGCATACATTTAACAGCTTTGTGATAAAATAACAGATTGAGTGCCAAAGCCAGAGGGTTTCAGACTAGAAATCCTTCATACAAAATCAGGCTAAAATCTAGTGATGTTTAAGACAACCACACAAATATTAAACTAAGGTGTGAGGAACTGGAGAGGAAAAAGCCATATCCCATAAAATGCCTTGATTATCCCTGGAATCAACTCAAACATCAGATGGTCTATCAGACAAAATGACAGCCCTTGTTGTCATCAGGCTTAAAAACCTCTACCTTAGGGGCCAGAAAGATGGATGGCTCAGATATTCAAAGAGCCTGCTGTACAAGCTGTATGACAAAGTGGTCAGACAGTAGGAATTCACAGAAACACTGTGGCCATGGCCACCTGCACCAGGCCCTCAAGAGGCAGAGGATCTCCAGAGCAAGTTGGCTACAAGACAAACCACACGTATGGGCAAGATGAGAGTCACACTGAGTGATCTTGCCTTAAAGATAAAATGGAAGAGAGATCAAAGACACACTTGAGGTTCCTGACATCAACCTCAAGTTTCCACATACATGTGCACATGTAAGCTGGCATACAGACTCACACCTATACCCACATGCATTCAAACATGCCTACTCATGAAAAGAATGGCAAAGTCCACTCATGTTAGAAGTCACACAGCTGATCAATACGTATACTTGGTGTACCTCAATGGCTTGGTTTCGATGACACCCCCACTGAACGAGTTGACAGCTGCCAGTTTACTTTAAACAAACTTTTAAGGCTGCTTTTCCCTTTTGAAGTTTATTATTCATTTCCACACAAATATACCCTGTGTGTTGAGCATTTTCCTCCCCATTTCCCTCCACCTTTCCCTTTCACACTCTTTCCCTGTCAGGTCCCTTTGGCCTCCTGGAGAGCTTCATGTCTGCATATGGGACTTTATGTCTCTAATAAAACCTAGAAACCACAAGTACAAGAAACTAAATACGGTTGTCTTTCTGAGACAGGTTTAATTAATTTAATGTAATCATTTCAAGTTTCTTCTATTTTCTTGCAAACGACACAATTTTCCTTTCTTATGTATGAAAAAATAGCCACCGTGTACATATACTACATTTTTCTTACCTATTCTTTGTTACTGGACCTCTAGGTTGACTTCATAATTTATATATTCTGAAGAATATTTCAATAAATATTGATGTGGAAATATTTCTGTAATCTGTTGACTGGGAGCCCTTTGTTTAAATATCCAGAAATAGGTACTGTCAAATCAAATGGTAGACCTTTTTCTTTTTTCTAGTTTGAGACTCTTGGCACACTAACTTCCATCATAGCTGGACCAGTTTATATTCCAGAGACACCATACAAGGCTTCCCTTTTGGTCTCATCCTTACTAGCATTTGCTGTTATTGTTTCTCAATGACTGCTATTCGTACTGGGGTGAGGTGGAATTTCAATGAGGTTCTGATTACGTTTCTCTGATGGCTAGTGAAGTTGAACATTTTTCCTCTTTGGGGGCTGTTTGTATTTCATCTTTTGAGAACTGTCTGTTCACTTCATGAGCCCTCTTTTTGGGCTTTTTGATTTCTTGCTACGTTTTTTAGTTCTTTGTACACCATAGACATTAATACTCTGTCAAATTCCCTAAGCTGTCTTTTCACTCAACTGATTCCTTTACTGTACAGACTTCTGATTTCATTAAGGCCCTTTGTAGAATGGGTATCTTTCTAAGAACACCTATAGCTGTTGATGGTAGCTAAAATAAGATAAACATTTGACACCTCTATCTTTCTATAATGTGTGCCCATTTGACTCTACTCAGCTCTGCAAAATAAATAATATGGGGGGTTTTTTTGGTTTTTTTGGTTTTGTTTTGGTTTGGTTTTGGTTTTTTGAGACAGGGTTTCTCTGTGTAATTTTATGGTTCTAACCAAAGGCCTCATTTCCTTTGTTTTGAAATTAGAATCAGCATTCTTATCGTCTGGTGTGGTAGTGAATCAGTCAGGCATCCCATAAAAAGTATATGGACATAGCAGGTACTAATACAACCTGACCATCCTTCCGGGCCCCGTCTCCCAAGGGCTGAACTCTTGGGTTGAAAGCCAGTCATCCCCTTCCAGCCTCTGTGCAATTTTTATACAATTCAAATCTGCTTAACTATTCATATTCTCAAACTGCTGCTTTTCTTTCTGTCACTATTCAAGGGTCAACCTGGGCTGAGTGTCAATTTAGGGTCAATTTTCCTTTTTCTCTTTGACCTTGCTCTGGCCATTTGGCCATATTTATCACTTCTGGAAAGCAATTATATCACATATGAAGAAGAAAGAGTCACTCTGGCTTTAGAATTCAAAATTGTTCCCTAAACTCCTTAGCTTAAGCAAGGGGCTTGGAAGAACATTTTTAGAATGTATAAATAACAGGATATATTTCCCCTCATCCACTAATTTGTTTCATAAACTTGTAAAGTCAAGTTCCAATAGTGTTGGGTCAGAATTCTCATGTGCTAGCAACTAGAACAGGAGGAGTTAGTTCGGCAGCAAGAGAATACAACCAGGCAACTATCGAAAGCTCATTTCCCAAGATAAGAAAACAGTATCAGCTGCCTGTGTGCTTGCACTGGAAAAGGGGATAAGCAATGGAAAGCAGATAAAAGTGAAGGCAAGACAGAAACAAAAGATAGGTTCTGTGGGAATCTGAAGCCTTAAGGTTCTTAGACAGTGAAACTAGCTGGAGGCCAGTCTTACATAGAGATCTCCTTGACAGCCAGCTACAGGTTTAAGGCTGTGAAGCACCATAAGGAACACAAACAAGGCACCCAGAACATCCTGGCAGGTTTCCTTCAGCTCCAGAAAGCAGGAAACAACCAGCCACCTCTGGCTGTGCTCCAGGAAATGTGCAGTTGAAAATATGTAAGCAAACAGCACACATAAAGTCACCCGAATAGAAGCAAGTATAAGGTGTGGTGTGAACAGTGCTTGTTCAGAGAGAAACTAGTAAATGACTTTACTAAACATTTGAACATTGTACTTGTGAATGGCATGATTTTATTTGAAAACAAATATTTCCAGTGTTATTGGTGTCCTATCATTCCACATTTATTCTTTGAGATAGTGATCCCAGTCTGCCAAGTATTTAAATACCAAGTGGCTTATTTTCATTGTTTTTACTTCTAAACAAACAGAAATGTACCCCTGCCCATTCCTCCTTGGAAAGCAAAGGAAATCTGAATTTCACAGGCTGCCCATTGTTACCAAGGTTCAACAAAGTCTCTATTATCTCCCACATATGTTCAAGTGGAATATAGATGGCTATCGTGAAAAATGGGGAGCTAATCTTGGTACCATCCAATATTTAGTCATCACTGAAAAGAACTTATAAATTCTAAGAGACAAGACTTACATTCAAAGTGGCATAACCAACAAATGTAGATTTATAATTGAACATTTAAGAGCTTATTGGATTGTCTTGTGTTCATCTGTTGTATTTTGCTATTTTTTAAATAGGACTTTTCTTTTACCCTTCTAATTGCACTTGGAGGAGAATTAGAAGTTTATTTTTAAAAGAACATTGCTATAAGAACTGGACATCCGTGCTCTTCTGCCCAATGGTTTTGAACACGTCAAGAGAGCTGAGTTGGATTTGAATGTCTTCATCTCTTTTACTCTGAGACCCAGTGCTTCAAAGACTCCAATAGATATAATCATATATACTAGTGGCTTCAAGCCACTTCACAACAGTCCCTCCATGTTCTTCCCTTCCACCAACCTGGACTAAATTAGGTTGACTCTCTTTATCATTCCCAAAGACCTTGGTTAATAACAACAATAAAAAGGACCATTTGCTGAGTATTTGCTCTATGTCAGGACCTGTCTATGATGGATTGATTTTAGAAGCAGCTGGAACATTCCAAGCTCCATATCCATACCCTCTGCAGCTCCTGTTGTTACGAGGCAGAGTCTCTCCTTCCTAATCTAGGCTATGTGGTGTGATTTGGCCAATAGCATGTAAAAGGTATGGTGACATGACAGCTTCTGGCCTACAGCTCTAAGATTATTCTTTTAAAAAAAAAATCTGTCCTTAATATAATAGCTAGCCCAAGGTACTACTGTACAGGAGACAAAGAGCACATGAAGCAAGAACTGTTCCAGGTATTGCTCTGAATTAGTGAAAGAGCCCATCTAGTAGCAGAGCCTCTTTTCTGATCTACAGTGGGCTGGGCCAGATACGTAGGAAGGAGCCCCAGGAGCTTATCACAGTTAGATGTGCTGATCTGAAAGGAAGAGCAGTAGTTGCTTTGAGGCACCACATTCTGATGTGGCCTGCTGTGCAGCACCCTTAATCCCAGAGATAACTCTTTCACCCTTAGCAAACCACAGGACTTTCTCATTCTTGCCCCAAAACAGTCTTGTAAGAAAGGTGCTTTTATTGTACTACTTTAGTGAGAAGGAAAGAAAGGCATAGATTGATTGAGTTGTTCCCAATAACAAAACTATGCATCTTACAAACAATAAACAGTTCTTTGATTATTATACACACCAGTATTTCATATGCCACTTAAATAAAGATGCATCCTCAATTCATTAGTGTGAAAGTGTGAAAGAGATATAGGTCTTGGAGTTGGTAGGCCATGTGTAAGTGTTGAACACCAAGCCACTGGGCTGGGTCATCTCATGCATCTAAAATGATTTGAAGTGCCCAATCTTTAATTGGTAGTTTTGAAGAAGTTTGAACCTTTTTGCATTTCTAGAATAGAGGATGCTATGTTTATGTAATCGTACAATATTTTTGTTAGTTCCATGGACCTTTCAACTTTTCCCTCCCCTGTCTCCCCTGTTTACAGTTTTGTAAACTGCAATAGGTGTCTTATCCTCTAACTGGAACCCCAGGTTTGTTTCCTAATACTTCATTACTTGAATTGTTTCATGAGCATTTCTTCTTCCTAAATCCTCCTTTGGTTGGTTAGTCTTCTAAAAATTTCTCCAATTTATCTATGTCTCTTAAAAGAAATTAGATGCTCTCGTACTAAATATAGTATTAACGAGACCTAATCACCAGTGCAGAATTAGATTAATTACCTTGCTTGTTTTCAATGTGACACTCATCAATCAATTAATACTCCACACGTGTAATTTCTGTATTGTATTTCATAAAGCAGATTAATCTGACTAAAGCTTTTGGAAGTAGAAAGAAAAGGAATAGACATTGCTTCTTCTTCTACTACTTATTCCTTAGATAACCTTGGACTAATGACATGACATCCTTGAGACCCAAGTGTCACCAAAGAAAAATGCTGACAAACTCACTCCAGCTGATGTTCTTCAGGATTTGTTCTCAGAAGTAGGATTAGTAGGAAGACTCACCAGTGATGTGGGTGCCTGGACCCATGTAATGTATTTCATGGATTTGACCTTGTATGCTTGTGGGGACTCCAGAGCACCACAGTGAGACTCTTCTACAGCAGACTAAAGTTATCTGGGCCAGAAACCTAGAAGAAGAGGTGGACAGGAAGGGAAGGGTAAACTAGAATGCATATTGCTGAGAGGTGACCCTAAGAATGTTCTAGAATCCATTTGCCTAGGTCTCTCACTGTCTTCTAACCTCCAGCATTAAATATGTGGACATGCTGTTGGGTGTCTTGATTCTCCCCACCCCCATTACAGAGCCAAATACATCCTGTCACAGAAACCAGAGAAGCTTGAAGACATTTAAGGATGCTGGAGTTGTGACCGATCTGTGTTGGTCATACCCAAGGATGAATCCGGCTCCTATTCTACAGGGTACAGGTACAACAGAGAGTGGCACATTGCACTTAATATTGTCTTATTTAGCAAATAAAAAAGAATGAGAAATTCAGATTGACTTTCAAGTAAATACTTTTAAATATTTAAACATTTTTTTAAATATCAAAAACAGTCACATGTGATTTTTAAAACACATCTCTGCCCTATGCAGAAACTGGACATATTCCTTCAAAAATTATTTTTCTGAAATCCAAACTCCTTTGGGCATTCTCTATTTTGATTTTAACCTTACCTGCACTACCATTCAAAGCACAAAGATATTATGACTTCTACTTTATGTCTGTCTTCTAGTTCACCTGTACCTATGTGTCTCAAGGGAAAATCTAGACAGAAGAGGTGTCTTAGTCAGGGTTGTTATTCCTGCACAAACATCATGACCAAGATGCAAGTTGGGGAGGAAAGGGTTTATTCAGCTTACACTTCCATGCTGCTCTTCATCATGAAAGGAAGTCAGGACTGGAACTCAAGCAGGTCAAGGATCAGGAGCTGATGCAGAGGCCATGAAGGGATGTAACTTACTGGCTTGCTTGCTTCTCCTGGCTTGCTCAGCCTGCTATCTTATAGAACCCAAGACTACCAGCCCACAGATGGTACCACTCACAAGGAGCCCTCCTCCCTTGATCACTAGTTGAGAAAATGCCTTACTGCTGGATCTCATGGAGGGATTTTCTCAACTGAAACTCCTTTCTCTGTGGTAACTTCAGCTTGTGTCAAGTTGGCACACAAACCTAGCCAGTACAATTGACCCCTTGTCAACTTGACACACAAACATATCACCATTAAGCCTCAACCCTAAATTTCATTTTTTTTTTGATACTTTATTTGCATTTCCAATATTTCCCCTTTTCTGGGTCTCCTCTTTGGAAACCCCCTATCCCCTCCCCTCCCCCACTTTGTGAGGGAATTCCTCCTCCCACCTACCCGCCCACCCATTCCCATATTCCCACCTTGACATTCCCCTTTACTGGGGCCTCTAGCACCCTCAGGCCCAAAGTCCTCTCCTTTCTCCCTGATGGCCATCGAGGTGATTCCTCTGCCTCATATGTAGCCCAAACCATGGGT
>CM052712.1:39518787-39565487 GCA_028551405.1 Uromys caudimaculatus | reverse complement strand
GGTGGAATTCCCTCCTAGAGGCGGGTTGGGGAGGGGATGGGGGGTATACAAAGAGGAGACTCAGAAAAGGGGAAACATTGGAAATGTATATAAAGTATCAAAAATAAAAAAGGAGGAAAAAAATCATTTCAAAAGTATAAAGCAGCAAAAAAAAAGAAAATATATCAACAAAAAGAAGTAATCTTCAAAATAAATTTAAATTTTAAATGCTCCAACACTAAGAGGTTAATAAAAAGTGGCCCAGCCTTGGGATGAGTTCCAGGTTCTGGTGAAAAACAAAGAAAAATCTGTCCTATGAGCAGACTCTCAATCACCCCATAACAAAACTGATACACAGAAAGATAATGTGTGTGTTGCAGTGACTTTTAGCTGGGCATCCTTGCTTGAAAGGAGCTGGAATGGTCCACGTCTCTTCACATCTTCACATTCAATGGTGTCAAACTCCAGATACTGGCAAACATGACAAATTGGGTTCATTTAAATGTCAGTATATTAACACAAAGTCCCATCCACACGCATGAGCTTACTGTTAGAAACACCACAAAACAAAGTCTGGGAATGAACATGGCTGAATGCTTGAATGCTCGTTTAGTTTATTTGACACCCTGGGTTTCACCTCCTTGCAGTGCAAAAGAAAATAATAATAATTAAATTAAATTAAATTAAAAAGCCAAATAAAATCAGCACTGCTAACCCTCTTAAGACTACATCTGGGGGTTGGGGGTTTAGCTCAGTGGTAGAGCCCTTGCCTAGCAAGCGCAAGGCGCTGGGTTTGGTCCTTAGCTCCGAAAAAAAAAAAAAAAAAAAAAAAGACAAAATAACAAAAAGACTATATCAGTTTGAATTGGCTGGTAAAGACAATTTTCATATGATAAGAAAAAAATAAACATGGGTAAACATAAAATACTGTAAAAAATGATTAGACAGACATACAAAAAAGAACTGAAGCTGGAGGAACTGATAGGATAAAAAAACTTGGGAATCTCTACCCAATAACTCATGTAAATATAGGGAAAAATCCAACTCCTTAGCAATTCCACTAATGACAGGCCTACACAGTCTGTTGCTTTATTCTAAAATTATGTTAGGATTTTGCCTCACTATCCAACTGATATTATGTGCCATATATAACAAGCTTTTAAAATGTATCCTGCTGTTTGGTTGTATTCATGTGGAGTTTTTCTTGTACTTTCCAGATTTTCTTATAAAATTCATACTATTTCTTTAAAAAGCAAATATAGTCACTTATTCAAATCTAGTCTCTGCCCTAGTGTGATGTACAGTATAGTAAGCAAAACCGATTCCATCTCCAGTGCCAGTGTCTGACTTGAATTTCTAAATCCCCAAGACTGTTGTGATCAGAATGTTTTTGGTGTAATGAGGCTAACAGTAGACTTGTACATAGTTTCAAGGTAACAGCCAGAAGGACCAAATCAAAGAGAAACCTAAAATTTCCATTTAGGCAATGTTGAGGAGCTGGAGAATGACATAACAGTTGTGGCCATGTGATGAGCTACTGTAAATATCCCCCCTATGGCGGGATTCAGGGATCATCTTGGTTAGTGCACACACAGATGCTAGGAATTTGGTACATCTCAAATCTACAAAAACAGAAGCTCCTGGCTGGACACCTTTGGAACATGCTCTGTGAAGTTCGTCATTTGTAATCTTTAATATGCAATCTTGTAATAAACAAAAAACATAAGAGAAAGTGTTTTCCCCAGTTCTGTGAGCTATTCTAGCAAATTCCTAAACTCAAGGACATGGCGGTAGGAATCAACATGTATACGGTTATAGTCAAGAAGAGTCAGACAAGGGACTTCTGGTTGACCACTGAGGCAGAGACAATTTATTGCACTGAAGTTTACTCTGAGGCATCTTGGTTAATTTCAGGCTATTGGGTTGGACATTGAATTGAACTTGAGCACATACAGAGTATTCAGAAAGAGGTAAAACTGGATGATGTGAGAATCACCCTCCCTTATATTATATGTTAGTTCGTGAAAAACAGCTCATGGTTGGTATTTTTCATGCTAAGAGAAGAAATACATCAACTACACCAAAATTATAAACATCCAAGTATTCCCATCCATATATATACCATCCATAACATCAACCAAACTGTACATTTGTATATCAATCCCACAAATATTTTCATCAATTGCTACATACTTTGTATATATAACTAATTCTTTGTTCTATGTTTAACGAAATAATCCTTAAATAGACTCAGAGAGTTGCTTTTTTTTCAATCATTAGTTATTTTCAGATTTATCTATAGAAAAATAAAGAGACTGAATTGATGTATGACATGAGCTTATTCAGTTTCTTCTCTTATGAAACTTATTTAATTACCTGAAAAATAATTTTCCAGTGTCTAGTAAACTCTAAGATACATGTTCTCTTTGACACATTAATTATACTTGTTTGCCAATTACAAATCAATAGGAAGAGAAAAACCTAAATCAATAAGAAGGATTTGAGAGGAAACAAACAGCCAGAGACATCAAAAGCAATTTCAGAAGCACATGACAGAAGTATAAGAAGAAAGAAATTTCCGGAAGCCCTTTCAGATATAGAAACTCCCCATTGGCTTTGTTTATCAAACACTCCTACAGGCCACTGGGCTTCACCTGGACCTGATCTCAACAGCCGAATGCTTGGCCTGCTGTTCCCAGACATCAGCCTCCAAAGGGAAGAGATTCCCACACTCCACACACATTCCAAGATCCTCTCTATGTAGCCTAGGCTCTGATTTCTCTGACCTGATAACGAAATTAAATCAGAGATTTCCAAGTAAATCTTCAGCTTTATAACAGCTTTTAAGACAATTTTATGAAGAATTAATTTGCACTTGATCATATTTAAGTCTGCCTTAAGTGAGTATAGAATGATAGAAATTTGTACACCCATGGAAGCCCCACCATCATCAAGATACAACAAACCAGTCTCACTCCGAACGTCTTCACATCCCCCTTTCCACCTGTCCATTTTTGTCTTTTATTAATAACACTCAGCGTCTAAACCTGGACTCAGATTATAAGGGCTTCTTTTCTACTTTTGCATATCATGTGTTTTCTAGACATTTCTATTTTGGATTCATTGTTTTTATTTTATCTGATGTCTTCTTGACACATGTTGGTCATTGTTTTACTATAGTTTTTTTTGTTTTGCTTTGTTTTTAGTTTTTTGCTTTTTTTTTTTTTCTTTCTTTTTTTTTTTTTTTTTTTTTTTTTTTTTTTTTTTTTTTGCTTGTTTTTAATGTGGAGCAGTAATCTATTTTGTGAGCATACCAAAAATATTTTGTTCCTTCACATTCTAGTGAATACTTTGATTTTGTATGTGAGTCCTAGTTTGCTATTCCTGTGATAAAACACTAAACAAACGAAACCAAACTGGAGGGGGGATCTTATTTCAGCTTGTGGCCAGTCCATCACTGGGGGAAGGGAAGGCAGGAGCTCATGCTAGAGTCAGAGGCAGAAACTAAAACAGAGATGACAGAGAGAATGGAGTCTACTGTTTGCCTTCCTGGGTTTGCTCAGTTCCTTTCCTTACACAGTCCGACGTACCTGTCCAGGAATGGCACAACCCACAATAGGCTGGGCTCTTCTGCATCAATGAGCCATCAAGAATATGCCACACAGACATGCTCACAGGCCAGTCTGATGGAGGCAGTTCCTCCATCATGATTCCCTCTTGCCAAATATGTCTATGTCAAGTTAGAAAAACAAAATCTTACCAACACAATCCACCCTTTGTTAACTTTGCCACACAAGCATCTCACTGTAAATCAACCTATCCTTCCTTCTTTTTGTCCCCAAGATACTGTGTTAATATAATAAAAATGCAAAAATAAATATATCCAGTGCTTTCAAAGTTCAGTCTCTTTTTCTCACACACACACACACACACACACACACACAACCTAAAGCTTATTAACTGTGAGCTCCTGTAAAATCCAAATAAATTATATACTTTCTTACTACAAGAAGGAAGAACCAGGGCATCGTAACAGACAAAGCAGAACCCAATCCAGTAGTGTATCTGACATTTGAGACTAACTCATGATCTTCTGGGAGAGAAAGGGCTTAGGTTGCTCCGCCTCTGCCTATGCATCCAAACACATATAATTTGTCTCCTAAACTCAGGCCCATTCTTTTCCACACAGGCCACTGTTCCTTGTGGTCACCCCACAGTCCTGCTGTCACCAATACTCTGAGGTCTGCACTACAACTGAGCCTGCACCTTCACCAATAGCCTTTCTCACCCTCTCCCAGGTCCAAGTCTCAGATGCTCTCTGTTAGCCCTTCATGCCTTCAAAACTGGTGCTGTAGGGAGCCAAGTTTAGCTTCCGGTTTAAGATACACTCTTGACCCCAGGGGACCATATCTTCTGTCTGCTGCTGGTCTCTTATCACAGCTTGTTTTCTAGCCCCAGACAATCAGTGTTGATTGTTCCAGTAAAGACATTTCATTTCCATGGATTATTAATACAAAATATCACAGAAACAGCCCTGATAGTCTGTGTATCTCTCTGAAACATCACAAGCTAGATCTCCACCATCTGCACTGGTCTCAGGTTTCTTCCACAAGAATTTCTTTCATTAACCTCTGAGCATTCAAAGGCTTTTCCAGACCACAACACTGCCCCATCAAAAACAAGCAAGCAAGCAAGCAAACAAACACCCCAAAACATGACAAAAAAAAAAAAAAAAAAAGTAAATACATGGTAAGGTCCATCACAGCCATACTATTGAAACTTTGTTTAAAGTTTAGGCCTTTAGGGAAGCAATTAGAGTTAAATGCAGTTGTAAACCTAGACCCTAAACCTAATCCAACTGACATCTGTGAGAAGTGAATATCTGGGTAAACAGAGAAAATGTCATGCAAGGACACGACTCAAGGCAGGCCAAGCAAGGTCTTGGGAGGAAGAAAAACTGACACCTTGTTCTTGTGCCTTCTACCCTGCAGATGCATGCCTGCTGTTTGAATCACTTCTCCTGTGTTGTTTGCCACGTCAGTCTTGGCCAGTTACTACAGGCACATTTTCAGGATGTGACCTTGCATGAGGTGTCTTCATGTAGATGTATGTTTGCAAGGAGCAGAGTACAATGTGCCGCAGACCTTAAACAAAATTTAAGCTCCAAGACCTGAGTTCAGGCCTCTAGAGGAAAGAAAGGGAAGAAAAGAAAGAAAGAAGAAAGGAAAAGAAAAGAAGTTTTATCATGTACAAGATTGCACTGAAAATTCAAGTCAAAATCATAGCCTTAAAAATTATAAAATAATGTAATAATAACAACAATAATAATAACAATGTTCACAAACATATTATTGCTTCAAGTTATGAGACTTGAAGCCTCAAATTTTATTTCTGAAAAATCTTTGCAAAATAAAGGATGTTCTCAGGAACAATCTTACTTTTGTTTGTTTTTAAATAATTTAATGTGTTTTTATTTAGATATACCTATTGTTTTACAAATTCATCATTTATATATTTCTTATATATAAATACCCTATAGGCTGAGCCTAGCTCTCTGACCTTTCAGAACCTCTGAAATTGTCCTTTTCAGTAGATATTTTCTTGTTTAATTTTACTTCATTCGTTTGAGTGTTTTCCTGCATTGTGCACATGGTTGGTACCCGAAGGTCAGAACATGATGTTGGGGAATTAAGGTCATCTGTGAGCAGAGATTTAGGCTCTGGCAACTGATTCTGGATCATCTTCAAGAACAAAAACTATTCTTAACTCTTACGCACTCTCTCTCCTGCCTCTAGACTCTAGAGTCTAGAAATTTTCCTTCAAATAAATATATGATACCATATGATGACCAAGTTAAAAAAAAATACACTCAAGTTCACCTAGCAAACCCTAGGTATACATTATTTCAAAGTCATTTCAAGTAGTAAATAACTACAATTCTAACATTAAATGAATTGACATATTCTATCACACATTTACATTTCTTGAAATGATTATAAAAAGAAATTGACTTGTTGCAGAATGTCAGGCTTCGGACAGCCATTGAAATTAATGTTCCATGAATCACAATTAATCTTATTTAGCAAATTAGTTCACATAATTAGTTTACATACACATGATTGGAACAATAAAATGCTCTCAGTTGTATAATTGTTCATAATTAGAATATTAAGTTACTGCTCTAGTTTTTAAAATTTTGCAAACAAGTTGATTCATAGTTACTTCATATTAACTTAGTTTATGATTTTATCATTAAATTTGGATCTCCTTTTATAACACTCAAGGAAAGAAGCTGACAACATGTAGGTAAACAGCAGTGTGGATGAACCTGAAAATAGAAGCACCAAGCTAGACTCCATCCTAACAGTGCTTTAAAATCTACAATAGAAAAAGAACATACAACCTGACAAACATTACCCAAGTAGAACACAAACTTATTAGAGGTTTCTTTCAATATGACTTTAAAATCTGTGATAATTCCCTGTCCTTATGTCTGACAGCCATCCCACCAGGGAAAAAGGAATTCCCCAGCATTCCGATTACTTCCTCCATTCTCCTTAGCTAGTTTTCTTTTTAGGCTCTCCTTCCTCTCCACTTCCTCCTCTTCCTCATCATTATTCCTTTTTTGATGGCACAACATCTGACTTAATCTACAATGATCCCCTGACATTCTAGAAATCATTAGTATAGCTTTTCCTGCAGATCCCTGCCTGGTCCTGCCATGGCAAAAGACACAAGGTTTTAGAATGTAGATGATGAGTTAGAAACAACAATACATCTTTCACTGAGCAAGAACACTTAAAAATGGAGAAATTGGTCATGTTTTCAATTTTATTTTAAGTATGACTATAAATATTGCAAATATGAAGGAGCTTATGAAATATACATTTCATTTGTTTTGTTTTGGTCTTAGTTTTGTTTTGCTTTTTTTGAGACAGGATCTTCTGTAGCCTAGGCTAGCCTTGAACTCCCTAAGTAGCCTAGATGACCTAGAAGTCTGTTCTTCCTTGGACTCCCAAGTACTGGTGTTATGCACACACCCCAACAGGCTTGAATGGAGGTATCCTTTCCATGCTTAATATTTTAAGGACTCTTTAAGGCTTTGCCTAAGAGCTTTAAAAACTAATCTGATTCACTTCTCAGGTACTAGCACAGATTCATACTTTACATCCTAGTCTTCAGGATCAAAGAATGAATTTATTCAGAGACAAGTCTTCTAGAAGTAATCAAGTTAACAGGATGTCACTTGGATATGCCCTAATCCCATTTAACTGGTGTCCTTTTAAGAGGTGGAAACATGGACTCAGAGACAAGCACATAAGGAGAATGCATGTAAAATAAAGACAATAAAGACAGAGGCAGATGTGATGTTGGGGCAGTACTTTTTACAGACCATGAGGTTGTAGGCCTTAAAACATGCTTTAGGAGAGCTCTATGGTGTAGCCTTGGAGAGTTTTGCCACTCCCTCTGAAGCTTCCCCTCTTTGTATGGAGAACTGGCAAGCAACTACTGCTGTGGCCTTGCAGCTCTCTCCCTCCCTCTTGTAACTTCATGCAGGCTCGCCCAACTAGTACCCAGACCCAAATTATAATTTTACCCCCTTAACTCCTAGCCTCCTGGCCCATATGGTAGGTTATACTGAACATAGGCTCAGTACACTCCAGCAACTGAAGTCTTCTTCCTTTCAGGCCCCATCTTTCCTGTCTATGGTGTGAGATTATAGTTCTCCAGCCAGTGTTCTTCTGGACAGTCTGTATTGGCACCTTTTATTGACCCTATAATATCTTTTTAAAACTTTTAATACAAGGCTCTCAAAACAAACCAGAAAAACATCAAAAGCAAGGAGACAGGTTTGAGATTCATTCTTCCCCAAAGCCTTCATATGTAAGTAAATTTGCCAACATTCTGACCTGGACTTCTGGCCTCCAGAAGGAGACAATGAATTTGTGATGCTGCAGCACTCTTGTTTGTAGGACTCTACAATAGAGACCCTAGCAGACCAACACAATAGCAAACTAAGATAAAGTTTGCTTTTATCTTAAGGGGTTGAAATTTAGATAGTGTTTATATTTGAGTTTAAGATTCATGGAATTGTAATTCACAGCTGGATTATCAAGATATATTCTGCTTTTAGCTTGGAAAAATTCATGAATCCAGTCATCGTAGAAGAATTCTATCCTGGTATAATAAACTGTCATCATTGATATCTGTTCCCATTATTGTGATAGCAGAGCATAGGCTCAGAATCTTTTTTTTTATATTTAAGTGTGTGTGTGTGTGTGTGTGTGTGTGTGTGTGTGTGTGTGTGTGTGTATACCATGGAGCTTACAGGGAGATCAGAAGACAATTTGTGAGAATCATTTCTCTCCTATAATCATGTGGGTTCCAAGGACTGAACTCAAACTTAATAGATTCACAGAAAGTATCTTTACCCAGTGAGCCACCCTTACTAAATGCAAGGTCAACATAATATCTATAAAGCAGTTACTATGATACTCCATAAATATGAACACAATAAATGGCAAAACTATAAGATTACATCCTGTATATGTAGAAAAAGCATTTCACAAATTCAACAACATTTTGTTGTATAAAATAATGATAACATCATAATTAGTGGTCAAATATTGAATTTGAAAGTCATGCTTCTAAAGTTCAAAAATTCACTTCAAAGCTTTGATGATGAAGCAGTATGTTATAGATGAGTTAGTTCCTAAAACATAGAGTCTATAATTAAACCCTCATATTTGTTATGGTTGTAGCTCATTGATTTTTGTTACCATGGCATAAAAATAATTTAACTAGTAGTAATAAATAGTCTTATGAACAAATAAGTTTGGCACCAAAGAAATAGCTATGAGTGAGGAATGAAATAGGAATAGTTCTTCACTCTTCAAACGTACGTGTGTGTGTGTGTGTCTGTCTGTCTGTCTGTGTGTTTGTGTGTGTCTGTCTGTGTGTATGTGTGTGTGTGTGTGTGTGTGTGTGTGTGTGTGAGAGAGAGAGAGAGAGAGAGAGAGAGAGAGAGAGAGAGAGAGAGAGAGAGATCCATAGTACAACTGTCACTGGAAGATTAAATAAAAACAAGACAGGAAAGTCGGAGGGACTTGTTGATCTAGCCAAATATTTTATTTCTACTCTTTATAGAAAATAAAAGAATAAAACGCTGCTGCCACCTACACTACCACCACCACAACCAAGAACACACACACAAAAAATCAAGATATATCAATTATAGAGAAGAAAACATCTATTTTTAACTCACAATTCTAGGTAGCAGTCTGTAGTGGTGAAATAGGTAGCTACTTCATGTTCCTGCCTTGACTTCCCCAATATGATAGACTATAACTTAGATTTGTGAACTAAACAAACTCTACCATACTCTAACTTGTTTCTAGTCTATGTATTTTATCACAGAGATATGAAAAGAAACTAAGACATTGCAAATAACAATCCCCTCTTCAAGATTTGCCTGCAAGAGAGGAGCCCTGTCATGCTTAAAGGAAAAAAATGACACATCTTGGTGCTCAGCAAAGAAGGGGAAAACTAAGCCACCTTATCAAAAATGTCAATTGTTCAAAACCGGTGGGAATGAACTCGGGAAATACAGGCTGCAGGCCACATCTTGAGAAAGAAGTCATTGCAGCCCCAGCTGACTATAGAGTTGGATTTGCTTATACAACTTCCCTAGCTCCAGAGGAGACATGCCTCTTCAACCTGGAGCTACCTTGAATTAGGGGCAAGGAATTAAGCCACATCCAGATTACTGCCCCCAGAATTATGAGATTTAAAAAAAAATGTTTGTTTTTCTCTTTCCCTTCTGCTTTGCCAGGAGTTTTCCTCCTGACTTGGCAATGGACATTATCAATTTACATCCACTGAAATGATAGTATGATTTTTATACTTTATTTAGCTAATAAAGGAGATTCTACTGCCTTTTAAATAAACTCCACATGGTTATAAACATTTTAAAATATCAAACTCCAAGAAGCATACTTAGACATAAATTTCAGAGAAGCCAGTGTTTTGGCCCAGGTAAACAAAATATTAAGAACTTGTTATTTGAGACTTTAAACTTTTAAAACATTTTCCCTCTGGTATACTGGAAACATACAGATCCATATACTTCACATTTTCTACAGACAACTTTGCAAAGACTGTAATTTCTCAACTTCATTTTAAATGACTCTTGAGAGAGATGGGTATGGTGAGAGGCAGAGGAGAACATGTTTCCAAGTACCAGTAAACTCTAATTGCAAGCAGAGAAGAGACATCTGTGAGTCTCGCTGTGACCTTTACTTTGTATGGTAGCTCTGTGCCTATTCTGTGTCAGCATGCAGGTATTTGAATCTCGGTTACCACATCATATCATCTGCTTCTTCCAGGAGAGAACTGTCTGTCATTTTACAAAAAATGTAAATCTGGATCCCATTTGTTTGTACCTTGATTTGCTGGTGGCTCTTATCTAATCTTCCTCTTTGCCTGGGATCTATGGCTCATTACACAGAGCAGACATTCCTCGAGGTGTGTGTGTGTGTGTGTGTGTGTGTGTGTGTGTGTGTGTGTGTGTGTGTGTGTGTATGTGTGTGTGTAAGGGCAGAGTCATCTGCATCACATGAGTATGGAAATTCATAGACCCAGCAAGCTGAGAACAAGGCAACTATTTCTCTGGAATTTCTGTACCTAGACCTTGGCTACTGAGATGTTGTCATAAGAAGCCCAATGTCAGCCAACTCACAGTCATGCTGAAAATGAGCTAGGAATGCTAGTACATCCTGGAGGGTGACAACAATCTGTATACCAGGTGCTGGAAGAAAAGAGTAGGCAGATAACCTGGAACTGCTCTGACATGTGTTGACAATTTCACGTACACATGATCACCGTGATAACTGGTAATGTTTCAAGTCTGATTTCACACAAAGGTGCCATCTTACTTTTCTCTGGTTGCTATAACAAATTGGAAACACTGGCTTCAAACAGCAAATTGATTCACAGTCCTAGGGATACAAAAATCATCTCCTCTAGGCTGAAGCTAAAAATGCAGGAAGTCTATGTTCATAATGAAGACTATAGAGGAGAACACATCTCTTCCCTCTTCTAGTTTAAGAAGAAACCAGTGTGCCTAGGAGTCTGGCCACAGCCCTCTTATCTTCAAGGCCAACATCTTTGAAGGCATTAATATTTATGTTGCATCTCCAGGAAGCTTTCTCCTTCACATGTAGGAAAATCTTCTTCTCTTACCTTTCTATAAGAATATACATAATTGTGATTTAGATTCATCTGTACAATCCAGAGTGACTCTGTGTATCAACATTTCCCCTGCATTCACACCAACAGCAACTTTGGCATGTTAGGTAGTATTTCTAAGTTGTTCTAACTAGGTATTAATGCCTTTGGGACACACATATTAATTTCTTTATTCTCTCATATATTCCATCCTGACCACAGTTTCTCCTCCATCCTCTCCTCCAAGTCCGCCTCCCGCATCCCCTCCACCATCCACTCCTCCTCTGTTTCCCTTCAGAAAAGGGCAAGCCTCCCAGGGATATCAACTGAACATGGAATAGCAAATTACATAAGCCTAGGCACAAGCCATCCTGTTAAGGATGGACGAGGCAATCCAGCAGGAGGAAAAGGTTCCAAACAGCAGGCAAAGAGTCAGAGATAGCCCCTACTCCCATTGTTAGGAATCCCACAAGAAAACCAAGCTACACAACTATAACATATATACAGAGGGCCTAGGTCAGACCCATGCAGGCGCCCTGATTGTCTGTTTAGTGTCACTGAGCCCCTATGAGCCCAGGTTAGTTGATTCTGTGGGTTTTCTTGTTCGTGAGACAAACATTTGTAATAATAACATACACATTGTCTTTCCTTAATAACCTAACTTTTCAATACTGTTTTTATCAGAGTACTGAGTATGGCGTCAGATACACAATGGAAATTTATGGTGCAGATTTATCTAAAGTTAGAGAAAAGTTTTTCATAAACTGAGAACTTGATCGTATATGACATTTACTCCCAGGAAAGGATTAAGCGTTCTTGAAAACCCTGTCTTTCTCCTCCTGCCAATGAGGGTAAGATATTTGTTTTGTGCCAGGAAAGGCCTAGAGCATTCTGGAGAAGAGGTATATTGACATTATAACAAACAAACAAACAAAACCTAAAGAAACCCATTAAGTCAATTTGTAGATAAACAAGGAATCTTCCCTTCTCCATGGTTTATGTTCAATATTTGGTTTGGTTGCTCTAAATTCCAAGCAACAAACTGGGTATCAGGTACAAGGATAAGCTGTTCCATCGAGAAACCTGCCTAGACAAATAATTTCTTTTTCTCTGATCACATGTTGTTTATGAAAATCACTAATACACTTATCGGTTATTATTTCATGTTATTAAGTCTATTTTGCCATACCAAGGTTTGCTGTGTATAAATCATTGCCATGATCTCAAAATTCCTATTCACCACAAGATTAGTATATTAAGATTTTTAACTCCCAAGTGATGTTATTTAAAAGCGAGTTTTAGAGGCATGATTAGTTGCCAAGGCAGAGCGTTTGTGATGGGATTAGTGTCCTTTTAAAAGATTTCTGAGAGGCATTTTTGGCCTTTCTACAAAGTGAGGGCAGTGAGGAAAGATTTCATCCAAGAACCAGGAAATATGCTGTCACTAAACAGACAACACAGCTGCTGACTACTTGACCTTGGATTTTCCAGCCTGTAGAACTGTGAGAAATGAATGTCTATTGCATGCACATTCATTTCTTAACAGTATTTTGTTATATTTGCCCCAAATGTCTAGCATGGCTTCCCAATTAGTGTTATTTTAGCCCTATGACAATAAAGTAGTTTAAATATGTCATGTGTTGACTATGTATCTTTGGTTCTTTGTCCCTAAAAGTTAGGGCTTAATTCCCTTCTCACTGAGTGAGTTGAATTTGGTGACTCATTTCTAGCAAACATGTAATATGTACAAAATTATATTGTGTGATTTCTAAGACCAAGCCATAAAAGGCATTGTGCCTCTAGTTACTCTTTCTTGGTTATCTTGCTCAAATGGCTGGTAACAGGCATGTTGTGATGGCTTTCAATTGGCTCCATTAGGAGAACATAGCCAGGACCTGCTGTCACAGTATAGGATAGGTGTCATGTGTGTGTTTTATGTCAGAAACATAGAAAAATATGCTTGCATCTTTCTACAAAGTCATAATTTATTAAGTAAAAATAAACTCACAATGTTTAATGATCTCTATGATATCATTGTGTCATAAAATCTGCCTGCCTTGGTTTCACGTGCCAAAGATGTGCAGGCTTTTTATTCAAGTCTTCATTACCAATATTAACTTTCATATCCACATTACATGGCACATGGCACATATATCTATATACATCTATACATATACATGGGCTACATAATGAATGTTTTTAAAAGGCTGCCGTAAAATTCAAGAGGCTTCAGAAGTGAGCAGAGAGTCTGTACTGATAAGATAATGAACCAGACAAGTGCTAGAAGACAGCTGCTGGAGTCAGATTTGGTAGGAACGTGTATGGGGGAGACATAAACAAATGTCCACTCACCACGGATTTGAAACTGACAAGAGATCAAAATAAGAATACCAACATAGTCCATCTTGGTGAGACAATGTGTTTTATTGGGCTACATACAGGAATATGGATAAGGGGTTACTTAGAGGAGCATAAATGAGCCCAAGGCAGGAGCATCATCAAAGCCCATTCCAGCATGAGTCACCACTCACGAAAACCAGATGCCCTAAGCTTACTATCCAACTTATAAACAGCTCAACAAGTTGATGAATTTCTTTTTAGGCAGCTTACCTAGACTCTGCCTCTTCCAGGCAACTCACTTAGATTCTTCCTTTTCCAGGCAATCCTTGTTTCTTTTAGGTGGCTGGTCCTATCTCTGTCGCTTCTAAGAGGCTTGGTTGGTTTGAGAGGGTCTCTCAGCCACTACATATATCCAACTGGGAATGTAGAACCCTAGTGTTTCTGGTCAGTTTTAGGGACTTCCTGGAGACTTTGAGTTGTTAACTTCCTAAACTTAAGGCGCCTCCATGAAAGATGGGCTACTCCACCTCTCTTTAGAACACCATATATCTTAAAAGCTTTCTGTCAAGGATAATCTGTTTTCATATTAGAAAAATTGCTATACAACAAAGTGAAGTTTCAGAATTCAGCTGTGAGATGAAAAGGCTAGCCCCAGTACAGAACAAGACATGAGTCAAGAGAAAAATACGGCCAAACCCAGATCCAAATGGGCACACATCAACAGCAGGGGACAGGACCTGGTCAAGGTGTCTTGTGTCTCTGATATAAGCAAGAGGAATCAGGTGATAGGTTGCTATGGAGCCATGGTGTCTTAGTTTCCATTGCTGTGAAGAGACACCATGAGCATGGCAACTCTTCTAAAGGAAAGCATTTAATTGAGGCTGGCTTACAGTTTCAGAGTTTAGTCTGTAATTGTCATGGTGGGAGGCATGTCAGTGTGCGGACAGACATGGTGCTGGAGAAGGAGCTGAAATCAAGCTACATCTTGATCCACATGCAGAAGGGCACTGTATGCTACACTGGGCGTGGCTTGAGGATATATGACCTCAAAGCCTGCCTGCACAGTGACACATTTCCTCTTACAAGGCCACACCTACTCTAACTAGGCCACACCTCCTAATAGTGCCTATCCCTATGATCAAACATTCAAACACATGAGTGTGTTGGCCATATCTATTTAAATCACCGCACATGACTTTGCAGTATTAGGTATAAATCACTTTATGGATTCTAGGTGAGAGAGTTATACCCATTCTTCTATGTGCCCATTAAGTTCCTGGGCCCGGTTTCCCTGATTTGACTTTAATACGCTTGTGTGTTTCCATAGGTTTAATTTTTTTCTAATATACTTTTGGGGAGCCTCCCTTTCTCAGGTGTAAGTCATTTATCCATCTCTGCTGGATGACTTACACCTGACTAGATGGTACAGTTTCTGAGTCTACCCCAGGGGCTATAGTTATCCTCACTCAAAATGTAGTCAAAGGCTTCTTGGAAAATGGAGTCTCCTAGGATGAGGCATGGCCTGAAAGCCCACTGTTTTATACATCATGGAATAGCCTGGTCTCAAGAACTAGGCATCCAGCCAAGAGCATCTTTGGTCAGATGTTTAGAACTAGATCCCTCAGTGTATATCAACCTACAGATGAATTTAGACCTCACTGCAACCTCAGTGTCACTCTTATAACAGAATTGAAGCCAACACCACGTAGCTAAGCTACTTCCTGATTCCTGGATCTCAAAAACTGTCAAATAACCAATGTTTGTTGCATTTACTGATAAAATTTGGGGTAATTTGTTCTACAACAATAAGTAGTAGAAGCAGTTAACATCTTTCTTGGTGGGACATCTAAGATATATATTGCAATGTATAATTAAAAACAATTAACAGAAATAATTCATACTCTTTAGTGCCTAACATTGGAAATTGTATGAGATCTTTCATGTGAAAAATTACATTCAGACCATACTGTAATGAGTCAAATGATGACCTTGACCTAATTCCTATAATGAAGCTTTATGTCCTAGCATCAAAGAATGTGGCTATATTTGAGGATGGGGCCTCCAAAAAAGAAACTATAATGAAATAAAGGAATCAAAATGAAGTCTAATTTAAATTGACCAGTGTTCTTATAAGCAAACAAAATCTGTGTATACCAAGTATCTCTAAACACAGAATAAAACAGAAAACAAAGGCCACTTGAGGACACAGGTGAATGAATGTCATCTGGAAGCTAGAGAGAAAGACCTCAGAAGAATCCCAAACTTGCTGAGACCTTGACCATGGGTATAGCCTCCAGAACTGGAATCAGATAAATGTGGGGCAGTGATCTATGCCAGGCAATCTGACATCCGGTTGAGCTCAGGCAAAAAATTCTGGGAGACTCTGTGATATTTTCACAAGGGACCAGGCCATATTTTTAGCCAATGCTCCCGGAAGACTCCTGTACAACTGGTCACTGCCTTTACAACCTCTGTATAGAGAGAGGCCTGGCGTGTGAGACTTGTGTGAGACTTGTCACATAGAAAGCAACCCTGAGTCCCGGGCAAAGCAAATGAGGCACCAAAAGGTCCCCAAGCTGGGCCAATGGAAAGTATCGACTACCAAACCCCTGTCCCCTCCCAGAACAATATAAATAGAGCACCCTGACCAGAGTAGCTCTCTCTCTCTCCCCTCCTTCTCCACCCGCCTGCCCCATGAGCGCTGCCTGCCATCCAGAACGAATAAAGATGAAAACTACTTTGGCGTCGGAGAACTTTGTCTAAGGGGCTGTAACACTTGGGCCTGCGGGAGCACTCCTAACGGCAGCAGGTACGGCGGGAAGCACACTAAGGTCAAGACCTGGTGCAGGGCAGCGAGTGCTCTGAGCACAACAGAGCTGGAGAGCGCCCACGGCTAGTCTCTATCCGTGTCCTTCCCTGCGCCTCCGCCAAGCAGCTGGAAGCAGCGGCAGCCTGACAGGCTCGGGTGGCGCAGAGGCAGCGGACGCCACAACATCGGACCCGGGGCTGGAGAGCACCGGAGGCTCGCTCCATCTCTAGCTGCCCGGGCCTGACTCAATTCAGCGCCCACAGGCAGGTCCCACAGAGATCGCACAACTGGAACCGGGCACTGAGGCACTGAGAGGGAAAGCAGCGTTCCCTCAAGTGCGCTCCCTCCTGGTGCGTGGGCCCAGCACCGGAGCCAGGGGACCCCTGCGTTTCTCCCCACGTGAGAGAGTGCAGCAGATAAATATCGGGTGTGAGAGCCCTTTTGTGGAATTACTTAAGACAATGTTAGTAAGTTAAAATGTGTAACATGTGCCACCAAGAGGACATTTGTCTGGTCTCCTTAAATTTCCAGAATCTCTGGATCTTGCTTGAATTATTTTGGATAAAGTATTAGGGGAAACATTTTAAAATGTATATAAATCGTGTATGCAATTGCCCAAACATGAATCAGTAACTGTACTTCACCACTACAGGCTTAATGCATGCCTTGAATTTTAAAATCAGATTTTGAATTATAAAATACTTATTTTTTTTTAATCTAATTTGGAATAACTGTGAGAAGCAGGTGACACTTTGAAGCTAAGATGTACAGCCTACTTTTAGTGCACTTCCTTTTCATACACAGTCTCTGGGCTTGATCACCACACTGCAAATCACCACAAAAACAACAGCAACTACTACTACTACTGACAATCATCATTGTCGTCGTCGTCATCATCATCATCATCATTGTGGGAAATACAAGAGGAGAGGGGATGGTAGTTTGAGACATGCTTCCCTTCCACCCATCCACGTTCTCCCACACTGAATGTCAGCATTCTCACTCTCAGCAAGGTGGTAAAGTATAACCTTTGTAAGGAGATATAGCTCAGTGATTGAGCGCGTATTTAGCATGTTTGAGGTTCTGGATTTTATCCCAGTGAGAGAGAGAGAGAGAGAGAGAGAGAGAGAGAGAGAGAGAGAGAGAGAGAGAGAGAGAGAGAGAGAGAACAAATTGGTTATCCAATACCAAGTGGTCAGCCTCACAAGCATACATATGAGTAACATTATGACTGAGCAGATTATATTTATATTTAGGAATATGTGTGTGTGTGTGTGTGTGTGTGTGTGTGTAACAAAAATTAATGTAAAAAGAAGCTATGATTTTGAAGGGGACAAAGGAGGAATACATGGAAGTGCTTGTAGGGAAGAAAGGGAACAAGGAAAGGATGTAATTATAATCTCAAAAAGAAAAGAAAAAGGTACTGCATTTCTTTTCTCTTTATGACTTCCATTGTGTTAGGCAACTAGTTAAAAATTAATAGACTTGCAGGTCCCTGGGAATAGAGCCCTGCATACTCTTTGCCTTAACACAGTGATGCTGCAAATGTCAACTGGTGGTGGACAACAGAAGAAGCATTCCACCCTCCCAGTTGTGTGTGTCTCCTTGCCATTACTTCTAATTTTGTGTGAGAATTGGGTGGGGGTGGGGGTGGTGGAGTTCCGAAGTCGAAGGATGATCCTGGCTGTTGAACTAATTTGCTCTCTTCTTCATGTTCTTGAGACAAGGTCGGCAAGGTCGCTCCCTAGACAGGAAGTTTGCCTTCTTGGTTAGGATGGGTACCTAGTGAGCTCTCAGGATCTGCTTCTGTCTGTCCTCTTCTCCCCAGTGCTGGGGTTACAGGACCCTGCTTGGTTTTTATATAAGAAGCAAGAGTGTGAACTTGGGTCCTGATGCTTACCCAAGCACTCTTACTGAGGTTATCTCTCCAACACCAGGCTCCTTAAGATTTAAAGTATGAAAAGATAGCCACAGATTAGACAAAGGGAATGAATTAGAGGTGCTAGGGCTTTTCATTATGCCAATTAAGGGACAGCTACTTCCTTTTGGTAAAGCTGGTTCTTTTTATAGAGGTTTTTTTTTTTTTCTTTAATTCTAATCTACTCTCTTGTTACACGATTTCTGGTCAAAAAAATAAGGTCTGGACCGAATCTCTGGCACTACATGGAGATGTGACATTCTAAACTGCTGGGAAGATTATAAGATTACTGTGTAGTGGAAAGATCTATGGTAAAGAACAAAGACACACCATCATTTTCCCTTAGGAGCTAATCCAAATGGTCCTGTCAATCACCGGATCAGGAAACTGCCCCTCAGCCAAGCTATCTCTTCTAGGGACTTTGGAAGCACTATAAAGCTACCTAACCGAAGGATAGTATAATTGTCCCTTTAGGCATTGTCTACACTCACTCCTCAAAAATTTTACCTATACAATGGTCTCATTGCTGTTCCATCTAATGAAGTTGCCTAAATCAGTTTAGGTATTAGAAATTGAAAGCTCCAAACTTGGGGCACCAATGGCCATTTGTCCAGTGTATATTTAGAGTAGTTTTGCATTGAAAGGTGAAGGAGAATTTCCAGTTTCGATTTTCCTAATTGGAGCTCCTTTAAGTTAGCCCTCAAACAGGCCAAAGGAGTGTCTTTTTAGTATAGAAATGTTGGAACCCATATCAAAGCTGAGGACCAAGGTACAAACAAGGGTTAATGTCCAGTTATGCAGAGTGTCCTCTACATCTGAAAATGACCAAATCCTCCTGGAAAGTAAGGTGGCATCCCCAACCTATATAATTTCAAGGTTAAGGCTTGAGGAGGGGTGCAGTGAATGTGTGGTCTCTCTGCCAGTGGACAGTGGGCACTAAAAAGCTCCATTGGCCTTGAAACCTGCTATTAGTACTCACGTATATTTGACTCATACATAAGCTAGAGCTGTGTTTATTTGTGGATAGTAGGTAGTTTCTAAACCATACATGGATTAAAATGCTAATGGGACTGATTTATGGCATTAGAATCATCAAGGGCTTGTTCTATATCATCAGTGAGGATGAACTGAGGACAGGAGGCCAGTTTCAACGGCTAAAGGAAGCTGAGGTAAGCAGAAGCAAAGACAAATATATCAGATTGGTCCTCTCTTTCCTACAGCCTTAAAGCAGAGAGACATCCCTAGCATGTTGGCAAAACTGACCTGTTCAGGTGTATGGTTAGTGGTTTTCTCTTGATTTCTTAGATCAGGAAAACAACACAGTTTGGGCATAGTGATTGAGGTGGGACTTCAATATGAGTGACATTTTGTCTTCGTATATTGGGCCTAGAGTAGGAGCTCAGTTCATTGCCAATGACCCCTAGTAACTGCTATTTAGAAGTAGTCAATAAGAACTCTATTGCAAGAGGAAAAGTAAAGAACATTTTAACAACACGAAGGTTAGAGAGTGCCAAGTTCTCCTTGAATCCTAGTTTAAATTATCAAAACCTTTTTTCCCCTTCAATTCTTATTAATCTGCTCTTCATGCTACTTATTTATTTTAGGTTGAAAGATTGGCAACTGCATCTGTGTCTCTGACCCTCAGTCGAGACAAGACTTTTTTTTTTAAGTTTTCTTTTTTTCTTTTTTTTAAAGATATATTTACTTTATGTATATGAGTACACTGTAGCTGTCTTCAGACACACCAGAAGAGGGCATCAGATCCCATTACAGGTGGTTGTGAGCCACCATGTGGTTTCTGGGAATTGAACTCAGGACCTCTGGAAGAGCAATCAGTGTTCTTAACCGCTGAGCCATCTCTCCAGCCCCCCAAGACAAGACTTTTTTAAACTGTCACTAAAATGGTTCAGCATGTCCAAGGAATCTCGTTCCCTTTAAGATTTGTGTAGTGAGCTGGGTGCGGTAGCAGACATCTTGTTAAGTCTAAAAGTGCCACATGGAGACCACCATTCACATGTGCAATTGGCAAGGGTATTTTATTTCTGGAAAGCAAGAAGCCTGCATGCAGGGGTCAGCCAATTACAAAATGGCTATCCCAGCCAAAAGCTTGTAAGCCTTTTTTGTAGGAAACTAGGGAAATTTTAATCTAAAACTTCATTGTGGGTGCTGGGGATGTTACATGAGTCAGTTTCTGATTGGCTTGTGTCCAGGTAGTCAGTGGACTGCATTCCAGAGTGATGAATGTTTAAGCACAGGATGAGATACACAAACTATATAAGGCTGCCCAGCAGAAATGGGCCATCTTGAGAGTAGATATTTCCCCATCCTTGTGGTTGTCTCAAGGCTGTTCTTTGGATAGTGGATTTTAGGGTCTTGTTCCTGGAATGTATGCTCTATTCCTGGAGCTGGTGACCTATGACCTAGTTCTTGGGAGTGATAACTTAGAAGGGATTTTATGGTCAGTTCCTGGAATGGGTGACTTTCCTTTTGAAGTCAGGCTTGGTCCTAAAATGGAGTTCATATCATCCTCTCAATCTAAAATTCTAGCACTCCAGACAACAGAGGCAGGATGATCTCTGTGAGTTCAAGGCCAGCCTGGTCTACATAGCAAGTTCCAAGCCAGACAACTTGCCAGGGCTACATAGTGAGAACCTTGTCTCAGATGGGGAATGGTGGTGGAATAGCTTAGGTTTAAACCCAAAGGAAAGCTGAGAAAACGTGGCATTTGCTAAGATATGGGGGAAATGGTACATGGATGATGTACCTTATCATCATGAGTTGACAGACTTCAACAAGACATTCAAAAGTATTAACGGTTATATCAAATTTGGGAATTGGGTAATAATATTAGGTAAACACTGAAGATCCATAAGAAGTTATGATTTTTACCAAAAATTGCATCATCTATAAAGGAGTCACATGGTTGTCTGAACAGTACAGCATTCTAGTTCCTGATTCTCCAAGAGCTTTGATTTTAGAGTTTTATTGCACAAGAATAGCTGTGGAGTTTCCCTTTGTCATGAATATTGAATCCTATTTAAAAAGTCTTTGACTTCAAGGAGTTTCTACCGGGAAGAGTGAATTCCTCAATTGTGGGCCTGCTCAGCTAATGGATAATCTAATCCAGATTTTTGCACCAGCAATACAATGGTGGGAAAACATTCGGGAAATTTCTCAAGGTTTTAAAACTTATAAAATAGTGTGGCTTTCCCTCTGAGGGAGTCAAACTAAAATTGTCTTTGCAGGCTTGACTACAGATAGTTGCAAAGGCTAGCAGACCACACATGGAGAAAACTGTCCTCCTTGTTACAGTGACACTGGAGGCCCATTAAGAGAAAGCTATTTCCTCTTGGACTAGAGAAAGAAATCTACCTCTAGTCTGGGTGGAGCCCTGACATTCCAAGTTGCAGGAAACAGAGTTAATCCCCTTGGGCTAGTCAATTACATGGCTAAGGAACCTCCCCTCAGGAAGGCCTTAAGCCGTATTACAGAAACAAGGGGAATGATTATCCTTTAATGAGATAATGTACCTGCAGTTCCAGAAACCGTGCCTCTAGTAGAGGTGTCACAAGATGCAGTTAAATTTGCATGTCTTTTAGAGAACTAGGAAAGGTGTGACTTTCCTCGATTGCCTTTCCATGTCTCTTTCTTTCAGATGCTGGCCAGGGCTCAGATAAGCTTTTTTTTTTTTTTTTTTTTTCTGGCACACCGGGCTTCTAAAAGTTGTTCTCTGGAGATCCCTCTCTTCTTCCTGTCAAGTGGCTGCTTGCCAAACCTCCCTGCCTGACTCAGAGCACCATGGCTTCTCCCTTCCACTTCTCCAGCTCCCTCCTCCAGGTAGCTGCCACGATTTGAGCTTGCCTACCCTGTGTTTAGTCTAACCACTGATAAAATTGTCTTCTCGTTTCCTTTTGATTCCACTCTTAAATTCTTATATTAACACGTCTAAGAATCCTTAGAGGGTAAGCCTTAATTTCCCATGTATTATGTGGCACTTCAAAATCTCTGCTGCTATCCAGAATGAATGCTAACTCTCTGAAAGGAGCTGCAGGCTAAAGCTCAGGTTCGTGCTCTGTATGTAGTACATTTCTATCCCCTGTTCACTCACTCTTTAGGTCTCATCATCTGGGGCCCTGTGCAAAAGCAGTTCCAGATGCCTCTGCCATGGCCTCCATAGAAGGGAGAAAAGAAAAGAAATGCTTCCTCCCTTCCTCTGCCTGAGTACTTTAAGAACATAAGACTTCACTTTGGGTCTCTGTCTGTCCCTCTGTGCCTGTCTGTCTCTATCTCTGTCTTTCTCTATCTCTCTGTAGCTCTCTCTCTCTCATTATGCCACACTCCCCTGCATTCTGTCCCCTTAATACAAAACAATGACAGAGGCCCATTGTGACTATGACAGCACTCAGCCTAGGTGGGAAATGTTAGGACCAAGGCAGCTTTAAATTGTGCCCCTAATTAGTGCCTGCATCTGTGACTCCAGATGTGCAGGCCAGGTCATATGCTAGAAAGCATGCCCACTCCTCATCCCCTCAAAAACATCAGAGTCAGAAACTCTTTGGGGGGTGGGATTTGAAGGGAAGGTTCTATCTATCTCGTTCTCTTTTAATAGTACTATTTGGCTGGTGATGGCCATGATGCTATGCTCTCCTGGTGTTTTGGAAAGTGACAAGTCTGCTTGGGAACCCCATCGTGCTATGCACGGTGGCTATCCTACCTGATGAAGCACCTCCTCAGAGGTGAAGCCCTGCTCTGCTGGTTCAGGGTCCTATCTCCTATTAGAGTTCATCTAACTGGTAATCTCTATGTGAGCACCTTTCCTGGAGCCTGTACAAGTCATCAGCCTTGGAGCTTTCTCTTTCCTCCATCTACTTTTTTTTTTTTTTTTTTGATACTTTATTTACATTTCATATGTTTTCCCCTTTTCAGTCTCCCCTTTGGAAACTCCCATCCCCCCTCCCCCTGCCTCTATGAGGGTGCTCCACCACCCACCCACTCACTCACTCCCGTCTTCCTTCCCTGGCATTCCCCTATGCTGGGACATCTAACACTCTCAGACCAAAGGCCCTCCTCTGCCACATATGTGACCAGCACCATGGGTCCCTCCATATGTATTCTTTGGTTGGTGGTCTAGTCTCTAGGAGCACTGGGAGCGTGGGGGGGGGGGCTGACCAGTTGATACTGCTGCTCCCTCCTCATGGGGTTGCAAACTCCCTCAGCTCCTTCAGTCCCTTCTCCAACTCCTCCATCTGGGACCTCACTCTCAGTCCAACGGTTACTGTGAAGTGAAACTTGGGTATTCCGAACTTTTGGGCTAATACCCACTTATTAGTGAGTACGTACCGTGTTTGTTCTTTTGTGACTGAGTTACCTCACTCAGGATGATATTTTCAAGTTCCATCCATTTGCCTGTGATTACCCTAACACCAAGGTCCATTAAAAACTCTAGAACCTTTTGCTTAGTCCTCCCTCATCAGGGAGCAAATCTCATATCTGTGATGGTGCACAGGACCTTGGGCTTATATATTGGACATGTTCATGCTGCCATGATTAAATACGTGCTATAAGCAGTGCTGCTCAAACCTTTGCCATTCTCAAGCCTTTCAGCCCAATTAGCCCAGAAAAGTTTGTGTGACCTCAAATTTTATATACATATAAACAAATCACCTTCATAAATATATGTATATATAGATATATATGAAGCATTTCCTGATAATGCAACCATTCTTAATTTTAGCATTTAGTAAAGACAAAATCCAATTTGCATGCTAATGAGATGGATGTGCTTGTTGATTTTACACAAAGAATTAAATCTCTTCTTCTATTTGATAATGTAGGAAGTGGAGCATCTCCGCTTGGTATTATAATTGTTAACATTCAGAATGACACTTTACATAAATACACAGAACAAAGCAGAAAAAGTATATTCAAGACCATTTCATAAATTTTTGGCAACTCTGCCATAATCCCAAGCCAAAATTCATTTAAGGATTAAAAATATAAATCAAATGAGCAGTTAAAACAACAATTTTTAAAAATCAAACTTTCTAGCATGATAGATTTCAAACATAGACTAATTTGATACAAACATGCTCAGAAATGATGTAGAAAAAAGTATCAATCTTTGTTTTCTGTATTAAATGACTGTATTTCTATTAGAGCAGAGAACTTAGTATATGTAGATAGAAATCACTGTGCTACTGACAAACTCAAATCTGAGTCCAGGTATTTCAGACAGTGTTTATTGTTACTTCGTGGTATCATGACATGTGTAGCACAAAAATGCATGCTTGTGTGTTCAGAGTAGAGGCTACAGTGAAGTCAGACTACACAACGTGGGTGAGAGCTACCAGAAGCACCTTAGATTCACAATGCGTTTGACTGTTTTAAAATTAAATTCTGGTCATTCCATCCTCAGAGACCTTTCATTGTCCTCCTGTCATTCATGGCCTTGGCATTCAGTTATAGGATCCTGTTTGGAGGTCACAAGTGATAGTTAAGAAGCTAGAACATGACGATTTATTTGGTGAAAGACTTACTTTAGCTTATACTTTCAGAGTGTTTAGCCCATGTTTTTTTGGTTCTGTGCACTTAGACAGAACACAGAGTGGCAGCAGTATACGGCGGTGGTGGAGGGCCACCGTCTCCTCCACAAATGCAGGAGACAGATGTCACTCACAATGACCTACTACTTAGAGCTAGTTCCTAGAACATTTTGAAATTCCACCACCAGCTGGAAATCAAGGATTTAACTGATGATCTGCTAGAGAAGATTTCATATTCAGTTTTTAACCAGGGCATGTGCTTCCAAGGGCTAACAATGGAACAGGAATCGTTGGTACTTTCTCTAGTTTTCGCCTTTGCCCATTCCATCTTCTTGACTTTAGACCCAGGTTTACTTTTATTTTGTGCTTGGTGCTTGAATCCAGTAGTTTGGTGATACCTGGCAATTCAGCTTTTCAAGCTCTGCTGAGTTTTCTGTCATCCTATTGGAATATTCTACACCTCAAGCAATATAAGTAAATCAAATCTGAAATTCCCTATGCCAGTTTGTCAGGAATGATATAACAAAGAAGACAGAATTGACTCTGATCAAGGGAGTATTACCGGCAAGCATTATGGTGTAATCTATGGAACAGAGACTCTTTATATGACTTCATATTGTAGCACAATACATCAAATGTATTTGTATTTAAATATAAAAGAAACAGAATATACTTTTCACAATCAATTTTATCCACCAGCCATTCATTAATATGACTCCATAAGAAAGTTGTTGGTTTCAAGTAACAGCAAACTCAGCACAGTGACTAAAGTAACAAAGAGAATGTGGTTCATTTAAATGACAGACCATAAAGTAGAAGATACTCTAGGCATGAATAAAATATAATCAGTCAACATGTCAGTCCTGCTGTGATCCTTCAGGCTGTCTCTTTTTCTTTGTTCTCTTCTCATCTGTAGGCACACATTATTAATACACAAATCAATTTCATACTTGTGGGCCAGTCCATATGAAACAAAAGATGGTGGCTTTCCCTGCCTTTCATATGTCTGATTATTCTAGATTTGGTCATACAACAATTCCTGAATCAATCCCTTTGGCCAAAGAGTGTATTGTTCCAGTTCCCTTGTGGTACATTATACTTGTTTGGTTTTGTTTGTTTCTCAGAGCTAATGGGTAGAGTCATTATTATCCCAGAAAATATGTGAAAGGCAGAGTAGAAGTCAGAGGCTATTGTGAATGAAGTGAATGAAGATTGGTAGCAACCTAAAATGTCAAGTAAATGGGAGCAACAAAGAAGCAACTGTGCCTTTCAGTTGTCCTTGAAGTCAGTGTTGTGGTGAAAAGGGGACTAGCCTTCTCTTGGGGGTTGTCTTCCCACCAAGGCACTGGTTCCAAGGACTCGGCACACATGAACATACTTGCACAATAGCAAGAAGAAAATAGATTAGAGCGGCGAGGAAGGATATTTTCCTATTCCCCTTACTACCATAGTGACAGACACAAGAAACACAGCAAGAATGGAGGTGTCACTGGTGGAAGGGAGTGTAGTAGAAGTATATCCGGTCAATGTTAAGTTATGAGACTCAAATAGCCTGCTTCACTGGAAAAGGTTGCTTGGAAAACATAAGGTGTCTAAAATATTATAGTGGATACATAAGAAATAAAAACCGAAGCTGGGCTGGATGGTACATACCTCTAATCCTTGCGCTCGGAAGCTGATGCCAGAGAACTGCCACGTGTTGGGGCTGACCAGGGACATATATGAGCTCAAGGTTAGCTTAGCCACAATGTGGCCTTCTGTTTCCAGAAACAAACAAAGCAAAGCAAGCAAGCAAACAAACAAACCTAACATTAAAATTAACAGTAAGTAATGATAAATAAATAAATAAATAAATAAATAAATAAATAAATAAATAACATGCCATTAGAGAAAATCACTTGACACCACCCCCCACCCACACACATAACAGGGAAAGAGAGCAACAAAGAATCTTTAAATACTATAGAAAAATATTAATGAATGTAAGTATTAACTATTTATCACTCTGATAATCACTCTGAATATAAATAGATTAACTTCTTCAACCTAAAGTCATATACTGGCAGAATGGCTTGAAATTGTTTTAGAAGATTCAGCTACATGCTACCCATAAGAGACTCCTTGTTTAGAAGAAAGTACATTAACAGGAAGAAAAGGATATTACTTGAACATGGAAAACAAAGAGGGTAGAAATAGTTACATTTGTAGCAGAAAAAAAATTAGATATTTTGAAGCAACAGTTTTGAGAAAAAGACCTAAAAGTCATTGTGTAACAATGAAGACTGAGCCAGTCCAGTACGGAGATAGAATATGTATGCCCGTGCACACACCTGACGTTGAAGAACTTAAATATACCAATCAAGTATTAGTGGGTATGACAAGAAAGAACGAAGTGTAGTTATAGCAGAGAACACCAACACTTCATGTTCAGCAATGAACAGATCATCTGGATAGAAGATTAATGAAAGTCTTTTAGGTTTAAACTAAACACTAGACTCAATGGCCCCTAACATATAACTAAAAGTTCAGAATATAGATTCTTATCGGCTCCATAGGAGGTTCTTCAAATTGAGGATGACTCGAAGTCTGTTAAGGACGTTCATTCACCACAATGAGGTACAAACCATTAAGTGGAGATTCTTTAGACAATCCGTTAAATACATGAAAATTAACCAAAACACTGTAGAAACACCAGGAGCCTAGTAGATAAAGAAACTAAAAGGAATGTTTCAAATTTTTCTATAAACAAATGAAATCGAAACATAATATACCAGAAGCTATAAGACCTAGAAAAAACAGTTCTTGGGAAGGGGAAATTTATAGAAATAAATTCCTACATAAAAATGACAAAAGATCTCCATTAAATAACATACTGCTGTGTGTTAAGTAAGCAGGAAAAAAAGAATAAGATAAATAAAAAATCAGTAAGAGGAAAGAAATAAAACAATCAGACATCTAAAGTGAAGATTCAAAAATTAATTTAAAAATTAAGAATAAGGGTTGGATTTTTAGAAAGATTCACAAAGGTAACAAGAATGTAGCTCTTTAAGACAGAAAAGGAGGACAGAAAAAGGGGAGATGAGAAAAGAGAGAGAAAAATAAAAATACACCGAGAGACAAAGAGAGAACTCAGTGTCAGCAATGTTTAAAGCTGATGCAATAGAGATGCAAGATCATGAGGGACTGTTAGCAGTAGTTAAATATCAATAAACTAGGTATCTTAAAAAGAAACATAAAATGCCTAAGCAAATACAACTTACCAATACTGGGTTAAGGAGAAATAGAAAATCCAAGGAGGTTGAGAAATCAAGAACCAAGCCACTCAAAAATCAATCTATATATAAAGAGGGAATAATTTGCAAACTGTAGGTCAGAAGAATTAATATCTAAAATGTGTAAGAACTCAAGCTCAGTAGTAGGAGAAAGAATCTACCTAATTAAGAAAAGGGCAAAGCATCTGCATAGGCATGTCTCCAAAGATGAAAAAGAGCCAATAAGCACAGGAACAGTGCATAACATGGCAGTCCCCACTTGTTAAAATGGCAAGTATGAAAAATCCAAAGATTATGGTGCTAGACTATGGAGATAATTTGTACACTCTAGGTGAAAATATAAATTAGTGAGCCATTATGACAGTAGCATGGATATTTCTTAAGCCATTTGAAGTAGAACGGCTATAAGATCCAACAATCCCACTACTAGGTAGTATATGTTCACTGGAAGGAAATCAAGATGATCAAGGAATTCTGCCCTACTGCGTTCAATGTAGCATTGCTCACAATAGTCAAATGATAAAACCAACCCTCTGTGGGGAGAGAAAATGTGGTTATCTCTTAGGCAGAAAGGGTTTCAATCTTAAGGAGATGCTTCCTTTCGCTATGACATGGGTAACCTTGGTGGGCATTATGCTAGGCAGAAAGGAGCAAGCACACGCCAACAATGTGCCACAGAGCTTACTCATAGACAGAATGACAGCTACCAGAAACTGGTATGGTTATGGTAGGAGAGTTGTAAAGATGGAAAGCGATAAAAATACAGCTAGGTGGAATCCAAAGATCTGCTATCAACTAAGGCGATTATAGGTAATAGAAATACTCTCGATAAAATTTAAATGTATTCACCACATCAAAAAAGAAACTACATGTGTGCTAGAGAGATGGCTCAGGGGTTAAGAGCACTGACTGCTCTTCTCGAGATCCTGAGTTCAGTTTCCAGAAACCAGATGGTGGCTCACAACCATCTGTAATGGATCCAATGCCCTCTTCTGGTGTGTCTGAAGACAGCTACAGCGTACTCATACACATAAAATACAAATAAAACACTACATAAGGCATTAGAGAAGCTAGCTAGCTGTGGTCATTTCATAAAGTTCATACTTCAAAATAACATGTTGTTCATGATAAATATAAATCTACCTGTCAATTTTAAAAGTAGAACAATAATAACAGAAAATGTGCTTGTGAACTACTATGTCCTCATTGCTCCTGCCTGCCTTAATTATCACAATTCAATTTTGTGATTACTATTATTTCAAGGTTGGTACATATGTAATAAAACTAAGGAAAATTTCTTTATCATCAACAAATTGTTCGAACATGTCATCACTGTAACTACTTTCTATGATAAAAGCCTTAATAATAGTAAAGTGTTACACAATAAATTAGTCTAAACAAGATCACAACAACTTCAAAAATATTATATATCACCATTCCTAAAAATAAGTTGATGACATGAGGTACAGGTTAGCCCCTTTGCAGACCTGAAAAAGCAAAAGTAAATAAAGACTGAAGAGACAAAGTGGTTAGTATCAGGGACCAAATTAGACTATCTAAAAACAGGACTTCGGGGAACCAGAATAGAGTATCCTGAAATGTAACTGTAGGGACCAGAATCTGAACTCCATATCTGCCTTCTGCATGAATATTATTCTGAGCTGATTATTTTAGGAAACAGCATACTAAGGAGAGGCTTTGTGAAAAGAATGTATCCATTGCTCAGAAGGGAAGTGATTTGCAGTTGTAAAGAAAGTGCTCACACGACCTTGTGTGTGTAATGCGAGGGAAGACAGAACAGCTTACAGGAGTTGGCTCTCTACCTCCACCCTAGGTTCCAGGGAT
Source organism: Uromys caudimaculatus (assembly GCA_028551405.1). Lineage (NCBI taxonomy): Eukaryota > Metazoa > Chordata > Mammalia > Rodentia > Muridae > Uromys > Uromys caudimaculatus. The sequence continues at coordinate 39,535,556 of CM052712.1, read as the reverse complement.
CACACTTGAGTCACCAAGTGTGGGGTGCAAGCACTTCTACCCACTGAGCTATCACACTGGCTCTAGAGATGCTTCTTAGTACAGAAGCACTAGGTTGAATCTGCAGACACAACTCACTCTTGTGTACATACTCCCTGTTACATTTCCAAACTAAGCACCTACACTTCTTTTTCTATTACTTAAAGTGATATTTTTCTAGTATTGTTTTTAATTTTTTTTAATTGATACTTTGTCTACATTTCAAATGTTTCCCCCTTTCCAGATCTCCCCTTTGGAAACCCCCTATCCCATCCCCCCTCTCCCTCCCTCTATGAGGGTATTCCCCCACACACACCCACTCCCGTCTTCCCTCCCTGGTGTGATGTAATAACCTGATTACACTGTTCTTCTTGCTAGTAAGTGTAAAGGCAACCATGTTGGGGTTATTGTGGTGTTAGAATATTTGTAAACCTTTGAAAGTTTTTGTCATTATCATTATTACTATATCTAGAGTACTAGAGAACAGACAGCTTTAAGAAACATGCTATACTTTTGATATCAGAGAGTGAGTTGACCTCCTTCCTGTGGATGCAGTGTGACCAGCTTTCTTATGCTCTTGCTTCCATGGCTTCGCCACCATGATGAACTGTACCTCCAAACTATGAGTCAAGTTAAACTTCTCTTTCCTTAAATTGCTTTTGTCGGGTGTTTTATTGCCCCAAGGGGAAAGTGACCAATGCAGGCAGTGCATATCCTTTTCCTTTCTATAAATATAAGTCTTTTGTCTAAGTTCCCCACGATGGAGTATGTGTTCAACAGGCTTCCTTCTTCCCATATGCCAGTTTTTGAACAAACATGATTCCTACCAAGTCTACTTCCTGAAATATTGTCCATCAAGCAGTAAGGGGTCCAGGCTTTCAGCTGAGAACATGATGAAGTCATGAATTAAAATCAAGTGAGTAAGTTCTTGGACCTGAGCAAGAACTCATTCCCGTCACTCTGTGACTCCAAGTCAAGACTCTCCAAGAACATTTGAGACATGGCACAGAAACCTTAGAGAGAGTATCAAAAGTTTATTACATGAATTTGGCCAGATATAGTTGTGCATGTCTGTAATTTCAGCACTCAAATGGTTAAGACAGTTTGATTGCAGATTTGCAACCATCCTGGATTAGACAACACACACACATACACACACACATTTCTGAGATATTATGTATATGTATATATGTATATATATAATGTTCTAGACATTCCCTCCTTTTGTCAGGATATTACATCCTGATTTATTCTGCCCAAGAACTTCAAGCAAATGGAAGAATGTACGCACATGCACGCACACACATGATAGATAGATATATATATATATATATATATATATATATATATATATATATATATATATCACATATATCAAAATCACTTTTGATGGTGAAATTAGTGAGTTGGAGGAGGAGGAGTTATCTTTGAAAAGAACTGTCTTGGAAATATTTTAAGAGTGTTCTGTAATTTCAAGTTATGCACCATGTTTTAATATAGGCCTGCTTTTGCCTTTTGGTGATGACGATTCTGGGGCAATACTGACTGGAGAAAACTGGCAGATGCTTCACAATATCCTAGTTTAAATGAAGGTTAAATATAAACTCAGCTGCCAGAGTATAAGTCCATTGAGACAGACACACAACACATCAGGCAAAGCATAATTAACTCACAGACATGCAGCAGCAACAAGAATAACCAGATGCTTAGGATCCCAGAAAATCCAGATAGCAGCCCAAGGCCAAGGCCAGATGCCCAGGATGGATGGATACTTTTCTGTGCAGGCATTGCTCTTCATGATAGCTGAGAGCACTCTGTCCTGGGTCCTAGACCTCACCGTTATCACTGGCCAACCTTCTCTGAAATAATTAGCACTCATCATAGACTGTTTCAGACAGTCCCTCCCCTCTTGTCAGGATATTGCGTTCCTGATTTATTCTCCCCAAGAACAAACCAGAAAATGTATGTATATACATCACTTCACACTTATATGCTAGATCAGTCAAAGCAATCCTAGGGGCTTTCCTCTTGCAAACTCCTGCTTGAAAGTCTCACTCTGCCTCTGTGAGCTTTATTTACCTAAGAGGCACCAAACTTATCTACATAAGGCAAAGAATTGTCCTTGACGAAGACAAAAGTACAAGTGATGCTTGGTCAGTCTGTTTCAGCTGCTATAAGAAAATATCATATATGAAGTAGTTTACAAATGACCGATATTGTTTTTAGTGACTGGCAGCTTGAGGATCCAACAGTCACATGTTTTCAGATTTGGTGCCTGGTTGACGCTCACTTTCTCACAGACAGCATCATCTTGGATTCTCTTTATATGGTAGAAGGCATAAATCTGCTCCTGTATACACTTTCATTGGGTTTTGTTTTGTTTAGAGATAGCACCGCCCCAGGGCAACCTGAGATTTCATGCTGCTGAGTCTCTAATACCTTGATGTTGCATTGCTTGTTATGTTGATGCTAGGGATCTCACCTAGGGCCTCCCATACACTGGTCAAGCAATCTACCACTGAGCTACTGCCACGGTCCCTTAATGTAGCATTGTGAAGAATGTGAAGTAAAGGACCCAGACAAGATATGCTCAATTCCTGATGCAGGAAAACTATATGATAAGAATGTGTTATTTTAAGTGACTGCATTTCAAGGCAACATGTTACCCATAAATAGATGCCTGATCCATTATTAAAGTCTAATCTCAGATCTCAGCCAAAGTGACTGCTCACAAGGACAGATTGCCCCACTCTGCCGCCAGTGATCATGGAATACTTTGCAATTTCACTTGCAGTAAAAGCCAAAATACTAAACTCAAGTGCAAGTGTGGCCCTACATGATTACCATTCCTCTTTGTTCTCTGACTTGATCCTCTGTGAGTCTCTAATAACTTTGTTTCAAACAGCCTCTTGATCATTCTGGAACATGAGCACCTGTACTACCATTCAGAATTTCTGCCTTGCACCTCCCCCTGAGGCTTTCTCCAGACATCTACAATGGAGGGGGGCTAAATGAGATACTCGCAATAGTCTTGGGCATTTGAAATGTGTGGTTCCAAGTTGGTGGGCTTAGGAAGTGTGGCCTTACTGGAGGAAGTATGTCACTGGGGACTGGCTTTGAGATGCAAAGGATTCCTACTGTACCCAGTTTCCGCTGCTTCATTCTTGAGGTTGTAGAGATGAGTCCTCAGGAAGGGCACAGTGCCTTTGTTCCACCATCATGAACTCTTATGACTCTGGAGCCATAAGCCCCAATTAACTCTCTATATGTTGTCTTGGTCACAGTACTTTATCACAACAATAGAAAAGTAACTTGCACATGTGGCTTGCTCTTCTCTGTTTAGTCTCTGCTTAGAGGTCTCCTTATTAGTCAGGCCTTTACTTGTCACCTTATAGAAAGAAGCAATTATTTGGCCATGGTACTATTTATTTTCCCTTCTTCATCTGCACTTAGTGCATTTGACCAGTACCTTCACTTGCACATTTCTGTCTTGTTCTTTCTTTTCTATCCAAGTGAACACTCCAAGAAAGGAAGGACTGGTGGATCTGCTACAGTATTCCCAGCACCAGAACAGAGCCCAGCATTTAAGAAACATACAGTAAACACTTGCGAAATCCACGGATGTGCCTGTGGTCCTTGAGCAGTAGAACTGGTACATGTGCCAGCTGTAAACATTTTATGGGGAAACTGAGGACGGCTCAGGATTTTACCCAGAAACTGTGCAGCACATAACACACAAACAATCATAGGACTATGAATTACCATTAACAACCCACCATTGGTTAGGAGACAGAGCAAAATTATAATTCAGTACTATTATAAACTAGTAATTTTTCACATAAAAAAAAAAACTCTCTTCCATAATCACAGACTGTACCCCTAACCTTGGCTAATCATCTTGCAAATGCATGCGATTAGTCACAGTGGGTAATGGGAAAAGGAGTGCCAGGGGCTGGGGCGGCACAATCCATCACCCACACAGGGGAAATAACTCAAATTTTGTGCCCTACTAATGGTGGGTCAGTAGCATCAATTCTGTATTTGAAGGGCAATCCAAACCAAATTCCCTAAAGTGCACCAAAATTTGAATAACTCCTCTCTGCTAAAAGTAGTATTATCTAGCAAAACAACAGATTTAGCATTAAGACAATTTGTAGCAGTTGGGAGAGCAACAGAATTAAAAGCATAAAAACAAATGGTGCAATACAATCTTAGTGGTTTAAAAAAATACCCTGATTATGTAGTTCTATCTGTTTAAAGGGATAGTGTTTTATCAAAACTTTACAAAACCTTACTCATTGCTTTATGGAACCTAATAATTTGTTGGAAATTCTTCTACAGTACAGGCACCATGAATTGAAACCAGGTAGAAAGGTGAGGAATATTGCTCCATGTAGAATCATTGTTGCTTCAATTCTATAATGCAATGTTTTCAGGTTAGAAATCTGGGGGAGGCACCCTCTCAGGAATGGAATGCAAAAATGTATCAGGAACCATGATTTTTCAGGAATGCAAAAAACAAGTGAGGGTATCCAAAACCATGATAGAAGATTTTTCATCTGTCAAGGGAAAGAGTGCTGTATGTGTGCACACATATCCATATCCATGTGACACATATATTTCCCCCGTGTGTGTGTGTGTGTGTGTACATGTGTACTAGAATGCTGTAAGGTGATAGCACACTAAAATATTTCTGTTTGGTCTCGAAGTTAAAAAGGGCCCCAATTTTTTTAAAGAACTCTGGCTCAAGATAGTGGAAAAGATAATAAAAGAGGCACAGAACCACTTTAAGTGAATTTAACTCTCCAAGACCAAGCAAATTACATTCTCGGAAGCTGAGGGAATTTGTAGATGGAATCTCGGCACTGTTATTTAGGATGAGAAATGGTGTAGAAGCCAGAAACTTGAAGTAGCCTTATGCTGCTGCTTTTTACGTGGTATGAAATATACGTTTTCAAGAGTTAGACAGAAGCAACATTTAAGGCTGGAATTTGCAAACACATTTTAAACACATAAGAAATGAAGCAATGCTTCTGAGTGTGATTGATGGTTTATGCTGATTGTCAATGTGACAGACTCAACAGTCTCACTGGAGACAAATCGCTCATCAAGTTTGTGAGAAATCATCTTGAGTAGACTGAGGTTTCAGGACAACTCATCCTAAGTAGCTCCTGTCCCTGAGGAAGATCCTAGACTAAACAAAAAAGAGAACTTGAACTGAACATTAGCATTTGTCACCCTGTACTTTCTGATATGGCTGTGGTGTGACAGGCTGTGTCATGTTCCTGCCTGTATGACTTCCCTCCATGAGAGAGGTATGCTCACCTGAGCCAGAGTACTCGCCTCCTGTCTTAAGATGGAGCTACTGGGTATTTTGTCACAGAAATGCATGATATAATTAATATGTGTCAGGGAACTTCTTATAACCCCAGGTCAGAGCAGAACTCGTTTGTGTTGCTGTTGCTTTGAAACTGTTCTTTTTGTTTTTTAAATGCAGAAGGAGCAGATCTGGAGAAAGGAGCCTCTGATGTTAGAGTCAGGAAACTGAGCATAGATTGGAATTTGGGCTTTATCCCTTCTTCATGATTGACATTGTAGAAATCTCTCTCTCTCTCTCTCTCTCTCTCTCTCTCTCTCTCTCTCTCTCTCTCTCTGTGTGTGTGTGTGTGTGTGTGTGTGTGTGTGTGTGTGTGTGTGTGTGTGTACCCACATGTGTGTAGTGCCTTAGAGTGTCCATGGAAATCTATGCATCTGGTTCCCTAGAACTGGAGTCACACTCTGTCCTCTGCAAGAAAAGAAAATGCTCTTAATAGCTGAGTTATTTAACTCTCCTGGTCCTCAAAGGCTTTTGTAAAGATCTCACGAACTAATCAAAGAAAAAAAGCAAAGCAAAGCCCCTTGCACCATTTCCAACACACAACTGAGTGTGAAGTGAGTCAATGGAGACACTCCATGTCTGTAACCCTGTAATCCCTTGCAGAAAGGCTTCCTTCTTGACTGGTCTTCTGACTCTGCCTATTAACCTTAATGGTCCAGCTCAGACTTTCCTCCTGACTATTTCAGAACCATTTCTTGCAAGGAAACAATTATTCTTGTAATTCTCTTCAGCAAAGCAGATGACATATCAAGACAGGCCTGATCCATGCTAGGAGTAGTTATGTGGCTGTTCAATACCACCTGCCTTAGTTTGGGTTGCTATTGCTATGATAAAACACTATGGCCAAAGCAACCTGGAGGTGTGTGGGGCTGGGGAGCCTTGGGAGCCGTGGGGAAGCCAGCCTGGTCAAGAGTGGGACTGAGGCATATCCAAACTCCAGAAAGCTATTCCTGAGAATGGCTCCACATGGCTTGGTCAGCCTGCTTTCTCACAGAACCCAGGAACACCATCCAAGGGATGGCACAATCCACAATAGGCTGGAGCTTCCCACATCAGTCACCAATTTAGAAAATGCCCTACAAGCTTACCTAGAGCCCAATCTTACGAAGGCATTTTCTTAAGGTTCCCTCCTCTCAGATGACTTTAGCTTGCATTAGGTTGACAAAAAAACTATCCAGCACATTGCCTGTGACTGTATAGAGCAGACTGCTGTAGGGAGGTTTCTGAAAGGTCTCTGGCAGTAGATTAAACCCAAGTTAGTTTTATCAACAAAGTACTTGCTATTCTGATTCTATCACAGTCTGATCCCTGGGTTTCTCTTACCTTAGGATCAATTTAGGGTTGAATCTCAGTTCCTTAAATGTCAGAATTCTCTACTGTGTTCTGATAGAGAAAACGGTAAGATGTATGTTACTGGCTAAGGAATTTATGTCCTACTGATCATTGGTGCTGCAGCCATAGAGACCCAAGTTCCTCAGAGGCACCAGCTTACATATTCTTTTCAACAGCACATGAAGCAATTATCTTAGCTCCTCACTTCACAGATGGAGTGGCTAAGGGATTTAGTTGCTTAAGGTCACAAGGCTAACAAGTTAAAAAAAATCATGATACAAAAATCATCTAATTTCTATCTTTAATTTTTTTCTGGGAGTTTGGTCACAGTGACATAAAAATCTAACCAATACACACACACACACACACACACACACACACACACACACACACACACACACACACACATCTTCTTGGAGCTTCAGGATTGATTTTAAATTACTAAAAATTCTTTAACTAGTATTGCTTGACTATACCAGATTTGACCTTTTGAATAAACCTTTTGAATAAATGTGATGGCAAATGAATATGACCATTAGGAGCAGTTTCTAAACTAAGTGTATAGAGATTTATTTTCAACTTTAGATTAACTTTTCCAAACTTATATGAAATTAGACAGTACTGTTTATGCTATAATGGCATGCATCCATTTGCCCAATTCACAACTACCTACATTGAGGTTAATCATAGTTATGAGCCAGCCCTATCTCACAGCCCCATGAGACAATTTGATACTAGTAGTAGATCACATAACCTTTCATCCATAAGTTTGACCTTAACACCAAGGAAAAAAACATGCCCTAACAAGGTACAAGCACATAGAGCTGTGCATTCTCTAGTATCCACAGACCTGCAAGCATGAATAAGTGTAAAATAATAATAATTATCTCACAGAAGGATAAGAGTCCATGTTGGTTGAGTGGAGGCACAGAGGCTGGAACGGGAAGCTGAGAGAGCTTATATCCTCACACTGCAAGCACAAGGCAGAGAGAGCAAAGTAGAAATGACTTGAGTCTTTAAACTCTCAGAGCCTACCAGAGTTACTTTTCCAGGAGAAAGCTCTCCATATGAGGGCTTGAGGTATCCTTACCAAGAGTTATGGAGAAGATCTTTACTTTTTTTTTCTTCTGCTGTATATGCTGCATATTGTACAGATGCAGTGAACTGGTTTCTTGGCAAAAGATGAGGAGAGGACACTCAGCCATCTGCATATCTCCAGAGCCCATTTGAGCGAATAAAACTCAGTCTGTTTCCAATTAGCTTCACAGCCTCAGGTGCCCGGCAGTTGCTATGTCTCAGATTCCTTGAATAGAATTTCGGAAGGAGGAACCGTGTGAAGGAAGAACAGGGTGTGGCAGTGGTGGGTCACTGTGGAAGAGATTACAGCGACCTAAGCATGTTTGTCACCTAAGGAATTTGCTTGACTTTTAGGGGTCTGCCTATTAGCTTGAGGACCTTTCTCTTTAACTTTACATTCATTTTTTTTTTAATTTTATTTTTGAGATTATAATAAAATCACACCGTTTCTCCCTTTCTGTCTTTCCCTCCAAGCCTGCCATATACTCTCCCATGTTTTCTGTTAAATTCATGGCCCCTTTTCCATGAATGGTTACAAGCATATATGCACACTGTATATGCATACAGATTCCTAAATATGGTTGTTCGGCCTACATGATTTCAGCTTTACTTATTGTTGAGTGACATGAGCATGCCAAGGCAAGTCTGTTGCAGTCAGGGAACAACTTACATGAGTTGGTTTCCTCCTTCCATCATGTTTGTCCCAGAGTATTGAACTCATGTTACCAAGCTTGGCGACAAATGACTTTTCTTCTTAAGCCATTTCACCAGCCTTTAAGGTCATTTTTGAAAATAACTAATACCTTGGATAGCAATAGGTCTCTAATGGTCACCCCTCTCTGCCATCCCACCTAAGAAAGTGTCTTGCTATTGTAGCCCAGGCTGGCCTGGGACTCATTGGGGGGCTGTGGCTGACCTCATATCAGCTTCACCATTCTGTGTGCCAGAGTTATAGTCATGTGCTACCTACCATACCTGGTACTGTTGTTGATGGCTGTTCCAATTCTGATAAGTACTCTCAGCTTTGCCTTTAAACCATGCATACAACTTCCAGGCTTCTCTGCTCTCAGTGTGAATGGCAGCTTGCTTTGTTTCTGTTATCCTGGGTTGGGCAGTAATTCGATCCACTGTGACTGATCTCACCTGAACCAGTATAATGGGGAAAATACATGTTACTATGAAACACCGATATTAATTACATCACATACATTCCACACTGACGTCTTCTCTACAAGATATTGAGCAAAGTAAACAATAGCTTGGCTGAGAAAGAGTTTCCTTAGGTTGTGACTGTGATTTTTGTCAGCCAGGGAATTTTCTTGAGCTTCAGAAAGTCTACTAGGCTGAGGTCTGATTCTGAGGATTTTTCTTGGAAGGCCTAAAATGTATAGATTTTTATGGTAGCTGTTATGGACCAAATTAAGTTTTCCTAAAATTCATATGATACAATCTTAACTTCCAATTGTGAATGTATATGGAGACATGACCTTTAGGAGGTGTACTGGCTAGTTTTGTGTGTCAACTTGACACAAGCTAGAGTTATCACAGAAGAAGGAGTTTCAGTTGAGAAAATGCCTCCATGAGATCCAGCCGTAAGGCATTTTCTCAATTAGTGATCAAGGGGGGAGGGCCCCTTGTGAGTGGTACCATCTGTGGGCTGGTAGTCTTGGGTTCTATAAGAAAGCAGGCTGAGCAAGCCAGGGGAAGCAAGCCAGTAAGTTACATCCCTCCATGGCCTCTGCATCAGCTCCTGCTTCCTGACCTGCTTGAGTTCCAGTCCTGACTTCCTTTGGTGATGAACAGCAATGTGGAAGAGTAAGCTGAATAAACCCTTTCCTCCTCAACTTGCATCTTGGTCATAGTGTTTGTGCAGGAACAGAAACCCTGACTGAGACAGGAGGTAATTCAGGTTAAATGGAACTCTAAGAGTAGATCTCTGATCCAATGGACTCAATGTGCACTTGAGAAAAGGTAGTCCTCCCTCCCCTTCCCTCCCTTCTTCCCTTCCCTCCCTCCTTTCTCTCTCCTTTTCTCCCTCCCTCTTTCTCCTTCACTCCTCCCCTGCCTCTCCCTCCCTCCTTCCCATCCTTCCCTCTCTCCCTCCCTCTTCCTCTATCTCCATCCTTTCCATCTTCCTCTTTCCATTTTCCTCCTCCCCTCTTCCATTCTTTCTTCCATGTGAGAACACACTGAGAAGTCAGCTGTTTGAGCAACAGGAAGATACCAGTGTACTGGCATTTGATCTTAAACTCATTAGTTGCCAGAACTAAAAAAAAAAAAAAAGAAGAAAAAGAAAAAAGAAAAGCAATTATTTTTTATTGTTTAAGCCACCTAGTCTATGTATTTATTTTGTTATGCTTGACTGAGCTGATTAGTATAATATATTATTATCAAAGTCTTGGGGTCTTTAAATATTTGTCTTCTGGCTGGTGATATGTCAGAATTACCTCCATAGAAGATCGTCCTTTGACTCATATTTCAAAGAAAGAAAATGTGAAATAGAGGAAGAATTGGTCCCAGGTCATCAGAACAAATTGGTTTTATATAAGAATGCATGCTGTAGAGAAATAATGTTGATTTTTGAAAGGCAGGCATCAGCCCATCTTGAGTATAAACTAGGTAGAAGAAATTTGCATGATCTCTTTACTTAAATATATAGCAAGCAGCCTAGGACAAAGCCAAAGAGTGAAACAACTGTAAAAATAAAAATGTTGCAGTGGAATCTGGCTGCTAGATAATATTGGTCCAAGGTCATTTCAGGCTAAGGGCTCCTGAGCATTCAATATGCAATTCAAAAATTCATATTGATTTTGCAGGCTGATACCAAAAGAAGAACTTCATGTGTTAAATTCCCTCTCAAAATGGCTCTAAGTGCTTATAATTACATTTCAAACATCTGCTGCAACAATCACAGCTCTGTGCTAGTTTTTGCAACACAGATTGACTGACAGCATCTCTACTGACAACAGTTCTGATTCGGCTTCAGTTTGAGTTGTGAGAATTTGCAGTTGGAAGCCTTATCTGAACTGTCACCATTCTGTCTTATCGGCCTCAAGCAAATAGCCATTCCTGAATGGTACTCACCACTAGGGCTGCCTTAAGGTAGAATGTTGGCGGGAGTAAACTCCAATATTTCCCAGTAGTTTTGCCCTATAAAGTTTAAAATTTTCATTTTGAGCAATTGGAATTTCATTTTTTCAAATTAGTTTTTGGGGTAGTCTAGCAGATGGTGATATAGCTCAAGTGAAACCCTGCTTTGATGGTCACCCTACTATCTATGTATGTGGAAGTCACTAGTTCTGCTGTCTTTTACCTGCTTACATAGATGGAGGCGCCAAAATAAGAACATCACTGGGTTAGCCAGATGGCTCACTGGAATCAAACAACTTCTCTTACAAACCCAAAGACTTGAGGTTCCTTCCTGGATCTCACAGTGGAGGAAGAAAACTGACTCCTGACAGTTGCTCCCTGACTTCTTCATTCACGTTGTAATATGTGTGCTGCCCTGACTAGTGTATTACACAGTCTTCTACTACCATTACCACTACCACCACTACTCCTATTACCACCACTACTACTCTTACTACTACTACTACTACAAGTAACAATACTTAAACAAAATTTAAAAACAAAATAACAATACAATTGCATGTCAGAATTATATGGAAGCCCAATTTCAATGCCTGTAAACCAAAGTCTAATGGGACCTGAGATGTACTGATTCATTCATGCACACAGCCCCCCATCCCCCAGTGGTTTTAGCATAGTAATTGCAACGGAGACCATATAGCCACAAAGGCTCACGTGCTTACCATCTGTTCTTTGCATAAAATGTTTGCTGATTCTTGCTGTAGCATCTATGAGACAAAGGTGACTCCCTCTGAACATCCTTTTACCCATTTTTGTTTGTTTGTTTTCCCCAAAGAATAAAATTTTGCTTCAGGGAGTGTTTACAAAAAGACTATCCTAGATGTTTAAGAGGCACAAATGGTCAAAAGTTAGCTCCAGTTCAATGACGGGTGGAAAAGGTAGTCTTTCATTGTAATGTGAAGACTCTAGAATCTTGAGAAGCACATCGACAGGTAAACTTTTAGCTTTTCTTCTCAAGAACTCAATTGGATGTGAAAGGAGTTGAAGGGGAATCAGCTAAGTTTCATATTTTTAGGTAACTCAGAGGCAAACTCCCAAAAGGTTGTGCCACCAATTGAAGACAAGTATGTTAACATCTGAGTGGGGACGTGCAGGAAAGTCTGGGAAGGAGGGAGAATACCTGTGTGTGGCATGAACAAGGACAGGGATGTGTGATATTAGCACCGCATGTTCCTGTACTCAACACAATATGCCAGAAACATAGAGGAACTCATTTGAGTCTTTCTACAGTGTCAGAATTTATTTAATAACAATAAATTCATGAGTACTGGCCATTTCAGTAATAATGATTTGTCTTAAAATCTACCTGGCTTGGTTGCCTGGCTGAGGAGAATCCAAATGCTTTATTTCACTCTTAATTATTAATATTATTTCGTATCACATACCACATAGCACATGCACATAGCACACAGTGTGTTTGTGTTTGTGTGTGTGTGTGTGTGTGTGTGCCTATATACATAAATATGGGTTACATAATGGATACAATTTAAAAGGACACTGCAGTGGTATTTAGTCTGGATTGATAAGCTATTGGAGCAGCTGGAGTCAAGGTTGAGAGTAAAGTTACAGAGTTCAGCAAGCAGATGAAAGGCTGGAGCGAGAACGGGTAAAGTCAGGTCCAAGTTCAGAATGGCAGGTGGTTGAGTAGGCTGCTTTAATGGCAGAGGACCAAACTGGGTTGGGGAGTTCTCGGTCCTTGAGGCCCACAGTGGGCATCAAATGATAAGGTGGCATGAGGCCATGCTATTGAAGTTTTAGGTATCCACCACGTATGGCACCCTTTCCTCTACCTCAGTGGTTCTCAACCTGTGGCGGTCATGTATTAGATAACCTGTATATCAGATATTTACATTATGAGTCATAGCAGTAGCAAACTTAGTTATAAGTAACAGTGAAATAATTTTATGGTTGAGGGGGTCACTGTATTAAAGGGTTGCAGCATTAGGAAGCTTGAGAACCACTGCTCTGCCTGGTGTGTCTGATGAGTTCTGGAAATGTTTTCCATGATATGACCATCATTTGCCCACGTACGCCCAAAGTCAATAAACTCATAGGGTAGCTCCTGTTCTGTGCCCAGGAACAAGTCGTTTATCAGCCAGTGCTGGATAGGTGGTGCCTGACAGATGGTGAAGGGCCCACCCAGGGCCTACTGTCATTCTTTTCTCTCAAAAAATGGAGCTATAATTTGCTTGTCAGTGAGGTCTCCTAGGACAGTGCACAGCCTGAAACCCACTTTACTTTACAGAATTCGGGAGTAACCTTGAGTAGAGCACAGCTGATCACAACAGGTCCTTTGCAGTTTAAACTGGTATTTGGCTCCTCCTAAAGGCAATTTAAGAATGGCTAAATTAAAACATTTTTTTTTTTTTTTTGTTTCTGATAAACAGAGGATTTTCTTTTCCTTTTTGCATCGTATTTGCCACTAAGGGATCTCATTAACTCTGTAAAAGTGAGCAAAAATCAGACAAGTATAGGGCTTATTCCTCAAGCCCTGTCACACCATCACTGTGAATGCTACCTTTGGGCTTTATTCTCAATTTTCCCCCTTCTTTCTTTGCCACCAAATCCTTCTCCGTTTCTTCCTTCTCCTCTTGCAATACTTAAAGATCCAGGGTAGAAACCAACCACTCCATTTTGCTTTCTCTTTTAATTTTTCTGCTTAGAAATCTCATCTACACCTGTGGCTTCAAATTAAAGTTTTGTACTCTGATTTAAAAGAACAAATAATTCCCCAGCTAGTGCGGAAAACTTCAGACCCTTCGTAATGCTGCCTTGCAAATATAGCCACTGATTTGAAAATGAATTTGAGGTTCAGCATGCCCCAACATAACCCTCCTATTTAAACTGGTCTTCCTCCAGGGGTCTTTCCTAAGACAGTGGTGTCATCAATCACTAAGGCAAATCAAGATACTAAATGTCTTCTTCCTCATTCCCTCCACTCAACCACAAAAATGAGCCTTGTGGTTTTCTGAAGTACTACAGATTCAGTTATATGCGCCTTTTCTCACCGTCATCCCACCGTCCTATTTTAGATGGTCTACTCTGTAGCTACAAGCTCCTAATCACTCCTAGAACCCACCCCTGTACAGTTCCCTTTGCCTCTATAATCTACTCTCTTAGATGAGATTTCTAAGCAGAAAAATTAAAAGAGAAAGCAAAATGGAGCGGTTGGTTTCTACCCTGGACCTTTAAGTATTGCAAGAGGAGAAGGAAGAAACGGAGAAGGATTTGGCGGCAAAGAAAGAAGGAGAAAAATTGAGAATAAAGTCCAAAGGTAGCATTCACAGGTGATGGTGTGACAGGGCTTGAGGAATAAGCCCAAAGAAACATACACTATGTAATTTTTATTCCATTACAGCTTTCAACGGCTTCCAAGCGTTATTAAGATATGTGTAGGCACGTGTATGTGTAATGTGTGCGTGTGTATACATTGTACTTATGTATATGTACAGTATGTATGTACATGTATGTATTGATATGCGCATGTGTACGTAGTGTATGCGTATGTAAATGGAACGTGTATATGCGGTATATTCATGTGCATATGTATTCATAGGTACACGTGTACACGTGTGTGTAGTGTGTGCATTCCTATGTTCATATGTTAGTGTATGTGTCCATGTTTACATGGTACACATGTATATGTAGTATATTCATGTGCATGTGTGTACGCATGTGTATATGTGCAAGTGTGTGTAGTGTGTGCTTCCATATGTGCACATTGTTAGTGTGGTATATGTGTATGTGTAGGGTATTTTTGTGCATGTGTGTATTCCTATGTGCAGATGTGTGTGTGTGTGTGTGTGTGTGTGTGTGTGTTGGAAAAGGAATCCAGGGCTTTGTGTATGGCATTCTCTTGTTTTCCAAAACAACATTCTTGATAATGATAATAATAATAATAATAATAATCAAACAAACATAAAGAAACGAACCAGGATGCTGTCCCTGCAGCAGATCTCCCCTGCGCCCACACACAGATCTCAGCAGATGGCTCCCTTTCCATGTTGTTTCAGTGTTCTGGTCTTCTCCAATGTCCTCATGGTCTACTTTCTTTTCAGCTGCAGGAACCTTCCACAAGCTGTTCTTCTCTTTGGATTTCATTTAAAATGTCTCTTATTTCCAATAGACTGAAGACTAATGAATTCTATTAGAGAGAGAACGCCACTGAGCCTCAGGTGGATCTTGGCCTTCAGGGTGGCTCTTCTGAGAATCTTCTATGACTCCAATGAAAACTTGTATTTTCCACCCAGTGACCTGATTGATCTACCTGTAAAGGGATGAAACAACAACAACAACAACAACAACAACAACAACAACAACAAGCAGTTTTAGCCAACCCATTTAAAAAAAAGACTCCTGTAAGGCCATAGTTATCTTCCTTGTCATTTATATTTATAATGCCTGCGTGATGAAGAGGGCCTTCAAGGGGCCCCCAGAACACAATATATTCTGTGATCATTTGCTGTCTATTGATGCCAGAACATTGAAAAATGCGCTCACAATACTTCGTGCTTTATCTATTTTACAATCAATTCATCCTTTGATTAAAAAGTAAAATCAATAAATCTTTCTCTTTAAAAGTAAGTACATAGTTTTATTTTTAAAGAATCAAATAATTTAGTACAAATGTGCACAATATAACGCAAGCCATTCCCAGGTCTTTGACCCTCTTCCCTGACATAAAGATTTCATTATCAACACTGTCTTTTATATCCTTCCAGGAATGCTCCATACACAAACAGTACAGCTATACATATGCACAGGTCCCATTTACGGGAATGGAATCATCACAGATGAACATAGATCTTTCCCTCAGGTCTCCTGTATGCCCCATCAGAACTTAAGCTCATTTGGTGTCTTTAATTATTGATGACAGTGGTGATTTGGATGAGACTGGTTCCCATAGGATCACATGTTTGAATACTTATTCCACCACTGGTGTACTGTTTGGGTTAGGAGGTGTGGCCTTGTTGGAAGAGGTGTATCACTGGTGATGGGATTTGAGGGTCAAAAGCTCACCCCATTTCCAGTTAGCTCTCTGTCTCTCTGCCTTGTGGCTGTTGTCTCAACACACGTAAGCTCTCAGCTACTGCTCCAGCATCCTGTCTGCTGCCATGTTCCCACCATGATGGTTAATGGACCCTACTCATCCTCTGAAACTGTAAGCAAGCCTCGAAATAAACTCTATTAGTTGTCTTGCACATGGTCTCTCTTCCCAGCAACAGAAGAGTAACTAGGATAATGATTATGGATGCTCTTTCAAGATTTTGTTATAACAAAAAGTGTATCAGTCAGTGTTCATCTGTCTGCTCTCTCTCCACATGTAGGTGTGGTTCTGAAGGAAAAATTCCTGGTAACAGCATTTCTGTATCAAAGACAGAATCTCTCTATCTTTTTGGAAGGTAATACCAAGCTCTCCTAGAGAAATAGTTTCAGTTCTTTGTGTGGTCTCTAGCCCTGTGAGAGGATGTCTACTTTCCTATAACTGGAGGCCACTAAGTATTGTCTGGTTCACTTCTTTCCAGTTTGCTGGGTAAATATTGCTGTCTCAGTTTTTGACTATTGGCAGAAATGTTTGCTTATATTTATTTAATTATTTGGTGGGGCTAAGAATTTTTTATATTATGAAACCTGTTTCTATTGCTCTCTGAGCTACTTATTAATGTTTCATGCTGATCAATAAAACAAAACTTGTTTTGTTTTTTCTTTTTTTTTTCTTTTTTTTTTTCTTTTCTTTTTTTTTTTTTTATTTATTTTTTGATATTTTATTTACATTTCCGATGATTCCCCTTTTCTTTAGAAACCCCGTGTCCCC